>JAODJW010000015.1:9902784-9919576 GCA_026777045.1 Hyperopisus bebe
GGGGGGGGGGGGGGAGGGCTGGGATTGTTTTTTGTTTTGTTGGTTCTGTGTTTAGTTTTTCTATCGTATTACATGCATGACTCAGATCACTTATCTGCTCATGATGTCACTTCTGTTCTGTTTGTGTCTATTACACATAGGTATACGTCTATTATACAAAACAAAGAGCTCTACATTCTCTGGAAAAATGGGGTAAATATTTGTACCTTTGGTTGTCACTGGTGCTTTACCCTTCTAACCTTACCTTTTATGTTACATGAATGGACTCTGAGGAACATCCCAAAGGTACAAACACCATTAATGTACCATCAATGGTACAGAAATGTTCCTCAGAGTCCATTTCTGTACCTTAAAAGGTACATTTGCCTACAGCTAAGGGTATAATTGGCAGACGCTTGAGAGTACAACCCCAGTGACAAGCAAAGGTACACATTTACTCTTTTTTCTGAGAGTGTATATGCTTTAATTTTGTTAGAGAAGGCTGTTATATTGATTCACAATAGAAAATAAAGTAGGGACAGTTTAATTAGTGAAGACTTGCCTTGAAGCTAGCTCCTTTCCAGTTTTAAGATAGGTATACGTCGTCCGCATGCATCTTGCGACACCACAGCAGTAATAAAAAGCCGTGGTAATGAAGCGGATCCTCGGTGAGCTTGCTAATCGATTGCCGAGCGCTTTGTTTGAGAGAGGTCCTGGGACTTGGCTCTGGCCTCGGCTCAACTCGGCCCTTCTGGTGTTTATAGCTGCAGCAGAGAGTAGGCGGGAGGTCACACTCACCGTGGGGAGAGCAGCTGTCACTAGGCCCAGGGCGCATCCTCTCACAGGCCGCTCGCATCGTCTCCTTGCTGTCTGTGTTCCATTACACAGTTGCCCCTCCATTCTGCAGTCACTGGGACGGCCTTTCCTTCTGTATTCTGCCACGCTGTCTCTCTCTGTCTGTTCTACTTGCGGCCATATGGTCAGCCACGTACAGCCACAGACTCTCCCTCGACTCTGTGCGCTGTGCGCCTCCTCTTTCACACATTCAGACAGCCTCAAAGCCAGGACAGTGAAGCTTAAAAACATTTTTTTTTTCCTCAGACTATTTGACTGCTGAATAGTCCGACTCTTCCCAGCCTGTGACTGGTCCTGTTAAAAAGAATGAGAGCTCTCAACTCACTAAGTCTATTTATTTATTCTGCACGCTGCTTTAATGCCAAATTTCTGTTCAACTTTGTACATCCTTCCACACCAATCATTCTTTCTATTTCTGTCTTAATGCCATGTCTTAAAATGTCTTATCGGCATTGTGCTTATATGTCTTAGTCTTTACATTGTATTTATGGCTTATTTTTAATTTGCACTATGACCAAAGAGAATATTATTTCAGCTCAGTGCATGACTCCAAGCACCGTATATCTGAAGCTTACAATAAAAGATACTTTGACTTGAAACTCAAGTCAAACTCAAGTATTTTCTTCTGCTGGGACTCCAGTCTCACGCCTCAGATTGGATTAAGTGTTTGTCTGGACGGAAATTACCGAGCCATTAATTAGCTGTCTCTCTTCCTCATGCAGCTTGGAATGACAGGGAATAATCTGAAGCTTTTAGTGTTCTTGATCTTCTAGGCATCCATTTGAATTTTCTTCATTTCTCAACTTCGTGTCAGTTAATTTGTAACTAATTTGTACTTATCTATTTGGGAAAAAAATGACAGTTCAGCAAGTATGTTTCACTACTGCCCTTTTATGTTCAAATTGCATTTAAATTAGGTTTGCAACATTAAAACTGAGTGAGTCACATCTTGAAAGAGCTTCTGCAAACTTGTTTTAAATTATGCAATCACATATGACACATATCTCCCTGGGATAATTTATTTTTCAAGATTAATGGGGCTCCTGTTCGTGGCGGAATGACTGTGAATTCATTTTTAACAACTCAGATTAATGTTTGCTGTCTTCCTTTTAACAGTATAGATATACTCATTAATTTACAATAAGCTTATGACTCTTACTCAAGATGAGAACACCCCATCCCCAACTTTGGCTTTCTGACACAGATGAGTGGATTCTTCTCCTAGCATGTCACTGCTACAGAAACACTGGGAATGGAGAAAATGTGAAGAGGAAGAAAGTGAACCAAATGGAAACATAATTTAACAAAGACAGACACTTGTGAAAGAACGTGGTCTTGAATTGCAAACATCAATTTGTAATATGCTTGCAAAGAGTAGCAGTTCCCCAAGTAACCTCTTGAGGGCAGTAAAACTCCACATAAGCAGCCGAGCGATCATATTAACCAAAGCTGACCTCTTCTTTGATCGATATTCAGTTGATTCCTTTTTCGTCCCCCCCCCCCAGACTGAGTGCGCACATTTTCAATTGATAATACCATGAAGTTGAGTTACATATACTCTGGCAAGCTTGGCGGTACTTGTGTAGCATATTCTGCTTCGTACTTTCGAGGTGTTCTCAATTAATCTGTGCTGTTTCTGTACAGTGGATAGCAGAGTGTGTATTCTCTGCTAATTTTTTCGTGTTATGTGACTTGTAAGTCTTTGGGGTTTGCATTTCTCCTTTACTTAATGATAGGTAGCCTGAGACTGGAGGATTTCTTAAATCGTTGGCTGTAACGCGATAGGTTGCAGAAAACGTTATTCTATTAATCGGATGATAGAGGGCGCTGAGAGACCGTCAGTTCACCACCAGTAGCATCTGTTGATGTTATTCTGAATATTCTTCCATGAAAACAGCAAGGCTTTTGGTAAATTCTGCAAGTAGATCAACTGATTACTTATCATTAAATGTGCTTTAATAATTACTCTAGTATAATAATAGTTATGTAAATCCACGGGATAAATTGGTCTGTTGTGCTTTTGCCTAATAATGTAATACAACTGCACGTATGGTAAAAGGGACGGCCTTCATCGCGTGCATCCCCCCAGTTATTATGTTGCTGTTATTTTTGTGATTACATTCCATGGCAACCTTTCAGGCGGACAGATTTAGTGAAAAGATCTCCCAGACTCTTGACAGCTGATCCGCGCTCAAAGGAGGCGAATTAGACCCTGGGAGAGCAGTGAATGGGCTTCAAGCGTCGCTCGCGTCTGAGAGAGAAGAGGCGCCGAGCCCCGAAAGCACGCAGGGACGCGCGCGCTGCGTGACAGCGCTTATCACACTCATCATCTGCAGCGACAGCACGCGCCACACCTTCGCGGGAAATGTCTTTAGGCAGACGGAAGTACTGTTTGCATTACTGCACCCTAAGTAACTCCGGATTATTCTAGACCAACTGCGTTTTATTTTAGTATGTTACTGTGAAAAAATCTTATTCGCATCCCAACCTTTGTTCCCAGTCTCACACATCGGGGTTGCCAACTCTTACGCATCCTGCAAGACACTCACGCTTTCAGACTCTCACGCTCATGCAAGAAATCTTACGGCAAATCTATTCCATTATTCAATGATTCCATTATAAACCTAAAATTAGCTACATCAAAAGCGTCTGGGTAGCTTGCAAACCCTACAGACTACTTACAAGGTAATAAAACTGTTACGTACATGTAAATGCGTGTGCAGACTTGTCTCCAATTAAAAATCTCAACAACCAGCTGACCTAAGTTGGCAACCCTACCACATATAGAAGAAACTTACTTTATGTGAGTATCAGTTAGTTACAGGTGAGTAGCCGGCTTGTTCCTGGACCTCGCCTGTCCCTGATGCACTGCCCCCCCCACCCCGTTTCGTTCTTAATTTTTTCACTTGGCGAATTAATCATAGACATAATTACATTAGCATTACATTCAAATGTATGTATCTGGTTGTCGCCTTAGTCCAAAGCAACACACTAGGGAGACCGATAATACATTATTGTTACATTATTATTTTCGTGTTACAAAACAAATTAAGAAAACTAAAATGATTTGGGCAAGGACAAGTCCGATATAAGCAGCCCATAGAGACTCACACTGTGGGTAATTTGGGGCTACTATTGCCTTTACCAGAATGTCTTTGGGATGTGGGAGGAACCCGATCCGATTCATTCGAGGTCTCTGAGCTTCCTAATGCAATAGTGATACAAGGTACACTTCTTTATCCTGTTGTGTTCTTCAGATTTCACCAGAAAGGCTAGTATGGACGACAGCATACCAGTACGACGTGTTGTACTTTTGTTTAGAATTAACTTTTCCTGCTTCGTTGACTTTCACAGCCATAGATCAGGTTGGTCTTGACAAAGTGGAAGTAGGTTTCCTTACTGGGAACCAGTGCCTGAAAGGGTCCCACAAATTTGCTGTCAACCAAACCTAATTTATGTACGATGAATCGTAGTGCATTCAGTGTCATAAGCCCCTGGCCCCCCTACTGAAATTCACCACTGAATTGAGCACGTTTGTTTGCTTCGAAACTCTCAGTTCCCGCTTTTCCCATAACAGCATCCATCAAGTGTTTTTTCACAATGTAAGTTGGTTCAAATAAAGATTCATGGTATAAAAACAAGACATATTGTTTGCTTTACTTTATCAATGGCATAGGTGATGTTTCACGGTCATTTTTGTCTTCATATACCTAAGATTTGCTTATTCATGCCCTTTCCCTGCTTATTTGTAAGCGTATTATGTAAGCCAGTCTTTAGTGTTATATACTGAGTTACTGTAAAATCTACCTACAATTTCACCCACTGTCACTGGAGTAGTTATCCTTAAGCAGACTGTAATTCTTACATCATACACTAAGCCTCAAATGTTTAATCCGCCTTTACTTATATCCTTCTCTCAGAAAACACCCTCTAATCCATGATTTCCTCTCTGTGTTGTGCCCCCCTTTCTGCCATCCTACCTGCCTTATGTTATTTTACTCTATTAGGACTCGTAAGATGTCGTGTAGCATGGGGTGCAGCAGGAGGAGCCTTTGGCTGTTACACTGACAGTTTACTGATTCAAAATGGTTGTTCTCAATAGTGGATATGGCATTTTAAAGGAACCAACAGGGTTGCACATCCATCCAAAAGGTCCTGGACAGTTAACATGGTTAACTCCAATCCACACAAACCTCATTCAACCTCTTGTTGTCATGGTCAGTGCCTATCTGATCCTGCCCTTCGTGTCTCATCTCCGTTTGGCCAACAGGTGTCGCTGGCCATCCCTTCTTGTCATTCCTTGTCTGATAATCCTTATGTTTTTTCATTGCTCTCTAGACTGCCACTTACCTCACCAGGTTGAGTGTGTGGCTTGAATACAGATTCTCCCAAGTCACGGGTTTGAGGCTGGCCTGTGACTAGCCTCACTTGTTAGCTTTCCATTCCTTGGTGTTTATTCCTGCACTTGGTTCACCCTCCTTTTTTTTTGTTCTAGTTTTGTTTTGTACCTTTTGATTCTGTAGTTGATTCGCTTTGCTTTATATTCCCAATGCCAGAGTGTGTCTAAGCCTCCTAGTTCTGTCTTCATCTTGGTTAAGTAGTTCCACCTATTTTTCGTTCCCTATTTGTCTTTCCTGATTGGTTAATTGATTATTGAGTTACACCTGTCCCTTGTTTGCCCTGATTCCCTGTATGATTTAAGTGCCTGTGTCCACTCTGTTCTCTAGTTGCTCATTGTTGCAAATGTTAGTGTGTTTGCTCATTTGTTCAACTTCTGTGTTATAGTCACTGCGTTTTGCTTACTGTAATTCCTTAGTTGTGCTTTGTTTCATGGTTGTGCTTAATTCAGTATTTTTCATTTGTTTTTGATCCCTTGTGGTCCTTTTGTTTTGGTTTTTCCCAACAAACCCCTGTTGTTTCTTAAGAGTCACAAGCGGATCACTTGTGTGTCAATAGCTGCAACCTTGATGCCTCTATTCAATGATTCAGAGTTTCAGGTGCAGAGGGAGAGGTGACCCAACCTGCCACACACACGCACACACACGCACACACACACACACACACACCCATCTGTTCAGTGTATTTGGATTTAATTGATATAATTCCATGTGCCCCTGATCCCACTGTGTCTTTTTGTTCCCACACAAATGGTCCGATAACTGCTGATTTGAGCAAGGTGTGTCTTTCAGGGGAATTTCCAAATTTCTACTCTCTAGGTGCTTCATTACCAGATGAAATATTGACTTGGGTTTCTAATTTTGGATGAGCTAATTATAAAAGTGTGTTGCTGGATAATCTGATTCTTCACCCCGGGCAGCATGAGATTTCCTTCTGACATTTTGACATCAATGTCACATCTATGAGCCTTTGTCTTATGAGAACAGCTTTATGAAACAGAAATCCTCCACCATTTCCACTGTAGTGTCCTCAGTCTTTTCATCGCAAAAGGTAATAGTAAAAAATTTGAGGTTTATAGAGACTAGGTGTGTGTGGCTCAGGTTTAACTGGATGTGATGTGATGTGATGTAAAGAACTTTCAGTATAATATCATACATGGCGGCTTTGAATGGGACTTGTGAACGTAATCCGCAAGCGAACACACATCTCGATGCTAATTGCTAATTGCTGAACAATAACTGGTATGCAGCTGGATGTGATTCATTTGGTTTTCAAGCTGATTTCAGAACCTTTAGTCACAGTTAAATGCACAGGTTACCACATTCACTGCATAATTTAACTTGGATGTTTAAGAGGCTACCTCACCGTGGGAGATGTCTGGATGGATTAGGTGTTCAAAGTTATATCCTTAAAGTGCTTTAAATGACACTAAGTCACCCATCACACAACCTCCTCCCTGTGTCCTCTCACAGCTATGTTAGGGTATGTCTCTAAGAAGCTCTTCGCGATGGTGCCGTTATTTCAATACCAAGGTGACCCTAAAGGCTCAGAGATGGACGTGTCCATTTGGTGTGTTGGAACTGTTTGCCACTGTCTTGCCTCCCAATTAACAAACAGCCAATGGCATTGTCTGCCCATAGGTGCTGTTTGCTTTAACTGCCAATGAGACACTGGCACACAGCGAACTGGGGTAAAGGACACAAGACCTTGATTTGCCAGTTTTTCCATGTTTCTGTGCAGCTGCTATTGTGACAACATTGTTGGAGTCCAGTTAATTTTATCCCTGCTGAAAAGTGGCTTTTTTTTTAAATTACAGTAATACCTCGCCCTATGTCAGTAATTGTTTACAAAAAGGCATGGATTAAGTTGAAAGACGACAACGGAAAAATGATTTAGACCCCTATAAACACCTAACAAGCATTTCCCTTAAATGTATGAATTCCATTAATGCTAAATTAAAGAAAAAAACAAAAAGGTTACATGAGTGATGTTGATGTTGCATACATAGTTGATGTTTTTATATGCTGTACTGTATTTTAAACAAAAAACTGACATGAAGTCGAATTTGATGTAACATGAATCGACGGATGACGAGGTATTACTCTGTATTCAATTTTTATTTAAGGAAATCTTACATTTTTCCTTTGGTTTATTCATATAATTGTAAAGAAGTAAGGAAAAGATCCATTTATTTGTCTTATTGAAACCTTTTAGGTTAAATGCTTTTTGTACAGCAGGAGTCGTCATTCTGGAGTTTTTGTTGTACCTTTTTATTCCTCTGGTGGGTTGTATGGCAAATGTCTTGAATCAGTTTGCTGCCTTCACCTATCCTTGTACATCCCTTGATGGGAACCACTGAAGGTGATTCTGGTAGTAGTTTTTTGCAACACTTTACTTAAAGCCGTCATCTCTAATGCACCATAGATACCTTCATAATGCATTATAATGGTCAGTATAAAAACTTTACGGCATCTTCTGTTGACAGTCATAAGGCATTGTATTGTTGATTATAATACTTCATAAGCTCCAATGGCTCTCATCTATAATGTACTATAGATGCATTATAATTGTCTTTATAATAATTAAGGATGCTTTTTTCTGCATCATGAAGTTATCTATACCGTATTACAGTTGAGAGCTTCATAAAGCATTCATAATGCATAATAAACATGGCTATAATCTGTTATTCCTTTTTCTGAATTTTTATAGCCATGTTTATAATGCCTGTGATGGATGGGTGCCCCATCCTGGGTTGTTCCCTGCATTGTGCCAGTAGCCTCTGGGTTAGGCTCTGCACCTCCCGCAACTCTGAAAAGGACAAGCGGATGGACGGATAGATGTTTATAATTCTTCATGAATGCATTATAAATGTGTTATGAATGTGTTCATAGATTGCTATACAAATTGCATTCATAGAAAGTGTTTCTAAGTTTTTGAGTTGAGTTTGGGCTGTCTTCTTTTGCAAGAGCAGGCCTTCCTCTTTTTGCTGTTCCGTCATGGATTGACCCCAGGTGACATAAACACTTGGGCCCGCAGAACGCGAGTGACAGGGAGTCCCAGTCATGAGCTCTGGGGTGGCACGCCGTCGGTGACCCATCAGTCACATGCCAGTTCCTGATGCATCTCTCACCGGCTCTGCTGTGATGTGCTTGTGATGCCTGTGATACCTGCAGGCCCCCTTCATCTGAGTAGCCACAAACATTAAACCATCATTTGCTTAATGCTCTTATATTATTTATGTTCTGAATGTTTACACTGATTGTAACTTGGAGAAAATGGGCCGTGATACTTGCGAGAGCCATAGTGAACATCAGCTTTGTGTAAACCACAGAATTACAGAGTGTTCAGTCGGTCAAGCCTGTGGTTGTTTTTCTGAAATCACAGTTAAAGAGTATATTAGTAATCAAGGGGCTTGGAGAAGAAAGACTGCAGAATGAATGTATACGAGAGGTAGAGTGTGATGGAAATGGAGATTTCCTTAGAGATTATTCTTTGTACCTTAATGCTCAATGGTTGACAAGGTCCTTGTTTCTCCATGAAAGCCTGAGCCTTCATAAGGCTCCAGTGACTTGGGCCTCGGGGACATATAGACAGTTCACGGTTTTGCTCCTTCCCAGCTTCCTGACAGACAGTCCACATTTTTGCTCCCTCCCAGCTCCCTGACAGACCGGCCACATTTTTGTTGAGAAGGAGCAAAAACGTAGACTTGTCTGCTGGTCCCTGAGGACTGGATGAAATCCTGATTTAGAGAGTATTACATTCATGAGATTCCCTCCGATTCTGATTTTTTTTTGTCCATCATATGCATAATAATTTTCAATAGGCACTGTAAAGATACTTAAGAAGCTTGAGAGGTCTTCATTTGATGAAATCTGTATTTCGACTGGATGTTCAGAACCTTGGCTTGGGCAGCATCTACTTTTTCATACCATCATAATGTCCTAACATTATGCTGCACTACATTGTTTTTTTTACGATATTTTTAATAGTTTGTAATTTGATGTTCCTAGGTTTATCCCCATACACTTCACATTCAAGGGCAACCAGTCCTATAGATAACATATTTGGCTACCTAGGCACTTGCCTAAGGTTCCACATTGACAAGGCCAAGTCCTGTTGACATTGTTAGGTGTTTTCACGAGCTGTCTTTGGTGCTAGTCAGCAGCAGCTGACATGGAATGAGTCTAGCCTAGAATCTACGCCTCAAGACCCATCTGTTCTAGGGATGCCTTTACAGTATTAGCCCTACTCTGTGATCCCTTAGCTGGTCTCCTTGAACACTCTTAATGTTGCAGTTTGTCTTTTGATTTGAATAGTTGCCATAGGTTTTGAAAGGTGTCATATGGCTCTTTCTTCAATACTACTTTTATAACTGAGTAATTGTTAGAAGCTCAGCCTCGCTATGTTTATGCTCCTAATAGCTGTATGCTTGCTATGAATCATCTGTCTCACTTGTACATTGCTTTCGACAAATGCAAATGTGGAAGTTCTCGATCTAGACAAGTGAGGCTAGCCTGGTCACCTTTTCCTGGACTTAATCGGACAGTGGCCTTTCAGAATTCCAAAATGTAGCATGGATACAGTGCTGTAGACAGGTAGCGTCAATAGAAATATGACCTGCCGGCAGGACACCACACCAAAGCAGTCCTGTATTGAATAGCAGTGAAACATAGCAGCGGGTTGCTAAACATTGTTTACTATTCGAGCCTGTTGCTTCAGAACCCTGGTGTCATGTGACAGTTGGTCCTCTGGATACAGTTTCCTATTGGCCAGTCTAGATAGGAGGCAGAATAGCACTCCTTGAGCCAAGACCATATCAGTATTTCGACCTTGCCACTGTGGGAAGCAGGGAGCACAGACCCTGAGATTACATCAGAGCACATGCTCACATAGGAGGACCACATCGAGTTTTTAACCACCAATCAGGGTTATCATGTGATGTTCTTAGTATGGCAGTGAAGTAGCTGGAAATCAGTGTCTGGCGTCCACTGACACAGCAAGTGACGAGGGCAAATGTGCTGTAACATAGGGATATCACTATGGAAACAACACCCCCTCCCCCCCCCCCCCCACACACACACACACACACACACACACAGGGGTATCGCTGTTCTTTTGTCAAGTGAGGGAAATGCCAGCAGAGCTTAGCGGTGAACACGTTAGCTTCCGAACTGCTCGCAATGACACCTTCCGGCTGAGAGTCGCGGGCAGGAGTGCAGCTGTGAATGGAGGAGAACTGAAATGCATCAGCAACAGAGCAGCAGAGAAACTCTTTATTTAGAGATGCTGTCAGCTGATCTGTGCTTAAAGACCAGAGCTCTGCGTTAAAATATTTTAATCTCCCTGTATCAGTGATGGAAGGGCGGCATTAAGAGGAGTATTATTAGAAGGGTTCTTTTTATATGTGTGTGTGTTGTAAGTATGTGTGTGTTGTGTGTGTGTGTGCGCACACCCATTTGATTTTCACTGTTAATGAAATGTGCTTAAATCTGCAGACTGATTCATTTTGTTTATAATTAACCCTGATGCAAGGAATCAATCGCATTCGTTTTATGGTTGTCAGGTTAGAAGTAAGAAATTTAGGAACAGGGTCAGACCATCCTTTTACCACTGTTCGGGGGGGCTCGCTTCAAGACAGTAATACCATACAGGTATTTATTGTTCCTCCTCCCCCCAAAAAAAACTTTGGCATCTGGCAGGTACAAGTGATGTCATCTGTTGAAATGTTTTTTTTCGTTTGTTTGTTTTGTTTTCACCTTCCTGACTCTGTTTTAGCTCTTATCCATCCCTCTGAGCTTTTCCGGTACAGATCCTTGTTTTTGTTGGATGTCCCATTGCCATGGCAGCAGCACCCTGCCCCCCCCCCCCCCCCCCCCCCCCCCCCCCCCAAATCAATGCCTGCCCAAAGCAGTGCAGGCAGAGGAAGTGTGCCCCCAGTCGTCTGGCCGTCCCTTGTGGCGTGATGCCTATGCCTCCGGTGTTGGGGGAAGGTGGCCCTGTGGTCACAGCCCTTTTGTGACCCTGAAAGGTAAATAGCCCAGCTTCTCTCAGCATGGCTACCTTTCTGTGGTTCGGAGATAAGAAGGCGACAGATAATCCTGACGGTCCCCAGGTTCATCCGCCTGTCGCCACTGGCCTGTGCTCCACGTAACAGCAGCGTCTCTCCATCTCCCTCTCTCTCTCTCCCTCCCTGTCTCTCCCATCTCCTCCCCCCTCTCTCTCACGCTCTCTCTCTTCTGTTCCGGACTGAGATGTTGCCTTCGTAGCTCAATGGCTTCTCCAAGAGCGACCGAACACCCCTGCTTCTCCGTGACCGCGCTAACTACCATGACTTGACTCGCCATGAACTTGGAGGGGCTCGAGATGATTGCCGTGCTGGTGGTAGTCGTACTCTTTGTGAAGGTTCTGGAGCAGTTCGGGCTTTTAGAGGCGAGCTATGACGGTAAGCAGGAAATGCATTTAGAACTTATTGTCACCGTGGACTATGTGGTATTTTGTTGCAAACAGCAGGCTGGATTCTACATGCATAGGGTGGTCTGAAAACGATGGTGTCTGCATATGGTTAAAATATAACTTCTCATTTTATACTTGATTGAATCAGAACTTGAAATGAATTATTATTATTTTTACCTGTATTACTCCTGAAATTAAGCAGGTCTTGGCAGATAAAATATCTAAAAAGAGTCAAGAAGTCCTAGATGTCTACTTTGGTGCCTTTACAGTATTGGAACTATGTAATTAATCTTTTTAACTTTAATTGTTATGTAACAGTTAAGAAATACATGTCATTCACACTATATAGTGCCTGTTGGATGATTATGCTGAGTGGTATATTTTGGGTGTGGTTTGGAGCTCATTCCCATTTTAATCCTCTTATATAAGAGTGTTGTGAATTAATCGTGAAAAGACTTGAATAAAGGGGTTAGCTATGGAACCACTAAACCTAACCCAGACCCTAACCTGACACTAAAAGCACAGTACTCCTCGTCCTCTCCTACTTATATAAATCTGGCGTCAAATGTCCTTTTAGTGGAAACTG
This sequence comes from Hyperopisus bebe, assembly GCA_026777045.1. Lineage (NCBI taxonomy): Eukaryota > Metazoa > Chordata > Actinopteri > Osteoglossiformes > Mormyridae > Hyperopisus > Hyperopisus bebe. Next base: position 9,915,056 of record JAODJW010000015.1, read on the forward strand.
CTTGTCTCGTACATGTAAGATACCCACCACTGTCCCGGGGGTCAAAAGTGCAGGGAACTGGTCATATAGGAGAGCGTTGAGACCCCCGGCGACCCGCGTGTTGGAGGCAGCGATGGGGTTCTGTCTTCCCTCTCCCAGACCTGATCCTCAGACCCTGCCACTTGTTGAGCCTCCGTTGATCTTCTGAGGTTTTCTGGCCGGGGCCCCCGGGGCAGGTGTAAAGGTACGGAAGGTGGCTGCAGCGTCTGCAATGACTTTTCTCATAGACTGAAGTCGGTTCCTCGATCCCCTGCAGTGCTCGGCGTCTCACGCCGGAGGAGCGCGTCGACAGAATAGTCCAGTGACAGAGACGGTTGTGGCTGATGTCACATTTTAGTAGACTGACTTTTAAAATGTTTTATTTCCTTACTAATAAAATTAACGAGAAGCCGTGCTAATCACCAGAATCAGGTTTATTGGTTTATCGGCCAAGTGTCTGTGTGAAACACACAAGGAATTTGTTTCTGGCAGCTGGTGTTTCTCCGGTACGTTACAATACAATAGAATGAAACAATACAGATTAAATACAATATGAAAAACACCTTATTTACAGACAGACAATGTACATGAAGTGCAAACAATATAGAAGGTGCAAAGTGTATGGTATGTCTTAGATTCAGTTCAAAGGTGTGGTGTAAGTGGACCAGGGTGTAGCAGTCAGGGAAACAGGTGTAGGTTGGTGTTGCAGGTCAGATGTTTGCAAGGGTTTTCATGATGTTTGTAATCAGCCCATGTGCTTACTGAACCAGCTTAATATATGGCTTCTTATATCGCGGATTGAAACGCTGAGCATTTTTGTTTACTCTGATTATTTTCAGGGTTAAGAGATCTCAGCTTTTAACAGTGTGAAACACCAGCGATATTAGTAGTTGGATATTTGTTTTCCGTAGAGCGTTCTTAGTTCTGAATGAATTCACGGGCTTCATTGATTTTCCCGGCTGCTCTTTGGATATGTTACATTCTGAAGCTGCGTCTCTGAATGCATATTTTTGGCACCTGGTTCAGTAATATTTTGCAGCACCTCACGTTTCTGTGTTCCCCGACAAACTGGAAACGGTCATATTTATTCACGACAGTGGGTGGTAACTCATCCAGACAGTCTGACGTCCCTTTCCGTGTGTGATGTCGTCGCTCAATGGCTGTGAGAGTTGTCTTCTCAGTGTCTTGGTAACACACCGTGTTCCATTATCTATTGAATTTAATTGTAATTTGTGTGATTATGAATTTTCCCTTGTGCCTGTGGGCCAAAAAGGCCAAATACCTGAATGAAGTTACATTTAGCCACAAACTGGTTTAGTTATGCTAAGATCGTAGCTTTTCATTTGAGCTTAAACACAGCATAACTTTAATTACCAGGCAAGCGAGGCACAGTGGAGCTATTTAAATCCATCTGGGTCCCACTGAGGCCCTCTGGTATTGTACCAGGGTTCATGGTCATTGTGATACTTAGAAGCACTCGTGAAAAGCTTTGGCTTTTAGGACCACATACGGTTAAATCACCCACGGGAGCTTCCGCACTCCTAGGCCTCATTACCTAAGAGTTCAAATCCACACATTTCCCAAATACGTGCTGATATTGTGTTAACGTCTCATTGGCTGTAAGCACAGGGTAGGAGGCGGCCAATGAAATTTGTGGATTTGAACTCTCACGCAATGAGGCCTATGAGTATAGGAGCTCCCGCGAGTGAACCTTAATTGGACTTTGGACTTTCATGGGGCTCGAATTGTGATGGGAAATTAATAACGCGCAATCTGGCAAATTAGACTGTTGGGCGGTTTGCTGGCTGTCCTCGTTTCAGACCGTAGAGTGTTTTGCCACGATTTTTTAATTTTGTCTAACTTGGGACCTCCTCTGTCCTCCGCACTTCTGTTTGCTATGAACATGGGACGCTAGCTATAAATTTCACATCAAGGTGTTGTCATTTGCAGAAAGGATTTCAATAAAATGAGGCATCATAAATGTACCTACCGTAATCAATGACCAAAGGGAGCATTAAAGAGTATGATTTTGAAATTAATGTTACGTGGGATGTTGTATTCTTACATGCATAACTGGGACTTTGGTGACTATAGGACGACACTGGGGTCCTTCGTAAATCGTAACGTCCAGTGAGCCTTTGAGTTTTCTTTTCTTGTAAAACCGTGACAGTCCTCCCTCCTCCTTCCTCTCCGTCTCTCTTTTTACCCAAAGAATACAGCAGCGGGTGTGCAATCCTGGCGCAGGGACACCTGAACACGCGTGAACATCCTGCAGAGTGCTGTTTTTATTTTAGCTCTCCAAGCTGCTTATTTCTGAAGCGGGAGTCTCGCAGTCCGCAGTGCGAGCTTGTCATTCGCGCTGCCACCTGTCACTCTGTTCATGGGGACCCCCATTTAGTGAGATCGCTCCTGAGGGTCCAATCGGAGCCTCGTTTAATTATCGGATCAGATCAGGACTTCGCAGTGCACCTCCCGCTGTAATAGCCACATAGGGGCAGCTGAACATGTAGCATTCTTCATTAACACTTGGTAACATCGCCTTGGCTGTATTTTGGCTGCTTTTCCTGTAGTTCTGCCAAAAAGGCCCAGATCCAGAGTCCTTAGCTGTTCCCCTGGTTGGCTGGTTCCGCCAGAACAGTAGCAGGAATGTTTTTTTTTTTTCCGGAGAAGCAAGATACCTGGTGCTGAAGTACCCGGTATAGATTGGAGTCCCTAGCTGTGCTGGTACTGGGAGTGCTGGGTTATCCATCTGTCTCCGATGTCATAGCGATGAATGACTGGGATTATCATAAATAGGAAAAGCGAGTCATCCCTTTGCTCATGTAGTTTGCCGTTAAGTCATACGCACCTGGGAGTCACCTCAACGGCACCTTCGGGTCGGGAGAGAAGTGTCCAAATCCAGTGTCACACCAAAGAGTCAAAGGCCCCAAGCTGTGAAATCTTGAAGGCCCATATTTGAGATGTGAGGCAGAAAAGGTGTCATTTTGATCTTAGGGGCACTGCAATGGTATCCACAGGACCCGAAGATTCTTCTGAAGCTCCCTAAAAGCAATCATTCTTCTAGGGTAATTGCTCACTTCCTGACTTCAGATAACCCTACTGGCCTGCACACCTCTTCCTGTCCTATCTGATGGAAAGGATCTCTCAGAATCCATTCTGCTTCATGGCCTTTAACAAGGGGCTCCTTTGTTGTTTCTTTTTTTGTTTTCCTTTTTTGTTTTAATCATTTACTTGACAAACATCTTCAGCTAATTGAGCTGCAACCTCTGGCAAACGTGGAGGCACTTAAGCAGTATAAGCACCTGGTGAATATAGAGAGCAGTGATTCAGATGCGCTGTCACACGGGAAGGAGGCCGTCCTAATGGTGATGTCACCGCAGGATGGGAAGCATGGTGGAATCTGCATTAATTCAAAGTATGTTCCAGTTTTAATGCCTCATAATAGCCCACATCTGGCAGGTCATTCACTTAGTTTAATAACTCTTTTTTATTTAAATTATTTAAAAGCTAAGTGAACTAAGAGCTTAATGACAATAATGTAAATGGATTTTCCTTTGAGTATGACGAAAAGTTCAGTATAAAGTGATTGTGATCTGCTGTTGTGTCTGCTGCATAAACCCACGTAGGGATGTGTCTTCTGCATAAAATCATGTAGGGATGTGTCTGCTACAATACATCACCTCCACGAGTCTCATGAAATGAACATGTTTATGTGACTTTTTCCAAAGCACCTGAGAACATATATACTTATTTCCAGCTGTATGTTTTTCTGGTTATGTACTTTAGTATCAATGGTAACACAGCAGGTTTCCACCAGGGTTGAATCATTGTCTTTAAGGAGAGTGTATATCAGGCTGGATGCTACAATGAGCACTTACCTGCTCAAAATAGTAACCCCCCCCCGGCCCACACACATCACCCCCACATCATGAGCTTCACCCAGACAGCAGACACCATTGATGCACATGGCATCGCCCTGGCCACACTGGACAGCGGCAGGTGTAGCACCAATCGAGCTGATGGAAGGAAAGGCTCTCTGGGGAACAAGGACACACCGAGGCCTGGGAGTCTGGGAGCAAAAATCGAAAACCTGGGAGAGGTCGACTGAGGTCAGCAGGTAGGGGCTGAGGAGGGGAATGATTAGAAGTGTCGTCTCTTGAAGCAAGTTCTGATGAAATGGATTAAGCAGGGTGGACAGGAAACTGTTCCAGGGAGCACACAGTTATACCAAATAATTTCACCGATTTTGGTTAGAATCCACAATCATTAGAAGCTGTAGTAAAGAGCAATCAAAATTAGCTCAACAGAGAGATTCCAGTGAACCAGACCATAAACACTGCCATAGTATAGTGTTGTTGCAGAGATCCAGGGTCTACAGAGCACAAGAGAGCAGCCGGGGAAGCTTCAGACTACGGCACAAACTGCACAAGGTCACCGCTGGCGAAGACACGTACGGTAGAGAAGGAGGTGACTTTTCAGGATTTGGAGATAGCTGCAACGCAA
>JAODJW010000015.1:9919676-9932555 GCA_026777045.1 Hyperopisus bebe
CGCAGCTGGGTCCATATTGAGTAGCTCTCTTGGAGGTCATACTCGGGTGGGGGGGGTTGGGGGGGGGGGGGGCAGATGGGAGTTCAGGCTGGAGGGTGGAGGATTCGAAGGGCTAGCGGGCAGATGCCGGCGTAGATGCCCAGAGAACATCGGTAGGAACACCTTGTACACAGGAGAGTGGGAGCTTCTACGCCGAGATGGAAAAGCAGGCAGAAGAGCGATTGTACCACTGGGGGGTCTGGCGGAGCCACACGGGGATATTAATAGGCTCGTGACACAGATGGACATGACTGTCACCCTGTCTGCCAGAGTGAGTCCTTCTTTCTGAAAAATGACAGTGAGTGACAGAAATGTACCGCTAGCAACAAACACAGTTGCGGTCGGCAGCCACCCCAGACTGGCATTGTCCACATATGGCACGTGCAGGCGTTGAGTGAAAACCACCAAATCTGACAGGCGTTTTCATTCTGTTTTTGGGGTGACGTCATCATCTCATAGCAAAATACTAATACTAAAATACAACCTGGAGTTATGTTCAGTTGCTGCAATGGTGTGGACCGAACTAAAGGGGGCAGTGTGCCTTTCTGTCAATGAGTGTACTGTGAGGTGTCCTTACAAACAGAACGGAGTAGATTTTATCGTCAGGCTGCGTAATTATTGTTAGTTGTTCGAGGTGATTATTTATATTCTGTTCTTTTTCATTTCCAATCCATTATTTTGCAATCATTATGTTTATTATCAAACAAGTGGCCTGTTTGTTAAAGGTACAGATATGTTTATTCTGGTTACTGTACAGCTTGTGTGGTACATAGAGCTGTTGGTGTAGAAGAAGGACTGCAGGAGCCATAGAAGATCATTCACGCACCCTGCTGGAGGTCTGGCCATACATATGTAATCTGGGACGACAAGAGGTCTTTGAACCAGCAGAAGTCTTTGAATCCTTCTTTTTCGTCAGTCTATTTTTGCGGTGTACATTTACCCAACCGGCTGGACTGGTGGGCAGACATGTTACTGTCTGAATACAGAACAGAAGTACCGATGTCCACTGGGCAGCTTCCAGGTTGGGGATAATTATTGTTCTACGCTAAAGAATAAACACTGCTATTAATAAGACCTCAGAAAGTTAAGCACTGTCCGAAGGTGTTAATGTGGTGTAATGTGCATGGTCTACAGTGCAGGTGAACCAGAGAGAGGAAACTCACGCATGCGTTAGGTTACCTTCATGATTAATGAAACACAGTTTTTACACAGTCCCTATTGATCACCACTAGAGGGAGCTTTTCATTTGTTTACCCCGCTCTTTTTGTAGACATTTTTAAACACAATATTACATTGTGCAACGGAACTGAAATTTAACAGCCCAATTTATTATCACATTTCAGTCTACTTTTTATAAATATAAAATCCAAAATATATTGGAAAATGTGTTTGTTTGTTTATTTTTAGCGATCCGGTAGTGCTTGTTATAAACACTTTGTAGTGTCACTTCGCTAAATGCCATATGGTATGGAGTAGGTGGCTATTTCTGGAATGCCATTTCACTCATTACACTGCATTGTCATAAATTGGCAGTAATGGAGAGAAACGGCAGAATGCTAGGAGTGAATCCCATTATACTTGATGTTATCAAAGCACTAATGGCCGCTGGTCATTACCTGAGGCTGTCCTTTGTCCGTCCTTCATAGCTGAGTGGAGTCTGAATTATTCAGGATCACTTTGCTGTTGCTGTTATGTTTGTGATTATGGGGTGGGCTTCCCAGAAGACCCCAGTCTCCAGGTGTGTGATGAGCAGCTGTGGCGGCAATACGGGTAGCAGGCTTATGCAGTCTCTGCGGCTAAATTTAGTGTCGCTATCGATTTGCTCTTAAGCATTTTTGAGAACAAAAAAAGGAAAAAAGAAATCGCTATCGGGTGAGAGTTTTCACCTGCATGTGGGCATGAACAAAGGCGTGTTCCACACAAAATGTGGTGTTTTACATAACACCTTCTTTCCCCAAATGTATTAAACTCACCGAAACTCACAGAGGTAGTTTGCTGTACTCTACCAGCACTTCGTTGGACAACCAAACAGTTTCCCAGGGTTAAATTGTGAAGGATTGGTTTTGTTTGCCCGGTGCATGTGAAAACACATTAACCCCAGCAGAGAAGTGGAAGGGTAACTGCGGATCCGAAGGCTGGACAGCTTCCATTCTCCGCTTCTCTCAGGAGTTACCCAGCAGATGGCCATCACAGGCTGCGTAACACCCCAGAAAGAAGGCTGCACTCCAAGCAGACCTTGGTTTATGAGTCCAGGGTCTTATTGTCTATAATGGCATTAAGTTCCAAGGTTTGGCAAGCACGTACGATCTCCCGGTTGTCTCATTGTGTAGTCCGCCATCAGCTACTGTAGGTTGCTATCGAGGGCTCAGTTGGTCCTGCTGGCGTGATCACCCAAAAGTTTAGTCTTGTCCAGTGACGCACCTATTCCTAAACAACGTAAAAAAGTCAGCAAAATATCCTACATTATAAATGGATTAAACGTCAGTCAAGTCGCAATACATTGCTGGGTTGGATGTGCGACACCAGTGTTATTATGTATGACCACCAGAGGGCGCTATGCGTCACAATAACGAACCAGTCGGAATTCATTAAGCTGCTAAATCCTTTACAGGTCAAACACTGACTCCTTTCTTAGTTTCTTCTTGCTTTTTCTTTGTTTTTCTGTGTCTAAACATACCGTCGATAATTAAAATTAAATCTGAAAGCATTTATTAATGGTATTTATGTTGTTATTTTATGATTTTTAAATATTTTTGTTTTTTGTTATTTCGGGTAATTTTTAAACACCTTAAAATTTGTGGGATAATTTTCTGAAGATACTAAAACATTTTGAAGTGTTACATAATTGTTATAAATTGTTGCAGTATTGTTTGATTAAAGTATAGACCCTTTTAAAATTCATATGAATTTTGTTTGTGTGCCGTCCCGGAAGCATTTATTAAATTTGGGCTGTAAGTATATGATAAACATGGAGCCCAGCTGATGTAATCAAACCAATTTGTGCCGCTGTGTTACAATATAAAATCCCCTTAGAATTCCGCTGCTTTCTGGAGGTAATTCGGAAGCATCCAGAATGCCTGGATTATGCAGGCTGTTTCCAGCTGACACTGTTTGGTGTTCTTGTTTGCTTTCCTCTAGTTTTTTGGGTCATGTTTCTAAACCAGTGAGTTGACTTCATACTCCCGACTTCATAAGAAGCAGGGCCAGAGATTTCAGCGTGCAAATTCAGGGTGTTATGACTGATCTCCACACAGTGTATTAACTGTACAGCATCTTATTAACTTCCATAGACCGCCGAAGAGCAGTAATGTTGACTGGAGTCATCCTTTGTTCTTCAGTTGAGTCATCACGCAGCATTTTGATGTTCACAGCAGGTAGCTTACCTGAGGCTCTGGTCTAGTTCTTCCAGTTAGTGGTCTGCTTAGCATTTGTTGTGTCTTCTTGTGAGACTCACTGGTTGTGGGCGGTAAGAGTGCATGTTTGGCTCCTTGTCATACTTAACCTGTTATGTAAACATATTGTATCACCTTCTTAAATTATTTTAATTTACTCTAAGTGCCAATTTTCATTCCTCATTATTTTATAGTGTTTGTCCCTTAACACCTTTATATTTAGCTCTAAATGCTCTCGGTTCATTAGTCCTGACAACTCATTAGAAAAAAAACGAGCAAACCAAACATTTCACTCTTGAGCTACGAGCCCCCTTACATTGGTCAGAAAAAGTAAGGTGCAGACTTTTCTGTTTGAAACTTTTCTTAGTTGTTCTCTCAAGAGCCCTGGGATAACAGGTGGTTTGTAATATGTCATCATTCCCTGGTAATGTCCAATTTAACCTGTGCTAGAAGACTATGAATGCTATAAAAGCACAGCATCATTTTTGTAATAGATATCTAAGAGAGCCAGTAATTGTAGTTGCCCCTGGCTGATATTATAGTTACGAAGCTGTGATTTCTCTGTCAGTAAATATAGACCCAGAGTCCTGGCAATTGGGGGAGGGTGAGTGCTCTCACACATCATCACAGGGTCAGTGGGATTGGTGTCAGATCATCTTGTGGAGGTGAGGTTGCATCACCTTCAGATTACCCAGCAGCCCTTTGGGAAAACAGCCTGTCTGGCTGAGTGACAAAAAAAAAAATCATCGGAGATGTTCGGTCTGACTACACTTATTCTGGCCCAAGATAATTTAGAATAAAGTGGATTCATTTCTCCCTCAGCTGTGCAGCAAACAACTTGGACAACAAGAAACACGATGCAAGTTCATTATACGGCCGGCTGCAGCTTGACAAGCTGGGAGTTGCCTTGGCATATAGAGTAGAATGTTCACTCCTTAAATCCACCACCCATGCCTGTATCTCTTTTTATTATCCTCTGGCGCGACCACAATTGCTTTTCCAAATGCCACACAAACATGGAACCCCCTCCATCGTTTATTGTAGAATCGTTTATTTATCGGCAAGAACTTTTACATAGATGGAATTTACTTGGAGCGGTCATGCAAAACTATGAAGGCAATAAATTATGTACATAAATAAAATTATATGCCAAGCGCAGATGATGTGCATAGTGAAATGTTGGTTAGATGGGGGATGGGGGGCTGGAGGGGGGAAGCGTTATGTGCTTAGTATAATGTAGCAGCATCTCCAGAAGTGTCCGATCGGTCTCTGCTTATTTGCTTTATGTTTAATTGCTTGTTTGTTTTCGTTACATTGCTCTCTTGTGTCCCGGGAGCAGCACATCTCGCTAATAATAGAAAGAGAAAAACAGTCAGCCTACGAATTGCTTTATGCTTATTATGTCTCGGCGGCATCTTAGGAAAGCATTCATGGATCCACCTCCATCTTTTCCACCACCACTGCACAAAGAGGCGATTCTAAGGACACTGGGGGCCCCAGGCAAAAAACTCCACGGGGCCCCTCCAATGCAGCCCCCCGACATGGTAAAATTTATCACCGTTATTTTAGCGTGAAGCCTAAATTAATAATATCCACAAAGAGAATTTAACATATCCAATTCCTTTATTTTTGCATTATGGTGAAGAACTGAATACTCAAATAAAGCAGATTTGTAGTTGCAAAGCACTATGTAATTGGCCGTGCTTGGGGGGCCCCTCTCAGCTTGGGGGCCCCAGACAATCTCCTGCCTTGCCTGTCCTGTCCCCATGCCTCTGATTACACACAGCCTGTTTGTTTTCTGCCTGCTAATTCTGCATTCTTGCTGTGAACGGTTCAAGCAGCGAGACGTAGTATTTTTGTTGTGGACCAGTGGTCACAGTCACCCGCAGTTCTCCGTCATTTCTGGCCCTGGCTTGCCCTACCTCAGGGGTGCATTCGTCTCTTGATCGCAGCACTTTCAGTTGTCTCATTAGCCAAATTAATTACCGTTTCAAGACCGTCTCCGCAGGCCACTGGCCAGGTTCACAGCACAGAAAATTTGGACAGAGGGGTACGGTGTGTCTCCGGCCAGAAGGATGTCTGCTAATCTGCACACGACATGCTGCATTTCACATACACATATCCAACTTTACAAAGCACCTGATTTCTTCAGGACAGATTTGTATAGAATGTCAGCCTTACTAGAAAATTAAATCATGTGCAATGATTGGGGGAAAAGAAGAATTGCTTTTCATTTCCAAGCTTGTCTACCTTTCAGTGTTGTTGCATAATCCATGTGGAATGAACCAATGATGTTGTATGTTAGTAATTTTTAAAGCTAAATCAGACACACCTCTGGACTTTAGAATGTTATGGCGTCTTGTATATGAAGAGGTATTTTGAGGTGTTTTGGTTCTCTGGTGGCTTTTTGAAGGTTCATGGTAGAGTTCTCTCCTCTTTGTCCAGCGTATAATCATTCGACTGCATATCAGAGAATTGCTGCATCTTTCATATGCACCTGCTGGAAATATGGCCCGTGTCTGTCTGCTGAAGGCCAATGATTTCCACATACCCACTTTGTTATGACACTTTTTGTCTGACCAGTGCCTCTGGACTTTAAATTAAACTTTTCTCCTATGACAGTTTCTCCTGACGAGTGTTTCAAGTTCCTGGTGAGCTCAAGTCAAAGATATTTTTTTCTTGCTTTAAATTTCAGATAATTTCACACAGTTTCTAGAGGGTTGAAAGGGGGCTTTTCTTTCTCAGTAACTCATTTTTGACGAAAAAAAAAACAACTCGGATTGCGCTCTGTAATTCTGATGTCTGGATGAGCCATTTGCACTGATGGCGTGAGACAGGAAATGACACGTCCGTGGCCCGCTGCTCTGGATTTGTCATCGCCACCTCCCCCAGCCCAACCTCCGCCCCGTCTGGCGCCTCAGCCAGGCCACCCAAACATGGTGCACAGGGCCTTGATTAGACAGGAGTGTCATCCGTCATTAGTGCACCCAAGTTTCCAGCCCCCGGATCTGCTCTTTCCAGGGGCCCAATCTTTGCTTGGCTGTCTTTGAAGTGTCACCGTTGACAGGTTTTGCAGGAAGGCCCCGGAGACGGGGCATAAGTAATGGGCCGAGTATCCTGACCATCAATCACCGAGGCCGACGTGCATCTCTGTTGCGAACCTGTCGCCTGCTGTTTGTCAGCTTTTCACCTGCGTTTATTTTCCAGGACCTGCAATACAGGTGCTCTAATTCACAGGCCACAGCGTTAGACCCCATCATTAAGAGACTTCCCTGAAAAGCTGTGAAGTCAAAGCCATTTTCACTCAACGGTGTAATTCGCGTCATTGTGCGTCAGATGAAAGAGTAATCAAACAGTAATTAATACAGATGGGCTGGCAGGACATTTTTACAGTTATTTGCTATGCGCTAATCTGCTAATCATTTATCTCTGTCCCTTTCATTTTTAAGACATGCAGATGACTTCATATTGATCTCCAGGGCTGCCCGTCTTGAGGTTGAAGTTGATCCGTGCGTCATTCAGCCAGTCGTTCCACACCGGGCCCAGTGCTCACGTTCGTATCCTTCGCGGTTTGACGCCCATCCTGCAAGAGGCCTGACGTAAGCCTGAAAACATGCGGCGCAGATTTCACACGGCCGGGCTTGAAAGCAATTATTGCAAATTTCACGGTTGGGGACGTCTCCACACAATTAAGGATCCGTGATTAAAAAAAAATAAATGAATCAATTTTGGTTCGATATTGCTGAGACGGCGCAAGGCCCGGGGCAGCGAGACCTCAGTGGCTTCGCAAAAAAGCGAATGTGTCACATTCCGTCACCTCAGGGTTCATCCCAGTGGCATGTCGGGACACACGGGAAATTAAAAGATGAAGTTCTAATCTTAGGGAATGAATAACAAAACAAGTGCATTCTCACATCCAGGGTTGGAAATTTCAGGTCCAGAAAGTAAAAATCCAGACCAAGATTTTGTTTCAACCAATCCAGTTGAGTACTCTGTGACTGTGACTATTTATACTCAACTGGTTGGTTGAAACAAAATCTTGGTCTGGATTTTTACTTTCTGGACCTGAAGAATCCACCTATATTCATAACCTCAGTTAATAAAACCTAGCATTTAGCCATCTTGGTCAAGTGACACAATTACTGGACATTGAGCAACGGGGGTTAGAGTAAATCATGGAGTAAGTCAAATGACTCAGGATGTGATGTCAAATTCTCAATTTACAGTTATGTGGCATTCAGACTGGCGGTCTCAATGATTTGGGTCCGGATATGTGGACAGGCCAAATGTCCCTCTTTGATGATGTCGTCACCACAATGTGAAGTAAGAATGACCCAATGGGCAGGACAGCGCTGCGGCGGCGCCCCGTAAATCAGCAGCACAGAACTCCTGCTCAGATCGCAGCGGCGCTCTCGTCACGGCCTGGCCAATCGGTGGCTGTTATCGGTCCCTGGACGCAGGTCAGGGTTGCTTTGTGTGAGTAACATCCTGTCCAGGCCATCTGGCCTTTCCTGTCTTCTGCATCTCCTCTGGATGTCTGGGGCACAGGTTAGCAGAGAGCACGATAGCTAATGGAACTAAGATTATGTCACCTTAGCGTTCCGGTTGCTGCAGGAGTCCTGCTGTTGTACCTTCTAAATCCTCTTTTTAAATCATTTTTTGCAGCTAAGGCTTTATGCTGGACAGGCCGCAGACTGAAGGGCCAGCTCTCCTGTGTGTGGCATATTAACACAGCACTAGCACCGAAGGTGCGTGAGACGCTTCTGAAACGAGGGCCCCGCCGTGGGCCCCGCCGTGCTCGGCGGGCATCGGCAGTGAGCGATCACGCCATTTAGCTGTACCTCCCAGCTACCTACAGTCCGAGGGAACAAGGCCTTCAGTGTAATGGAGCTGAAACTGGTGCATGACAGGTGTCGGCCAGGGGATACACAAGAAGAGTGGCTGGGAAATTAAAGGCTGCTTCCACTGTCAATCATAGAGAGATGCCAGTGTGTCGTCTGAAAATGGAAAATCATGGTGCTGCAAGGGGTGGGCGGGGCTTATCTGGAACGACAGCCAATGAATGACGTGGTTCCACAGTGTCACGGGGCACATGCCACCCAGCTGATACCATATTCAGGTCTTCATGGGCTGGAGCCGCTTCATAAACTTTAATTCAGTGTATCCCAATCCAGTCCTGGGGACCAACAGACAGTCTACATTTTTGCTTCCTCCCAGCTTCCTGGGGAGCAAAAATGTGGACTGTCTGGCAGGGAGCTCTGAGGGAGCAGAAACGTGAACAGGCTGTGAGTCCCCTAGGACTATACTGGGAAAAACTGCTTTAAGTCCTTGTCTTTCACAACCTTTGCTTCTGTAAATACGATGCAGGTTTTACCTTTAGCATCAGGGAGCCCCGCAAGGCATGAGGCATCGGGTGCAATTACAGGTGCTGGCATCAGCCGTTAGGGAACATTTAAATGATCTCTTCAAGTTGACTTTCCACTGGAGGGTCACCTTCTGCCCTGTGTTCTCCAGTACCCAGGTCTGCTGGAATAAATTAACATCGACATGGTGCTATGGGCTGGGTCTGGCATGGAGGGAAAGTCAAGTGGCCAATAATTTGTCGTGTTCGCTCCTTGTCTGTCTGTAATCTGTTGATCTGTTCCTGCTCAGTACACCCTAGCTGGCGGAATCCCTCCTACCCCATCTATGTATTTCCCTCTGTCCAACCTACTGCTGTTTGGTTCTGCTGGCCATCTTTACTAGGGATGAATTTTTTATTGATTTCTTAATGTCTCCCTCCCACAGCTGTAGCCCATTCACAGCATAAACTGCTACCAGGGACCCCTGGAGGTGCTATATCTCAAAAAGGACAATCTGTTGAGCTTAGATGTTCCTCCTGCAGCTCCTGAGCATGCCCTCTGGAGTTTGGCCAACTGTTGTCCCTCCCTCATGCACTCTAACTCTTCAGTGGGGGGGTGGCATGTCCCGCTTGCCCCTTGGCTGAGCTCTGTACTTCGAGTCCTTTCCCCGCCCTGGATTCTGAGACCGTAGGTACAATCTGTTGAGCGCACTTGTTCCTTCTGTTGCTCCTGGGCTTACCCTCTCGAGACAGGCCATCTGCGGGCTCTTCCTCATGCACTCTGACTCTTCTGTTGGGGGGGGGGGGGTGGCCAGTCCTGCTCGCCCCTTATCTGAGCTCTGTGCTTCGAGTCCTTTCCCCACCCTGGATTCTGAGACCATTGGTGCGATCTGTTGAGCGCACTTGTTCCTTCTGCTGCTCCTGGGCTTACCCTCTCGAGACAGGCCATCTGCCGGCTCTTCCTCATGTGCACCGGCTCCTCTTCGGGTGGGGGCCAATTCCTCTTGCTACTTAGCCAAGCCCTTTGGCTTGAATCATTTTTCTGCTCTCCATTCTGGGACCATTGACAGAAGCGAGTCTCCTTTTCCTTTTGTGTTGCTTTATTAATGCATTTGGTTCTTATTTAAGGCCACGCCTTTGGTATATCCGACATGTGCATACTGAGTTATCCTTGGGTTTCCAAATTAGCTTATTTCCTTATTATTTTTTAAATATGGAATACATAATTAAGCTGCTTTTAGAGTCCTGACTGAATGTCTGCTGAGGCAGCATTTGGTTTCAGTGGCGTACAGTTTATCATCCCTTTTATTGTCAAAATGATGAAAAATGCAGACTCTGTTATACTGACTATCAGTGCACTTTGAATGCAAATAAAATAATACAGGAGATGTGCTGGGGAAGACCTGTAAATTAAGGAGACCTTTCAGGAAGGACACATTTCATGGGAATCTGCCACACAAGCCAGCATTTCATTCTACAGTATGTCCAAAACTTGGAAACAATTGAAAAAATACAAATCCTAATAGAAATAACATCTATTGGCCATTTTATGAAACATCACCGTGGAGCTTCTGCGTCATCTCTGCAGAACAGGAACTGCTGTTTTATACAAAGCAATGGCCTCTTCTCGGTGCTGAGGTCAAGCAAACACTGCTACTGTGCTTGAAGGCCACCAGAGAAAGACTGAGGATGAGCTTCTTTCTCCAGGCAATATGGATGCTTAATGATGACAATGTCTGGGACCCACACAACAAACAATGCTCCTGCTAATCAACTGGTCTGTTCCTTAGTAACTAGTGTCTCTGCTCCTCAAAGTCACCAGCACTCCCTCAGAGTGGATACACTCATGGACAGCCCAGTCTGCTCACGTCCTCATGTCCTCATGTCCCCTGTCTGCTCATGTCCTCTTGCCTCATGTCCCCTGTCTGCTCACGTCCTGATGTCCTCATGTCCCCTGTCTGCTCATGTCCCCTGTCTGCTCACGTCCTGATGTCCTCATGTCCCCTGTCTGCTCATGTCCTCATGTCCCCTGTCTGCTCACATCCTGATGTCCTCATTCCCCCACTCTGCTCATTTCCTGATGTCCTCATACCCCCAATAATAAAAACATTTGAAAAATCTATATTTTATCATTGGAATCAATTCTCAAAATGTAATATTCAATTCGAAAGAATTGATATTCAGTCTCCATCCGCTTGTCCTTACCACTTAAAAAGCGTCTCATTGTTACGGCCTTTGAGATGGTTTTGTACAGCCTGCAAAATTCATTATGAAATCTGCCTGCAGGTCGACCTTCCATTTTCCACAGAATAAAAATCAATGTAATGTCAGCCCCCCCCCCCCCCCCCCACTCTGGAGGCTCAGAGGTTAGCTGGTTGTCGACAGATGCGTATTAAAATGGTCAGAGGCCCCAGGGTATTTGAGTTATCAGAGAGCCCCCTAGTATTTTCTATAATGGTGCAGTTGTTCACTGAGGCGGGGGGGCTCCCCAGTGATAACAATTTACAGAGCCATATTGGTTCAAAACAGAAAACAACTGGTGGCAACTTCAAAATTGTACTAAAGAAGGCTGGTTGAAGCCCTTTCCTAATGGAGGCCACTGGGCTTACGCTGGAGAAAAGCACCCCTAGTTATCGGTGTCGGTGATATTACACAAATATATATTGATTATTGATCAAAATTTCCATATTTGTGCTCCACTAGAATTAATCACAAATACCTGATTTAAGAAAGCAGCAGCCTCAAAATACATGAGGCATATGGTTTGTTTAACAGAGAAGTCATAGATGAGTTCATGAAGGACTTGAATTTTCCATTTCTCATCACGGTTCTCCCAATAAGAACTTTCTAAAGCTCCTATAAGGGGTAACAGGTGCCGGTCTGAGGACAGAATAAAAGCGTCTCTGATCTCGGCCGCATTCTCGTTCCTGTTTCTTCTTCGGATGATATGTCTCCTTGTCTGCTGCACAGTTCTGTGTATGAGATCTAAAGCCTTGAGTGCACCCAAATGTCTTTCTGTCATCTGTCATGTTTGATCACCGGAGACTGTTTGCTAATGGATCTCATCCCCTGCCAAGCAGGGAAACAGGCTTGTAGAACGTTCCGGAACAAACTCACGATTTTTACTGTAAAATGGCGTATTATTTGTGGTTTCTTGGTCACTTTGTTTCATGTTGCTATAACAACTGCTTTGAAGCAGTGGAAGCATTTCTCTGCAGCCCCCTGCCTTTAAAAGCCTGCAGCAATGCAGTTGCCAGCTTCCATCTTATGTCCTTAACCAAGACAAACAACATACTACAGTACAATGTACCACGTGTGGAGTCTGTACTGCCAGGTCTTGGAAAAGCTCAGAAAGCAGATATAAATAAGTCAATTTTACATAATATTCACAAAATATTACAGATTTTTTTTCCTCGGGAAAGAAAAAAAAAGAAAAAAGCTTATTGGCTGATTGACAGAAAGGTTTGATTTTCCTGGTATCCTCTTGTCAATGTGTGTCCTTACTGTCTGGCCTCGTGAGGCTGATGCAAACGGTCTGTGACTGAAATGGTAGCCTGTCATTTTTCCTGCTGAGCTCTGATAAGACCCCCCTCCTGTGTCGGGTGGGGGGGGGGGGGGGGGGGGGGGGGGGCGTCTGCTCTCCCATCCACCTGAAATCAATTCTCCCAGCAGAGACGGGAAGGGAAGAAAAAAACGTGCAATTTGTCACGTAAGTCCATTCTCCAATGCTGACAAGAGCTCAGGCCTTTAAACATGGCCGGTGTGAGGCTTTGGACATCAGAGAAGGGAGGCTGCACAAACCATGGCTTGGAACTTTGTCTTTATGACCTTTGACCTGTCAAGTGCTTCCTTCATCCAGGGTTCATTAAGAATGGCCTGTGTATGTAGGCGACTCTAAGATTGTCCCCCAGGGGGGTGCAAGCTGAGAAAACCATTTTGGGAAAAAAAAAATAGAAAATACATCCATCCATCCATTCATTTTCCAACCCGCTTATCCTACTGGGTCACGGGGGGCCCGGAGCCTATCCCAGAAGCAATGGGCACGAGGCAGGGAACAACCCTGGATGGGGGGCCAGCCCATCACAGGGCACACTCACACACCAGTCA
>JAODJW010000015.1:9938195-9961264 GCA_026777045.1 Hyperopisus bebe
GAATGCTTTTAGCACCTTGTTGAATCAATGCCACGTAGAATTAAGGCAGTTCTGAAGGCGAAAGGGGGTCAAACACCATGTTAGTATGGTGTTCCTAATAATCCTTTAAGTGAGTGTATAATACCTATTTTATAACATTATTATTATTATTATTATTATTGATATTGTTGTTATATAATTTTTGTTGTTTGCTGTATTTATTATTATTTCTGTATACCTCTGTTTTCTTTTGTTTGTCCTTTTTTTTTTCTCCCGATGGTGATTAATGTCTGTTATTGTTACGGTTGTTGTTTCTGTATATATATAAAATATTATATATATATATTTTTTTTTTTTTTTTCCCCCATTTTTCATGGTTTTAGTAAGTATTCGGTGTGCTTTTATTAAATTTTGTTGTTTTTATTTCAAGATATATTTCTATTTATATATTTAGCTTTTTAATTTAATTTCAGCTTCGTAATTTTAGTCTTGGTTTTTCTAATTTTATTTATTTTGACAGAACGAAAGCTGAATGTATCTGAAATTTAGATATTTAGCGGCATGTTATACACTAATGTTGTCGAAAGGGACACAACATGTTACAGTTATTATTAATGGTGATTATATCATATGATTAAAGAGTATTATTACATCAGCTTGATAGTATTCAGAATGGTGATGGACAGTTTGTGGGTGATAATACCTATCTGATAAGAAGATGGCAGATGGCTGTGTCCTGAGGTTCAGGACCAGTCAGTCAGACTCCGGCCCGTTTGGGGAACAATCCCGGCTTGAAACTGATAATGAGGAAAGCGTGACAGGAGCGTGCGGTGGCACAGGAGCCGGTCTGAAGTCTGAGATGGTTATCTGGGCCCTCTACTGATGATTTACACTTCCAGCTGTGATAAAGATGAGGAGATAAATTTCCCAGAGATGTCAGTGCGGTTAAGAAATAATTTAGCATTTATGCAGACAAAAGATCTTATTCTATTACAATGACAATTTCTGCCTGTCGCTGTCGGTATCTGTTCTCCATCAGTCCTCCAGGCAGGAGGACATGTTAAGTGCTCCGATCTCGGAACGCAGGTTTTACTCTCGAGCGGACATCTTCTAAGTGGTGATGTCAGAACATTACTCCTGGAGTCCATTGTGCCCGCTTTGAAGTGCTGGTGGGACCAGTATGTTCTGAGCGTAACAAGTGGATTTAGACTAATTCCCTCCAGAGAAGTGCCACAAAAGTGGAAAAAAAGTGGGAGAAAAACTAATGAGGACAGTGAAGAGGATTTGGTGAAAGGGGCTTTCTGCTTGGCCGCCCCGGCTTGCTCCTTCAGCCGTAAGAAGGGCATGGAGCTTTCCCAGGACTCCTGGGTATTTCTGAAACGGTGACAGCGGCCTCCGTGCCGGACACTGCGGTTTCTGGGGAATAGATTTCCGGCGACATGTCTGGTAATCACTAGACTGTAGTCTGACCATATCTTTCTTAATAAATTCTTAGAAATATTTCATAAAGACCTCAAGAAACGATCTGAAGCACGCTTGTAGCTGTGGGGCAGGCTTGCCGTCTTCTTGCATATCGGTCTTGAAGGTGGGGTCACGGTTGAAGGTGGGCACCGCACTGAACGCCACCGATGAATTAAACCCAGGTCTCCCCCCACTTTCCCCTGTAAGAGACACAATTAGCTGCAGCAAAATTTTGCCCACAAGTCATCGGTTAATTTCCGTCTCTAAAAGGAGTGCCTGTCACTATCTGACCGGGGCCAGAATATTTGGGATTTATATGTCGACCAGCTCTGTAGATGCACTGGTTCAGGAGTGTGACCAGGGGCTTGGAGCGGTATGGATACCCTGGCAGATTCAGGGGCCCCAGCACTTTATAGGGGTCACAGTAGGGGCATGGATACCCTGGCAGATTCAGGGGCCCCAGTACTTTATAGGGGCCACAGTAGGGGCATGGATACCCTGGCAGATTCAGGGGCCCCAGCACTTTATAGGGGCCACAGTAGGGGCATGGATACCCTGGCAGATTCAGGGAGGGGGGGCCAGCCCTTTACAGGGGCCCTTGAGAACATAAAATTATATAATGGAATTGAGACCCCAAGGTGACATTTTATCAGGGGGCCCAGAATGTCTAGGTACCCCCCCGAGTGTGACACTGATGCATCTCTGTCTGCCAGCACCCGTGGTATCTATCGGCAATGGCATTTAGAGACTCGGCTTTGTTTTCCCTCCTTTTAGTGAGCTTCAGGATCACAGCGCATGTGAGGAGACAGGTGGATTCAGGAACTTAGCATGCCTCATAGAATCCACCCCCAACAGCACACCTACACAACAACTCTTCAGCCTCTTCTCTCAGTTGCTGCTGCATAACGACAGGAATGTAATAACTCATTAAATAAATCACTCGGAATTGCGCTGTTCCGTCCTGCTGTTTTAAGAGGTGAATTTTGATTGGGCGGCAGTAAAAACAAAGGGAAACAAATGTAATGATTGACTGGGTACCAGGAGCTCCCAGTTCACGTGTTTTTTCTCAGCTGCCGTTACAGCCTCAGTTATTAGACAGAACAACCACTGTAACTTGTAACACAGAGACCTTTGCTTAGCTATCAACCTGCCTTGATAAGAAGCTCGATCTGTAGACAGAAGTCAACCTCGTATTTTCTGTTCAAGCATCTTTCAAACAACTTTGCAGCTACCTAAACTGAATTTATCAGTTGCTGTGATGTTATTAAGATGAATGGTTTTTGGTTGAAAATCCAGTGTAATCGTCGGTCGCATGGTGGTTCAGTGGATTGCAGTTTAGCCTCGCACCTCCAGTGCCATGTTCTTGAATCCTGAAGTTTGCAGGTTAGCCCTGTATTTCTGTGGGTACTCCTGGTCCTCCTGCAGTCCAGAATCACAGGTTTAGTTAAATCGATGTCTCTGAGCTCCCAAGTGTGTTCTTTATAGTTCATATGGTGGACTATTATCCTGTTTAGAGTATTCCATTACATGTATTTAGCAGACACTTTGATCCAAAGTGATGCAAAGTTGACAAAGTAGCAGGGTTGGGGCCATTCTGGAATGCATTGATCAATTCCAGTCCAAATCAGGTAATGGAACTGGAGATGGGATTGGAAAAAATAACTACGGGGAACAGAATTGGAGTTGAATTTGAATTTCAGGGAGATTTAAGTTCCAACTGCAGTTCCATTTACTGATTTGGACTGGAATTGATCAATGCATTCTGGAATGGCCCCAACCTTGGAAAGTAGAGTCAGATGATTCATGGAACAAATGGATCTTTAGGGCCATGCTCAGGAACCCAGCAGTGGAATCATTCTGCTGATTCCAGGATTTGAACCAGTGACCTTCTGTTCACTGGCACAGAAGCCTAACCCACATGTTACCCCCCCATGTTGTGCCTTGTGTCCCGGGATAGGTTCCCGGCTCGCTATGACCCTGGGGTGTCAAAGATGCATGTAAATAAAGAAAAGTGTCAAAAAAGCAATCGCAGCAGCACATTAACCAGTGTAACTAGGCTAGGATACTTCCTGTTTCCTGTATCAAGATGAGAACTTTCAAGATGTTTGCTTTTAAAGTCCAATTAGGGACCGATATTAAAAAGCATTCTAAAAATCTCTGAACTGCAACTTCTGTAATTATCCTTGGAGCGTTAGTGCGTTCATAAATCACACGCAGCTTTTTAGCTGATATTAACGAATGACATCAATCCGTCTTGCTTGGCCCCAGGAGGTCCGAGCAGACTACCATGCCGTACGTGATGTCGGGGCCAAGCTCGTCTCCGATGATGGCCACAGAACTTTCTGGCAAGCGCAGGGAAGGAGCTGGTAGGCGAGAGAGCAGTGCAGTTTTTCAAAGCCGGATGAGGCACGTTACCATACCCTTCAACCGTGTAATTAATCAGAATGGCTTCGGTGTACATCTCGTTGTATGAGCAGCTAAATTGCCTGAATAAGGGCATGTCTAAATGCATCTCTGATCAATGATGCAGTTTAATGGATGTCACTTCTTAGCTGATTATAATAAGTGGTGTTCTACCTGGTCGACCTTAGCATTTTAAATGTTCAGTCAGATCAATTTATGTCACACAGATGCAAACGCAATAAGCAGCAATGCAGTAGCCTGCTTGGGTTGGATCTTTTTTCCTTCAAAGAGTTTCATAGTCTCTGCTCCTAGCCTTTGGTATTTGCAACATCAGTGTAATATCTAGTTTCAAGTTTTCAAATTTCTGTTATCACACATGATCTGAGGAACGTGGTGAAATTCTTATGCCGTAGTGGCGCGGGGGGGGACAGCGGAACAAAGAGAGAGAAGAAAGACTAAATGCACTGAAAAATGCATTATACCAAGAAAGACAAATATGCAGTGAAAGGATGTGGAAAGAGGCACAGGTGCAGTGTGCGTGCAGTAAAATGCAGTGAGTGGGGAGATGCAGGTCACTGGTTATTTAGCGAGCTGACAGCCGTCCCTGACATGGCTGGGGCAGGTGGTGCGGCAGCAGTAGTGCTTTTCTGAGGGCTTAGAGCAACATGCCACCAACCTGACAAGATCTCGTATCTGTATACTTGACACTATGGTGTCCCTGTTACTTTGTGTGGATGTATGAAATGATTCCCCTTTTGTTAATTAAATAATCGTACTTGTCATGCCTGTCATGAGTTCATCCATGCATCCATCTTCTAACTGCTTGTTTTGACTTTGGTCATGATCCCTCTTAACCTCTTATCGTGTACTAATAATGTTTGCTGTCAATCACTTTAAGACAAAGGAAATGACACGGTGTCATTTATGGTTGTTCTTGAATTTCTCCACAGAGAGGGTGGGGTGTACCTGAGTGAGGCAAACATGCGAGGCAGGGATTTACTGGGAGGGGGATGGTTTCATTTCAATCCCCAGACTCAAACACCGGTGCATCCGCTGTGATTAAATAAGAGCAGTGAAATATGGCTCCGTCAGGCCCTGAGATGCAGCCTGTGAGGCGGATCAATAGGCAGAGAAAGGAGAACTTCATTCAGCCTCATAAGTCGTCCCTCAATGTTTCCGAAAGTGGTGGTTTTCACTTGAGGAAGTTCGAGAGAGAGCTTGAAAGTCTTTTCGTAAATTCTGACCCCCCCCCAACAAACGAATCCGCTTGGCTAGGTGTCGGATATCACTGATATTTGCCCGTCTGCAAACATCCAATATCTGCATGCAGAATGTCAAGCTGGGCTTAATTGCGCTGCACGTAATCCCTTTGTACTGTAAGCAATTAGTGGTAATGTTTCCTCCCTTTGGACAAGCTCTGGTTAAAAGGATTTTGCACACAGCAGCCATTACAGAGGGGAAGGGGAATTACAATCTTACAGATGGAAGACATTAGACTTTCGGGACAATTAGAACTGAAATTGGGATTTTTTAAATTCTTTTTTTGACAATCGTAGAAACAGTGTGGCAGAGTGATTATTCAGGAGGATCAGAATTGTCTGTATGTCTATCTGGCAGCTGTTAAGTCACATTGTCTGACAGTGAAAAGTTACATGTTGCATTTGCCATATGTGAGGCGTCAGGTACATAAACTGCCCCAGGCTGCAGATTGACAGACGGATAATGGTAGGTGGGTTTTGCACTCTGTCCCTTTGACTTTAAAGGAAGAGTCTCCTTCAGTAAATCACAGCCCATTTCATAGCGACACAGGCTAAGTTGTCCCTGGCCTTATATGTCCTCCTGTCTTGCCAGTGTGGGCGTAAAGCAGCTGCATAATGTAAGCAGGTCCCGCTGGAAGTGACTCTCGTTTGAAGGGAAGATGACCGGCCCTCACTTCATCAGATAAAATGACTTGGAGCGAAAGTGGCGCAGAGGCACGAGGTCCGTGTTTAGCATCCGACTCCTGCCGCAAAAGCCCGTGTGCTTCCTGCCTGTGTCACGGCAGGGCCGGGGCTACAAAAATTAAGGCACTCGGTCGCATGTGTCACCGCGGCGCTGACTCCCTCGGTCACCGAGGAAACGGCGCTCTGATTGGGCGGCGTCATCCACGCAGGAGAGGCATCCGTGGTCTGTTTAGGGCACTTCTAGGTGTTTGTCAGGTTGGAGTAGGATATAAGTCTGGTGGGCAGTGATCCTGACTGTAAGCATCAAGCACACCCCTCCTCACATGGTTCAAGGACAGAACGTCTCTGCGAAGCTTCATTCCTCTGAAGCCAGATAAAAAGCCACGCTTCAGCTATAACAAGAGAACGGCACCATGCCAGGTATAGCCAGTGCCATGTCTACACCGTAAACCACAGAGCTGCCAACTTTGGTCAGCTGGCTGGTGGGAAATTTTCAATTCGTGATAAGTCTGCACACTCATTTATGTGCATGCATCAGTTTCATTGCCTTGTAAATAGTCTGTAGGGATTGCGAACTGCCCCGACGCTTTTGATGTAGCTAATTTCAGGTTTATACTGGAATAATATAGATTTGCCGTAATATTTCTTGTGTGAGAATCAGAAAGCGCATGTCATGCCGGATGCGTGAGAGCTGGCAACCCTGAAGCCATGTAATGTTCTGTTTGAAACACCATTTTAATGGCCTTCTTTTCTATTATTACAAGTTCTAGCATGTTGTTTTATTTAAGGATGACTGTGAGAGCAGTGTGGTGACTGAGTGGGTAGCGATGTCGTCTCACACCTCTGGCGTTGGGAGTTTGGGTGACTGTATGCGTGATGCACTGGTATCCTTTAGGGTCTCTGCTGTTCAGGAACAGACTCTAGGCCCCCCACAACCCCATCCAGGATGAGTGAAGGAATGAATGAACGGCTGTTTACTCCCAATTTTTTATGTTCAGATGTTGTGTTTATCATTAAACCTGTACAGTATATCAGAACATATTTCTCCTAGACTACTGAATTCTGACTGAAATTTGTACAATATTGTATTAATTTTAGTGCTGACACACTGAGCAGATTTTTTAATGCATTGAAACCACATTCAGATTTAATTTCCAATGTTTATTTACAAGTCCTGTATGCCTTTCTCCAAACAGTCTTCCATCCGTGCCTCGGGCTAACAGGAAATGGACCATGACAGACACAATAAACGGGTTAACAGACACAATAAACAACCCCCCCCCCCCCGTAGGTACCAAGCTTCAGCCATGAGGCTCTTCAAGAGACTATGACTATTTTTGAAAAGTTAGCCAAAGTACTTGGGGTCAATGCGCTAATTATAGCGCGCTTACACCCATTGTGAAGGTGAATGTTTATTTATAAAAGCCCCGTTACACTGGCCAAAAGCTAGGCCAAGCCTAAGCTGGATTTGTATTGGTGGTAAGTTCTCAAACATGCATGCATTTGAGAGCTAATTGGTGACCGACAGTAATTAAAATTTGATGCTAATTTGACATCTGTTTGCCTTGTTTGGCCTAACACTACCACCATGTAGGGGCAGATTAATGCATAAGCTACACTAGGCTACAGCTTTAGTGCCACAGCAAATATCAGGGCCTCACCTTGCCTCAGGAAAAATGGAAGAGTTAGTTAAATCAGCAACACCTCAATGTCCATGCTGATGTCAGCCTAGGGCCCCTAGATAAGTTAATCCACCTCTGCCATCAAGGTTATTTTGTTTATCATCATAGATCCACACCCTGGCCTGGATAAGCAGTTATGGATGGATGGATGGATGGGTCACAGATCAATAAAAATGTTGGTTTATTGGCCTACTTTCTTGAAAGTTGATTCCTCCAAAGCACGACAGTGTCTCTTGGCACCCATCTGTCTCTCAGATTCAGACCTATGAACGGATCTGTATCTCACAGTTGGTGTTTGATACGGTCAGTCTATCAAAAAACAGCTGGAGGTGAATTGATTCTCTCTCTCACACAGATTTGGGGACGTGCGGGATGCAGTATGCATAACTGCCAGTCTCTGCCACCACTGGACCTTCACAGCTACCCACTGGTGACATTGGTCAGATACACAGTGGCTGTAGTTTTATGTTCGGCACCCTCACCATTGAGCACTTAGTGAAGGTCTGACTCTTAATGTTATTTGTAAAAAATGTTAAATGCAGCAGCTGAAGCATGGTTTTGAAAGGTTGCAGCATCTTTTAAAAATATATTACCTACTGCCTAATCTACCGTGTCTCTCCCATCTCATACTCAATTAAATTAATTAACCACAGACCCAACAGTGAGTAAAAGCTCAGCTGAAATTAAAGTAAAGCATGCACCAATGTCCTGGCTTCTGGGGGATCTGTTTGCTGTCTGCGAGCATCAGAATTCACACATCTCATTCAGCTCCTCTGCAGATATGGTGTGTGAGATGTCAGCGCAGCCTGAACTCCTCACTCTCACCAAAGAAAAAGCTCTTTTGAGGAAACAATTTCTGTCAACCGAAATGGAATTCAAGGTTTATGTGAGCTTCTGCCTTGGCATTGGCTTAATTTTTGCTTTGGATTCAAATTCGATTATAAATCCTGCTTTTTTCATTTACATCCCATGTTTTTTTTTTACTCAACAACAACATCCCTGACTGTTGACATAAATCTGCTCTTCAGAGTCAGTTGAAAGAGAAAACGCACCACAATCCTTTACAAAAGCGAATGTGGTGAAATCCTTATTTAATTATTCAGGAGCTTCCACCAAGTTACTCAAAGAGCTACATCAAATAAACCGCCTGAATGATATGTTCTAATTCATAAGATGGAAACCTACAGAGCATAATATCAACCAAGTCCTTTTGGAATATCCAGGAATTACAAACATTCAGTTATGGCCATTAAGCTGTTATTAAAAGAACATCAGTGGCCTGTTCGATTCTCCAGAGTTGGTGATGTGGAGCTGGTTCATTTAAAGATGCTTGGGCAGGTACCTTGGACAGCATGGAAATGGGTTCTGGGGGCAGTCTGGTGTACCAATTGGCATGGTGCCATTTAGAAGCACACAGAGATGTCCTGGAATGATGCACTGGATGTGAAGCATCTGACCCTGGAGGCAGGTTAAAGGATGGGGATGTGAATGTAAGATAAAGACAGCATCCGTAATGACAGAAGTACAGACGTTCCCTGGGTTACGATGGTTTGTGTTGCGATATTTTAACTTTACAATGGGTATTCCAATTCCATTCTGTTTTTCACTTTAAGTAAATTATTCAATGAATTACATTTGTGTTAATGATTTTGCCCATCTGTAGGCTAATGTAAATGCTCTGTTTTTAAGGTAGGCTAGGCTATGACGTGTTAGGTGTACTGTATTAAAATGTATTTTCACCTTACGATATTTTTGCCTTGCGATAGATTTATCGGAACGTAACCCCATCGTATCCCAGGGACCATCTGTAGTTTCATCATTTTTATTTCTCCCTGCCAGAGATCAGTGTTTCGTTTCCTTTGTCCTGTGTTAGTTTTCTGTATGCATTTCTAATGTTAGACGGGTCGGTGCCAACCCATGTCCTAAATCAGCCATAAAATACCCTCAAAACAATTATTTATCATCCGATTTGTTTCTTACCTCTTGGTTACCTTGTTAGGATTCCTTATCCATGAAAAGATTGGTTTTAATATTTTTAGTGTGGCTTTCTGGACCTTTCTTTTGACAACATACCTTTCGTTTTCAATGAAAAATAATGGTAAAATAAGCCTCAAGTGAATTAAATAACTGAATTGATCTTATCTTGCCTTACATGTCTGGGCATGCCTTGCCTAGTGAATTTTTTTTTGTATTATTTTTTTAAATAGATTTTCCTGATGCAGTACACAAATCTATGTGGTGCTTTTATGCATTTTAAACTTAAAAAGGGGTCAGTGCCGACCCCAACACCAGAGCTGTTATAATGTTGACCACAATATTTATAATTGTGATTTTTTTAATTTTTTGTTTAAATAGAGGTTCCTGACAAAGTCAAAAAGCCTTGATGCAGTACACAAGTTTATGTGGTGCTTTTATGCATTTAAAACGTACAAACGGGTCAGTGCCCACCCTAACAGCACAGGAAGGTTAACCATGTCCATTATATCTGCTTCAGATGCCCAGGTTTGTTTGTAGGCTGAGAGGGCCAAGGGCAATTATGTCAACATTACCGGTGTAATAAATGGTATTTCCACCTAACATGCTCTTGTTGATAATGCTCAAGTGTTTATTGCCTGTAATCCCCGTGAATGAATCTAAAGTGCACCAGTTATTACTCCTTGCCAAGGCCACCTGACTCGGTATGTGCACGTGGCCGCCCGTACGACGTCATGGGATGGGGGGGGTGCTGTGATGTTTGCCTCCCATTGACCTGGATGTACAAGCTGCGGCTGCTCAGTAATATGCAATATTATCGGGTGGGAGGCCTGACGGACCTTGGGGAGACGGTGGGATTTGCTCCTCTGCGCAAACATTTCCCCCAGTTCTCTGGGCTGAATAAACTCAAAGCTGAGGGATATTATTTCACATACATTTTAGTCATCATAACCTTTCTTAAACCTGACTTTTTGATATATTTCTTCCTTCTTGGGTTTACACTGGTGTTCCTTATAGAAACAGAAGGCAAAAGTATTGAATGACTGCATGTTGTGTAAGCATGTTTGGCTTGTAATATGTTTTATATCTGTGATGACCATCCGTTAAACATGAAACCAAAGAATGCCCACTCAGTTTTTCTATCCCATCGCTCTTCCTAATCTCTCCCTGCATTTTAGCACATTATATCCTGTGGATTTGTCAAGAATTGTTTACTGTATATGCCTTCAGAGTTAGAGCTTACAGTACTTTCATTGTCCTAATATGTCTGAATTTCGGATTAATCACTGGTTCATTCACAAGCGACACTAAAATTTCACCACACATTTCACCCACCTGGGCAACTTTTCGGGCTTTTAGCTTGAGTCATCAAGGCGATTTCTTGATTGCTCGTCTCTCATTGCTTGCAAGTAGGGGCTCGTGGCTGAATTTAATCCTCTGCCAAAAAATGTATAGTCTTGAAAACTTTCCAGGCCAGCTACGCATGATAGCTGTATGATAACAAATTCATTTCTCTGAGCTAAAGACAAAATGTGCCTTTTTTAGTCCATACTTGCTTTGCTGGGCTTCTCCCAAACTTTTACGACTTAGCTGGTGTCACAAGGACATCTCAGATAACGTCTTCACTGATATCAATCCTTTAACACTTACTGAGTCACATGTTGCTCACTGAAGGCTGAAACGCAGTAGTATGTGTCCGTCAGGTACACAAATGTAGTCTTAGCATAGCATTATATCGCTAACTGTTTATCGTGCTCAGCTACTGTAGGGTAGATTTCAGTTTTCTGCTTCACATATATGGGGCACCGAGTGTCAAGTGCTCATTTTCGTGCACAAAATATGTTCTGTGCTGAAAAATCATTATTTAATGACAAAATCAAGTAATGCTGCATTTTGTCCAGAAAAGCATAAAAACTTCACTTTCTTTTGTGTCAAGAACTGCTGATGGAGCTACAGTCATTCAACCCGGTCCGCAGAGAGTTCAGGCGGACAGCCGGGACAGGACAGGCACTGGTCAGCTGTGTATCCTACCAGTTAGTGATTCCAAAGAATCAATTTCGTCCACAAAATCACTGCGCATAATTCACGAAATGCATTCCGACCACAGAATGACTTTCTTCTGTCTGCGAAATGCAAAGTGCTGAAATTGATTCTGTGCACAAAATGAAACATTCCTGTCGATTTCTGTGCACGAAAGAAAGTGAAGTTTTTATGCTTTCGTGGACACAGTGCAGCAAGGCATTACTTGGTTTCGTCATTAAATAATGCTTTTCGTGGCACAGAATGTATTTTGCGCGTGAAAATGGGCGCTTGACACTTGGCACCTTGTTCACGTGGGCTTTTAGCAAAACAGTTTCGGGCCACTTTCAGATTTGAATCCTGCACATTTCTGAATGAAACTCTTCACAACTAGCTATTGCCTAACTGAAAAGAGGAACGAGGAGGAAACACAATGGTGCTGCCTGTAAATATCGAGTGTTTCTTTGTGTTTATGTGTGCACTTAGAACAACAAGGTTACTGCGTGGGCTAATTATGTGTGAGAAATTATGTGGGCACTCAAACGCTTGTCAGCTGCCGGCTGTTATTTCAGTACTATCACGTTGTGTTGCTAAGCCCCTCTATTCTGAGCGAAGTCAAGGCCATCCCGCAACACATCCACAAGTATTGCTAGCGAAAATAAAACTTTGAATAGCTTTTATTTGAAAACAATAGTTTATTTATGTTGCTTAGCCTGCTTCTGTCAAGCACAAGAGGTGTGTGTGTGTGTTTTTTTTTTTATTTCCTGTCGCTTCAAATACTGGATATGTAGCTGGTTTGCACATGCCAGGCCGCCGATGACAGCCAGCGTTTTGGTGGGGGAGAATGCAGTTAAGGCAGACAAACAGGGCTGTAGCCATAAAGTGTCCCATACCTTATATTTCTCTCAGCCAACAGACTTTTTGCAAATTTTAGAAGACTCCAATATATTACAGAATGTCAATTATGACTCATGAGTTATTGAAGTAATGGGGGATAAAGAGGTACCTCAGTATAAGGAGCATGCATTGTGGAAAATGAGAATCGATTGGAGAATAAAATAAGTTGTAATCCATTGTAATCCATTGTTGAGTGTGTAGTAATTAATGTGAAGCAAAGGTTCACGTTAATGCAGGAAGATTGTTCCTTAAGGGCCTTTTTATCTGTGGTTCCAGTAACAGAGCATCTATTTTAAGTGTCTGAAGCCTTCCTGCAAACCACCAGCTGACTCGCGGTGCTCTGCCATATGCTTGCCCAGTTGCTCCTTTCCAGTACACCTCCTTCCCAGTTTCGGCGGGTGTGCTGGGGCCTCCCTTACCTGCTGTTCCTCCTTCTGCACCCCGCCCGTCTCAGGCCTGCGTGTCAGGCACGTGTCCCCCTGCCCCCCTGTTAACCACTACTCACACCGTATCTCCTAGGGATCCCTCAGAATGGCAACAAGCGGAGCTTAAAAGCCAGGCTCCTGAAGCTCGTTCCTTGCTCACTGGGCAAGAAGGCATCGTCTCGCACCCAAAGCAAGTGCCCCGTCTGTTTTTTTCCATGTTGTTGTTATTCAAAGCACAGGGCAACCCCCCCTCCCCCCCCCCCACCCCCAGTGACTGCATCCTAGAATTCTGGAAGGGTGTCCAGTTTCAGGGATCGCTGGATCCTTAGGTGTCCTTCCTTAGCCACTGCAGCTTATACGTCTATCATTTAGCTTCTAAGGAATAGGATAAAACTTCCTGCTTTTACTCACAAGTTTTCCAGACTTGGTTTTACTTCCCTTTTTTTATGACGGGGCAAGGCGAAGGCGGAGAAAAAGCTGACAAGAACGGTTCAGTCTGTTAAGCCACCCACGCAACCCATTGAGCAATGCGGCAGTGCAGGGTGCAAGGCAACACACTAGGGACTTAGGACAAAAACAGAGGAGGGAACAGGATGGCCAGTGACATCTGCTGGCCAAATGGGGACAAAGCACTTGGGATGGGACCAGACAGGCACCGAACGTAATACATTCTGGTTTTAGTAGTATTTAGTAGTGTATGCAGCACCTGTCTGGATGTGCCTGTGTCCCCGTGTAATGCATTTGTGCACAACTGCTTTAACGTCACTGATATTGTCAGGAAAATTTGACTCTTTTGCTGAGTCTAGACAATAAAAGGGGACCCAGAAGCCATTTCACCTGGACACCTGCTGGCCATGGTCTCGCAGGGCGGGAGACTCGCTCCTTAAGCCGACTCACTGTGCCTCTCTCGCTGAGTAGAGGAGACCCCCAGTCATTTCCAGAAGTTAATTGCAGCCCACCCAGGTGCTGTCGCTGGAGTACCCGGCCGATCGCTGGGCTAATTAGTCTGTTCTCCACACCCCAGATCGATTCCAGAGCAGACAGCGCCACAGAGGGGCCAGTTCATATTTCTGCATAAAAAAAATGACCCAGATATAACATTTTATCTCAAACAGCTGTCTATGTTGGACTCCCTTCAAACTTCCCATTTGACAGACACGGTGATCAGGGGGGCTTAAAGGTTTGGGTTTACCCAGGCTTTCTAGCGGAATCCCAGAGGCCCAAAAAAGGAAAAGGGCCCCCACCACAGTCAGCAGCCCACCCCAGCCCATACCAGCCTCTGATAACTGAAACAGCCCAGGTGCCTCGACCATGTTTATTTGCCAGTGACTGATCAGCACTGAATCACACGCGGTTTGCAGTTTGCTAGCCTGATGTGTGACAGAGCTGCCCCACGTTAGCGGACATGCTGCCAGTGCGGTGCGGCTCCGCTGACATCACTGCTCCCGTTAGCCGCGCGACAGGGATGGTATTCCATCGTTTTTGGCCTATAAAGAACAAGCGGGACATTAATACCAGGTGAGGCGTGATGGATCAGTGGCGTCATGCTGAATTGACTGTTTATGATAATCACTCTGCAATCAGAATCTGTACCGTTATTGAAATTATAGCTAAATGGGTTTTTTATGCTGCTGAAGGAACTGTCTCTCTTGTGTGAATCATTACGGCTTTTAAGACTGTCCCGTGGTAGGACATCTTACGATTGAGCCATGAGAAGTGACCCCTGTGGGAGCCCCCCCCCCCTCCACACAGCCAATGGTGTCCGATATTGCCGGCTCCCAGTGCTCCTCCTTTGACGGCACATTACTTGTCGTTGCAGACAGCGTGGAAGATGAGCTGGAGATGTCCACGGTTCGCCACCGGCCCGAGGGCCTGGAGCAGCTGGAGGCTCAGACCAAGTTCTCCAGGAAGGAGCTGCAGATCCTGTACCGAGGCTTCAAAAACGTGAGCCGCCCATTCGCTCTGTGACACTCGCCCATCCACTGGAATCACTGGTCCTATCGAGTCAATGCAACAGTAATATGATTTTTAACGTAAGGCAGGACAGCGTAGAAAAGCAGTACAGTCACTGCGGTAACTGGCTTTAACTAACTCGTCCTGTCAAGAGATCTCTTTAAAGATTATCAGGTAGATAAAAATGACACGTCATTGCATTAATCGCCGATCTCCAAGACATGCGATGATTCATATGACAGCCATTTTCACTTGGAAACCACTTCGAGCATGACTTAGTGACATCTTCATGACACTTTAAATGTGAACGTTTGATGTACAATTAGACCAGATCACCACTCTCCTGTTCTCAGTTTCTATCTCGTATCTTAACACACAACATGGTCCATGGCAGATAACAAGTCATTTTAATTGGCCATTTCCCTACTTTTAACTGGGCCACATCATCCATCCATCCATACATCCATCCATCCTTCTTCCACCTGCTTATCCTGGTCAGGGTCACAAGGGAAGCTGTCCCAGGCAGAACTTACCAGAAGGTAGGGACACGCTGATGATGGGATGCCAGTCAGATCTCTGCCACTCCATTCAAATTTCACTTATTTACATTTCTTATGAGTCCTGTCATTGTTTCTCTCTCCTCACCAAGTTTTAATCTTCAGTGTAATAATTCTGACCTTCTTACCCCTCTGCTGTTTACCCTCCCTATTAAAAGTGATTCAACTCGCTGTCTCTCTAAGTCAGCTTCTTAGCTACATGCCCATTATTTGCATTCATAAGTAGGAGTCTGAGAAAAATGGTTTTGATTTGGTCTTTCACGTACCCTGTGCTTATAGTACACTGTAACTCACAGCTTTGTTCATAAATAAGATGAGTTTTACTGCGCAGATACAAAGGCGTTTAAATAACTGTTTCTTCATTGCTATTATACTGGAATCCAGGCTAGCACTTTCGAATCTTCAAGCTAATGAAAGTGTTTTCAGTCTGACCTTTCATGTTCTCCCTCACGATCTTTGGTAATAGGCCCAGCCATTTAACATCTCTTCTTATTTTTTTGATGGCCAAAGAGCTCACTCCTAAGCGCCTATCACAGAGAAAAATGTCACCTCTGGTGTGTTGCTCCCAGATAAGATTTGATATGTTATTTTCCAGAGATAAAGAGATGTTCTATAGCCACCTCAGTGACAGCGGGCTTGTTTTAAACTCCTTTACCGCTTTTCAAACTTACATACCTTCCACCAAAAATAGACCAGAAGATCAATGGCAGTGGCCCTGAGATATTGAAGAAAAATAATTGCACTAAAACTCAATCTCAAAAGTCACTAGAAGTCTGAAACTTGAGCATTGCACCAAAGGAATGATTTATGAGAATGTATTTTTCTTTGGACTAGGACCAGTTTAAAATTTATCTTGTGTCCTGAGCAAGCAGAGTATCGTGGAGACTTATTTGTGGCCTGTGTCCCCTATTTCAGTCTTGTTCTTATTTTGTTCTGAGCTTTTTCAAAAGCAAATATCGTGCTGAAAGAAACATGTAATGTAATGGAAATATCGTGTCAGGAGGCTTACCTCACACTGCCCCTTGCTGAGTGTTGTTTATGAGAATGGAGAGTGAGTTTAACATCGATTTTAACAGATGAGCCTTGGTCTAGCTACGACTCCCGTCCATGTCTTCCTGGCCATCTTCAGTGCTGTCATGATTTTACTCTCCTGTTCTCTGTCTAGGTGAAATTTGTCATATCTTTTTTTTTTAGTGAATGGGTGAACATCATGGAAATGGCAAATCTCTACCTCTCATTTCCCAGAAGGTCTATAGAACTCAGGGTCTGAGAGGTAAATCCAAGGCATTAACCTGAAGCCGCTGCTGCCGTTGTCTCTCGATGGCCATCTGAAGCTCAGATCTTTGGCCCAGAAGTCACTGATAATGTTAGATCCAGCAGCCAGTTTGGACATTTTGGCCCAGATGCTGCTGTAGACATTTGGCTCAGAAGCTAGTGTAGACAATTGGCCCATCAGCGCACCCATTGTATATTAAAGTGAGTTTATGTAAGTGTTCTGGCAGGGCACAGAGAAGGGGGGCTTTTTTTGCTGGCTCTAGGTACAATGTGATGAGTTCACACCTATCGGGGTGATTGGGCTTGAAGCCAGCGTGTGGCAGACCGTTGAAAAATGACAGGGTGTCTATTCTTTCCTCAAACAAACCTGCCCTGGGCCACTCGATGTGCCATCCTGTGTTTTCTCTTAGAAAATGCTCAATGTGGGACAAGATGTGTGGAAAACCGCCCTGGAGTGATTTCAGGGAAAGCTGGCAAAGTATTTCTTGGTGCTGCTTGAGGAGGAAAGGTCACGTGAACATTTTGTATTAATGGCAGGCAGAGCTGGCTGCCCAGATTACTCTCCATGTTTGCCGGTTTGTCCTGTGATGGGTTGGCACTCCACCCCAGGTTGGTCCCTGCCTTGTGCCTGTAGCCTCTGGAATAGGCTGTGGACCCTCCATAGCTTTGAATAGGATACAGTAAGTGGTTTCAGAAAGTGGATGGATGGATGGATGCTGGTTAATAGCTCATACTATTACTGTATGGAGGAAGAAAAAGAAAACAGTTTCTGCTAGTGAAACACTTTGAAAACAGTCCTGAAATAAATTCTAAAAAGCATGACAAGTATGCTTTTTGCGCTTCTGGTTTGTCATGAAGGCACTCTTCAGGTGGAGCTTCTCCGCCATTGTTACCGATGTGCTTTTGATGACTGTGGCGCCGGGATAATGGTTATGAAGGCATCAGTCATGCTGGCGTGATAATGGAAACATCGAATGTGTGTGCGTGGTATTTGTTGACACCTTTGATCCACAAATCCAGGTTTTGAAAGAGAGCTCTCTGGCTTTCCGCGGAGTGCGTCCTCCTCGTCCCCATGTGTACTGAGGAACTGATGTTTTTATTCTGCTTTTTGATGACATGCTGCCCTGTTCCAAACTATTACCTCGAGTCTCCTAACCCCTGGCTCCGAGTCCAGCTATACACACATGCCTTGTCTTACCTATTGACATTGCCTAATAAGGGGGGAGGGAAACATCGCGAGTCCCCTGGGCTACATAAAGCAGAGGTGTAACGTGGGGGTAGGCGGGGGGAGCGTGCTTTGCACACAGCCACTCTGCGTTTCGTGAATTGGAAACGGCTCTGTTTATGAACGCCACGGGAGACACGCAGACATCGCTGTGTTTATGGAAAAATCCCTTTGCCAGCATGTCTTGAACTTTAGCTGGACCCGGAGTTGTTGGTGCTGAGAGTCGCCGATTTGCTCCTCGCTTCTTCGGGGGCGCCCGCTTTGATTTCTGTGAGAACGATCCGATGTTTCGTGTTCAAAAGCACGTCCGGATTCAGATTGAAATATACTCCGATGGCACAGCCGTATAGAGAGTAATACTTTCAAACTGTTATTACCGATCTTGATGATAATGAAACCATATTATTAATACAAGGGATAATGCTTTGAATAATGATTATATAGGCTGGATAAAACAGAATATGTGGTTAGAAGATGTACAGATAACCACATAGATTTAGTTCAGTAATATTTGTTGTTTTATAAAAGGCCTGTCGGTTCATTCATTATTCACTTGCACGTTGCGGAAACGGCTTTGAAGGCATCCGATCGATTTGACTTTGAAGAGGAAATCTAAGTGGTTTTGACTGTGATAAAACTATGACAATAGTTAAAGTGCCAGGATTCAGTGCTCAAAAGCGCTGCCTCTATTTTCTGCACTGTGACGTCAAGCGGCACCAGCGATCTGCGGCAGTGTGGAGCCTTGGCTTCACGCACGCAGTCTCGCTGTCCCCGGAACCATGATGTATGTGTGGAAGGTGAGGGGGGAGGGGCAATGTTAGCGGACAAGCCCCCTACACACCTATGATAAATTATTCAGGCGTATAAATAAGGTTTCTGCGTGTTAAACGATGTGGATTTTCCATCCTGCGTTTTGGAAGGTAGAAGGGCATGTTGCTTTGTTTTCTGCTTGTTACCTTCCAGGAATGCCAAATAGGGTGATTTTAGGATTTTTTTTAAAGGTGGGGGGTAGAAGAAGGGTCATAATTCATACAGATGGGCCAATATTTTATCAGCCAATGAAATGTTCTGAATCTGCGAGCGACACTCCGGAGGCCAATCAGCATCCAGCTAGGGCCAGTGCCCCTATGGTCGCACCCCGTGGTGCCAAATAAATTCCTGTCCACTGGATCCAATTATGTTACAGTATTGAAGATAAGAGAGCAGCTAAATGCTCCCTGCAGATCTGGGCCTGGGGTGTCACAGTACCTCTGTCAGAGCAGCATTACCCAGCTGGTTCACGCAGGATTGTTCTGACCTATTTGCGACATACTGGTGCCAGCTGACTTGTTGGGTTTTTGCTTCAGGGATCTAAGTTCCTGGCGCCTCGGGGGGGGGAGGGGGGGGGGATGGCGTGGTTGCTAAGGAAGGATGTATCTCTACAGGTGACCTCCGCTTCCACCTACTCTTGGTATACTTCACGTACCTGCAAGCATTCGTCTGCTACAACAGATGCTCTCTTCTGGTCCCTTCCTGTACTGCTCTGTAATATTGCTTTCTAATGCAGTGTTTCTCAATCCGGGCCTTGGGGACTCACAGCCGGTCCATGTTTTTGCACCCTCCCACCTCCCTGCCAGACAGTCCACATTTTTACTCCCTGCCAGGAGTTGGGAGGAAGCAAAAACGTTGACTGTCTGTGAGTGTCCAAGGACTGGATTGGGAAACATAGTTCTAATGTTTTCTCCACAGTTTTCCATTCCCCTGTTATCTGTGTGGCTGATTCAGTCTCATCCAGTGAGTGAGTGTGGTCGGGAAGCCAGCCCGAGGTTCCCGCAGCTATCCCACATCACTGTTCCTCTTTTTACTTAGCAGCTGCTGTATCGGAATGCTAGGAAGTTAAGAGATTTTAATTCCGGGTTCCCTTGGTTCCTGTTCAGAGTCAGTAAATGCAAGAGCCAAAATTCAGTCCATGTTTTTGTATATAGATATGTTCTCCAGTGACTGTACCAAACCAGGCAGCCTGCAAATTCTGTTTTTACAGTAATAATCCAAAACATTTCACACTGTTTGTCCCTGGATGATGTTTCAACAGGAATATTGCACATTGCTGTTGTAGGCAGTTAAGTGAACTAATTACGATCCTTGCGACTCGCCCTCATCCAAATGCAGTAGTAACAGGAGGATTTTGGGAGCTGTCCCAGGATAATTGCTATGAATTGTTTTTGCATCTTAGAAAATGGGTCTTAACATGGAAAATAATTACAATCTAGATCTGGAAGCTCTCATATGAATAAAAAAACATGGTTCGTATATAGCTATGAAGCATTTCTCTTATTCCAATTATATATTACAACGCATGATATGTCCACTACAAGTCAATGTTTTTTCTTGTATGATCATTGCCACATTCATACAAAAACACACACTTCGCATTTAAGGCACTCAAGGGAACAGCATGTAGGAAACATACAAAACTTTTACATGAACGTTACATTTTACCATATGTGGTAACATATGGCTTTAGTAGAAAATACATGTTTATTGCTTGTTGTTTCTTAATACATTTTATTTTTTTTATGTCATTTTAATGAAAAATATGTATGATCTCTCCACATTCAGTTGATTTGATTAGACATGACAAAAGTCTTGTTATGTTCTCAGAATATGAAGTTTGTGGAACCACTGTCCCTGATTCAATTGAGTTCATTTATATCACTGTCATTCTCATCAGTTGAGAACTATGCATAAAAACTAACACTGACAAAACATTCATTTAATCACTGCATTCATTTAATCACTGCATTGTCCATATAATGACACATTAAGTTAATGTGAATTATATATTTACTTTGAGTGTCATGCAAAGAGTTTATATGATATAGGTAAAACATAAGTCATGTGTTATTTTTGAAAAACTATTCCATATGGGCTGTCTGTGCTCCTATACAGTCATTATAAATCATATCTTTATATATGATATTCTGCATTTGGAGTTTCAGGGTCATTTATTCAAAGCACGGCTTTTTTTTCAGGAATGCCCGAGTGGAGTCGTCAATGAAGACACATTCAAAGACATCTACTCTCAGTTTTTCCCACAGGGAGGTACGTTACCAACATGTTTAAATCCCTTCATGGCAAATGTAAATGCTTCAGGCCATTGTGAGGATTCTTTCATAATCACAGACAAGTTCTTGGAACCAGCCTTTGAATACTTAGAATAATACAGAAACTCTCCCAAATATAGAAACTCAACATTACCTACAGAGCCGTATGGTATCTGTTTGTAATGTTAAGTGATTGTGGTTTTGCTGTATCTGTACCTCAAACACAATGACACTAATCACCTACAGTCTGACCCTTTTCCCGTATCTCAGATAAAGTCCCCTTTCCATTCACCCACCCATATGTCACGTAGTTTCTTTTAGCCTCCCCGGAGCAAGAAAAACAATCCCAAACAAATAGCGAGTTGAAAGACAGGCTTATAGAAAAGGGATTTTCTCGTCCTGTTTACCCGTCGCTCAAAGGGGCAATGTGACTCTGCAGCCCTTAAGGTGTTTGTCTTTCCAAGACATGCAGAAAGGGTTAGTCTGCTGCCTTTGCCTCTGACAACAAAACAACGGGCTTGGCATGTTTGTGGTTGGTGTCAAATTAAATTAAAAAGAAATGATAAACGATTCATCCATCTGTCATCGTTGGGGGGGCTTACACCCGGGAAAGATACACCCTGAAACTGATACCAGTCTATCTCAGGGCAAACACACCCTCTGACCATGGGCAACTACTACACACACTCTCTGACCATAGGCAACTACTACACACACTCTCTGACCATGGGCAACTACTACACACATCCTCTGACCATGGGCAACTACTACTGTGCACACACGCTCTGAACACAGGCAACTACTACTGTACACATACTATCTGACCATGGGCAACTACTACACACACCCTCTGACCATGGGCAACTACTACACACACCCTCTGACCATGGGCAACTACTAGATGTATGTATTTGGAGCTCAAAACATGAAATAATAGAAAACAGAATCAGCACACAAACCATATAACAGTCAGGAATCTTAGTCATAGTGTGATGACTTCACTCTTCAGGTTACATTTCTTGTTTATAAATCAGACACTATCCAAAGCAACATAGATTTTTTTGAGAAAGCAGAGCCACCCAGTCCCTGGAATGTTTGTGGGTTAAGGGCTTTGCTTGATAGTGATAGCAGTCTACCAACACTGGGATTCAAACCAACAACCTTCCAATCACAGGCACAGCGTCCAAACCCACTTAACCACACACCAGCTGAAACGTATGCAAAGATGTCATGTTAATGGGATTTAACCAAGAACCACGGCTCTCAGTGTAAGTAGCTAAGTATTTCTGTTTCTCAGCTGACTCTGCTGGTGTCCGTTTCCTTTCAGATGCGTCCACTTATGCCCACTTCCTGTTTAATGCCTTTGACACGGATCACAATGGCTCTGTGAGTTTTGAGGTATGAGCACAGACGACCGTCATAAATTACAATTACAATTATTCTGATTCACCCAACGCATACAAATGCCTGCAGTTTTTAATGCATACTTAATAAAGACGAGCAACATTAACAAATATTAACTTTGAAATGCATAATGCAAAGCAGACAAGACCCACTAATGTCACCGGTAAATGTAAGCTCATTTTAATCATTTAGTTCTTTTCGATTCAGTGCAACAGCGCCAGTATCCCCTTAACTGATTGTAAATGTAATAATGAATTGTGCACACTCACAAGCGGTTGGTTTCATTGAAGCTGTAACTGTAGGTGAAGCCTCTTTAATGTCAGAGAATTTATAATACTTGTATTAAACTCTCCATTGAAATACGTAGGAAATTCTCCTTTAGAATTCAATAATTAAAAAGAAAACGTAGATTGCTTTTGTATGGGACATTTCATACACACACACACACACACACAGGTTTGTAATTATATCTTTGAGAGAACCCTCCATTCATTTATGTGGGGAAAACTGTAATCCCAACATGATCACCTTAACCCCTACCCAGCCCTAACCTTAACCATAAGTAACCAAACAAAATTCGAGACTACTGGCATTGATTGTTTTTTGATTGCATTCACAGATCTTTGTAGGGACCTGAAATATGGTCCCCAAAAAATAAAAATGACAACTTTTTATCACATTATGGGGAACATTTGGTCCCCACAATGTAATTTAAACATAATACACACACACACACACACACACACACACAAAGAGCCATATACATATATTTGTGTGTGTGTGTGTGTG
>JAODJW010000015.1:9961364-9976264 GCA_026777045.1 Hyperopisus bebe
ATTTGTGTGTGTGTGTGTGTGTGTGTGTGTGTATATATATATATCTGAAAGCTACCTGCAACATATAGATAACACACACATCTAGGCCCCTGACTGTTCTGCTGTATATTGCGCCTGGACCATCACGCTTAACATTTACCGATTCCTGAAAAAATCTTTTTGCAGGACTTCGTCATGGGCCTGTCTATACTGCTGCGAGGGTCTGTCCAAGAAAAGCTTAACTGGGCATTTAATTTGTACGATATCAATAAAGATGGATACATAACTAAAGAGGTAAATAGGGCCAGCAGCTGGTACCTGTATATGTGATATCATACTTGCATATTTTGCTATACATATCAGAGTCAAGAATGAAAGTTTTATTGTCTTTTATGTACAGAGCAATTCTTCTTTCAATGCCTTCTCTACAGACTACAGACAGTTAACAGAGCAGTGCAACATTACAATACAATAAATGTTAAGTACAAAACTCTATCATGAGATAACTAACAACATACAATACATCATTCAACATGAGGTAGTAAAGTTATATGTGGCAGACCAAAGAGATATAAAGTGGTATAAATGAGATACTGAATTCTTTAAAGATATTTATTCTTCATTGTTTAATTATTCATGTAGGTGTGTTTAATGAATGATTTTTTTATTATTGAATTATCTTTTGTTAGGAAATGCTTGACATTATGAAGTCTATTTACGACATGATGGGGAAATGTACATATCCCATTCTGAAAGAAGAAACTCCTAGACAGCACGTGGAAATTTTCTTTCAGGTAACGCCTTGACTTAAAAAGTGTTGTTTTCTTCAGGCTATAGACTTATTTATTTATTGAGCGTTTTTGTGATTTTCTTTCACCTGCTTACTAGAAAATGGACAAAAACAAAGACGGAGTGGTCACCATAGATGAGTTTATTGACTGCTGCCAAAATGT
This sequence comes from Hyperopisus bebe, assembly GCA_026777045.1. Lineage (NCBI taxonomy): Eukaryota > Metazoa > Chordata > Actinopteri > Osteoglossiformes > Mormyridae > Hyperopisus > Hyperopisus bebe. The sequence goes on from JAODJW010000015.1 coordinate 9,962,297, forward strand.
AAGTGCCACATCTTGCACTTTTGTTAGATGAGAATATCCGAGTGTTTTCAGCATAGTTAAGGGTGTAGGTTTGATTTCAGCATTAGTAGGAAGTCCAGAGGTGGATAGTTCAGATCCAAAAAGTCAAAATCCAGACCAAGATTTTGTTTCAAACGACTAGTTCCCTACTTGTGACTGTTTATATTGAACTGGTCGATTGAAGCAAAATCTTGAACTATCCATCCGTGGTAGGGACCAAATCAGTCCCAACCCCCCCCCCCCCAAAACACACACTGTACCCCCACAATATTGGTAGGGGCATTTCCCTACCATCCGTACCCGAATCTATGTCTTTAACCGAAAACCGAAAAGGAAACTGTGTTTTTGAACTTGTTCACTTGAGTTCTTAAATGCCTGTTTTAAATGAGAGTTTCTGACTAAAATGTTTATAAGATGGAGTCCCAGGCTTCGTCTACCTAGCGGCCATCGTTCTGCTTTCGGCCTAGCTGCCACTTACGCTGCTGCCCTTCTTTTCACAGGATGAGAATATAATGCGGTCAATGCAGCTCTTTGAAAATGTCATTTAGACGTGGAGGAGTGTCCTGGACTCTCTCAGAGGTCACATCCTCCTTCTTCAGGACAGCCTCTGAGAGGGACCTTCAATTCCATTCTGCGTGATGTCACCACCTTGCACCGGGGTGCGTTCTGTGTGTGGGAGGATTATGCAAAATAAGCTTATTTCATTCTACAGCTCCCATGATTTAAATCCCGAATAAGGTTTTATTATTATTATTATTATTATTATTATTATTATTATTATTATTGTTTCCTGTTTGATAGCCTACATTTCTTGTTCCTTGTTTTGTGTTGTAGAAATGGGGGGGGGGGGTAAAATCCAGATTCTTTTACATGTAAAAACAAACATTTGAGTGTCGCTGCTGGTCGCTGGTCATCGAGGTCCAGTTCGGTCGGCCTGATGTCCACGTCTCTCTGCGTTTGTGTCGTGCTGGTATGGCCTCCCTTTGGAGAGAGTGTGTCATTCTGTTACATTTGTGTTTTTGGGACTTAACGCGCTCATCTTTCTGCCCCCTTCATCAATGTACGAGTTTCACAAGATACCACTATGATTTGTCATGAGGCGACACATCCTACCGTGCTACTACTGCTGAGAAAAATAACGAGTGTTGTCTTTGAATTCTCCCAGAATGTTGCCATCTAGCGGCGCCTGTTCATTGTGCTCCTTTTGTGTGCTATATGTTCATTAATGCTTCCGCATCGGTTTTAAACTCTGGAATAACCATGAGCCTCTCCGTCAGCCAGGCGTGGCAGAAGCATGCTCGATCAAACTTGAAATTTCATGTCTGATGAAATGCTCCACTGTGGACAAAGAGTCCGTTGGAACACTTTTTCTACAGCTGTAGATACTGAATAAATGAAGTTACAGACGCGTTTGCGAGCTGCTTTCTGTTTAGTAAGACTCATAAAGCACATCTGCAGTATTTGGGGTCACAGAGTCATTTTGGGTGGCAAACCAAATTAATACCTTGGATGTATCTCGGTTAGCTCCAGCTCTCCGTCCTTATTCTACCGTCCTCTAGCATCTGCTGGTCATCTATGGTGTCCTTCAAGAAAAGCAGGGCTGTCAAGGTTCATACACATTTTTAATGTACCATTAGCAGAGTGACAGTCTCACCCCAAAATCTCGATTCACTTCCTGTCCAGCAGGGGGCCCTTGACCACTGGCAGTTTGCACTATGAGAAGCTTTGCAAAGAACGCATATGCCGTGACCATGATCTATGGAGCCATGCGAAAGCCTTAATAAAAAAACAATTACACATTACAAAAACAAGTTTTCAATTATATAGCCTAGTGGCTCAACAAAGGAGAGATTTTCATTTAGATGCAAGCCCTGGTGAGCAGTTATTTGTCGTGTTTAATAATCTTACTTCCAAATTTGCAGTTTTGTTATTCTATTATTCATTTACTTTAATAACAAGTCAAGTGATTTATGTGTGTGTGTGTGTGTGTGTGTGTGTGTGTGTGTGTGTCTGTGTGTGTGTGTGTGTGTGTGTAAGAGTGGGTATACCTATCCTTTGTGTCCCACATTGTGTCCCCATAGCGTGATAAATATCCGTTTTTTTCCCCTTACGGGAAAAAATTGGTGAATGCTATGAAAAAACTAAAAATGCAAAAAGTCTAGTATTTCGTTTGGTTACTTATGGGTTTGGTTGGGGTTGGTTCGGGGTTAAGTTTGCCATAGTTAGCGTTAGCATTTTTCCCATAGAAGTGAATGAGCGGTCCCCATAAGGGTAGGTATACCCGACGTGTGTTTGTGTGGGTGTGTCATCTCATCCAGCCGACAGCTTGTTTTACCAACCTAGCCATGATTCTGGGGCACTAGCATGTACTGTTTTTCAACATAAATGTCACAAATATTAAAGAATTCAAGCAACATTACTTCTCCTTTAAAAAGTATATTTTAATAGTAAATGTATAAAGTTAACATGTTCACTGAATTAGCTTTGGGTGTGAAGCCATTAGGATGTGAATCCTCCATCTAACAGTTTAGATATCTACCTTTTTACAGTAGGTGTAATTTACTGGGGTATTAAGGGGGTATTTGTATACACAAAGGAATGTTATTCTACCATTTCAGATTCACAAACTAAATATTGCTGTCAATATCTCCCAGATCGCAATCGAAAGAGTCGTGGAGGCTCATGGTATGATCTTCTGGAAAACCTCAAACAGCTGATGTTGGCGAATAGCTCGCTGCCGCGGTAGCAACGCTCTACATTGACACTGTTTTACAGGGTGGTTCGGGAAAACGTATAGTTATTTGACAAGGACTACCTGATTGGCCAACTCCTTAATACTCATAAGTGAAGCGCGTCTCCGCCCTGTTTCGTTTTATGCAAACTCTTTAGGATTAATAATTATGCTTATGGTGAAGCTGCTGAATGAATGTTACCTTTGTTCTGAATTTTATAAAGGAATATCACCTGAGAGGTTGGTCGTGAAACACCCTCGTAATTCTACAGTGAAATTGAAATTGCAATCGGCCATTTTTCTCCTTTTACATTAAATTGCAAATGATTTTTTGTTTGTTTCTGGTGCTAATCAGTAGTATGGTTTGATCTGCTGACTTCAGTGAAATATGTCCGAAATATAAGTAAGCAGTAGGACTTTTTGACGAATAAACGTTTGAAATGGATCTTTTTAACTAAAAAACTGTCCCACATACTTTTACTTGAATAGCTTGACACAATTCCTGAACTCTTGCTTTTAGCGAAGATTTTAACAGGTGACACTTGTAAGTTTTTCTGTTACGTTTAGCAGAATGATATCTTGGGCTTTTGGACCGCTTATGCTGTCCTTTCAGGATGTCGTGTGTATAAACATTCTTAACAATTTTTGGGATTCTCTAGCTGCATCTTCATTCCCTCACGTATTGAGAAATATTCTGTCGAGATGGTGTTTTTGCTCTGGGCCCATAAAGACACCGATCGCGGTTTTTGCTAGGTTTGCTTCAGTTCATCTCCATGTCTCCCGGCTTAAATGTTCCAGTTCATCAGCAAGAAGTTTTACTGCAAAAAACGCTGCAGTTAAATGCATTGATGCATGGCACAAACGGCTGCAATGTTCAGATTCATAGCTTGAAGAAAGGGGACGAAAATACAGAAACTGTGATACAAAAGAGAACAATATCGTGTGTAAATAGCCCACCAGGATCCGAAGATAGTACCCTTGCCATGCCATAAGGATGGGGAGGGCATGTTTTACAGTAGGAGATCCTCTGGTTTGCAAAGGACTGTTTTACTTCATGTACCTGCACTTTAAAACAAAAACATGACATCTTGTCCTTCAGCTCTGGCCTGAAAGACTGTAGCTTAAGGGTGAAAGACAGTGTTTGTTTAACTCTATGTAGATTTGAGGTTGAAAACTGTATAAACGCAAGTATGTAGGAAATCGAGCACGAAGCCTGAATCTGACTGAAATGTCTCTGTGTATTTAGATGTGTGCATTTTCTAAAAAAAAAAAAAAAGGGGGGGAGCGAGAGAGAGAGAGATTCAATAAACAACTCAAACATGATTCTCCTTGACTTTGTCCATGTTTTTTTTCCGAGTGTCTTCTTTATAGGTTATGTGTGTACTTTTCAGTATTGAAATTATTCCAGCGTTATACTATTTCAACATACCTTGCGTTTGCGTCTCTCTGCTGTGTATCTTGTCTTGTATGTATTCGCTGTCCACGTTATGCCAAGTTGTTTCCGGTGTTCTGTCATAAAATACTACCTATCGAGACGTGCTATCGAGCCTTCCTGCGGATGTGCAGTTCCACCGTCTTGGGATTAGTGTTACAGTAGGTTTTAGGGGTTAGGGTTATGGTTAAGGTAAGGGTTTTAGTGGTTTGGGGGGGGGGGTTAGGGTTAGGGTAAGAGTTATGGTTAGGGCTATCGATTAGCACTACGGTAGCATTTTTCGACAAGGCAGCGTAAATCGACACAACACCGGCTGCAGCGAACTCTGCTGACACAAATTTCCGAAAGCATTTGTCATGGGGCCATAAAGATTCTCGTACAGCATCGGATAAACCCCTTCAAGAGGGTGCCAAGCTTCAAGAGTTAGACACTGTATTTGATGTTTGTACACGCAACTATATTTTCTTTGATTTCTATGCATCCCTAATTGCTCTCCAATGAGGAGCAGATATACAGACAAGTGAATTTGCGGTTAGAGCTCAGTATATCAGTATGGGGCCTAAGGGCTTCGCTGAAGGGTCCAGCACTGATATGGGTTTGCTGTCATCCATAGGACTCGATCTGATATCCCTTTGAACAAAGGCACAGATTTCTAACATAGAGGCACGGCATGTTCTCCTTTTGGGGCATTAGGAAGTCAAGTTTCTAGAAATGGAACAAGATGTATTGCCTGTACTACAGACTTGTATATAAATAACTTTTTAGACAGACCGACCGACTGTCTTTAGACGTGTATAAAACCCACCGTCCCGTCCGACCGGTCCATCCATCTGTCGGAAAGCAAATGTTTAAATATTACATACACACACACACACACACACACACACACGTGTATATATAATGTTCTGATTTTAGCACATGTCATTTGATCGATGAGATCCTTAAGATGCCCTTTTTTGCATAAGCGTCTTTTGGAATGTGACTTTTATGAACCACGTAACAGAACAATAGTACAAACATCATTTACATCTTACACACCCGATTCACTGCTGAAACAGTAGCGTTCCATGGAGACTGGCATGTCCAGCAGCTTACACTTTCGAATTTCGAGATCTGCCAATTTATTACTTTTTTGTGAACACTTTGCGCCCCCTATGGGGTACATCAGAGAACTGCAACTACTGAGTACTGAAAGCTGAACAAATAAAAATATTTCAATAGATCGAGGTTTGTAAAATTTCCAGTCATGTTGGCATATGAAAACTGGGGGAACACCCAGAAATCTCAAAAATAATTTTCAAGACCCATTTTTAAGAACGATAGTAAAATATATTTTTATTTGTCTTGGGTTTGATGAACCGTTTAAGGCAGAGAGGAATTCAGTTTTGCTTACTACGGTTGTTTCATGAGGGGGGAAAAATGCCTAATACAGAAATTTCACACATTTCACACAGCTTTGCAATATACCAATAGATGAAAAAAGACCAAATTTTTCAGCCAAGTTAGGAATGCTTAAACAAACTGTGTGTACACGATACACAATGTGCAAATTCCAAATATTAATCTTTGGCTGTTTCGGATACTTTTCAGCAAGTTTTAACTTACATGTGGAACACGTCTGTTGAAAATCTGATGTATTCCATAGAATATAGATAAATGTACATGATAAAATATAAGTTATTCAAGACGGCACATAAAGATATAATAGACTTTCCTTCAAACTGATTATTGTCTACTCTCAGGAGTTAAAAGCCCACAATTTTAAATGGTCCTTTTATATTTAAAAAACATTACCCTGGAAAGTGAACAATGTAACAGACAATGTGATATATTTCCAGCAACAATGCACTTGTATTCATTTAATATCCACTGTGGAATTTTGTCTTGACCAAAAGGCTGCCAAGTGGAATTCTCCTTTCACTTTACTCATAAATTGGCATAGTAGAGCCATTAAACTCATTATTTATGACTATAGAGAATGTAATGTTGAAACTTCTTTGAAATTGGTCCTCTGTTCAAGTCCATCTGACTCGCAAGGAAAACATCCAGTCATTACTGTAATGGTTATCCACATGGTTATCCACATCTACTGTGTGATGTGTAAAGGCAGGTGCCCTTATGTCAATCGGCTTTAGAATGTGTATGTGGGTGGTCAAGGTTCCGCGAAGGTGTGCATTTATGTGCGATGAAAGAACTTTGCATAAATGCTGTTTGTTATAGCACAGACAGAGAAGACTCTGGTCCAGAACAGCCGTCTGGTGGAAACCCTGGGAGAAGCAGGCTGGGGCCCGCAGGACCCCGATCGAGCGACGGGGGTCAGGTGAGAATCTGCCGGATCTCTCTGTGGACGTGGCACAGGAAGTCCATGTAGGAGGGGCCGCCGTGAAGCCCGGGATCCTCCACCAGGCGCTGAAGGAACAGAGCCTCCATCTTCTCCTTCTGCTTGACCACCAGGAGCTGGGAAACGGAGCACAGCCAAGCCATAAAAATCACTTTGGCTTCATCATTAACGCAAAGTTGCTTATTCTTAATTTTTGTATGTTCTGTACAAAGAAATCTGAAGAATAAACATTGTATTCATACACAATTTAGGAAGCATAAGCTTATACAATCTTATATAATGTAAAAATATATGTAATTTATAATGCACATAATGGTCATTTATTTAAATTACCATAACAGCTTATTATCAGCTGGTACAGCTTTTAAAGGTTAAAGATATTTCACAGGATAAACGCAGTAAGACTGCGGGAAAGCTGACTCACTCCAGCACAGACAATGCAAAAAAACAACAGCATAAATAAATAAAGAACAGATAATAGACAATTAGACAAACAGCAGCACAGTGGAAATGAGTAGCACTTAGGCTCATTACTGTTAACATATAGTGGACAGTGCAGCAATACCGCAGTCTTTATAATTCTTTGACATACATGACTCTCTTGTGTTTTTATATTTACCCATAAGCCCCTGCATACCTTCATGGAGTAGGGCCTTTGCTGGGTGATGAGGTCGATGATTGCATGGAGTCTCTTAGAGTGTGGGTTGTCCAATTCTGGAAGGGTGCCCTATGAGGTAAAGTACTGGATTAATGGCTAAAACATTTCATCCAGCTTTACAGTCAATGTGTAGCCCCAGTGGGCTATTCCTCTGGGACTGTGACTAGAAGGGTGTTGGTTCAAGCCCCGGCCTCCGCAAAATCTCCATCGGATTCTTGAGCAAGGCCATTAACTCCCGGAAAAGCCTTTGGGACACCAGATAAATGGTCTGACCCTGCACTCGGACCCCAAGTTTCCCTCTCATTTGAGTAGATGTGTGTCCATCTCAAAGGACAGCGAGAAAAGATGTGTGAAAACAGAGGTATTCCAAAGTACCTGTACTCGAACTTGGGTAAAAGGCAAATGAAGCATTGTCTCATTTAATGGTTTTTACAACCTGTGTGTCTAACACCTGAAGCATTCTGGGAGGAGGGGGATCTCACCACGACGGCGCTGACGTGGGCGAAGGATGGCACACCGAAGATGCTTTGTACTAGGGTAGGGGGGCAGGCTTGGCCTAGCCACAGGATGATCTGGCGGCCGTCTTCCAGCAGGTAGAGTCCCTGTTCGCTGAGGCGTTCCCGAGAGCAGCGCACAGGTGGTGGGATCCCCGTGGAAACTGGATCAATGTCATGCTGAGGAAAGGGAGGGTGGGAAGATAAAATCAACATGGTAGCTATGGATTGTCATGCATGCATCCATCTTCTACACGCTTATCCAGGTGTGGACCAATCCCAGGCCACATAGGGCACTAGTCTGGGGAACACCCTGGATAAGATTCCTCTCCCCACACACACACACACACACACACACACACACACACACACACACACACAGACAAACAATACAGCCGGTTTAGAGACCAAAACACTCAGTCCATTTTTGTTGTTTTTGAGATGAGATGGTCAATGACTTCCTCATCATATGCCACAGTACTGGGAATGAAAACTCATTCGACTGAGTGAGTTTTGGAAATTTGCTCTTTAGTTCACCTAACTGCATGATTTTGGATGGCAGGAAGAAACTGGAAACCAGTACAACACAAGGGGAGTGTGCACTCTAGGACAGCAGTAAAACCCCCAACAATAGGGGTGAGAGGTGATAGCGCCCCCCCACCGAAGACGACGACAACAACATGCCCTTTGACCTCACCAGTGGAATGAGGCGCGGGTAGAAGAGGGCTTGCGTCTCTTCCACACCCATTCCCAACACCATCAGCCTCTGCAGAGCCCTATCATCCGTGGAGAGCTCCACACTGGCCACTAGGGCGGCGCTCTTCAGGAGGCTGTTCATATACGCCGGGAACACCTTCATGGCATCGGGCAGAATCAACTGACGGAGGCACAGGCAGACAAGGTTTAGATTTGATACTGTCCATAACTAAAGATTATCATACTTCTGTGATTCCCATACAACAACAAAGAATGAAAACAATGCCATGTCATCCAGCTATGATTCAATACGATTTGTGTATGCCCCCTTTGCTCATAACCATCAGGGGTGGACCAGCAGCGTGGGTTATGAAAACATTGTTGGTTTGCTTGAGTTATAAACTCCAAAGTCCAAGACAGGCAGTCCTTGATTTATCTAAATAATTCATTCCACAAAATTCTACAGACTTACCCATACCATTTATGATATCTTTCATCATAAAACACGTAAGCCAAAATATATACTAAAGACAATGACATACTAAAGAACAAATTAAATGAATGAAAAGAAAACATGTAAATTGAGTAACAGGAATATGTCGCTTTTTTGCATTAGCGTTTCCATGAACAGTATATGACTTGGATATCGGACTCATGTAATTCACATACATTTACTCATGCAATTCTCATGCAAAACGGGGAGCTACTTGTTACTTTGTACCGCAAATCAACTTGGAGGGGGATTCCTATAAACTAGAGCACAAAGTTACATTTACACATTTAGCAGACGTGTTATGAGAAAGCAGGGTCAACCAGCAGCAACCACTGCTGAAATGACTCTAGCGACCATGGGATGTGAACTAGGGAAAAACAAAAATAGCTAAATGTTATTCTTATATAGTTTTCCTGTCAGATGACTACTAATCTTATTACGGGTCACAGATACTCTTTTAAACAAGTTAAATACAATTGTACATCAAATGCTAATTGCCACAATAGACCAAAAGGAAGACATTTCCTGTGAGAAAAAGGAAAAGGACGGCCCATTTGAGCCCTCTGAGGGCGTCTAGTTCGGAGGATCGGATATCTTAAAACACTTGACATTGCATCTAACCCACTTGGCAGAACGACTTCTGCTGGGAACTCGGGACTGGCAGTAAACAAACAGGGCAGTCAGCTGAAGCAGCGGCTCGCCTGCTCTGGCCGTTTCTGCACTCTACGTGCAGAGCAGCATCGCACTGTGATGGCAAGGACTGGCCAGCAGAGGGCCCCGTCAGCCAGAAGCTGTAATGATACAGCTGGTGGATGTATGTGCTAAAGAAACTGCAGACATTTAGGGTTAAATGCCTGTCCTAAAAAAGACCACTTCGCTATACCCAGACATGGCCAGAAGGTGGCAGTGTGGCTCAAAGTTCTAGACTGTGTTTTCTTAGTCATCACTGGTAACTTGGTGACTCTAATTTGCCCTAAATATGTGCCTTTGTGCCTATATTTGCACATGCTGCAGAGTGGTAGGTGTTGACCTTTATGGGGTATCAGTATTTTATCACTTTTCATTATGCTTATTTATTTCCCTGTGAAATGTTCTATGTATGAAGTATGGTTCTTATCTTGACTGAAATCCCCGGAAAGTGTGGCTGACCTGGCTCATGGCCGAGGGTGTGGCGCAGTGCTTCCTGTAGCAGGCCAGCATGTGAGCCGTCTCGCTGGTCAAGCCCTCCCGCACCCCCTTCAGTGGCTGGTTCAGCATGGCGCCGTATGCTGGCCGGGAGGAGCAATGACACGCCAAAGTCAGCCTACATCAGTCAGTATCATGTCATCCGGGTTGTGTTATCATGTGATGTCATGTTAAAACCAGTGTTTCTCAAAATGTGCTGCACAGATCCAGTCAATCCTATAGGCAACATAGGCGCCCACCTAAGGCTCGGGGTGCCAGAGGTGATGCTCGTCTAGGCTGCCATATTGGCTAGGACCAAACTTGGTGCTATGTGTACCACCAGTGATACTTGGAGCGCCCCCTTGTGTTACATGAGAAGATAATGGTCACTTATTTTTGTGATTCAGGTTACTGTAGTTTTCTTTTTACCCATGTGACACTTGGCTTTTTGCGTTATTGACAAAGTGGTACATGGTCCAAATATGATGTCATGGTCCAAGTAGTCGAGTCAATTTTATGTTCAAACTAAGCAAAGGAGTGGAGTGTGGATGAAGCCACCTGATTTGGCGAAGTAGTTGATGAGGGCATCAGTCTCGCAGCTCTTGTAGAGATCAGTCAGCTGGGAGCAGCAGTTGAGGCCGAGGTTGTGGATACGCAGCCGCCTCCGGCCGCCCACGGTGGTGTACAGTAGGGCGCACTGTGGGCGGGAGCACAGCATGCTGGGATACATCCTCTGGGAATGTAGCACAAGGTGGGCAGCAGGAACACCGGGCTCACCTGAAGCAAGGCTCCAGTGTCCTCACTGAGCGCGTCGTCGTGTTTGAACTCCACGGTGATGGCCTTGTGGCAGTCCACAGCGGCCATCTCCACGTCGGTGGTGTTGCTCATGTAGATGGACCCGAAGAAGTTAGTGGCCCGGAAGCCTGAGGCAAATACAGACATGTGGGTGTGAGATCTGGCGCCCCCTGGGTACTGCATCCGGGGTAAACTGGAATATTATTATTGTACTGGTGGGGCTGTGATGTCACACTTTTCGTAAAGGCACCACGCCATAATGAAGCGTAACATACCAGGCCGACTACAGTAAACGATGGCTCCACAAAAGAGATTAATATGTCTTTATTGTGATAGTAAACAGCAGGGAAAAACCACAAAATGCTTAACCGAGTCACTTATTCACAAAAAAATCCAAGAGGAATCTCTTCCTTCCTCACCCGTGCTGGTCCGGACGCGCATGATCGCGTCAAATCCGATCGGCTGCTCCACGTCTCTCCTTAGGTCGCTCAGGAAATGGTCGCCATCGGCTTCCACCTGGAAGGTAGCAAAGTTCCGGTTTCTCTGCACCTCCAGCTATGCCGAGGCACCGGGCAGGGTCACTATCCCCGCCTGTCTGGGTTTAGCACATCGGCGGGACGCACCTGGAAGTTGGAGTACATGTAGACGGACCCCCCGGTGTGCAGAGGGACGTCTCCCATACTGGCCACATCCACATACTGGCTGGGGAAGAGGAAGAGGTCCACACAGCAGCCGCTAGACACACAGTCCTTGGACAGCTGCTCGTAGGCGCCCCTCGCTGGCTGGAAGAGACTCTGCAGCACAGAGAGGCGATTACACATCTACTCCAGCTCTCTGGCGATCATCTGAGCGGAATAAGGATCCTTTGAGTTACAGAAAAAAATGGCAGAATCCTGAACTCAACACACAACACAGTCGAGTCAGGAGTAAAACACAGGTCATATTATCTGCCTGAATTAATAAATAATAATATAAAATATAACAATAATGTAACATTTTCAGGACACTAAAATTCACGGCACAAAGAATGAAAAGAACAAGTCAATAGCACCAATAAAATCAGGAATGAGAGCCATGAGCTTTGAAGTAGATGGACTCAAAGTAAATATTCCAGCCTAAAAAGGCGAGAGTTTAAAAGCACTTAAAATGTTATAGAGCCCATTCAACAGATGTGAGGGGGAAGAGTGTTCCAGAGTTTGGAAAATGGCTCTAGCACCCGTTATGGACATTGCAGAGGTGGACATTTCAGCTCCAGAAAATAAAAATCCAAACTAGGATTTTGTTTTAACCAACCAGCTGAGTATAAAGAGTCACAGTCACAGAGTACTCAGCCGGTTGGTTGAAACAAAATCTTGGTCTGGATTTTCACTTTCTGGAACTGAAATGTCCACCTTTGAGAAAGGGCACCTGGGGATGGAGGGAGTGCAGGTCTGCAGAAGATTGCAGAGATCGGAGTGGGGAGCCGCGAACGCTAAAAATAACTGCAGGCTTTCGTCTTTGAAAAGAACCGCCTGACAGAAACGGCCACATAACGGAATCGATGAGAGACGGGCCGAGTCTGTACCTTCTCTTTCTCTGTGTTAACGAGCCTCTTGTCCTCCCTGTTTCGGAGTTTCCCAGGGGCCTCGGCGGTTGGGAGGGAGGAGTGGAAAATGAAGAGTTTGCCGCTGCGCTCCGCAGCCTACACAGAGGAGAGCAGCAGGGGGGGCTAGTGAGTCAGCAATTGGCAGCAGTCACATCTCTCATGGCTACTGCCTGCAGATCATTGGGTATAATGAGGCCACATTCTGGCAGGGATGCCTAGTTTCAGGGATTAGTAATAACACAGTAATAACATGATTTTATTTTATTGTATGACCAGAACAAATGACTGTCAGTAGTTGTGGTGACTGTTGGGACAAACTTTCTTCCAATTTCTCCTGATAAGAGACTTACTGTGACCGAGAGGACTATACTCTCTGTCCTCCGATCTTCTGGGTTTATAAGAGGAGGGTGTTTAGACAGAGTAAAAGTACCAACCAGCGATCCATTAAGAGGACCAGGCAGAGGTGGAAAGTTTGGGTTCAGAAAGTACAAATCCAGACCACGATTTTGTTTCAACCTCCCAGTTGAGTATAAACAGTCACATTCACAGAATACTGCGCTGGTTGGATGAAACAAAATCTTGGTCTGGATTTGTACGTTCTGAACCTGAACTTTCCACCTCTGCACGTAGAGTGTAAAACCCATCAGCTGGGCTCTGTAAGGGTTCAGTGTCGGTGCTTAACTCACTTTCAGAGCCTCTACACCGGCCTGGATGACGGGCGCAAATACGGTCTCACTCTCACTGGTGTCGGCAAACATGTCGGGGATTTGGTCTAGCAGGCTGAGGGTGGAGGGCAGAGGGGGGGGATGGGGGGGTTAAGATGGGGCGTGTCTGTGCACTGATGGAGAATTCACACACGGCATGAAACATCTTGAAAAAAAAAATCATAATTTTTTATTTATTCCCAGACTGTCGTCGTCTTGATCATTGTCTGTCTATCAGATGTTTTAGTCAGGAATGAGCACAGCTGAGAGCAGCACAGTGACGAAGCGGCCGTACTTGTTGATGACGGAGCGGGACTCCTGGAAGTCGACGAGGAAGCCGTCCAGCAGGGGCACGAACATCTCAGCCACGTCGGACACCACCATCATTTGGGGCTGTGCCAGGGAGCTCTTCACGTTGTAGAAGTGCAGGACCTTGTTGTAGGTGACGAAGCCCACCTTGATGGCAGACTGCTCAGCCCCCTCCTCCCTATAAACAATAATAATAAAAAACAACAGGGGTGTAGCTAAAGTCGCCCATTGGGAGTTTCCATGGACACATTGCGCAGAGCTTCTGCTGCCGACAGTGGCCATGGATGTGTGATTGATCAAGCATACAAAGCAGTGGTGTTCTGTGCGATATCTCTGGCTGTACAGACTTCCCTCCATCCGCACGGTACCACCGTAAACACCAGGGCGGTGATGAATTAACTCTGCTGCATTATCTTGCGTGGCGCTTACTTTTAATGGTCCTTGTATATTTTGAGTTTGGGAAAACAACTTCCCCGGTCATGTATCATCCCAGAGAGCTCTGTAAACAATCCAAGCCAAAAATTACCCCCCCCCCCCCCCCCCCCCCC
>JAODJW010000015.1:9981710-10008969 GCA_026777045.1 Hyperopisus bebe
GGCAATTAGGGATAGACAAAGGGGAGTCGGGATCATCATCCTACCAGGATTCAGTGCGGTCTTGAAGGACAACAGTGCCGCATTAAAGGAATCCCTTCAGTGAACAGAATGACTTTAATGAGCTGAGTGTTCCTTCAGCCCTAAGCTTGTGGACAGCCAAAACATGACTTATGTCAATGTACTTCGGTTAATTTTATGTTCTCTAGCTATCCAACTGGGTGAGTAAATGCGTAAAATGTATATTGTGACCAGTGTACAGGTTGCCTTGGACAAAAATACATGACAAGCAATTAGGCAACCACATGGTACTCGTGAATGGAAACTGTTGACTTTAGATTCAGCAAGTCAATAATTTTTTTTAGAAAAGAACACACACAGAGGTTTAAATGCCAAGGAAATTCCCACCACTTTGCTGGTCTGATAGAGCTTCTTGAAGCTGAAAGGATGTTTCCAAAATCACAGTCCATTTATTTTATACTATACACCGTGATGTAGAAGACTGCAAGTTTTCATGGGTATTAGATGACTCTTATTAGACTAATAGTAACTACATTATTTGTTCTGTTTGTACAGACCTTATCAACAGTTTTTTTTACAGTTAAATATTTAAAATGGATAAATGTTGGCTGACTTCCATGTAAACAATGCTGGAAAAGTCACTTTTTATTTTAGAAAATAAAACTGCATTAGTGTGTTTTCCCACACAAAACATTCATTTTTCATTTTGACCTGTCAGAGAACGGGAGGGGGGGTCAGTTACAAACAGCCGCAATGTCAGTTTTGCTGCACGACACTGAAATTGTCCATTACTGTGATCAGAGAAGAACACGTCTGATCTTTGGCAAACGCAAGTTTGAGAGCTTGATTTAAGGTTAAAAATGGGCCGTCGTGTACCCAGGAACAGAACAGAAATTGTAGATTGTTCTCTCAGAGAATAACAACATGAATAAATATAATTGCAAGCACATTCTTACTTTAGTTTTCCCTTAGAGAAAAGCAGGTCTGTTTGAATGCGCGCGCACGCACACACACACACACACACACACACACACACACACACACACACACACACACACCACACGAGTGACGCATGGAAAGACACACATCCACTGCAACACCTTCAGTCCTGTGTAACATGACCATGGCTGTTTCAGCCTGTAACACACTGACTTTTCCCACACTTAACAGCCCTGTGCTGACTTTTTCCTCAGGACGTTCAGGCCAAAGAGCAGAGCTCTGCAGCTTCTATGACCACGGACGAATTAATGCGTAGGGTATCCTTACCCACAGCCTAGGGCCTCACCTAGCAAAACAGGGGCCCCACCTAGCAAAACAGGGGCCCTGCCATGTCTTGCAAAAAATATAATGTTTAAGCTTATTAAATCTGGCCAATTGATCCACCCACCCGGATCGGAAAGTTTACCGCCAGCACAACCCTGACCCCCCAAGTTTTACCGCTGTCACCCCCTGTGTTGATTACTGATATTGCATAATTTTTAAATCTACAAAATAAAAAAATATATATTAAAAACACATAAGGGGACAACTTAAGAAGTCAAGCCCGCCTTCACCATGACCTCCTGTTTGCTAATCCTGGTTCTGAACACAGACCGAGGCTTGGGGTTGGATCCATCAAAAAGCGGCCCTCTGAGGTCCACGTGGAAGCATGGCAAACACCTAGCCCCCCGGCAAGATGGGCATGTGGGGCAAACCAAGACGATGGGGGGGGGGCTGCCATTAGCCATTAGCCGTCTTCAAGGGGGGAATGGATTTCTACACGTCCAGTAAATATACAAGAGGAGGAACTTTATGACCATTAAATCCAAACAGGGGCAGACAGAACTATTGTTCTCTCAACTTGTGGTCACAAACGTCCACCCACTCAAGAGGGTTTGTTATGAGTTTAGTTTACTCAGGCTTGTGGTGCGCTCCAAGTCGCGGAGTAAAACTGTTTATTAAACATGTCCTAATACTGCCCTCGGCAACGACTTTATGTGGCAGCGACTTGTGCAGTGGAGTCACTGACTGCAAGCGCCTCAAACTGTTTATCAACCACACGGAAAGCCGAGGTCAGCATAACCCTGCACCCAGGCGCTGGGTGAATTTGAAGCTGAGCGATATGTCCTTCTGAGGGGTTTGCTCAGCGCATGCTATAGCCATCAGGGGGGTTTATGAGAGGTCTCCAAAGGACCACATGCATAGGAAAGGTAGGAACATATGTGGAGACAGGGCCAAATCAGAAACACATGACATTACAGTTATTTACACTAGTTTTAACATTTCACTCCTTTTCTTGTGAAACAGGTGCTAGCTAGTTAGCAGCCAGATACTCTGGGCTGCTGAAATGTTATTAATGTAAATAACAATCATATAACATCTATATAACAATAACATGGTCAGTGGTGTCTTAATGGTTAGGGAAGCGCGCTTGTAATTGAAATGTTTCGAATCCCCCACTAGCAAGGCACCACATTAGCTGCCCCCTGCTTTGTCACGACGTCACATATGGGTTAAATGCAGAGGACACATTTCGTTGTTCTGCACTGTGTGCTGTGGTGTGTTAACAATGACCACTGATCACCAAATTCTAAACGCATTTGAAAAATTTAATTTCTGGTGCTCTGAGGCTTGGGGGGTGGTGGGGGCTCAGCAGAATCTTGTTTAGGGCACAAGAACGCCATTTGAAAGTCTTTAAGTACATCTTTTCCAGCTGATTCTGTGAGTTTCCTGTTTTGTAATGATTTGAATGTTTTTGTCTTGAAAGATTAACGTCAGTTAAACAGGTTCAAATCGATAAAAGAATAACATGATGAATCAATTTTGCCATGGCAACCCTGACTGTGCCTGGATTTCCTGACCGGGACCTATTTTAAGCTCCGCTCTGTCTTAAACCACTTTGTTTAATACTTTAGTCTGGCATGCTCTCCCCCAAACGTGACATTTGCCAATTTGGCGCCCGTTAGTCACACTAACATTGCCTTAAAAGGCCGGCCGGTGCTGTACACCTTTTCACGGAAAGATCTGCGTTACGGGGACCACACTGTCTCTGCAGGACCCACTGCGCTATACGAAGAGGCCCCAATGACCCAACAGGGAGCATGGAAATCTCAGCACCAGGGAGTAGGGTAATATTCCTAAATCAAAAGAAGCTAATTTAGGGAACCATTACAGTCACTCCAGAAGAGGTAAAACAAACAGGAAAAGGGGGTCCTTGTCCATTTCCTGAGCAGCTGGGTGCCTATCCAGGAAGCTATGGGCACACGGCAGAGAACAAGACTGGAGAACCCAGAGGAAACCCCACTATGACACAGGGAGAACATGCAAACTCCACACACACGGAGCCATGGTGGAAACTCGAACCCTGGTCCTAGAGGTGTGAGGCGACAGTGCTGACCACCGTGGCACAATTAACTTGCTGCACCAAAGAAAAACTTAAAAGACCATTAAAAATGAATGACCTACCTCATTGTCTGGGACAGCGGCAAAGGGCTTGATGACTGCGGCCAGGGGGATGTGACTCTCTTTGGCCATGTCGGCCGTGCAGGGGAAGGAGTAGGCCGTGCAGCGGATGAACCTGGGGCTGGTGTGGCCTGGGGGAGCAGCAGAGCACTGAGCCCCCCCACACTTCCACAGACAAAACACAGCTGCCTGCTCTGTTTCAGCGATACTCAGCTTCTGGGATTTGAACCTGCGTCGTTCTGCCCGCCTAAATTCCTGGGCGAGCGAAACAGCTATAGACGGAATACACCAGAGCCTAGCGTCTGGTTAATGTTTAGTGCACTCAGGTGGTTTTATAAAGAGTAAACTGTCAAAATCGCACACCGTGCTGCGTGACACAGCACCACACATGGGAAAGTCCCCTGCACCTCACTGAGGAATTAGCCAGAAACAGAGGGCCGACCGCCCAGGAAGGGGGTCGCACTTACCCCGGTCCTGGACCACGAAGTCGGTGGTGACCAAAGGGGGGACCTGGCCTCTGAGGTCGGTACTGAAAAGCTGACCCCCCCTCCTGCTCCGCTCATCCTCCATGACTTGGATCTCAAATACAAAAGAGAAAATGAACAGCTCACAACACCAACAAATTTCCCCCCATTGCTCATGGTTCAGGATACAGATTCTACGTAAGAACTGAAAATTGGAAAGACTTTCCATGAGTCACTCGCATCTCCAGAGTTTGATCTATTTGATAAGCTTGCATACTTAACATGCGCATTTTAACCATAACTGTTGAGAGTAAGAAGGTATTTCAGTGATTGTGATATGCATTATAAATTTTATGGTGTTCTAGGTGAAGTTACAGAGAATCGGGACAGTCATGTCTCTGGTGGGCCCTTGAGCAAGACCCATAACCCCCCCACCAAATGCTCCCGGGGTGACGGATAAATGGCTGACCTAAACCCAGACCCTAAACTTCGCCTGTATACAGGGATGTTGCCATGGAGCAACGTTATGGAACTGAACCCCCGGACATTTGTTTGCTACCGATTAGACACATTGACAATAACTAAAATTACGAGTCTGAACCTGCTTCGAAATTTACAATTTACTTCCACCCCCTGGACAGCAAAATCTATCTAGAAGGATCCCCTGGAATTCATGTCTGGCTATTGGCCAGCCAGTATGCGTGTGTGTCGTCTTAAACGACAGCAAGATGGGATATGCATCAGCTGAAACATTCTACTGTACCTGTACTCAAACTTGTGCAAACAGCAAATAAAGCGCCATTTCATAGAGGGATAAAAGTGATGATCACACATTGTAATAAATATAATATTTGACCTGGTACTGGAGGAACACTGAACCTCACTGGCATGTGTGTGAAAAAGAACAAAACACAATCCCTGGGACATAAGGTTAGAACACAACAGGAGTGTCACTGAGCCACCAAGTGCTGTCCTAGTCACACCTCGCTGTGCCCGAATTCAGGGCTGCATCCTTCTTAGGCTGCACCGCCGCGCGACAAGGTTCTCCCATTCTGAAGGCTCCATTAAATGCAGCCCAGATATCTGCTGTTCTCTTGCAGAGATCCCAAGATTCATTGCACGAGCCTTCGAAGAACGTGGTCTCCAACGGCCACACGGACCGCACTCTTCAAAGTATGCAGCCCCTGAATTTGGACACAGCCTTCATCCGCTTGAGGTTCCGAGCAGGGTTTTGGTTCTGGACTCACCGGGCTGGGAATGGAGTCTGGGTCGGGCTTCTTCTGAGGGGGTCCGGCCATCTGTGCAGCTCCTCCAGGAAAGGTGCCAGGGAACGGAGGCTGAGCCGCAGATACCTGCCCGCCATAGGGGCCTGCTGACACAGCAAACGGATCAAACCGAGTCACTCTCACACCTCGCTGCTGGCTAAGGTGCACGATACCGCAGCCATCTCTATATTATATACCAGCATGCTGAGCAGGCACACATATTTCAGGATCTCTCAAGTCCCCCAGGGGGAGACTTTATGCCACCGTACGCTAGAGAAGGTACTTAACCGGCTGGAATACACAGCTGCAGAAATACCTGACATTTCAGCCATCATTAAATGGGGTGGAAAGGAATGACACAGCAGAACCTTAACTGCTTTTCATTATAACAGAAAAGACCCAGAATCTACATATACGCCGGTCTGCAGCCCACAAATTACCTACTGAAATAATTAGAGATTATGAATTTCAGGACATCAAAATGCAGGAATGTAGAACCTAAATTGCCCTTTGTCCTTATGTAAAGTTTAACTTGATTCCTATTACCAAACTGAAAACTCACTACAGGGAATTAAAACATATAACTAATAATAATAATAATAATAATAATAATATCAATGATAATAGTACATAATTATTGGCCTAATTTTTTGTTATTATTGTTGCTGTTATTGTTATTGTTGTTGTTGTTATTACTACAGAAGTTGAGTAGGGATTCAATTGTAGATACATTTTAACAAAGGGGAAAAGGGATGAATAATATTTAAGTATATTCAATGATAATTCAACATTAGTAAGTATCCAGGGCCAGGTCAGCACCTTGAGGTGAGAACCCAGGAGTTCCAGGAGGTCCTGGGGGCTGTGCAAATCCACTGCTGCCATGAGGGCCAGGCCCAGAGAAAGAGCCAGACATTCTCATATGCTGAGCTGTCGTCATGGCACCCACAGGCTGGGGGGCGGCCAATAGCGATGGGGCTCCGAGAGTAGAGGGAGGGCCTTGGGGCTGAGGTGAAGGCAGGACTTGGTGACCCACGGCGGGTGGTGATGTGGGTGGGTGGAACTGGTGGTCAGTGGTCCCAGTGTGTAACGGAGCACTCTGCATTTGACCATGGCCTTTGACAAGAGGATGAAAGGAGGGAAAGAGACAGAATTGGGTAGAGAAACAGAGAGAAAGAAAATAAAGGTAAACAACCAGAGGAAGTAGTGTTTGATGGAAGCGCTTTCCTTTGTTGTGGTTTCAAATGACCTATAACTAAAACGTCACTGCAATCCACAAACCGTCTTTGAAACCCTTCTGAAGAAACATCGTAATCTTTTCGAAGGATGAAAATGGACCCCGATATTTACTTAGATGCGTCCGATCAGAAAATAAAAGACATCACGGGTCAGGCATCAAGGAAAATATACCCATGTCGGCAAAAAAGATTCCCAGATATTTCCGGCAAACGATTTAAGCCACAGTGATGCTCCCCAGTGTCGGACTGACCCACGCAGACATCCTCAGACACCAAGTAATACACAAATATGCAGACGGGAAAAGGCCGGACATCTGACACGGCAGGCAAGCTGCACGCGGCCATGGGACCTCACCGTATCCACCGACGTTCATGGTCTCCATCTGACCGGCAAGGAGCCGAACTGGGGAAGGACACAATGCGTCTGCTGGCGGCGTGGCCTGGCTGGGCAGACTGTGAGGGGCGGGCAATGGAGTCTGGCCATATGGGGAAAGGGGGGGGGCGGAGATGGCAGGAGCGGGAAACCTGGGAATTGGGATATACAGAGTGGAGGATGGGGGGATGAATGAAGAGCAAGCAAAAGAGATGTAGGAGCTCCATAGAGTTCATGTGTGAAAGGCACTGCGTTTCATACAGAGGGCGTGTTGGAGGCTGTCGGACAGCATGTACCTCTGGGACTGCATGCCGGCCGGTGGGCTGGCGTGGCTGAAAAGGGTGGGGCCTGGATTTGAGGGCCCGCCTGAGACTGAGGGGGAGGGGTGCCTGGGAGAACCTGCAGAAGAGGCGTGAAGCAGGAGAGATAAGATCAAACGCGGACAGGGAGGAAGCAAGAATGGAGATAGGCTGCAGGTCGAATCCCAGATGCTTTTGTAACTCAACAAACACTCAGACTCAGCCGCTTTGGTAAAAATCACCAGCGGTACAAAGAGGAAAAGAACAAGCGGACAGATGTCTTGGATATTGGACAGTCGACTTAACTGCTACTTTCAGTTCCCTAAGTGTGGCACAGTGTCATCATCTAGAACAGGGGTGTCAAACTCAATCGCACAAGGGGCCAGAACTCAAAGCACACTTTAGGTCGCGGGCCGAACAGGATAAATATTTATTGAACAGACTAAGATTAACGTTTTTTTTTGCACATAAATATCAATCGAAACAGACAGGATACAATATTATTCCAAAATAAACTAATTAAACTTAATATAATTTAAAATATTTTGCTCTCCATAAAAATTATACAGATTAAAAATATTAATATGCTGCAAAAAAAACCTGAAAATTTAAAGAAAAATTGTGCTTTTAAGTGAAAGGTAAAATAATAACACATCGAAACATTCCATTTTCTTTGCTCTTTGTCATTCTGTCAGAGCTGGATGCTTGGCATCTTTTCTTGGCAACAAGTTCGTTTATGTTTGGGGTAAGGTTCTGTGTTGTGGAGATTCTCTCTCAGTCACATTAGATCCACAAACAACACACACGGGTTTACCAGCAGCGTCAGTAAACATGCACAGCCACCCACCGGTGTTGAAAGGCTCCGTTTTCAGAATCAACTTTTCTTTTGGCCATTGTTAGGGGCTAGCTTTGACTTGAAATTAGAGTTGTATACATCAACAGACACTTGATTGATCTGTCATAACTGACCGGGGAATGATCGCAGGTAGCCTATCGTTCGGTAAGGCAGCTGTTGCGTTGCATTATGGGATTTGTAGTTTGTGTGCTATCGGTGCTTCATATCACCGGGCCATTAAAAAAAAAGATATATAAAATGATCTTGTGGGCCGGGTATAATTGTATGCAAGGCCGGATGTGGCCCGCAGGCCTTGAGTTTGACACATGTGATCAAGAAGATACACCCATACCATCAACACCCTTTACATTCCACCCACTGATGCCTCCACACCTCTCTAAGCAAAGCATAGAAAACAAAAGTAAACAAACAAAAAATTAAAAAAACAGTACTTAGGCAACCAAAAAATTGTACGACTAAGGTAGAGACCCATCAGCAACGCAGAGATGGCCAGATCTGGTATGACACTCACGCTGTCAGACTCTCATGCAAGACATCTTAAGGCAAACCTATATTAAAAATCTAAAATTAGCCAAACCAAAAGCGCTGAGGTAGTCTGCAAACCCTACAGACCAATTTACAAGGTAATAAATCTGTTGCTTAAACCACCAGTCAAAAGTTTTTGCACACATTTAGATTTTCTATATTTGCATGTTACTCACTTAACATTTACTCAAAAACATATACTCAATATTCTTTGCTAACAAATAAATGTACTGTATGTTCATCATTTGAGTACCTTTATTAGCAAGAAAATGCGATATACAGTGGTACCTCAGTTCTCAAACTCATTAGAACTCGAATTTCTTAAAACTCGAACCAGTACGAAAAAAAAAAAATACCTAGAACTCGATCTGAATCTCAGGAGTCAAACCATGAACACCGACCTAATGCGCGGGGAAATGAGTCACGCGGCACGTCTCTCAGCGGAACATAGGGTAACGCTTCAGTCTAAGCTTCACATTGGCTGTGATAGCATCATACATGTTTACACTATATTTAGACAATACATATATTTAGACAGTAAAAATACATTTAGACAATGATATACAGTAACAGTAATTATTATATAATAAAATACATATAAAAATAAAGATTTCTTATTATTTTAATATTAATAATAAACCATTAATACATTTAATTATAATAATATTGTCATGCCTAGTGGGGACAGAATGGAGACAAAGGTGCAGACGTCAGGGTATCGGGGAAAACGGGGTTTAATTACAGGTAAGGCAGGAAAAACGCAGACGGACAGTACATTGACCGGACTGCGGAAACAAACTGAAACACGGACTAAACACAGAGGAATAATGACAACAATCAGAAACAGCTGATCACATGGGGATTCCACACTGGGTTAACGAGGGGGCGTGGCAGACAGAAGGAGCTGACGATCGGGGGAGGACACATTGTTTTTTTTAACTTTACACATTGTTTGGATACATTTATTTTCTTACTTTACAAATTACTGTTTTGATAAATGTGCTTTGTGTTTAGTACAGTATAAGCTCTTCTTGTTTTACCTGGTTCATTTTGTGTTTAAAAGCTAAAAAAAAACATATTTAGGTGTAATTTTTTGGGGCCAGGAACCAATCAATTGGTTTTCCATCATTTCTTATGGGGAAAATTCGATCACAACTCAAACTTTTTAGGATTCGATCCGGAGTTCTGATCTGATTAAATTCGAGTTCTGAGCTACCACTGTATTTTATTCATCAAACTAACCTTGTCTGGCAGTAACAGCAGGGAAAATTCCAGGCATTCTTTCTACAAGGGATTTTAAATGCTGCTCTGTTTCATGGGATGAAACAGTTAATTAGCATAAACAACAGCCTATGCTATCACCACAAACCAGCTAACAGGATGTCAGACATGCAGTTACATACTCTTTCCATGTTATCAAGGAAATTTGTTTTATTTGACTTGTATTTTTATTTATAGTTGTTCACTCAACTTTCCAATGCTTAACAAGCATTTAAAAATCTGCAATTTTTGAAATAAATAAAAATAAAGTGGTAAAAACCTGTGGCGTACAAAAACTTTTGACTGGTAGTGTACATGAAAATGCGCGCGCATGTGTGTGCAAACTGGTCTCAAACTGAAAATCTCACTCCAGCCGGCTGACCAACATCGGGCACCCTGAGCTGGTGAGGGAAGTGCTGTGCATCTACCTGACGGCCCTGCAGGGAACTGAGGGCTGGCTCCATAGTGCCCATACAGAGGCTGAGAAGCTGGTGTCCCAAAGCCAGAATGGTACCCCCCCAAACCAGGTTGGGCCTGGGAGAGTGGCGGTGATGCGACGTATCCCTGCTGACTCATTGCTCGTCGTCAGGCTTGTCTCATGCCAAGGGGTGACGTTTCAATCAACCTGCCAAAAAATGCACAACCCATGAACAGACTTGCAGCACTCGGTCGGCATGGCCATTACCAAGATCACATGATCACTAAAACACTCAATCCAATACCTAAGACTGGGAGATTAATCAGTGAGGTTTTTATTTGTTAAAACAATGCTTATATTTGCACGACCTGTTATTGTACAATTCCATTGAAACTGTCACATTACAAATATAATACCTAAAGATCACTTGGGGCCCATATAAAATTAACCTGATAAACACCAAAATGGTTGTGTGCAGCTTGATTAAATATATCAGGCATGAAATTGTACAGTAAAATCCCGTTATAGCGGACTCGCAGATAACGGAATTTCGCTTATATCGGTTCGGCTATAACAGACATCCAGGCTCCGCCCACAAGGGGCGTGGCGTGCCGGTGATATCCAGTGCAGATACGTTGTCGGGATTATTAATAGTCACGCATCTGTCAGGTAAAGCTGGATTATTACATGTACAATATAATAATCTATACCACAAGTGTGTCTGTTGGGGTGTGGCATGAGTAAATGGTGTCCTGTAGTTGGGTTCTGGGCAAACAGCAACTCTGGATGTAACGGACTGTTTTGCCAGATCCCTCGAAGTCCGTTATAACGGGATTTTACTATACAAGTACAGTATAACTAGATTTGTGGAGGGCAATCAAAGCTGTCCTTTTAAAGGACCCTGCTCGGCAGAACTGCTATGATTTAATGTGAGTGAAACCCCTCCCTTGCAGGTATGGGAGGGGCTGGATTTGCAGTCTGCGATAGAGGAGCTGAAGTTTCAACAGGTCAAATACTGTGGGGAAGCAAAGAAATAAGCTCATTTTAAAAAACCGACTTCGATGCTATTTCATCAAGCAGGCTTCCGAACACAGCGTGAGGAAGATGAACGACCAGAAACAATGGATCCTCCTAACAATCCACTCAGACTGTATGTGGGTTAGCGTACAGTATAACGTGTCAGTTTGTGATTCACATTAAAACCAGAGGGGACCTACCAGCACAAAGCAAGCGAACCAGAGGGGGTGTGGATTTACAAGGCCTTTTTCTTCTCTTTGGAGAAAGTGGACTAAAAAGAAATGACAAAAGACGCTCCCAGTAAATCGCTGGGTGTAATTCAGTCAGTTACCACCAACTGTGTGAGAGCATTAGGATTAAAGCGACTCAAAAACAACTTTCACATTCGACACTGCTGATTCAGTCCCGAAAAAGCACTTTATATACCCAAACTACGGACTATATTAATTTACCTCCAAAATAAAACGTATATATAAAAGCAAATAGAAATGATTTAAATTATTCCGTCACACAGTAAAGGATTTAGGAAATACTCTGACATCTGATACACACTTTATCCCTGAGCTAAATGTTTATATCCACACCGTTTAATTGCTATAGATGTTTATCTCGCTTCAGAATACAATTGAGTTAGAGAAGGCCCGAATGCACTGCACCTATTTCCTTGTGCGTCTTAGCTGCAATCGCACACGTGTTTGCATTGAGTTGATAAACAACGCACAAATGATCTTGGCATCATTTACAAGGCTTTTATTTCCAGACATACCTGCCGCGTGTACGACCGCACCGTTAACCAAGAAATATAATGCAACACCGTAAAGGTGGAATTACATCACTGACGTTGAAACATACAAACAGTTAATCTTGTTATAAGTGCAGCAGACGAAAATCGGCGCATCAGGAAATATGTTTTTTGTTCCGCATATACCCGATTTTATACAAAAATATATATACATATAAAGTTTCACATCAATGCAGAAATGCCATAATTTCATTTTGCCTTCTACCACCATTAGCGATAAATACAGCAGATGTGCAGGTATTTACCTGTATAACGGGAAGTGCTGGCTGATCGCTTTTCTCTATAAACGCCCGAATGTGAGCGGAGTGCCACGTCAAACTCAGACACAGCGCCGGGTCCTCGCTCACAGCGGTCCTCGCCGCGAACTCTGCGCATGCGCCGTATAGCGGGAATCCTCAGACGTCAGCAGTGAGCCGGCAGCATCCAGCGCTGTCACTGACTGGCGTGGCGCTTCCGCTGCCCGAGTAGACTGCGTCATATTGCGAGTTATCGGCGCATTTCTACTGCACTTATAGGCTGATGGCAAATGACAATGCAAATGCAATTAAACAATATCTAGTAACAGTTATAATGCAAAGGCGCATATTTCGGTATGAACGGTAGGGACATGTCTGTATCAATATTATGGGGGGTGCCGTGCGTGTTTAAGGGGTGGGGCTTCGGGGTCGATTTGGTCCGTAACAATGTTGAAACCAAACCTAAGCCCTTGCGGTTCAAATTCCAACACTGGCAGGATCTTGCCACCCTTGGGCCGTTGCTCTTTAACCCCAATTCCTCCAAGAGTGCAGGATGCTGGCTAACCCTTTGCAGTGACCCCCAAATCTGCTCTCACCTGTAGCCTATATCTGTCTGTGTCCCTCATGGAGAGCAAGATGGGATACGTGAAAAGACAATTTCTCCACGGGGATTAATAAATTAGTCACTACAGTATTCTATAATGTTGCATCATATATGGTCAGACGATGCTGACAAAGTTCTTGATAGGGTATTTCCATCGTGAAAATATAAACCACTATACATGATTATTTTTTCGACCAGCTTACCCATGGAAGTTACAAATCTGTACCTAAAATTGTACTTCTCGCCTTTTAAAAATGCGTTCATAACTGAACACTTAAAGTCAACATCAGTTAATGTCTCGCACTTGAAACGCCTGGCGACGGGGTGTTTTGACTCTTTTGGATAAAGTCTTACTTAGACCCAGATGAAATTAGGCTGGATAGTTATACGTTTACATAGATAGGAGGAAAATGTAAATCTAGAGAATGAAAGTGCCTTGTAGTAAGCCTATAGGCCTATATAGCATCATAAGGATAATGACAGATTTAGCCAGTGGAAAAACACGTCTGCGTGCAGGATGCATAGATACATATGTCATGATAACTGAGTTTTTATTTGCAGGGAACCGAATAATGAAAGTATAAATTAGGGGAACGGTAGTAGTAACCCATATTCTGTAAGACGCGGGAATCGCTATTTGTGTCACTGCCTTGTTCCCCGTGCTTCCTGGGACAGGCTCCAAGCCAAGGATCGTCAACACGTTGGTACACGGACATAGCCTAGGTGTCCGTGGCAAGCGTCGTCCGTATCCGTGGCATCTTTCTTTCTTTTTTTTTTTTTGAGAAAAAAAATATGTAGGTACGTTTTAAAAATACCACGTGCATGCATGGTAAAAATACCATTCAGATCAAAATGACCGTCAGAATTTTCCATGGCGTTGACCTCTGCTTCAAACTCACTGGCACAACGTAGAGAATAAGTGGGATTGATGGCTAGATGGATGAATAGTCAAAAAGAGACTTATGTATGACATGTATGCCAGGCAATTTATAGTTGATTCATAGCTGTGTGTGCAACATTAGAACAAAAACTGGAGGTACAGCTTTTACCATTTACTCTCAAGCATTTCTCGTTCGTTACATTTATATACAAAGTAATAAAATACAAATAAAATCGCTTAGGGCGGGCTTTAACAAATGACGTGCTGAGGAGGGGTGGCCCGAGTCCCGCAGCTCGCTACATGAAAGCCCCCCTCCCACAAATTGGGCTGCGCTCGCACGCGGTACTCCAGAGCGCCGCCGACTCCACTGTAACATCTTGATGATCGAGTCCTCGGTGGGGGGACGCTGATGAGGTCTGGCAGCATGCGCACTGGGGATTACCTCTGCCTGTCACTAAGCGGGGGCGCGCCCTGGGGTTTCAGCCTGCAGAAAAGCGACGGCGAGCACCCCCAGCTTCTAAAGGTCACACAGGTAGGATCTAAACTTTTGAACAGAATACTACTCTTGATTATTATAACAATAAATAATAAATATTACTATTTTCATTAATATTGCCGGCAATAAAATCATCACTTTGTGTTAGTAATTATAATTTGTCATCAAACTTGAAAATATTAATTGCATTAATAATAGTAACAGAAGAGTTTAGAATTGTTTGAACTTGCTGAACAATTGATATAGCTTTCTGATAGCTAAGAAAAAAAGGATTTAAGTGGAAAAAAATATTAATTAAGAGCGATTAACAATTTGGTGAAGTTTTCATTGTACGCCACGCAATGCAAGCTGTTTATTGTTTTAACTAGTTTTTAGCATATAAACAACCTGAGTACCACCGCCCACAAACCCACTCATAAAAAAGCAGCAATACTCTTTCTGGACTATTTTGCGGAGAAACGTGACACCAAGTTCTGATGCTGGAATACTTAACAAAACTTAGTAATCGTCGCCAGCTGAAGTAACTGTGTCCGGTTTACATTTCCTGCAAGGTAGGAGAGTCGTCTCGCATTTATGTATGTTCCACATAGGCTGCCAAGTTGTAATTTATAAACCTATAACGAAATCCTAATGTCTCCTCACTAGCACATAAAAACACCCACCTCCCACCCAAAAACATAGCTTTGCAGTATAACAGAGATGGGTGAATTCGAAATCTCAAGGTATGAAAGCAACTGGAGAGTTTCATCTTCCCGATGTCTGGATTTAACTGCGACGGAGAAGAAGAGTTTTTTTTGTTGGATAAAAGCTGATAAATGTCAGTCCTTATATGGTAAAGGCACAGTGAGGTCAGCTGCTCGCTTTGGAGCGAATTGTTATCATTCACGCCAATATCAGCAAGACAGACCTAAACACAGTTTGGCTACATGTCAGCGGGAGGGACCGTTATTAACTCAAAAATGGGCATAGTTCTTGGCCAGGTGCCATGGGGTGCTAGTCTCAAGAAACCTTTTTCTAAGTATGCTTTTAGAAATTAATGACTCAGATACTGAAAAATAGGAGCCGTGGTTTGTAATTTGCCAGAGACATCCCACGAAAGTTAAGAACTCATTAACTTCGTATATTGAGTGTTTCTGCCCCATTTACTTTAATATAACGGTCTGCATACTAAAATAGTAGCCTCAAAACCTGAAGTGGCATCAGACACCGTTAGGGCACACTCTGTAGGTCAGGCCACTGCATGCAACATCACAGCTTTTATGGGAAATTGAATTCTGAAATGAATTCACAGTTCTATCCCAAGCCTGGTCTACATAGGTCTGCTCATCCGTATCCTCAAAGTATAACGCTGCACTTCTCTGGGATCGTACGGGGGACACAGACGGCTTGGCTCAGCTCAGCACTTAACTTCAGGGCAATTAGTCAGTAGGTCTAGGTCCAGATATTGTTCAGTAAAATTGCAAACAGGTTCCCGTTCCTCATACTCGTCTGTGAATGACTATCGAAATGCTTGCCAGCAAAATCTATCACTCAGGTAGAATTTTCTGGATGAACAACAGGTATTTCCTCAGTCCCACAACTCACTGTCCATTGGAATTAAATTCAGTGAAATAATATTATACAGAATGTACTAACATATATCACATGTAGATGTAAATAATATCATATGTTAGGGGGATTTTCAAGGCCTTTGTCAAACTTGCAGAATATGAGCCAAAGGACTCTTCAAAAAGTGTAAACATGAGATTATGGAATTGGCTGGACCCTGCATGGAAACATTCATTAGTCCTCAGATTTGAGATGTGCTTCCATCCAATGCTTAAGCAGCATATTCGGGCACCAAAGGTAACCAGCGACGCTGATGGGTGTTGGCCCAGAACATGGAACAGTAGCCTTTCCTAACTTGGGACTGAAAGGGATCACCCGGATCAATCCTGATATTCAGCCAGGATTATTAAGTGGTAAAGTATCTATTGGGAGAGCAGATCGCTTCAGTTGGTGCGTCAAGTGCAAAGGAAAATGTACTGATACCTGGTAAATGAGAAGCAACTGGCAAACTTGCAGGAATGTTATTCTGAGTCTCAGGGATTCTCATTCCTGTTATGGAGATTTCAGTGACAGAGGAATACTGTTCACGATTAAAGTACTCATTCCTCTGCCATTTAAGTCTAGTTCAGGGGCAGGCAACCCTGATCCTGGAGTGCCAGGTTCCAGCAGGTTTTCTATCCTACCGGATGAGTTACTATCTGCCTGAGATCAGATGATATTCATCAGAAACCAGGTAGGATAGAAAACCTGGATACCGGCACTCCAGGATCAGGGTTGTCTGCCCCTTGTTTAGTTGATACACTAGACTAGTCAACGTCTAGTGGTCATAATTAAGTTATCATTCTTAATAGGGATTTTTTTTCCACCTTATTTATTCACCACTCTTATCCAGTCATACACCAGTTATGTATATAAGCCTCAAATGTTGCCTGTCTTGTCACACCACTTGAATGTCTGAGTCCATCTTACATGCTATAAACCAAATTCTGTTGATTTTCTTAGTGCTCTCAATAGCACCATCTGTGTCAGTGGAGGAGAAATTACAACCATCTTCTGTTCCAGCAGATTTTTGATGCTTTAGGTTGTGCATTGGAATAACAGACCAGATTCCTGCATTAATACATTCTAAAAGATATATCTCCAAAACTCAGTTTTAATCTCAAACAGGTGTGTGGCTAATGTTTTGACCACATGGTATGACAGAGCTCTTTGAGAACTAAAGTGGGTCATGTGCTGTTGTGTTTCGGGAAATACTGTCATCACCTTAGAAACACTGCTTACATATTTCTCTTGCATCAAAGAGATTCCTCAGCCTTGAGATAAGTGATGAGAGCGTCCTTACCATAATCATTATATTCCAGGAAGATGTCAGTGTTAATTCCTGAACTGAGATGCACTAAAGCACTGAAAAATATTTATATTTAAGTGTTTCTCTCCTCGGCAATTTAAATCACTTTAAACAATGTCATGAATGTTAAAATTGATTGATAAGTTCCATTACTTGAAGGCAGCATTTACAAGTATAACTTGCTAAGATCTGGTTGGTAGTCTCTAGCTGTGTTGTGTGTTAACTTGCTGGCCGGAGATCATAGACACATTTTTCGTCTCTTTTTGGATAAACCCTCTAATGTTACATGGCTGCTGAATGTATTACCATCCTTACCAGGAAACCCCTGTCTGAGATGAAGTTCTTACAGGACAAGTGAGTTCCGGTTGTTTCTGAATAGCTTGTTTGAGAAATCCAGGCTTAATGAGTTGTCGTCTTCCGATGAATTTTGAAGTGCCTGTTTTTCTGTAAAAATTGAGGTTTTGGATGACCAAATGCGCCTAGCAGTCTGCTTAGAATGGTTTTCCCGCATGATTTTGGAAAAGCAAGATTTCCTGTGAAAACACACGGACACAGTACGCCAGCAGACGGCTAATTCATAGTTTATGATGTGAATTTAGACAAACCGAACTGAATCTGTATCAGATTCGTAGAATAAGTTCACTGTTTAGGAGACCGCTGAGAAAAATATCTCTATATATAATAAGTAAAGTTAAAATGCTGTAAAGATTCAATAACAGTATAGGTCATCCTTTTTATACTACTTATAAAAACAACAGTGAAAATAAGGAATCGTTGATGACATTTTTCCACCTGCGTATCAGACAGCCCAGGGCAAGCTGTTTATAAGGCATAATTTTAACCTGTCTGAGGCAATTTTAAGGAAATAAAGGAGGGTGATCAAGTAACCCTTTTGATCCAAACTCCGAAGGGAACAGCAGCACGCACCTTCCGGAGCATCCTACCGTCCTCTGAGGTTGCAGCTAACCTACTTGGATGTGCGTTCTCCTTTTCGGGAGAAATGTCCGTTAAAGAGCTGACAGGAGTTTCTGCTGATGAGAGTCTGTTTCCCTTAAAAGGAGAGTTGTTTTTATTATGACTTTTTGGGAGACCTGGCTGAGGAGCAGAGATTGTGAAGTCATGACTCATTTCAGTTTTAAAGGGTCCGGAGGCGTTTTTCCTGCAAAATGGGTGAACGCGCTGCGTGCGTGATGAATGTGGGCTATTATGTGTCTACAGTACGTGTGATAGAGGATGCTGTATATTTATACGGCATGTAATGCAAGATTTTGTAAGTGTAAGTTCCTGAGTTGTGTAAATTTATGTATACACACTCGATTAACTACAAAATCTCTGATAGGGAAGGGTTGAAATGCTACGACAGATGTTTGGGAAAAAATGCACTTTTTACTCAGTGTGTGAAAAATTGCCAAGCTGCACTGTATTCCTGACTTTGGATATACCTATAAATCTGAAAGAAAAAAAAAAGTTTTATTGCTACTTTTTCTCCCCCGGGTACCTACACAGAGGCGCCATTGCTGACAGATTAACACATGCTTCTAATCGCTCGCCGCGACCGGCTGCTTGACCTCTGCGGATCCATGCTTGTCAATCATCGTGCTGTGGGATTGACAGATACTCCGTTGCTGTTAATCTGACATGGTTCTGGGCAGACTGAGCCTTCTGTGGTCCCTCTGTACTTCGGCAAACTTTCATTCATGCACATGTGCGTGTTTGTCGCTTTACCTACATTGTGTTGCTTTACATTCAATTTCCTAGGTTCTTAAACAGGTTCATCTAAATAATAATTGATACTTAAACGTGCCGGTGGGGAAATTGTTTTTACACCTCCCTCAGCTTGCTCTTTGTAGAGTAAGTTGTCTGGGTGGAGGTGGGGTTAAGGTCCTTGAGCAAGACCTGCAGACATGCTGAGGCTGGGTTTGAACTGGCGACCTTCTGATTACAGGCACACAGGCTTAGCCCCCCCCCCCCCCCCAAAAAAAAGTGGTCACTGTATCTCAACCGAATATTCATTACCATAATTTATTAGCTCTTTCAACTGTAAGTTTGTTAGGCTGTACCTAAATATGGTTGGAGGGACGCTGATGCGAGCGAGGCGCCCTGCAGCAGAGAATTCCCCTTGTGACAGTGCGG
Source organism: Hyperopisus bebe (assembly GCA_026777045.1). Taxonomy (NCBI): domain Eukaryota; kingdom Metazoa; phylum Chordata; class Actinopteri; order Osteoglossiformes; family Mormyridae; genus Hyperopisus; species Hyperopisus bebe. The sequence continues at coordinate 10,000,929 of JAODJW010000015.1, forward strand.
TTAAGCCGGGGCCAGATGCCTGATACGCCCACGAAACCGTGCCGATAAACACGCTATAAAAGGCGAAGGGGAGTAAGTGGGCAAACGTTGTTTCGATTATAGCAGCACAGTGGTGTGTTACCTATTTGGCAGCTGGGAAATGCTTGCGAAGGATCTGAAAACATAATTGCTTAAAGCTGCGTATGCGGAACTAGCTTCAAGGGACGTCATTCGGCGCGATCTCAAGTGGCTTTCGGGTTTCATTCCTGCGTTTCCTTTGTGTTTTTTTTAAGCCTGCATAATTTCAATAATTGCGAAATACACGATAATGCAAAGGATAGTTATTTGACAACACTTTAATGTGATTATGTATGAAGAGTCTCTTAGTTGCTGTGCTTTATTTATTGAGAACACCTGGGTGTTTAGCTATGCATTTTTCCACAAGTCCAGGATCGTTGTGTAATACATGTGTTATGCTTTTGTAAGTCAAATCGCTTCTACCATGATGAAATATCAGTAAATTTTTTGTGAGCGGAATATAAGCGTTAATAGGAGTTTTAGGAATTTATCATTGCGCATTATGGAAGCCACAAAAAGGTCACCGGATGCCAAAGAGACATAGACCTGAATGTTGGTGCATCTTCTGCAGATATTCTGAAAGATGGCAGAATTATTTCAGCTGACAAAATGGTCTAGGAAGTTTTTACTCGCAGGAGCTCAAGGATTTCTACATCCATCCATCCATACATCCATCCTCCACCTACCCTGGGTTATGCCTTCTCAGGGTGCTTGCACATACATACATAACAGCCAATTTCGATGCATTCCGATGTTTATTTGCAGGGGACTTTAACATCTCTTTTTGGCCCGACCACTCTAGAAAGCCCCATGTGTGTAGACTGTGCCAGCAGGTATCAGCCTAGCTGTGTGTGGCCAGGTCCACTTCTGCAATACCATGTCCTTCAGTAAACAAGCTCTCAAAAGACGTCTGCTCATCAGAGAGCTGTCACCATTCAGGCAGGATCACCAGTAACCCAAAATCCTATTGAGCATGCCTTTCTATGCCAGTTGGATCTATGGTCCTTCCTGTGCCGATTGGCAAAACCTTGCCCCCCCACCCCACCGGAAAATGTTATTACATTAAATTATTACAATGTAAATTATTACAAAGACAGGGAGGGTAACATCATTATAAAGAAGGAAATGACATCTTTCTCAGATAGTGAAGTGTTTACAGGTTACCATTACATAAATACAGTAACCATTGTAAACATGTCCATGCCGTACATTTGCATGATATGCTGTGAACAGAATGCTGGGTTATTTTATATTGAGATCAGTGGCTGCCTAAATGCTGCTTCTCACAGCACATGCTGTATATCCCCAGTTGTATTTTCCCAGGCAGTAAGAGAACCTTGAGTGGTTGTCGCCTCCTAGTGGCGATATAGAGGAACTGGACATCAGAGTAACATCGGCCTTCTGTGTTTATGTCTCTTCAAGGTTTTTTTGTATGATGGATGTCAGTCCTTTAAGAATTCAAGCATAAAAATGTACCATCTACATTAATATAAGAGGAACTCACTGACTTCTCCATCTCTCCATTTTATAACTGCTTACCAGGGTTTTGGGCTCATTATATACAGCTGTGGAAAGAAAATTAGGAAACCACAGCATAATTTTTTGTTTCACTCATTTCTCAATTTACGGGTTTGCGTCTGTGAATAATGTATTTTTTCGTAAAATGCAACCTGGTATTTCTCTGTTTCTCTTTAATTAAGGGCTTCTTCCTTGTTTTATGGGACTTCAGTCCTGCTTCTAGGAGCCTGATATGAACTGTCCTAGCAGTGCACTTCACACCTGCACTTAATGTTTCCCATTGCTTTTGCAGGTGTTGGCCTTGATGTCATCTTCCGATTCATGAGAAACTGTTGAATAAGTTAATAGTCATCTCTGGCATCAGGAAATTGCTTCTCCCCTCTACCTGGCTGGTTTCTGGTCATTCCCAGTGTCTCCTGCTTCACCTTATTCTTGGTTACTGCTCTCTTAGAAATTTTGAACCTGGAACCAACCTGCTACTCAGTGTAGCCTTCTGCCAGCAGAGCCAGGAGTAAGCCAGGATTTAGAAATGCAGATTATTTTGTAAACAGAGAGTGGTCTCTTAATTTTTTCCGTGGCTGTATATATCAGAATCAGAATCAAGTTAACTCACCAAAATCTACAGAGTGTACAGGAATTTGACCTGGTGATACAGCACAGTAAAAAATTGAGATTAAGAATTAAAAAGGTTAAAATGGTTGTCAAATGGAATAAAGGGGGGAAAACTACATATAGTAAAATTTATTAAATACAGTTTGTGAAACTTTTTGAATGATCTATATTTCTGTATTAATGGCTCCCAAATTATCATCTGATTTACCGCATTAAAAGTGAAGCCTTATTTAGTAAGCAACACACACATATCTTTACGTATCTTAATTGAACAGATGATTTAAACCACTGGCATGCCCAGGATGCTATCTTGGGGTTGGCATGTGGGCATGTTGGGTGGGCACCAGTGTTCGAATTGTGCCACAGATCTTGGTGGGTCATCTGATCTATTTGGATGGGCACTGCCCCCCCTGCCCACCTCTAGCCATCCCCCTAGTTTATACATTCAAGGTCACTGGTGAATAAAGTATGTGACCCCTTATATTTAGCAGCTAATGGAAGCTCCTATATTGGCTGCAATCTCAAGCTAAAGCTTTCCGGAGCTGCTGATCAGACCCCCGCAGGATGTACTTCTGTCAGGGTCGCTGCCCGTCTGGCCCTTGTCCCATGTGTCTTTTCCCTATTTGGCCGGTTCTTAACTCTGTGGGCTGCTGCATAGCTCAATGGGTTGATCACATGACTAAGAGGTTGATGTTCTTCTTGTCATAAGTTTGAAGCTGGCCTGGGGTCTTCCTCTCCTTTATGTTATATTTTGTTTTTATTTTATTCCCTGGTGTCTGTACAGTTATGTTATGCCTTGTTTTACTCGTGTTCCTTGATTTCTCCTAATGTTGATAACTCTGTTTTGTTATTGTTTCCTAGTCACTAGTGTTTGTTAATTGTAATTTACTGCACCTGTTCCTTGTTGCCCTGCGCCCGTAGTGATTGGTTGATTTGGTTATGGTTCTCACCTGTCCCGCCTCGTGTCTTGTTAGTAGTATATTTAAGTGCCTGTTGTTCTGTTTCTCTGTGGTTCATTGTGGCTGTTTTCTTGTGTTACTCTGGGTTTCTTATAGTTACTCCATGTTAGTTATTGGAGCTTCCTGTGATCCTTACTGCCCTTGGTATTGTTGTTCCAGGTGCTGCTCCCTGCCTTAGTTTAGTTTTGTCCCCTCCTGGTCCCTTTGTTTTCTGTTTCTCCCTTGATATTCTGTTTTCTTAATAAAGCCCTGTCTTGTCGGAGCTGCCACGTGGATTTTCTCTTCGTCCCTCATGCCCCACCATAATAATTTCGACCCATTCCTGTGTCTGAAGCTGTTTCAGATTATGTATATTTTTGGCATGTCTTGAGTGAATGGCTTGTTTAAGATCACACTGCGGTATTTCAATGTGACTGAGCTCAGGACTCTGACTCGGCCATTCAGTCTGTTTTTAATTTACTCCTGTGCTCTGACTCATTCTCAAGTTGCATGACCCAAGTGGTTTTGAGTTCACACAGTGAGGTCACAGGCAGCCACCCTGAAATTTCCTGTTACAACTAGGAATTGCAAAGCACTTGAAGCCATTACCCGTGCTTCAGTCACGATGAGGTTTTGGTGTTGTATATATGGTACTTTGGCTTGTTTTTCTTCCTTAATGTAATGCTGTGGAAATGCACTAAAAAGTTCAACTTTGGCCTCTGTCCTCAGACTATTCTTCCAGCAGTTCTTTGGAACGTCCAGATACTTTTTAGCAAATTCGAGGCAGACAATGTGTGTGTGCATGTTTTATAGCTTTAGAAATCCCTTTGTTACCCCTTCCTTTATTACATGCTTCAACAGCTCTTTTTCTGAGGTCCTCTGAAATCTGCTTCGATCAGGCCTTATTTCGGAGAATAGAATATAAATGTGAATATGTTGTGATAGGTAGGTGACCAAAAAGATGTTTTTAAATATAGCTGGCCAATTCAAACAACCTGTATTGATTGGAATACATGATTCTGTTTACCAACATTTGTCATTGCCATAGGGGATGGATATACATTTTTTAAATCAATGAATATTCTTTGAACCTTTTGTGCAATAAAGATATGTTGAAGTAAAACGTTGCCTTTTTGTTAAGATTGACTTTAACGTTATGAAGGTCAGATATTTAGATGTTTATGATCCTTTTATGTATAAATAAAAAATGCAGATCATTACAAAGGCTTTACAATGGTTTGGTTAGGATTACTTTCGGTTTATCTTTTTTTTTTTACACATTAGTGTAGCTTCTGTCGTCTAAAATTGACAATATTTTAATGCCTGCAAATAAACCAATATATTAATGTTGATGTTCAAACAGCCATGCAGTAAATTAAGGACCTGTCTTGGGTCACTCTTAAAATTCTGCGATAATCCTTTGATTAAATGGAAAAATATTTTGATCCATTCATTTCATATAGAAATCCCAGGTCAGTTACCCCGGATGTTGCAACAAGAATCGCAGCACAGAATGATACGATATTAAGTAATGTTATAGATTATTAAAAGTTAGAGCAAAAACACTATTTTTGGGGTTAGGGAACTGGGACCTACTGGGAAAGCTGGGTTGGTGCTGAAAGAGGTATTGGTGTGGTCAACAGGATAGCCCATCCTGTGGTCAGTAAGGATACCATTGCCCGAGTGCAGTGACGGGGACACTGTTCTGAAAAATTGTGCCGTCATTAATATGAGATGTAAAATATAAAAGATCACTTTGGGTGTCTTCAAAATGCAACTTTCATCCATTCATTCTCCACTTATTCATTCATTCATTCATTCATTCATTCAAGTGGGTCTGAAAGGTTGTGAGTTTGAGTATCACCATTATTTCCTGGAGTATGGCCCCAAACTCCTCCCTGGCTTTACCAGTGTATAAATGAGTATCTCTCGCTGAGAGTAAGATAAATGAAGTGCCACTGTACTATTACTATACTATACTATATACATCCCAAAAAGCCACACCCACTGTGGCTCTCCATGGATCAGGTTTGCCACCTCCCCCCTTATGTTCACTGTGATCAGTTCCGGAAGTCATTTCTTACCCCGGTACATATTATTTACCTTATAAATCAAACCATGTTTATACCAGGGGTGGACAATCTTATCCGCAAAGGGCTGGTGTGTATGCAGGCTTTTGGAACAACCTATAGGGCTGTTCAAACCTAGGTGTGAACTCTTCATCCAATCAGTCATATAATTAGGGAGTTGCAGCAAAAACTCACATACACAGTGACCCTTTCTGGATAAGACTGCCCACCCCAGGTTTAGAGCAATGGCTTTATATTACTACACTTAAAACATGGAACACTAATGGTGGAATCTGGGACCTTTTAAAATCACTTCCTAAACTTTTATTAGTTTTTCTTTTTTTTTTTTTTTCACCTGCCCTGAGGGGTAATCGCTTGTTGTTCCCTCTGTAGAGGATATGCCAGTGGTCCACTGGAACAAACAATTTCCTTGACAGCAGTAACAGCCACTGGCAGGATATGTGGGCAGCTGGTCAGTGGAGATTTTGGCAGAGCAGTACAGCCACATCCCATTAGCTGGAGGATACCACCACTATAGATCAGCACGCATGGCCAACTGGGGAAATACCTGATAGATTCTGTCACGTCCCTCTTTCCGTTCAAGCCTAATGCGTCACCATTACGTACTTGGTCCTTGTCACGGAACTAGGGGAGTCCTCTTGCCTTTGGTCAAGGCAACAATTACATTATGAATTTTAACATTACTATCTGTGGTACCTAAAGGTAAGTCAAATGATGATCTTAAGTGTTAATGCATATGTACTTTCCCAACTAAATTTTTCTTTATTTTAATAAATATCTTGCTGTTATTGAGATACATGCACACACACACACACACACACACACACACACACACACACACAAAACATATAAACATACCAATTCATACAGTACATTCAAAAACTATGTCTAAACACATAAAGCCCTTACTGTAAAACATGTTTTCTGAATCCATTTTTAATATAAACATATGCATACTCCTAATAAATTGTGTTATAATAATATGTTTATGAACAAAGGAGTTTGTCCTATTCGTTTTAAGTATTTGCAGCCATCTGTGAAACAAACCCTGGACCAGACCCTGTGAAGTCAGTTAGTTTTAACAGATTTGCCGCCCTCTAGTGGAAAACTCAGCATTACATTGCTAAATCTTAAAAAAACAAGAATATATAATTTAATAGCTGAATATGTGATTAAGAGGACCATGTGGTGATTGTTACCTTTGTCCACATCGATTAGGTGGTCAACTGCTAGTGCTCTCAACCTGTTTGTATACAGGATCAAGGACTGAAATTACTGTATATGAAATACTGGTTTCAACCTCAGATTTCAATATATCCTATAGATTGTCAATTCAAAATATAGTAAAGAGTATAATGTCTTATTTTTAGTTTAGACTTATATGAATACAGTGTGTAAAACTATATATCTTGAATTCGGCCTATCCGTGCTTGAAGTAAGTATGTACTAGGTTCAAAAACCCGCCTGAATGGTGGTAGAGTCCATTTCGTAGTTTGGATATGCCACTGTGATTAATTGCTGGTGCGCATAATAAATCACACATACCTCGCCCTCGCCCTTCCTGGCTGTTGGCTGTGGCGGGTCACGTGACAACCACCTGTTGAGCTGATCTCATACTTTGCGTGCATATGATACGCGGCGATCATACGCAGTTTAAAAGCGAACCGCTATTCAGTTACGATCCGATAAGTTTTGATGCACTTTGGGAATCGAGGCTCAGGATTCGACTGTCTTGACTGAACTGACGTACTGATCTGACGCAGGATCAGAATTAAATATCTGTGCTTTTAAAGCTGCGGTTTTCAACCCGGGGTTCACAGCCTCTCTAGGGGTCCATGAAAAAGTTTCGTAAATTGGCAAAAGGGTGGCATTATCGTCTATTTAAGCAACGTGACTTGGCATTTAATTAAGTATAACGTAATAAATCCACAGCAGCAGCTTTTACATGAACTACGGGACTGTGTCATATACTAAGGCAGAGGTTGACAGTTATATCCTGTCTTGATATGATAAATAAATTTAACAAGGGAAAACTAAGTTTATGTATAAATGTTTTTGTAATAATAAGCTTAGTTACACGTTCTGTAACAGTTTGAGTGGGCACAAGTTACTTAGTGACTTAGCCAGTACAGATCATGAACAAATATGGTAACTGCACGGAATACATAAAGTTTATGACTGGTTAACGATGAACGGACATATTACGTTAATTTAATACATTAAGTAAGAGTGTACTACTACATTATTTGTGCCCTCCTCAAGTAAAGTGTTACCACATATTATTTACAAATGCTTAATCTGAAAAGCGTCCACATACCTATTTAATGGCTTTAATGAGTGCTGAGCTGGAGTTAGCCCCAGCATGGAAGACACACATTCCTCCTTTCAGGGACAGACAGGGTCATCTGTTAACATGTCTGTCACAGTGTTAGGATCCCACGTGCCTCTGCATCCAGCTGAACGCGAATCTGGGTCCCACTGAGGTGTTACTCACACGCAGGAGTGCGCCAAGGCTATCGGCACTTCAGACAGGAACGTAAGTTTGAGTGCTTACCACCTCTGAAGCTCAAGCAAGGCCACAAGCACTTGGCCAATCAGATTGGAGGAAACTGGCACCTCATTGTTTCTGCGTGTCCTGCCGGATTCCCTGGCGCGGGCGAGACATTCGCCGCCGTAAAAGGAAAGTGGATTTGCAAACGAAGTCTGGATACAAAGGGTACATAGAGCACTTATCCCCAATATCATGGTTTAAGAAATGTCCTTTTGTAGGTGTAGGAGGTTTGTGGGCTATCATCCTCCTCCCCCAGCCTCAAACAGCACCCCCCC
>JAODJW010000015.1:10009069-10027317 GCA_026777045.1 Hyperopisus bebe
CCAACCCCCCCACCCCCCACACCATGAGTCCTGGCCATGATGCTGTGTTCCTGCAGGTGGAGCAAGGTTGCCCAGCTGCCCTGGGGGGTCTCTGCGTGGGGGATGAGCTGGTGTCACTAAACGACCAGCCCTGTGCGGACCTCACCCTACCCGAGATCACGGCCCTTGCGGATGGCTCGACCGGCAGCCTACGGCTGCTCGTCAAAAGGTGAAGAACATGCTGCAGAGCATCTGCAGGCCAGTAGGTGGTGCAGTGACTAGGGAGCCGACCCAAAAGCTAGCTGGAGCAAGTTCTAGAAAGGGTATTTCAGTTATCTCCTTCAGTTACATATCAAGCCATTGCAATTTCAATAAAATCATGCAACTGTACAAGGAGCTGCAGTGGTTGCTATGGATAAAATACTATACCAAGCCAATGGTCATGAGGTATATGGTCTTTATCTGAATATGTACCCCTGGTTCTGTGTTAGAGATGAGCTTGGATTTGCATTTAAATGAGCCTGTTTTATGAGCCAGTGTAGTGTTCACCCAATGGAGTGGAACATGGCCAACGCAGAGCAGGACTGTTCATTTAACACGCAGTGACCTTTTCTTGACCAGAGAGAGAGAGAGAGAGAGAAAGAGGCAACTGTAGCAGGTTGGCCTGCATTGTAAAGTGAGGCTTCGAAGCATTCCTTTTAGAGGCTGGTTGCATTATCTCTCCCCCCCCCCACCCGGAGGAAAAGAGCTTGAGTGAAGTGGAAAAGGTCAGATGAAATGGCTCAACTGAATCTGTGCAGACGGATCAATCAGGGGAGAATATTTCTCACTGTGGCCTACAGAGGGAAAATTGTTACTTTCATAAGAAAGGTGACTGTGAACTCACTATGTGGAGATTGTCATGCAAATGTTAAGTAAATACTGCAAGACAAAACACTGCAAAATATTAACAATATGAACATCTGCAAATTCAGCAGTGAGTGACATTTCCTGCAGAAGTTTCCCATGTCATCCCTGGGTAAATGAAATAAATAAATAAAGCGAGGTGGAACATGATGTTTCTTGAGGAGCTCTCGGTTTTGGGCCAGCTTTCTGCAAAAGTCATGCTGGAAAATATAACCATTTCGGATCTATTTCCTGACACGTATCTATTCAAGTTGGCGTTTTAACCTTTTCACAGACTGTTGAATAGCGCAAACATTTCCTAAAATCTGCTTTTAGGTATTGATGTGTTTTTTGGGGTTGATATTCCTGTGCATACTAATTTCTAACTTTGATAATAACATTCCCATTCCAGAATACTTTTATTTAGGTATTGTCCTTGCCTGTCATCACACCTCTGAAATTAAAGGTAAAACACTTAAGAGAGTTTGAGTGAGGTAAGAGTTTGTGTACGCCAATGTTCAGTTACTGCAGAACCACCATCAAATGACCAGTCGTATAGTTCTGGAGATTGAAGCTGACGTTTGTAAATTAATTGCCTGCATGGCTTAACCTACTGACTGCTTTGATAATAAAAGATTCGGTCAGTATAGTGTGCTCTCTCTTTGTCCCGAGTTTAGGTGTGGAACCAATGGCCAGCCAGCCCCAGACCCAAAACCGGATTATTTTGGGGAGAGGGACACTAACACGAAGGGCTTGGAAAGCACCACCTTGGAGATCTGGCCTGCCCGACACCAGCATCCCCCTAGGGAGCTGTACATATGCGAGTCCCAGGATGAGGCCTACTATGGGGAGGCAGAGAGTGATGCAGAGACCCCTGGCCAGGCTTCCTGGGAGCGTGTCCACCAGCTGGAGCCTTTCATCCCAGGGTCCGTTGTGGAGCTGCAGCTTTCGCTCTCAGACCATAGCTTGGATGAGGGGGGCACCCTCACCCCCCCGTCACGGCAAAGCAGCTCTCAGGTTGAGGTCGTTCACACTTCCACCACCAGCCAGGCCATACGTGTCCCTGGCACCGGCCCCGGGTCCGGCTCCCTAGGCCAGGTGGAGGTGATCCTGCAGTGGCCTCACAAGGGCTCCCAAGGGGAGGGGACAGTCAGCGAAGGCTCAGAACCCGAGAGCAGTGGGAGGGCAGAGGAGGACAGAGGAGCCCAAGAAGCACCTCCTACCACTGAGCCCCTCGGAAGCTCCTCAGAGGAGTTTGACTCGGAGGCGGAGAAGGACGGCGGCAAACCTAACAAGCACCAGGCCCGACACGCCAGTGAGTACCCCACCCCCCTCTCCATTTGTTCAGCTGCTGCTCTATAAGAGATGCCTAAGGGGGGCGTGACCCTTGCATTTTTGGTTTTGTCTGGCAGAAGTGCTGGTTGCTTTAAAGGGCCGGTGGGCGTGCGTGGTGGGTAGGACAGACGGCTAGCGCGTACGCATCACGGTTACTGTGTGCCGAGTACCAAATGCAGATATTGCATGTAAGGACTCTGCACTGTCAGTGTCGTGGCTTTTGTTAGGTTTGCTTTTTGTAAATCCCCAAGCGCAGCGAAAGCAACCTGATTCACGTTAATGAGAAACGGTGTGGAAGCGCGGAGGTCACCAGTTGGGTGTTGGTTGTAGCCTTTTTGGTTGCCGCTCTGCCCTGTGGGGACGTGGACTTGGCAGGTGCAGGGTGGTGTCCCCCCTCCACCCCCCCCATACTTCAGGCTGCTAGCGGTTAAGAATAAACACGGCAACGCTTTGACGATGCTGGCAGGAGCCCGCTTGATGGACGCGAGCATGTGTGGTGACTGCCGACACCTGATCCTTTAAAACTGGCCGTCTTGCCCACGGCAAAGGTGCCCACCCAACTTCTCCTGCCTTCTAGAGCCCGAGGTTAGTCGGTAAAATATCGTCAAGGTGATTTTTCTATTGCTGGCATAATTCTCGTTGTTGGATTCCGGGTTTCGAGAATGGGGAGTGGAAATATCAGCTCTTTTGTTTCTGTTTGTTGATAAAAAAAACAATGTAAATTTTATAAATTAACCAGAGCTGGAAGAATGGCTGCAGATATGGTGTTGTATAGATACTTTGCTGCCAGTTCATTATACTTCAGGGTTATCGTGTCTTCCAGAAGTTTCTATAATATTTTACTCCTGGAAATGACATATTCTTGTTTGTTCTTCTGTCTATGTCTGCTTTACTGTTAGAAGCTGTACTATATGTTAAAATAAACTTTATGCTGAAGGAGCATTGTGGGAAATGGTATGCATGCGTTAAATATTTATGTGTTTCCTGTATGATGGGCATGAACCTTGTAATATTTTGACTCAGGGATGTGCATGATGTGAATTCTGACATTTGTTAGATGTGACAGTGGTGTTAAAATAAGCCGTAGGTACTTTCAGACGCAGTTTGACTATAAATATCTGACTGTTTAAACCAAAAGCGCTATTGTGACACTGTGTGGAGCTTTGTTATTTATTTTATTCCTGCTTTTTCCATTGTGGCGCATGTTGAATGTGAAACACCATAGACAATAGGCGTTTGATTAATTGGACTGAGATATTTGTTGGAATTAGATTTTGGCTTCCTAATGAAGGGTGCTTCACAAGTTTGACATTTCGTCAGGCAAAACCATGTGGAGGACCCTAGATTGAGCACAAACGCAACATGCAAAATATTAAATTTGCAGTTTTTTCCACAATAAATTTTTATGTGTGTATATTTGATGCTATTATGAATATGTGACAGGTATGACTAAATTTATAATAAACCTACAATATTTAATACATTCTGCATTTGCAGAATTACGCTACACATGTACGGTTCACAAATACAAAAAACACAATTCATCCAGTATATTTGACTATGTATTTAATTTTCTGGCCTTCTTTATTAAACACAATAAGTTTGCTCTGGAAACCATGCTAAAGATTATGTTCTTATACAGTTTTAGAACTGACATTAATATATTTAAGTTTTTAAACTGAGCCAAGTAAGAGAGTCAGTGTTCACATCAGCACATAAAGAACATGCTCATACTGTATATAACTGTGATCAGATTTCACAAATATTTGAAGGATCCTGGTTATTTTTCACAACTATGCACATCCTTAAGTGACTGGAGACAACCTCAGTTTCTCAATCTTCTATTAATAATTGTTGCTTCATATGCTTTAGAGTGGGTCACTAGAAGCAGTCTTTTGAAACACTGTCCCACTTGTCTCCTTCTCTCTTTTCTCCTCTCCTCCATGTTACCCATTTTCCCCACTAGGGTTCAGGCGCAGTGAGAGCCAGTCAGAGAAGCAGGTGAAGGAGGCCAAGTCTAAATGTAGGCGCATTGCCCTGTTGCTGACAGCAGCACCCAGCTCCAACAACAAAGGGGTGTTGATGTTCAAAAAGCACAGGCAAAGAGCCAAGAAGTTCACACTAGTCAGCTACGGGACCGGGGAGGACGCACCGGAAGATACAGACGAAGACGAGGACCAGGAAGGCAAGGAACACACTGTCGAATTCAACTTCTTCGCCACCAGTGAGTCAGAGCTTGATGAGGAGTTGTTCACCGAAACACAAGGTCGTGGCCGCATTGTGACCTTCGACTGGGACACAGGACTATTGGAGATCGAGAAGAAGTTAGAGAACCCACAGGATATGGACCGTTTGCCTGAAACTAAAGGCAAAGGAGCTCTCATGTTTGCCCAGCGCCGACAACGGATGGACGAGATCACAGCTGAGCATGAGGAAATGAGGCGGAAAGGCATACCAGTGGAAGGGGTCCAGGAAGTACAAAATGTCAACGTTGTCAAGCTAGGACCATATCAGACAGAGGAGCAGTCGTATATGCAGTCAGTAGAGAGCCAGGTGTACATGGATGTGAATCTGCAGCAGCATCACCAACAACAGCAACAACACTATCAGCAGCCACAATACGAACAACCACAGCAATACCAGGATCAGCAACAGTACCAACACCAACAGCACTACCACGATCAGCAACAACACCAACAACAACAACAGCACTACCAGGATCTGCAACAATACCAACAACAACAGTACTCACAGCAGCAACAATATCAGCAGCAGCAATACCAGCAGATTCAACAATATTCTCAAAGCATGAACGGCATGGCACTCCACCAAGCTACTGACATGCAGAAATCAACCATCACTACGAATAAGACAGCAAAGCCCTTCTCCGGAGTGGCGAACAAAGTTGCCACCCCCTTTTTACCCTCCAGTAGTGCAACTAGCCAACAGCAAATGGTATACTCAGAAAATCAGTACAGCACAGTCCAAACCCAAGGTTGGTCATCGGTGGGATCCGGTGAACAGATAGCGTCACGTGATGAGCGGATCGCAGTACCAGCGATAAAGACTGGCATCCTACAAGACTGTAGGAAGAAGGACACCTCAAAACCAATGTTCACTTTTAAAGAAGCCCCTAAGATGTCACCAAATCCTGTGCTTCTGAATCTTTTAAACAAGAGTGAAAGGAAGGCTGGATTTGAGTCATGCTCCGAGGAGGACTACCTCAGCCTTGGTGCTGAGGCCTGTAACTTCTTGCAAGGCCCAAGAGTTAAGCAAAAGGTTCCTCCCCCAGTAGCCCCGAAGCCTGCCATCAATCCGGCTTCACCACCATGGTCCCCGCCACCTGCATCTGGTGACCAGGTGCCATCTCATTTAGCAGAAAATGAAGTTAGCACCCCAGCTTCTGCCACTGCTGCAGTCTCATTGTTATCTCCTGGTTCAGTCCCTGCCCCTGTTGCCGCCCCTGCCCCAATGCCAGAAGTTCCCTTATCCTCACAACCACATGCTGCTGTGAGTGCATGGAGCCCCCTGGAGTCTCAGCGACAACCAGAGCAACCAGATGCTCCCCAGGACAAAGAACAGCCCCATCAACCAGAGAGTGCATTAGCTTCAGCCTTCGGGTCACAATCACAGCCTGAACCACAACCACCTTTGAGTACTTGGAGCCCAGCTCAAACACAGTCTCAAGCACCTGTGAGTACATGGGCCCCAGCTCCAACCCAGGTAGAGCCACAGCCACCTGTGAGCTCCTGGACCCCTGCTCAAGCCCAGGCACAGCAACCCGTGAAGGCATGGACTCCGGCACAAACCCATACACAGGCACAGCCTCAGCCACCTGTTAGTGCGTGGACCCCAGCCCACGCGCAAGCACCGCAACAGCCAGCCAGGTCCTCACCTGTACAATTACACACACAACCGAAGCCACCGACCCATATTACTTCTTGGCCTGGAGTTCAGCAACAGTCAAACCTACAGTCAACAGATAGTGCCTGGACCCAAGACCCAGCTCAAGCACAGGCACAGCCATCTTGGGCCTCACCTGGACAACCGCAGCTACAAGAACGATCAAAGGCACAGTCTTATGTTAGTTCTTGGCCTCCGGCTCAAACCCAGGCGCAAACACAGCCGCCTTGGTCATTTGCAGCACAACCTCAATCCCAGGCACAAACACAGCCACAGTCTCTTGTTAGTTCCTGGCCTGCCCCTCCAACTTCACCGCCCTGGCCTTCACCTCCTCAACCTCAGGCACAGCAACAGCCATCCATGAGCACTTGGGCACCAGAGCCACCACAGACCCACCCTGAACCACCCATGAATGCCTGGGCTCCAGCCCAGAGCCAGCTGCAGCCTTCTTGGACTTCACTGCCTCAAACCCAAGCACCACCACAGGCACCTGTAAGCACCTTGACATCTTCCCATAGCCATGGACAGCCACAGCTGCCGGTGAGTGCTTGGGGCCCCGCTCAGGCCCAGGCCCCCCCACAACCTCCATGGGCTTCACAGCCATCCACAAATTCTTGGAGCCCACAGCCTCCGGCCCCCGTGAGTTCCATGGCTATGAACCAGGGTCCCTCTGCTTCTCATCAGCCTGTGAAATCATGGAACCAGCCGCAAAGCGGAACCAGTTCATTGGGTCATCCTTCTCCACGGAGAACGAATTCCTACACGCCCTCCACCCCTCCCGGAATTGCCTCCATAGCAGGAGGGGTTGGCTCAGCTTTCGAAATGCCAGCTCTGCGGGGAAAAGGAGCAGAGCTCTTTGCAAAGAGGCAGTCACGCATGGAGAAGTTTGTCGTGGATTCTTCTACTGTGCAGACAAACAAGGTTAGATCCGTATCACCCACCCCTTCATTGCCTAGTTCTTGGAAATACACATCCAATGTGCGGGCCCCTCCTCCCTTGGCATACAATCCAATTCATTCCCCATCCTATCCCCCTGGAGCAATTAAGCAGTCACCTGCCTCTAGCCCATCAGTTAATGTTAAAGGTAAAGGCAAGGATAAACCAGCTCCCAAGCCCCTGCATGTTCTGGATGTCATGAAACACCAGCCTTATCAGCTGAACTCCTCCCTCTTCACATATGGAGCAGCTGGGGAGTCAAAGGGTCCGCCGTCAAAACTTGGCCCTGCCCCCGTCAACAACAACCAACCAGTCAGATATGAGCAGTTCCCTCCCACCCAGCCTTCTGGACCCATGAATGCCCCATATACCCACCAACCCCAGCAACCCTCTTACGGGTTCCCCAGTCCGTCATCTTCTCTGCAAGAGGGTCCATATCAACAAGGTTCTGCCCCTCCCTACCAACCAGCCCCTAACTCCCACTTTAACCAAGGTCCTTCCAACACCTACCAACAACCTCCAAACCCTTATTATCAACCAACCCCTTCCCCTCCCTACCACCCTGATCAAATCCCTGTGTACCAGCAATCCCAGGGCCCTCCTTATCCACCAGCACCTACTCAATCCTACCAACTAGGCCCAAGCCCTCCCTACCAAGAGCCCCCAACTCCCACCTTCCAGCCTTCCCCCAGTGCCTATGTGGTTCCCAGCTACCAAGTGCCCCCAAAGCCCGCATCTATCACTGGTGGTCCTACAGCAGCTCCACGGCCTAAATTCTCAGCCAAAAAATCAGCAGCACAGGTGTGGAAGCCAACCACTACAGGGCAGGAATGATTTAGACCCAGTAGTGAAACAACAAGCACAGAGTATTCATAACCCAGAGTGAATGTTATCGAGAACTTGGTTCCTAAACTTCACGTTTAAGAGATCTAGGGGTGAGAAAGATACCTGTTTATTCATGCTCTGCTGGATGCCTGCTTTAATATTTTTTAGTGTTCAGCAGATTGGTATTTGTATCATTCAAGGATGAGTGGTAAGTGGTAATTTTAACTTCACAATGACGTTTTTGTTTTTCAAATTATTTTCTTTTGTTTTGGGTTTTCTAATTTTCATTTGGCAACAGTGCGTTGCTGCATTGAAGCTCAATGGAACATGTTAAATCTAAAAGTTGAAAGGTTTCATTAGTACAGTATATGCTGGAGTGTTTTTAGGGACTGAAATGTTTTAAAAGTCTCATTTAAAATGCAAGCAGCAGGAAATGGCAGCATGATAGAGGAATTCCTGCAAATGGATTTCCGAAGGCTGTAATATGTTGGCCAACCTTGTATTGTGAGAGTGAATTGTGTGACTCAGTGTTGATTTATACTGTAAGTGTTGATGCCGTTTATGAGAAAGCAAGTTAAGTGGAAAGAATAGCAGAGTTCCAGAGAAACTGCTAATAGTTTGAGGGAAAAGTGGAAGTTTGTTTTGGCAAGGTGGAAAAAGTAAATGCTTTAAAAATTAAGGAAATAATGTATCGAAGAGGTTTACCAGGTATTTAAGAGATAGGTTGTGCAGTAGTTTAACGCAATTTTAATGGTGAGTATCAGATATGTAAAGTTTCAAAATGTAAGAAAGAAACTCAAACACCACACTGTGGTAAAACTTCAATATAAGTTTTTGTTTTTCTAAGCACAGTAAACCAGCATTGATCATTTTGGATGACAGAAGGTGATTAGCAATTTCATGTTGCTAAAGTTGTCAGTGTGAGCATAAAGCTGTGAAAATACAAAGCGTTTTACTGTGGCTCTCCGTCTGGCTGTGAGATGCACACAGTCTCGTTCCAGCTCTTCATAGATCCCGCTTGAGTTCGGTGGTGTTATTCAGACTTTTTTCCACCTGTGGTGTTATGTGAGACCTCTAAATTTAAACTGCGACACGTCACTCATTTTGTGCTTGTGCTTGTGTCTGTGTGTGTGTGTGGGGGGGGGGGAGTTTGACTATAAGGGAGCTGTACATTTATCCTGCAGTCATGTCCTCTACCTGAATCACCTCGGGTCTCTTTGTTATTAATGCAGCTGGTGTTCTTTGTACTCACAAGCCCCTCACGACTTTAAAATGTCAGAATAAAACCGAAAGCAAAATTTCCAAAAATGTAAATGCACAAAAAAGCCCATGTTTGCAAAATTTGAGGTGAAACCTATCATCATCTTCTGTTTTTTTTTTCTCTTCTTATGTTTCTTTACATTCTGCACTTCTTGTAAGCTTGTACCACAGTGCCATTAAAATTTCAGTTTTATCTGTTTTTGTTTGGTTTTCATTGCTTCTTTGTTTTTGCATGCGGTCTGGACACACCCACCCACTCTGTGTTCCACGCTTGGTAATGTGTACACATCACCCGTGATCATGCAGATGCAGACAGCGCCTTGGTTGCCTATTGGTTTTACACGTCACCCTGCATTTCCATTCCTCCTGTTCATTGGCTGACTGTTTCACAACCTTTTTTTTGGCTTGGTAAACTCAAGAAGGCAAACTTCCCACCCAGCTGCATACTCCCTGCATTAGGATTCAAAAGTCTCAATCCCAGAATGCATTGCTTTACCTCACGGACATGTCAGAAATGTATCGAGTTGTGTTTGGCAGAGTGCTGATACTGATGTTGTTCTTAGACTCTTTCCTCCTGCATCACTGATTCTTTCATCATCTGTGACATATGGGGTCCAGCGTGTTTTTTTTCCTGTCTGGGAACAAATACTTTGCGTTACATTTATATTTCTGATGGCTTGAACACAGTCCCACTCGTCTTTGTCTTAGCAAAAACAAAAAACTGCTGCTGTGCTTCTGTCATCCACCACAAGATGGAGATGTTCCGATACTCAGTGTATAATTAGCTATTAGACGGAGCGATTCTAGGATTTGACCCATAGGGGGCTCCCTGGAGAACCCTGGGACACCACCCCCAAAGGATGGGGGCGAGGGGGGGGTGGTGAACATATCGCAAAATTATTTTCAGGGGGGCTGAGAGAAAAAGATGGGTCTTGAACCACTTATAGTTATTAGAGATTTAAAATGCATGTTATTGTGGGTCACGTATTTTGGGGACCCGCCACCCTACATGCGCTAAGCAGCGGGAAGCCAGATGAATGCATGTATTTTGCATTTTATGCAGATTATTGAAATGTATAGCTTTACGGAAAAAAATGACTATGGTTTTTAAGATAATCAGGTTTGGGCCTGACCAGTACTTGGATGGGAGACGAACTAGGAAAGCTGGGTTCCTGTGGAAGAGGTGTTGGTGTGGCCAACAGGTTAGCCCATCCTGTGGTCAGTGTGGATCCCAGTGCAGTGATGGGGACACTGTGGCCAACAGGTTAACCCATCCTGGGGTCAGTGTGAATCCTAGTGCACTAGTGCAGTGACAAGGACACTGCACTGTAAAAATGATACTGTTCTTCAAATGAGATGTAAAACTGAGGTCATGATTCTCTGAGGTCATAAAAGATCCCTGGGCATCTTTCAAAAGAGTAAGGGGTGGTACCACAATGTCCTGGCTAAAATTACCTACTGTGGCCCTTTCAAATGTGGCCTCCTAATCATCCCCTATATCTAACTGGTGAATTCTCTCCTGCCCCTTCACCACCTTAGCTACTGTGTGGTGAGCAGAACGGCTGCCGTCGCATCATCCAGGTGGGGGCTACACAGTGCTGGTGGTGGAAGTGGCTCCCCATTGGTTCTGTAAAGTGCTTTGGGTGTCTTGAAAAGCGCTATTTAAATGTGACATTCATTCTTTGTCATATGGACAGTTTTACTAGTATGTATGTTTGGGGTACAGGTTAGTAATTGTGTGATTAATGATAAAGTACATTAATCATTTTATTATGCACATAAAGTATATGTCAAAATGTTAAAATAATAGTAATAACAACAATAATAATGGTTAATTTACTGGTGCTGATAGTTAATTTGCAGAACACTTACCTGCATGATCTCAGGTTGATGATGGATGTCGACTTTCTGAAGGTGTGACTCAATCATTAGTGTTTCCTGTCATGAATTCACTGCTGGTGACTCAGAGCAGACAGTGATGATATTTCAACAGCGATGACCTCGCTTACTTTTAGGGTTGTGCGTGGACCAAATTCATCTCTGTTGCATCATATGTGTTATTTTTAGTTTAAAGGAGGCTCTGTGCTCACTAGGAGCTGAAGAGACTTAGGCCTTGGGTTCAGTCTATCTCATAGGTCTTTTCATTATTAATTAGTAACAGTTACTCATGCATTTAGTAATGTTATGAAATGACATACGGCATCAGCTGAATACAGGGAATAGCCATGGTGAGAGTATATTGTGATTTTAACTTGAATTACCTGCCACACTGACGGTCCAGCCTGAGATATGCACTGTGTGATGACGCTATGGCTCTTGTGATGTCACAGGTCCAGCAAACACAGACATAATACGACAGACATTACTCTGGCTCACCCCTGGGTTGCACTGCAATAATATCCCTGCTGGTGGTTTGGCAAATTATTCTCGTAGCAAACCGCATTATGCCTTTATGTTGTGGTGTATTTTGTAGAGGAGCAATCTGTTTAAAGGGTCTTTGCTCCTGGTTACAGCAGCAATTGGTCTGTGGGGATTTGAATTGGTTTGAGTTTTGGCCACCAGCAGCAGACCACCTGTTTGAGCCGCCAAGACGACGGGGCCGTTTCGTCGCCCTGCCCTTGCTATTTTTAGTGACGGGTGCTGCTTAGGATTCATGAATGCTTATGATCAGTCTTGCAGCAAGGATGTGCCAAACGTCCAACACCAGTGCTCGGGGAAAGAAAAAAAAACGTAGCAAAATCCTTCACATGTCCCTCTGAAGCCAGAGCCACTGAGATGGCAAATGCAACCTGACAGTTATTCCAGCCTGACCCACAATTAGAGAGACGAGGGAATTGAGAATGGGGAAGGGGGGGGGGGTGCTCTTACCTTTTCTGGGGGTTAACCCTTTCAAACAACCAAAAAAGTACATGTTTCTGGAAGAACACAAATTTTACTCTGATCTGAACCCTAAAATGTATGTAATTTGCCCAGGTTCAGATTGAGGCATTATAGAATCTATGCAGCCTTCTGTGCCGAAGAAAAAATATGTAAAATAATACAAACAAAACTGTTATTTTAAAAGCCATAATCCAAAAATGACTACCTTCTTTGAAACTATGCTATATTTGTCAATTTGTGGAATATTTTAAGAGACACTTAAGCTTTAAACATATGCACATTTCATTTTATGGACTTTTACTACTGGACAGCAGTTACGGTTTGGAAGTCAGGATCCACTTCCCTGTGCTTTTTGGGTGAAACATTACATCACTTACCTTCACTTGAACTGATGCCACGATGCTTTACAATAAAGCACCAGAGGGTGGCAGCATAGACCTCCTGTTTATGCCATACCCTTTCCCACAATTCCCTGACATCACTGGAACTCAGTGACATCCTCACCACTTCCAGCATTAATTTTGGGAGGTACTCCATTTATCTTGTGTGACGTACAAAAACACTGGCACCGGTTTACGTTTTATAATTGTAAAAGAGCTACATAAGAAGCACCTTTGCCATAATTAGCAATCACACTGACATTAGTGTTGAAATGACTACCAGGACACTGCCTTACACATTGAAAGAAAACCAAAAAGTCATTTACATGATCATTTTTTCTTTGTTCGGTGTGAAACCAATGTAAGGGATCTTTCTGAAAGTTCAGACTACTGTGCAATGATTTTACATGAAAGATGCAACCACTCATGAGTGACTCATATAGTGACTGGTGGAGTCTCATTGTTATGCGGTCATAAATACATTTTTCACACTATAAGCCGGAGTTCCTAAATGATGCATGATGTCAGCTAAATACCAGCTGTAGTCTTCCATGAGGCAATGGCAGGAGCGTTGGAAGGGACTCTTCCGGACTCCGGTGTACAGGTGTTGCCGCACGTCCAGTCGGCAGGGCTTCATCACTGAGGGGAGAGTGTCGCTGGTACCCTTGGCTGATCTGAGACGCGGCATTGGCTTCTCAGGTTTTGCACTGCGTTACTCAGATTGTAGACATTTAATTGAATGCGATACACCTGTACATTAATAAGCAAGACAGGCTGTTTTATCAATAACTAATTGAGAAGCATAAAACATTATTAATCAATACAGACAACTACTGTAGCTTGAAGTGCTGTCAGTTGAATTATATGTATAATAGGTTCCATGCAGTGTGTGAGATACGGGGGATCCAGGGGGGTCCGACACCCCCGATTAACCCCTGAGACCCCCTGAAAGCCTCAAAAGCAAACTTTTAAGGGGGTCTCAAGATCGGTACTGCGCAACAATAGGGAGATGGCGACCCCCCCCCCTGAATATTGACGGGAATTTCACACACTGGTTCCATACCTAGTTTGATAGAAAGAACATAGTTATTGATAATACAAAATATTATTTCTGGTTACGTATACTGAGAATGGGAAGAATATGAGACATGAAATAAACCTGTGTAATGCCTATCTTTGCAGGAACCCAGCAAGAGTTACTCTCTGTCTCTACCCAGAAAGCTTCACTCCTCGTCCGCCAGGTCAGAACGCGCGCTCTCTGGCTTTCAGCCCCCGGAGATTAAAGTGCCATGGTGGGGGAAAGGACACAAGCCGCCCACACCCTGGGAAGCAGCGTCCAGGCACCCGCTGGGGCTGGTCGACGAGGCCTTCTCCTTCCAGAGCTTCCAGAAAGACCTGGCCTCCGGCATCTGCTCCGCCGCGTACCGCAAGTCGCTGCCTGAGCCCCCGGCGGAATGGAAGGCCAGGGTGTCTTACGAGCCTCGCCGGGTCGGCGGCGAGGGGGTGGGAGGCTGCCGCTTCGCCCCCACGTGTGTCGCCTCACCGACCAGGAGTGTAGCGTCAGCTCCGGCCGCTCCTGTTCCCTACGTGTCTCCCTGGAGATGGCAGGCCCAGAGGTCCTCTACCGAGTCTGAGATCAATCACACGGTGCCTAGTCCCGGGCACAGGGGGGGCATCAGCCAGCCAGGCTACACATCCACATACACCATGCCCTGGAGACGCTAACCCAGCATGCACTGCGAGGCCGAAATACAATACCGATGGTATGACACGCGGAAAAGAAACTTCTCACAGGTCAAATGAGGTCACACATGTTTCTGAGCTCCACGGAGCACCTGAGGCTGTTAAATAGCATGTGTTTTACGAGGGAATGAGGATAATGATACAGATGAAGACGACAGATACAAAAGGTTTTGAAATGGATAGAAATGTCATTTAAGGACACTATGCACAATGATCTATGCATATGGATTGCAGTAGCAGAAAAATATAGGATAGTTCAAAATCAGATGGAATCTCCCATTGATCAGATAAGGACATGAGAGGCTTTGGCTGGCATCTGATTGGCATGCCAAAAAACATAAATAATTTTGTAATGAATGGACAATGAAACAGAAATTTGTTTTTCTCACTAAATGAGGCAATGGTAGTACAGCAGAAAAGGGTTAGCGGCAAGCAGGGGCGCCAGAAGGCCAAGGAGACTCTGGAAGGTTCCGGAGACCCAGGACTTTATATGGGTCCCAAAATCAACCACCCCCAAGCCTGACAAAATGTACCAGACAAAAAGTACTAGGGGGACCCTAGCAGGGGGATCCAAGGATTTTTTTGTCATGGGGGTGAGAGTTTCTATCACAATTTTTCAAACTTGTACATCCTTGCAACTTAATAAGCTTTAGTCGAACTCAGTTCTGCTTATATAAAATAATAAGCTTGAGGCATCAGCACTAGTGGAGTAGACAGTAACTGACTGTTAATCATTTCTAGTACATAGCAAAGACAGATCATGATGCAGCAACAAAAGTAGCCTCATGCTAACCTACTGTGACCTCTGTCCTTATTTGAATAATGGAAGATTGACAGGACAACATTGTTCATCTTCACTAACAATGATTTACAGACAGGAAGTCAGAAAAAAGCCTTGGTTTTTATAACGCAGAAGAGTGTAAGTCGTAAAGAACGAACCCATATAACTACATAAGAATAATAGATAGATTTGGCCACTTAAAAAGATTGTCAGGAAGTGTGTTTTTTTGCGTATGCATTCTTGAGTGTGTTTTTTAATCAAAAGAAGTAGTGTCTCAGATTAAGTCAGTACTGAAAACCAGCTCTGAACGAGATTGTTTCCGGCAATTTTATGGTGGATGCAGTCGGCAAAGCGAAGGTCACAGGGTTATGAATTAAGCGATTAAGAATGGATATTTAAAACATGAACTAAACAGATATTAACGAGAAAGTTAAAACCATCAGATTTGCACGTAGTGGGTTCTGCGTCTTCAGACGGAAATTACGTCTAAAGACAAAACGTGGCTTTCGAGAAATAAAGTTTTGCTGTCATTTAATATGATTGCGCACTCTCGTGGTCTCCAACATGTAATGAGGTGTCATGGTAGTTTAAGTGTCCTTAAGAGTGTAGTATGTAGTGTGGACTGGACTGGGAAACGCGGGAAATATGGCAGGGGCCAGGTGATTGGATGGGTTAGTGCTGGTCCACTCAGTAGGTGACATAGGTGGCTGCCTAGGGTTCCATTTAGTGAGGGGGTGTAGATTCGCGAGCCAATTTAACCGGGGGCCCTGGCAGCGAGGCTTGACACGTGACTGGGAGTGGGATGGAAGTGGTGTTATCTCAGGAGCTGGACGAGCAGTGCTCTCGAGGTTAGTCAGTCTTTGTGCTGACTGATAACACGACAGCGAGCGCTGGAGGAATTGCAAAATGACCATGTACTTCAAATTCCTTCAGTTAGTATTTTTTTAGCATTTGTCACAGCGATCGTTGCATTTAACTGCGGGGGAGGTTTTAAAATCTTGCAAGTGCAGCAAAAAAGGACTTCACTATCCCGAGTAGCGTATTTTTCACAGCCCACTGCCCATCATAGAATTTTCTTATACATACAGTTTTCTGTAAAACCAGAACTTTAGCTTTTTGTGTTTTATTTAACGCATATTCCAAGGGGATTTTCTAAGGCAGACCAGTGCCCATGATATTAGATACACATAGCTGTATGTTAAATATCGCTAGGAATTTCCTCTTAACACAAAAATTATAGTAATTATTAGTAAGTAATTTACATCCAATAGTATAATGTACGTAATTCTTCAATAACGCTTCTGGTACGTTTTGTATCGCAAGCTAATATGGAAAAGCGGACGACAATGCAATTAGTTGGACGTAAATCCCTGAACAGTCGGTATTCAGTTCATTAGGTTAAGTGTATATAAAATCATAAACTAACCTAATTGTTCATCTCTGGTGTACAAACCTGAGGCGACGTAAACCTCTCTAAAGGTAATACTTTGCATTATTATGACCTCTTCCATATAATTTGAACACCTGGTCAAATTAAACTTGTTTATGTAACGAAATAAGCATGTTTTATTGCATTACTGGAACAACGACAGGAAAACATTATGTATGAAATAAGCTTGTTCTCAATAAAAAGGCAAGCTTTATTGTAATTCCAGGCCGTTAAAATGTTTGCTTTTTATTGTCATTGTTGATTGATGTGCTACGATGCTTTCGGTGATGTATTTATATTCTCCTTCCTAAAGCCCATGCTGGATACATCGTATCGTTTCTGTATTGATAACAGTTGTGTATCTTCGCATTAACTTTCATACCTTGTGCATTCATTTGAGCTCTGTGTAAGAAAACGATTATGAAATAAATTGCCTTTCAGCTGAATGGTGATACGAACGCATTCCTGCCAAGTTTTTCTCTTTTGTGCATTTATCTTCTCATATTAAAGCTGTCCTCGTTAGTTTTAATGCTTTCCTGGAGTTAAATATTTGAAGGTATTACAGGAGTCTATTAATTTTAATACGGTTTTGACCGCTAACTCAATATGGATTTAATGATTTTTTTAAAGGTTCGCTTTTCATATTATTTAATGAATTAAAGTGTTCAAATGCCTTTGACAGTGGGATTCAGTATTTAAATATATTACATCATTGTCTTTTACCTGCAGTCTGCTGTTTTCCAGCTTGTTTAACACGCCATACTATTTCTCCGGTCCATGCAACTTTAGCATTTAAATATGCAGCCTAACCTTGGCTGAACTGTTCCTAACGCTGGTAGGGAGACCGTGACGTTTCGAGTCCGTATATGAAAGCGTATATATTTACCAATCTGTACATTTTGTGCGAAAAGCAGTTGGTCTTTCCAAGTTTGCATTCTGGTGTATCTTAGTCATAACGAAGAAAGAGGTTTTTTTTAATTGTTTGCACAATTTGGCTGCACCTCTGTTAATAAACAGCTGGCTTGCAGAAAAATACAGTTCAGTTCGCTTACTTTTGCATAGCGTGCTGTTCAACAAACGTGTTAAAAGTGTGCTTTGTTAAATGCACTTAATTCTTCCCTGGCTCATACCTATCACCAGTGTGTAAGTATAGTATTGCCAAACTTCATTACCAAGCACAATATGGTAAATGCCTTATAAAGCAATCTATTTTGTGTTATGTGGTTATTGCGTGATTAAACGTGAAATATTTTAGCATTAATTAACATTAACTATATATATGGATAATATGACTGCAATGTAAGTTTCTTACAGATATTTTTTCTTGTTTGGGGAACCCAGAACTCTATAGGGGTCAAGAAGCATGAATCCCGATTAAGGCAATTATCACAATTATAATATCTAAATTTGGTGAATAAGTGTGACACTATGATCATTTACATTTTGCTGCGGAAGTCTAGTCGACTACGCTCTACTACAACACGGCGCATGCGCACCACCGCGGTACCTGCGCGCGGGACTCAAATGGCGCAGCGTATCGTATCTAGTTAATGAATGAAGTCGTAAAGTTATTTAAATCGCAGCAGATGCGATCAGATTCTGCACTACATAAAATTCGGCCATATGCCCTGTCTAGTAGCTACAATCTCAATTGCAAGTGAACTGCAAAGTGGTACTAGACCACATTCATTAGGCCTATATATTATGATAGACAGTTAAATGCATAGTCCATAAAAATAGCAAGTGTTCATTGTGGGCTTAACCTTGTTCATTGTTAATTGTGTGTTTCAATGGCTGTGTTACGGTACACATTTGCCACTATGTTCAGAAGCAAAAGGCCTAATTATCTCTGTGAGCACCGTAACAGAAACCACAGAACGAGTCAGTGGCATTAATTCCTAATTGCATCTAT
>JAODJW010000015.1:10036788-10052519 GCA_026777045.1 Hyperopisus bebe
TTACAGGATATCTCTAAAACCTATTTGGGATGACGATGTATATTCATGTGGACTCTTCTTATCTGGTCTTTCGTTTTCTTGTTTTTCCTCAAAGGCCGGAGTAGTGATGATAAGTCAAAGCAGCGAAACCACTGAAACTCCGCTCACTGCTCCAGATGCGGAGACTGTGGCAGCCCAGTCAGAGAACATCGCCCCAGGTACCGAGCTGCGTGAGCCCCGGTTGGACCCCCATGCTCAGAGTAATTAGAACACATTCTGCCGGGTCAAAGTGACTCACTAGATGGGCGGCTTGGCTGCTCTGACTCATGTGCAGCCTGGAGGCCCTGGTGTTCTTACCGGACCGTCAACAAATGCAGTGTTCTACTTTCCAGCAGTATTCACATCATAGTCAGATATCGTTTCCATGATGTCCACCTGGGACGTGCAGAGCCTTTTTGAGGGGCAGGTGCTTGACTTGGGTGGGGGGAGGGCATCTTGGTAAAATTTGCCGACCAGGGGGATTTCCCTTGGCAAACCAAAATTTGACCAGGTTCCAGTTTGCTAAGTGAGAGATCAAAAAGGGGAACCCAGCTCAAAAGGGAAGCAGGTCACTAAGTTTTGGGTCTAGACTGATTATAACACCTTTGTGGAAATTTTCTTCCGTGCTGTTCAAGGTTTAAAATAATACATTTAATGCTAGAAATGTTTGAATCTGTGCCCGTTGGCATCAGTGCAATCGGTTTATGAAGGGAAGACCCCAGAAAGGTTGGCAAAGCGTAGCTGCCACCTGAAGAGGGTCCCCTGGGCACCTGGCATTTCCTGAGACGAAGCGCTCGCAAAGCCCAGGAAGAGGAAAGTGGAACAGAATGCGGGGCCAGATGTAAACAAGGGTCAGCAGAATGCTGTCGCGCCTTTGGGAAGGGTAC
The DNA here is from genome assembly GCA_026777045.1 of Hyperopisus bebe. Classification (NCBI taxonomy): domain Eukaryota; kingdom Metazoa; phylum Chordata; class Actinopteri; order Osteoglossiformes; family Mormyridae; genus Hyperopisus; species Hyperopisus bebe. The sequence continues at coordinate 10,037,694 of JAODJW010000015.1, forward strand.
GCATATCACATGGCACTGTGTTCTCTCCCGGGGAAGGAGAAGCCCGGAAAAAGCACAACGCAGTGGAATCTCTTCTGCCAATGACCGTGTAGCTTACTGTTATCAAACGGGTACACTTGGGGTCATGGGCTTAAATTACGGGGGGGATGGGGGGTTGTAGCTCCCCCAATAAATCAAAACTAGCTAATACAACCCTCCCAATAATCAAGTCTCCCCCGTAATGGGTGGAGACCTCAACCCCCCCAATGTTCCGGCCAAAGTTACGCCCTTGCTTGGGGTGTGCTGTCCCATGTCGATGGTAAAATTTCCGTTTCTGGCAGAAAAGAGCATCGAGGCAAAAGAGCTGTTAGTGAACACCCCCCCCCCCCAGCCTCATTTGTTTTACACTGTTTGACTGAATCGGGCAACTTGGGTGGTCAAACTTCATTAGCCAGGATCATGAAGGAGCATGATGACTGAAGAACAGATCGGTGAACATGAAGATTCGAGGAGGAAATTATGTCCTGGGAAATTTCTGAGTAGCTCATGTCATTTTCAGGGACAATTCAACATATATTCAGATATTTTCTATCTTTGGATTTATACTAAGCTACCTCCCTTCACATGTCCCATACATAGCAGTATAACACACAAGGAGGTCACCTGTGTACAAAACTCCCTTGTTTGAGTAATCAGTAAACTGGTGTTTGTAGGTCTGGGTCCTTCTTTACACGCCGTGACTTCAGTAAGGGACTGTAGCTTTTAGTGAAATCTCAGTCACAGTGCAAGCTGTTATACAGTATGTGCATTTTTAAAAATTGATTACGCTAATCTTATTGCATTATCATTACACTAAGTGTCTAATTCCACTAGGCCATCTAACCTCCTCGCTTCTACACCACACATTGCTCATTATCTGCACTAGGCCAGTGTTTCCCAACCCAGTCCTCGGGAAACCCCGGACAGTCCACGTTTTTGCTCCCTCCCAGCCAATCAGAAACACTGAATACCTGGTACAGGTGCGCTGTGAGCAGAGAGGAAGCAAAAACGTGGATTGTCTGGGGTTCCTCGAGGACTGGGTTAAGAAACACGGCACTAGGCCATTACTTTATTTTATTTATGTACATACTTTTATGATATTGATAGTCTTGTTTGTTTTTCTTGACATCCCAAAGTACATTCCTTGTATATAAAAGTTCTTGGTGATAAACACATGATTTTGGTTCTGATTCTGATTAGTCACAGCAACATGAGTAGGTGGCTTGTCACCTAGGTTACGGAGCACCCCTGAAGGATGTCCCACCAGAGAGGTTCAACAGCACAGCCGTCCCAAAGTCCTATCAGTCCCCCTGGGATCAGGCTGTGCTCAAAGACCCCTCCCTGACTGACACTTTGAGCTCCAGTTATCTCACCCCCGAACCCCAGACGGAGGCTCCAATGTACAAGAGCTTTAACAGGTAATGGTGTTAAGCCCATAATGGCCCGCAAAGGCTTTGCAGACTGTGTAGAGGATGTGCCCGCTTGGGACAGATTCAGGGATTCCAGGAATCGTGAGCAGTCATACAGGTTTCAGGCAAGCCATCCGAATGTCATGTGACTTGCACATGAAACACGATGATGATCAGATGAATTTCTCATGACCTCATGAAAACAAACAAAGGCTGAAACGCAGCACGCCCAGCACCTCTGTTGAGGAACGGTGAAGCCGACTATTGGTTTAGAGCGTAGAACGTTCTGAACCCGGCTGTAGAGGGGGTGTGGCATGACAGGGACAGTGTCGGCACAGTCACGTTCCAGGCACATGTCAGGACTGGGCGCAGTGAGATGTTTTAGTAAGGTGAGACCTTTTAGCTTTTGTTAAGTCGGAAGTGAGCCATCCAGATTTGTGTTTTACTGCTGCTCATTGGGAAATGTGATGGACCATTAATGATGCATACTACATTCCAGGTTAACCTGAAAATCAAATTGTACAGTTATTCAATATGACATCAGTGTCCACTTTACTGTAATTTCAGCAAGGCTAAATGTAGGTGGGTGGGGGGGCCCTAACCCTACAATCATTGTTGGGGCCCTACCTAAAGCATAAAGTGCTGTCGTAATAACCAGGAAAAAAACGTAGGGCCCCTTGCAACTCAACCCAACTTAGCCCATGCATAAGTCTGTCCTTGAGTCTATCCAGGGTACAGCTAGAGATTTTGGGCCTCATGAAAGCATATCATATTGGACCCCCAACCAAGACCAATCCAATTGTGTTTCTAGAGCCCCTGTCACTCAGGGACCCTTGGAATAAGCTTAACTCCCACCCTCCCCCTTTATGACTCCCCTGAGTCAATATAATGTTTTGCATCCCGTTTAACAGCTAAATCAGTGTTTGCCAATCTGCTCTTCAGGGACCCACAGCCAATCCACGTTTTTGCTCCCTCCGATCTCCTTGCCAGACAGTCCACATTTTTGCTCCCCCCCAGCTCCAAGTCTACATGGACTGAGAGGGAGCAAAAATGTGGACTGTCTGTAAATCCGCAAGGACTGGACTGGGAAATTCTGTCTCTTTAAATTTCAGGGTTGCTACGCCGTTTGGCGGATTTGACCGGGCCCCCACAGTGCCAGCTTTCAAAGCTCCAGAGCTGGACCTTCTTCTAGAAAACTCCCCCCACCCTTGCCCAGAGCTTCTGAACACGGCGGCAAAGAGACCCACGTTCAACAGGTCGGCCCTGGGCTGGGTAGCTAACACCGCCCCCCCCACCGTGATCCTGCAGCCCATGACGATCGCAGAGTCGGACGACCTCTGACGTGATGATGTGGCATTGCCTTAAAGCCATCACCACGGGTCTGTAGAGTTGCACCTCTAACTTAGCTACAAGATGACTGGCCATCTCAGCAGAGTGAAGGTACTCTGAATGCTTCTAGGTCAAAAGAACAGGGCAAATTAATTTGATAAGACCTAAGGATTTTGTGTATAAACATAAGAAGGCTTGTAAATACAACTACATCATTACTGACAAGTGTTAACCCCGCGATTTGTGTACTACATCATTTTTATTTATTACCTAATAAACAAACATCTCTGTGTTCTGTAAACGTAGTTTGACAGATCTGCATTTAACGTCCTAGAATGGTGACTTTTCGTGGACTAATGAAAAGGATTAAAAAGTCAATACACAAATTAAAAGAGCCTGCTAATCACTGATATAAGTTTACTATTTGGTGATATAATGTTTAATAGTAAACATTTCTTCAGCATTAAAGTGGTAGAAATGTTTGACTGACAGTGGTGTAACATCCATCCAGAGTTGTGATGTGGACAAACTTTCAGTGGTGTGGGGTGTCACCCATGATGACACACACTGCAATGTCTGTGTGTCTGACACATTCTGTAACACAGAGGGATATACGCCACTGAAACTCCTGTGTCTGTCTTTTCTATTTAATGCCCTTCCTATTCCACCCAGGTGTGGGGTCAGCAAGTTTAAATCTCACTGTTGCACTCTACACTGTTCCCTTCATGCGGGGCTTTTCTACTGTATCACCGAGGGTCTTACTGGGAAATGCTTTTGATTTTTGTTTTCCTCCTTTAATGGCCCAGTGGGTGGTCTGTGAGCTGCAGGATATCGCCATGGAGACAGTCAACCTTATTCTGGTCATGATGTAGCACTGGAGGTCCATTCTTGGACAGAAACCCCCCCACCGCTACTGCAATAAAAGAACTGAGTGGGAGTAACCCTGGGCATCTCACGACCGTGCGCAAGTGACACGGTCAAACGAAAGTCGGCTGTGTCTTATGGGCGGTGTTTTACTGGCATAGAGAGACATGACTACACTGATGCACCAGTGTCCACCACCATAGTCTAAATGCAAGCTAAACTTAGGGCTGCAACAGATAGCTTTCAAGCAGATGCTGAGTGCCCAGAGGTCATGAGACACAGGGAGTGGCGAGTGTCATAGTTCTTGGAAGTCAAAACAAATGATTGTGGGCAGGCCTGATTTTCGTGGAATGCGAAATGAGAAACCAGAAGAAGGAAGGTGGAGACCACAGAAAATACTCCCAGGGTTACTGCATGCAAATCTTCACATGGACCTACCATCAGGAAGAATATCCTTGGTTCTTTCTGAGTATGGGTTCTCTCTTTAGTGTTGTGCTTGAGGGGACTGGTATTTGTTTCTGGCAGTAGAAAAAGTAGGTGATGTGAAATAGCTTTTTTTAGGGTGGTTGCAGGCCAAGCGATTGTGGTGCTGGGGAGTGGGATTTATGGGAAATTTCACACAGATGATGGATCCTTTAGAGGGACATGCAGTGTAATCAAGTTTCATCTCACTGTAAGGAAACAAGACAAAGGTTTCTTCTTTAAAAATACACACACAGAACAGTGACTCATTTCTAAAACAGAATAGAGACTGGTGAACACCCATGTGTCACACTGTGGAAAGGAGTGACTCGGGGGCAGGAGTAAGGAAAACAAAGGGGACTTTATTGGGGTTAATAGGCAGGAGTAGTGAAACAAAATGGGACTATGAGGGGTCAAAAGGGGAAGGCTAGCAAAAGGTCAAAGACCAGACTAACGAAGACAAGACGAACAGGTACTTTCATATATGGACTACTAAGGGGCAACGAGTGTCAGGCGTGGCCCATTAGGGTCGCGTGAAGATAGAAGGATCAGTTGGAAGTGGTGGGCAGGACATGACAATACCCTCCCAAAGCACAGGGACACAAGGACAAACAGGAGAGGGGACCAAAGGGACTGAATGAGAGGGCAGACACATGGGGCGGGCAACAGACGGCACACAGAACAGCATGGGGCCCAGCAGGACCGACAAGACATATGGGACAGATACTACAACGGCATGACATGGGGCACCTAACAAGCAGGGGTCAAACCAGGCGCCAACAGGAGAGACCAACAGACAGAACCACACAGATGTAACAGACCAGACTTGGTACATGACCAGGCACCAGGGACAAACATCGGACCTCAACAGATCCCAGGGAGCAGAAGAGGCAGAGATGGAGACAGACAGAACAGGCCACACCAAGACAGGATGGACGGGTTGGGGGGCAACAGAGACAGGAGTGGAAACAAAAGAGGAAGCCACTGGGGACACAGACCAGGAAAGACTAAAGGCAGAACAGGGTACTGGGACAGGGACTGAAGCACAATGAACAAAAACAGGGAGTGTCTGGGAAGTCTTACGGACTCTGGGAAGCTGGGCAACGACCATGGAATATGGATTCTCCTGGGCCAAGTCACTGGTGTGGCCGAGTCCATCTGGACTGCAGGACCTGAGGGCCTCGGAGGGCCAGTGGGACCGGAAAGCGCCGAGGGGCCAGCGGGACTGGAGCATGCAGAGAGGACCGGAGGACCGGAGCAGGAGGGCACCAAGGGGACTGCAGGACCGGAGTTAGGCATTGGCCTGAAGGCGGCTGGAGAGTGGTGGGGGATAAAGAGACCACTGGTGGCGAGCCAGGAGGCTGCAAGGCAAGTGCCTGGGTGATAACTAGAGATTAGGCGGGAGCACTGAAGATGACTAGAGATGAAGTGAGCATTGGTGGGACAGCAAGAAATGAAGCAGGTACCAGTGGAACAGCAGGAGTTGGGGGGGGGGGGCTGGGGCACTAGCAGGACAGAAGGACGTGGGACTGGACACCAGGAGACAAGGCGGGCATTGGAAAGACATCAGGAGACAGAGCTGAAGCCAGCGGGATATCAGGAGATGGGACAGGGCGAATCTGAGACACCTAGAGGTAAGCAGGGAGCAGCTAAAGACACCTAGAGGCGAATGGGGAAGGGCTGAGACACCTGGAGGCGAACTGGGTGCAGCTGGGACACCTGGAGGTGAGCAGGGCGCAGCTGAAGCACCGGAGGGGGAGCAGGGAAAATCCAGGACACCTGGAGGCAAGCAGAGTAAAGCTGGTACACCTGGGTCTGGTTCAGGCAGCACGGCTGCTGCGGGGCCAGGTGTGGGCGAGGTGGCCCTCCTTGAGCTGAGAGCCGGGGACTCGGTGGAGAGGCCCTCTCTGGGCTGAGAGCCTGGGGCACAGACAGAGCACGGACCCTGGGGTGCAGCACCAGAGTGGATGGGCTCTGGAGATTCTGCCGAGGTATCCTGGGCCAGACGCTGGAGACACTGTATTTAGTGAGGAGGCAGGCATGATTAGCTTCCTCCACCTCTTCTTCCTGTGACTAGGAAGAACTGACAGGACTGTGGCAAGCTGTGGGGAGAGTCGTGGGGAGTTGAGGGCATCAGCAGGGCGATCTGTGGCGGTGAGCTGGGGCAAGTCGGTGGGCTCATGGCTTCACCCTCAAGCAGCCACTGCATTTCCTCCATATAGAGTCAGACCTTCTCTGCCTCCTGGGAATCTGACTCTTGGGGGGAGGCCCACTAGTATTTCCATGCCCCACATGAAGACCACTCTGGCTGCGGACACGTCACACACAGTGGGGTTGAGCATCTACTCCCAGTGGGCGACCAGGAGGAAAATTTCCTTAGCTCGCAGGCGGGGTGGCTCATTGAGGTCTTCAGATTCATCAGGCTCCTCCAAGTCGCTATCACCGAGCAAGTCAATCAGAGAGTTGTCTGAAACCCATCAAGGAGTGCAGACCGGAGGTTTGGGCTGAGGTAGGTAACTAGGTGCAGGGGAAAACATGCACGATGTGAAGCGTAGCCTGAGGGGCTCCTTGGGTTAGCGACGGGGAAATCTGTAGAGTCTGGTCATTCTGTCACGCAAAGGGAAGGAAAAGCTTGGGGGCAGGACAAACAAAAGGGGACTTTATTGGGGTTAACAGACAGGAGCAGTGAAACAAAACAGGCCCAAAAGTGTTAAATCAGGAAGGCTAGCAAAAGGTAGGGGACAGGCAACAAGAGGAATGATGTCAAATATTTGTCTAACAAAGACAGGACAATAAGGTTCTTTTATACATAGATATCATCCAAATGTTTATCCTTGGCAGGGAATGATTAATATATCTTTCTTGAGTATGTTTATCTTTTAGACCATCAAAGGAGGACATCTTGTTCTTTAATTTGTTGCCTGTATAATAAACAGCAGTAACAGAATGTATTGAAGCAGTTTATTATCATAGGAGATGCAAAATATTTTTGGGAACAGCATTCTTTCATTTTTCTGTCTATCTCCCATACGGTGTGCTTAGCTGGAGACGACATGTCAGTTCTGATACCTTAGACCTGGAACTTAGATCTGAGAACATTAGCAAACTCCCTCAGGCCACAGTTTCTTAGGTTCCTCTCCATCAGGCTTTGCCAATTCAACTCAACTTCAGACCTCGCTGCTTTCCTGTCGATGTCAAGATCTACCCTGTTTATCAAGAGTAGACCGAACTCTCCGTGAACTTTTTATTTGCACCACATCTGAGAACACAGAGGAAATGTTTTTGGGGCTGTAATTATGCCCCTTATCAGCACTTGTCTGTCTCCAGGGACAGCGTCCTTTGGCGCGGTATCTCAATAATGTCAGGAAACGCTGAGGGTTAATTAGCTGACGTTGCTTTGTGGCCTGTTAGGAGGTGTTACGCATAAGCCAGCCAAGCAGGCAACCACACTGGTGAAGAAAATCACTTTCACAAGTGTAACCCCCAGCTGTGAAAATTACAGTGCCCTTTCCTGGGGTGTCACATTGCCTCCAAGCGTTTAATTTGCCATTTGTTTTTCAACCCGTTTACGTTATTTTAAGATTTTATCCGGCAATTACTACTGGGATAAACAGCTAGGCTCACGTCAGAGGGGTATTTTGAGGAGAACGAGACTTTTTTATGCATGTAAGGCTATTGCACTAAGAAACATTTATCTTACTGGACCTTAGGAAAGTTTATTATCGATCTCAGTAATAGCACAATTCAATTAATCTGGTATTAAATATATGTATAAATGCATACAAACAATGCTATAAAATTTCAGACTACAGGGTAAATAATAAGAAACCAAAATAAAGAGTGCAGAACAGAAAAATCTAGGTCATTTCAATTACCAACATTTATCCTTCCAGTGATCATGTTAAAAATATGTCAAATTTGTTGTTGTGATGAATAATTGCAAAGGAAACAGAAAATCTAAACACTGTAAGGAGCGACTTCCCAGGGTAAGTACGTTGTGCTTGTTTAGTTCCTGTCTGGACGCTGATTCCTCAACAGAGACGCGAGCCAGAGTCACAGGATACAGACCTCTTAGAATAAATTATTTTGTCGTATACAGATGAACTTTTCCCCAAATACTTACGTAGTTTACTCTTGTCCACACATGCAGCTGGATTACATCATGAAAAAATCTCTATAAAGAGAGCACTACATGGTTCCTATGGGACTCAGATATTTCCTTAATAATAAGTGCTGTGTCTAAGGTACTATGAGAAAGTCTTACGTTTCAACAGTGTTGAAATAGATGTCTCCTGTATGGCAATAAGCGATCACATTAGGCTGGATACGGTATTATGTCCACAGGTGGATAGTTCCAGAAAGTGACTTTGTTTCAACCAACCTTTTGAGCATAAAGAATCACAGTCACAGAGTATTCAGCTGGTTGGTTGGAACAAAATCTTGGTCTGGATTTTTACTTCCTGGACCTGAACTATCCACCTCTGATTATGCCTGCTGTCTGTTTCACTAATTGTTCACTTTTTTGGATTGTGTGGTTGTCAAATACTTAGGCTGTTTGATCAATATGCATAAGATCTTGGTGTATGCAGGTGTCTAATGTGTTTTCAGGGGTCAGGTATGGCGTGGAGTCTTGTGGGATTCCCTCCAAGCTGAAGAGAAGACATTTGATAGTTAATGGACTGTTTATCATGGACCTTTTTTCTCCAAGATTCTTAAGCTAGATGGAAATGGTTGACTGCTTTGTCTGATTGTGTTTTCCAGTAATCTAAATGGTACAAATAAACCTTTCTTTATAAGCCAGACATACTGAATATAGATACAATTTCAAATTGCTGTTTCAGTTTGGCTCATGTCATTTGTAGGTTATGACCAGAGTGCCGTGGTGGATGAAAATCTATACTCTTCATATAGGGAAAGGATAGAAGTATGATTAAGATAACTATATTACGCACAGTCACTTAAAATACAGTAACGGGAGCTCATTAATAGCTTGCTAGCTTTGCTGCATATCAAATGTCATGTCTAGACTGTTTAAAACAGGCTGTGCTTTGAGTCAGTTCCATGACTCAAACTGGAATGATTCACAGGTCACTGGCAGAAAAGTACAGGGAGGCCTCATCGCTGGTCCCAAAGATGCGGAGAATCACCAGGACCTGGTGTCAGGACAAAACGATTCAGGCCGGCATTGAATTTTCCACAGAGCCTTTTTGCCAGACACACTTCCTGAGCTTTTATGCGACGCACATGACATAGCTATGGGCCAAATGACTGACAAATGGTAACAGACACAAGGAGCTCTTGTCCAAGTTACACACTCAGATGCACGAAGTTAATATACTTCTGCTTGGAAAAACAGACCCTGGAAAAAGAAATCCTGCAGTATGCCAATCGCCTTGACGCTGGGGGAAAAGAGCTATCGTTTAATGACATTTTACACAAAACATTCGTGCTGCTCTTAGGCAGGTCATCAGGTACACTTTAGACAAACGACCATTGTCATCGTCTCTGCTCCGCTGCAAACATGCTGACTGCGAACTACATGGCTAACAAACCCAAAACGTGCCCCACAGAGACCGTCTGGCAGACGGCCCAATTCCAGGCCTGACAGTCCAAAACATTAGCTTCCCACTGAGCGCTTTAATAAATTAGCCTTGAGGAGAGGGGCTCAATTCGTCTAAAACCAAAGCCTCTCTCGTTGACAGGACTCAGGCTCCCACATTCACTGGAACTAGATTTACTACAGTAAACTCAAAGCAGACATAAACAAAACACCCTGAGCCGCGCTGTACCATCTGTACTGTCATGTCTGCTGCCCAACAGGCTCTGGACCGGACCATGGAAGCTTTTATTTTTTATTTATTTGTTTGCTTGTTTGTTTTTACATTTTCACACTTACAGGTATAACTAACACATTTAACACGATATTTTCCTTACTTGTTTTATTTATCATATTTTACTTTAATTAAGAGAATTCGTTCAACCAACCCCTAATTAATTAAGAACTCCACTAGAATAACAGTATACATATGCTTTGGCCTGTAAGAATTGCCCATCCTTTGTGATATTGGGGAAACAATACAATTCTGCTGATGTGAACTTCTTGGTTGAGATAAACTTCTTTCACTATTTTCAAAGGGTCCTGACTGTTAGGAGAGTGAGACAAAATCAGACAAAGTAGTTGGTTGTAAATATTTTATAATGAACGCAGCATGACTTGAACCAATATGGTGATCTTCCATCACAACTACCATATTTTGAAAGAGTGGGGGGTGGTACCCTGATGTCCAGGTGAAAATTACCCACTGTGGCCTCCTAATCATCCACTGTATCTCACTGGTTAATTCTCTACACACTGTTGGTGATTGAAATGGCTTCCCATTAGTTCTGTAAAGCGCGTTGTGTATAAAATGTAACATTCATTCATTCATACCTAATAATTTCTACACTTCCTTAGTGACCACTTCATACAGAGAGGGATCCACATAAGCCACACACATTTGATTGTAATTCTATGAATTTAAAAAGATTTTGTCTACCCCTTTATTTATTTTGTAATTCTTGGCTGCCCCACTTTACGGCTCTGTTGTGTCCTTGAGCTCGTCCTTATTACCGGTGTGGCTGTCTGGGTTTATTTAGTCATACTCTGCATTAGCTATGAGCACAATAATAGGAAAATACTGTGTCATGCAGCCCTCCACACCACTGGCCTGGGGGCTGGCAGCTTCCCCTAATCCTTATCCACCGTTTACTTGCACACGCACTGAACAAAACAGCTGACTGGTGATGTTTCTCAATACCAAGAATGCAAAGAACATTCTTGTGGGTTTGGCAGGACCGGTCTTGCTAACCTGCCTTCCAAGAACTTGGGGTGTAATGAATCATGGGATTGGTCTCGTTTGATATTTGGGGCGGGGCAAGAACAACATCCAGGGATTTTTACCGCCCTCTGAAGTGTTGGAACTGTTCTTCGGCAATGGAAGTTGCTGTAAAATGGGTACACGAGAACACAATTACAGTCAAGTACGATATTAAGAAAGACCCAGGGTTCTTAAACATCAGACATGCAGTACTTACTAAAAATTTATTAACAATTAACTTGCACGCTAGACTTGGCAGGCATTACGCTCTGTGTAACTAATTTGAGCATCACGACATCTAATGATAATGGATGCATTTGTATGCTTATTTAGCGGAAAGACATCCAGGGCAAATGTGTACATGGTCAGTTTCTGGGTTCGTTTATCACAAGTGACATCAGTCAGGGGTAATGGTCCATCCTCCGGAGAAACGGTGCGTGAGAGAGAGAAAAATGGGAGAGAGTGAAAATTCCTTCTTTTTAAAACACGATTTGCAGAAAGGTCAGAATAAGCATATTCCTGGAGGACTGCAAATGGAAATTAAATGGGATAGTGACCGGCGTGGCAGGAGCTAGCTCTCGCCTGAAGAAACATTTACAGTTTATTGGCTAATTTTCCTCTTGCATCCCAAATGTGAAGTACTATTATTTATCTGTGTGTAGCATTAGGTAAGAATTTGAACACAACAAAGGTACTATAGCTGGAAATGCTGCCTGTTCTATCAGCCATGACAAAACTATTCCATGTGCTGCATCCGGAAGCCATATTTAGCATGTCATGTAACAGCGAAAGTGGACGTTGTTGGTTTGCAAATGTCCGTATAAATAAATAACGGTGACAGTGTTTTTAGTGTTGTGTGAACTCTGTATATTTATGATACAGAGACATATTATTATATATTATATATATCCACATTTCTGATTTGTAGGCTAAAAAATGTTTAGGTCATTAATACACTTTTCAATTTCATTGTGTGCCAGTTTCACACAAAGTTTGGTAGAATTGGTTTAATTCTTTTCTGTTACATGTGTATTCCCCAAACCTGCTGACTGTACTAATTTGAATGCCACACACTATGTGTGTGTGTGTGTGTGTGTGTTTGTGTGTATATATATATATATTTATAGCCCAAGTAGTGTGACAGTGGTGCTGAAATTGAAATGTCCATAAATGGCTGTCTCTGTTTGGGCCAAAACACAGTCCAAAAATAGTATTCCTGTTTGGTTTTGTCACATGGGAGGTCAAATCTGGGGCCATTCGTTAATTGTAATTTGTGCGCAACAAACAAGTGATGATGTCATTTTATTTGGGAGAATCACAACTGTCAGGCCGTCTTGGGTGATGGGAGACAGTTTAACTGGAGTTTATAAAGTCCCTGTCAGACAAGCCAAATAATCATCCTGCTTTTCATATTACTTCTAGAGCGCTATCTTTAGGTCACTCCTGACCCGCACGATCTGTCACTGTTAGCATGGGCTGCAAAGATCAGTCTTACAGATTCTGTAATCGGGGGCACCACTGGAGTTGTTGGGGCCCCTTGAAAGTATATCATATAGACTAATCCAATCATGTTCCAATTTTTTAGGGCCCCCATCAGTCATGGGCCCTTGGAAACATCTGGAACATCTAAAACTTTTACATTAACTTTACATTTTATAATACATGATAACATATGATCCTAGTAGGAAATACATGTTTATTGCTTGCTGTAGCAAATTTTATGTTGTTTTTATATTATTCAAATGAAAGACAAGGATGTTTACTTTTTAAAATACTCATTCTAGCTGTGTGGAACCACTGTCCATGATTCAAATGAGTTAATACAAAGAATTATGCATAACAACTAATACTGACAAAACATTCCTTTAATATGCATTGTATACCAGTGTATAACTTATATGTCTGACAAAACATTCATTTAATATGAATTTTACCAGGAAAAAGGACACATGACTAATGACATACATTTCATACAGATTGTACGTGAATGTAGGACTTCTATGTTTGACGGTACATTGGTTTAATATATATTTTATATCAATGGATTGTTAAAATGGATTGTGTATTTATTTTGACTGTCATATAAAAAGCTTATATGATTTGGGTAAAACGCATAAGAGTTTTGATATAGGAACCAGAGAATGGGCAGGATTATCCATCAACATATATACAACATTGATACAACATTGATAGAAAATATATTCGGTATGAAATTCAGCAGGCAGATGCTTGTTGTTACACAGGCGTGTTTGTTGCTGTGTGGGGCTGCCTGCGTTTTTGGTGCAGCCTCAGCTGAAGATGTTGATCTGGGAGTGGCTGTGGAGAAGGGAGAGAGGCGGAATGGGGCGAGCAGCTAAAGTGGGAAGTTTCCAAATAAACCAAAATTTCTGGGGGGGCATTTAAAGAGTTTTGCATTTTCCTCAATGTATCCCTGAAATGCAGCTGTGTTATGATGCCGAGTCAAATGACTTGGAGTATAACCTTGTATTACTGGTGGAGATGATCGTGAATCAGAATCAGAATCAGAATCACTTTATTAATCCCCGTGGAGAAATTCTCTTTCATTGGTGGAATGAACATTTTATCATACTGTAACTGAATTTGTTACTACAAATAATGCAGACAGAATAGATTGAGTGGTGTTGTTGTTTACTGAACTGCTGTTGCTCTTTTAAACTAGAAAATTCCGTTGATTCAACCATGGACATAAATCAAGCAGCCAATACATCCCCCTGGACCCCCTTAAAAGGGAGGAGACCCCCTCCCCCCCAGTGCTCAACCCAAAGTTATGCCCTTGGATTTCACTCAAGAAGTTCGGGGTGTCCCCCTGCTTCATGCCATTGCTTCCTGGAATAGACTGCTGGCCCCCAACACAACCTTGTGCTGGATAAATGACTGGAAGATTTACATTTTATATTTACATTTATCTATAAAGCTGCTTTTGTCCAAAGCAACATACAAGTGAGGCAGATGATTCATCACATGCATAGAGCTGTCAAGGAATTAACTTATACGCACATGTGTTGGTAGGTGGGGCTTCCAAGGAGTTACGAGGAACAAGTGCAACATGGTAGAGCGACAGCTATACAAAACACTATTGGAGCATAAAACAAACAGAAGCTGAGCATTTGGTATTGACTACACAATTGCAAAATATAAGAAAAATGCAATGAAATCTTGTGTTGCCAAGGGAGACCACAACAATGAAATAATCAGTGAAGACAGAGAGCAAGAGAAGATGGTTAGATTAGATTAGATTGGATTAGATTAGATAGGCTTTGTTATCCCCAAGGGGCAATTAGGTTTGCAGACAGCAGGCAACACAATCAACACATATATGAATTATGAAGAGTTAGTTGAGGATGTTTCATGACAGTTGAGAGAATCTCTCCCATCCAGTTGTACTTGGGTAGCTTGTTTGCCATTGAAGAACCAGACACTGGGAACCTGTAGGGTGAGACTTCTCATGTGGTGGAGAGATGACAGGTGATGCTGGACTGCTGACCGTGGAAGGGGAGACAGAATGTAGGTCTCGACGAGTGACACGATGGAGGTAGGCGCGGTTCCATTAACACCTCTGAAAGCCAGCACCATGAACATCGACTTGATTCGAGCATCTACAGGGCGCCGGTGAAGAGTGACACTGGGGGCTGTAATCTTATGGCAGGATTCCCAGGTCACATGTTCCTGTCCACCAAGTTATCCAAACCCTCCACTTTTCCTCCACTAAATTCCTATTAACTAAGTTTCTTGTTTGTTGTGCATAACGGTGAGTAATGCACTAGATTGTTACGCTTATTGTCAACGTTTTAAAGAATCTAATTTGCCGTTATAATGTTTGGTCGATCATTTCGGCACCAGGCATGCTGCTGAATTTCGAATCTGGT
>JAODJW010000015.1:10052619-10063853 GCA_026777045.1 Hyperopisus bebe
TAAAGAATCTAATTTGCCGTTATAATGTTTGGTCGATCATTTCGGCACCAGGCATGCTGCTGAATTTCGAATCTGGTGCCTCCATCCACGAAGAGTCAAAGTAATCTTGCCATGATATGTGCCTGTTCAGGCACTTACCCCTCAACTAGACTACTGTAAATCTTCACTGCTGGGGCCATGGGGTGGGCATTTCACTGCGTGTGGACAGGGGTTGCATGTGAATGATTGGTACTGAAACCTTTCTGCCTGCGGCCGCTACTGTATTTGTAATAACATGGCTACATTGTGAGCAGTCAGGGAGGTGGGTGGAGTTCGAGGCTTAAGGAGGGTGTTGGAGGTGGAGATGGAAGGCTGGAGTAATTCGGAATCAGTCATGGGTAATCTGAGCTTCTATTCATACAGTACATGTGTCAGATATGTGATTTATGACCTATGAATATTAGTAGTTTTAGTGTAGCCTAAATGACACTATCTGTTTCATAATAGAATTAATTTGCTGTCTGAAAAGAATAATACTGAATAATAACAAATGACACATTTCCTGCGCATTCAAACTCATACCTATTCAAATCCATAAACAGGTTAATACACTGTATGTGGTCACACTGTGTCATTTTCAAAAAGAATAGTTAATATTCTACAAAATATTATAATGACAAATCAGATCATTCATTAAAACGCCGACAATAAATGTAGCTATTTGCCGCATAACTCACCGTTTTATAGAGACAAACAAGAAACTTAATTTATATGAATTTAGTGGAGGAAGAGGGTTTCTAGTATTGGAGAGTTTGGCCATCTTGGTGCACAGGAGAGGTGGGAAATTCTGCACTGACCAAAGTTTAACAGGAAAATGAGGCGGGCTGGGGGGCGGGGAGCTGCATAAAGAGTAATCACAATGAAAATTGCTGTTTCAGCAAGGAGAAAACACGGCCCATGTTAGGAAGCTATGAGACACTCGGGTCTGACATGCAAGAGTTCTGGCCCGCGGTTTCTACCAAAACAAATGCAACGTACACTGATACTGGAGATAAGGTGGAATGGGGGAACAAATTGCTACAAAAATGGACAGTAACCTGACCCACTCTTAGGCCAGACAGAAGCACTGCTCTCCTTTTCTCTCTTACTAATTCCCCAGTGGTGCTGTCTGTAACTGATGTTGGATACTTACCTAATTACAAAGGCACTTCCTGTACTAGGTGCTCCTGGGAAGAAAGTAGCCTGACGCTCAAGGAACAACCTGAATTTCTTGTAGTCACTGAAGGTCTATTACCTTTATTCATGTATAAATACATCACAAAGAAATATGTGTCACATGGCATCACATTGACGCCTGTGCACCGCCTCCTTATTCTTGGCTCTTCTTTCGATCAATCTCGCGTAAACATGCTGTATTAATCGTAAAGTGCATTTGCTTTTCTGGCCTGGGTTTTGGTCTAGAGCAATGAGAGATATGCCTACAAATATTAAATTCAGAAGCCCCACGGCACATCTTTGAACCATATGCAACACAGTTGTCCGTTTGTTCTGGAGAAGCAAAAGTTTTGCTATTGAATCCATCCCCGCAGCTGAGTACAGTACGTACTGTGGCATTTCATGTTAAGAAAAGTTCTCAGAAATGCAGGGACGGCCCACCTCCTTGCCTCCTCGCAATTCCAGTTAAATCCAGAGAAACCCACCTTCATCACACGCACATCGCTCACTTCCACATGGCGCCATGGGTGCTAACACGATGTTAGCTTGGGTGTTTGAAATTATAAATGCAGAAATAATGTGATTACGACTCTGTGGTCACACTGCTGGGATTCCCAACACACCTCGATCTCAACTGGCCCAGATTAAGCATATGGGCATTTGGGCACAAGCCCAGGAACACCACGGGGGCAAGCAGTGAAACCACCCCAACCAAAAGGTCCATTCACAGATGCCTCTTAGCATGTTAATATGACCAGCTTTGTTTCTGATGTGATGTCATGTGTAGGGTGTGTAGGGTGAGTGTGTTGCTAGTTACTGTTAATGGTTGTTAGCTAACTTAGTGGGAGTGCAAAAATTACTGTAAAAAATGTGTTTAGAAATATAGTTACCTTACAAAATATATATATTTTTTTAATAAAACATGATTGTGGATCGGGGCCCTTCTAGGTGGTACCCGGGTGCACTTAATACTCTTAATCCACCCCCAGATTCCTAGCAAAAACCCGAGAACAGAGCGTACTGTAGCCTGATATTCTCTGCCAGGGACTTGCACAGTGACCTCTACAGACAAGATGTGGGACAACATGCAGACAGAGTCCATTGACAAGAAGTGTTTCGGCAGGAACACTAGTGTTTGAAGGGCCCAGTTTTTATAACAAGGGGCTTAGCTGTAAAATATTTAAGTGTGCCTAAAATGGCTAAAAACTGTCACCTAAACTATGCAAAGCCAAAACCATTACAAACTGCAGGTTTCCTGCTGACACCTTTCCTAGTTTCCGTTTCCACACTAATAAAACGGAGGTCAGCTGTGTACCGACATGCCGCCATATGAACTGCTTGAACATTCTGCACGGCTATTGTTCCGTTTGTTAATAACGTGAGATATGCTCCATTCTTTTGTGGACCGCGGTGAGATTCCGTCATTGTGACTGTTGACCATTTCCGCCCTTCTTGTGAGCCCAGTGACTCATGTATAGACCTGGGGGGTTAGGGTTAGGGTTAGGGCTACGCTACCTTACTACTTCATGATAAAAACGGCAACAAAAATGCCCTTGTGGAGGAGTTAGGGTATCTATATAAATCTATTTCCTACAATGTGGCATTCTTTGAAACTGTCAAATTAGCCTATAAACTCGAAATGACAGATGTGTGTATGTATGTTTAATTTTTTTAATGAAATCTTTAGGCTTCTACTCCATGCGGGGTGGCGGTCCATTGAAAGCAAGAGTGAACAGCATAATGCATTCCACAAAGTATCATATAATATGGTAAAACTGCATTACAATGAGGAAAATACCCTGTAGGCCAGGGGTCACCAACCTTTTTAAAACTACTTCCTGGGTACTGAGCCATACGAACGGCTACCAGTTTGAAACGCCTCCTAAACTTATGTAAACTTCATGTATAATAAACATGTTTTAAATGCTTTTTTTAAAAAAAAGATATTGTCATTTTCAAATCTATATAAACGGAAATGTGATTAAAGAAGAATTGCAACAGGATAAAATTAAATTTTAGATGCTGCTCACTGGTGAGTTGTGCTATTTTTAGGGCAGGTCCGCGGGCGACTCATGTGGTCCTTGGGGGCATCCTGGTGGCATCCTGGGGGCACCATGCCGGTGAGCCTTGCTGTAGGCAAAGCCGTCTCGAACCTGGGCTGGACACATGCAGTGCAGGTTCCCCAGTATCACATCGCTGCTTTTCAGGCTCTTATCCTTTACATTGTATATTATTAGCTACATGCTAATCAAGTAGCTTCAGACCCTAAGTGGAAACAAATGCTACTGGCACTGAAGGAAAAAGCCATTGTGTTTTTTTTTCTCTCTCTCTCTGCCTCTTTTAAATACTTCCTGCGGAAAACCCTGGGCTCTTTCATTGGACGGCGGGCTGTCTTTGATTCCTCAGCCGTTCCCTTTACTCGACAGATTTCGAAGCTGACGTTTATCTCGGATGACAGCGTACGATCCCCTTGACCCACTGAGGGTTAGGAATGCAGAAATATATTTGAGCCAGGTAATCGTTCAATAGTCGACTAATAAAATTCAGACTGTCGATGTTGGAATAAAATAAAGGCACAGAGGAGTAGCAGAAGGATGAGGAGAGGAACACAGCTTGATGTGCTTCTAAGAAATGATTTAAAACAATTCATAATCTGTAGATTAATTACCTAAGAACATATCATAGTAGTAAAGCTGTAATCTTCATAATTACAATTTGGAAAGGAGCCAGTAGGGGCAGAATGATACTCCTTTTACCCCAGGCTTAAATTAAGTGCTTATTAGATTTAAAGTCACTTCTGCAGCACTATTTAAGAAGTCACATCCAAGAATGAGGGAAACATATTTTGACATGTTTTTTTTTTTTTAATTATTAGAATTACATGCATTTGTATTTAAAGAAGCAGGCGAAAGTTGTTAGGAGAAAATCCCTCCATCCATCTTCTAACTGCTTATCGAGGTATGCGGCAGGATGTCATACGACGCGGTATGTCAAATATCTGACTTATAACCTATATAGGCCTGCCCTTAACAACGCCCCCAGTCCAAGAGCATCACCCGGATCACCTGTTGCTGTGTCACGAATCGTTTAGTCTTTTATTATTAAAATACATTTTTTTTCTTGTTGAAAACTCTATGCAACATACGTGTTGCAGCCATGCCTTTGGTTTTAGCACTGGGGTTAAAGGTGATGTGAGTTAATAATTGGCAGGGATCAACGGTACTTTGTTTATAGTTCGGATAAAGCAGGGTTTTTGTACGGTAAATATTATTTATAGAAGGTTAAGGGGGCGGGTAGATATTATGTATAACAGCCGAAATTATCTGTTGAAACCAATTTTAACAGTTTTGTCGATTTTTCCTTCAAACCAGCAATCTCTGGTTAATCTATAAGATCCACATTAACACCGGTAGCAGTACTTTTCATTGCACAAGCAGCCGTCGGCAGCGCTAAATACGGCGCGGGGGTTTGCGAAACAGCGACAGGTTTCGGTTTCTTATTGTTCCCCTCGCACCTGAAACCCAGCGGAGCCGGAACGAGCGCTACCTGTCCGCATGCCGGAGTGTTCCTGAAAAGAGTGATCTGCGAAAGAATAAGAGAGGGGGTAAGCCCTCCCCCCCCCTCTGTCACACGGTCATGTTTATGCGGGCGAGGAGGCCGCAGTAAATACTGTACACTAGAGGCGGAGTTTGACCTCTCAGATCCGAAAACATCACTGATCCGGTATTTCAGGTGTCCGGAGCAGATCGCGACTCACTACCGCCGCGCAGCAGCGACCGCGGTGCGGATGGGCAGCTGAAGGGAAGCCGCCAGATCGCTCAGCAGGGGAAACACTGGCAAACAACACCAGCAACTGCCCGGTACAGTGTTACAGCTACTTTTTCACAGTAGCTCACTGTTAAAAAAGGCGATGTCCGCCTTTGATCTGTTGCGCGACACGTAACTTCTCCGCTTAAAAAAGAAAAGTCTGCGAAGATCCCTCGTATCCCACGCCGGGAGCTCCGATCTTACCCCAGTTGACAGTTTTGAAGCAAACAAGCCTGTCAGTCAAGAAGTTCGGCGGGAATCAGTGACCGAAACAGCGAAGAAAATCGGACTTATTTGCCCCCGATTCGGTGAGTGACGAGTGGTAGGATCAGTGCAAACTTTGGCATCGCCATTTTGCCGATCACGCCAGTGCGCATGTGGCGGAAACCTACCTGAAGTACAGGTACGATGTTTATCTCCGCTTGGAGGAAGTCCGATCCCCTGGATCAGCACAACACGATTGCTTTAATATTTCTTTACACGCGAAATAACTGATTTAAAGTCAGTTATTAACAACCCGATTGTTTCTGTATGTTTTCTAATGGAAGATTTAGCGATACTCTTGGGTTTACTCACTTCGAAGCAGGTGGCAATATAGGCTAGTAGCGCAATAGTGTGCGACATTTCTGGGATTTGCTTTAAAGTACTGAATATAGAAAAAAATCTCTAAATCTATAGAGACCGTAAGGAAGGAGGATGTAGTTGTTTGGATTTTGATCTCTTTGATATGAACAGAAGCCGGAACAACAGTCGTGATCGCCGGCAACATGTGTAAGTTTATCCGTGAAAATGTTTTTGTGCGAGGTTTGGTAGTGACTTAGACATGTGGAGTTATATTGTTGGAGATATTTCGTTAGATATGATGTTGGCTTTAATAATGTCAGTCGTACAACGTGGTTATTAAACGATTTGCAGTTTTTGTATGCAACTGTTTCACTGCAAAGCTGAAAAAATAAACGCCAGTTAAAGCGAGCAGAATATATATTGTTACAGTGGACTTAGGTCCTGTCGTTAAAACAAAGTGAATGGCTGACAACCTTGTGTGTGTTTGTGTTTTTCCCCTTGAAAGTAGAAAGAGGAAGCAGCAGTGAAAATTATTCTCCAATCTCCCACATAGTTCGGACCAATTTAAATTTAAAGATATTAAATGTTCATCATGTGTTAATAGTAGGGGAGTTGAACTACTCTCCTGCCGTGACCTTGTGTACATAAAACCTCCGGTTGCTTTTTCTAGGTGCCGCTTCAGTAAATAAGTTTGAGAATTGTCTGGTATAGTTATAATTTTATATTAATGACTTTGACCTTTTAAAGTCATGTTAAGTAATTATTTATAAGTGTGTTTGAACATTATTGAGCAGAGGTTGCCTAATGCAGAGTTTATTAATATGGCAGCCAGTGAAAAGCACACGTTAGTATTTACTATAGGCTCAGGGCTGATTGTACAGTAAATACACAGTAGTGTATTTTTAATTACTGTAGAATTTCCCTGTTGTACACAATACTGTATTTGGTAAACTGGGAAATGTCTCAGTTCATTTTTTCTTTAAAACTGAAAAAATATGTAGATTTTATGAATTCTCTTTCAAATAGAGTAAGTTTATACAAGCAAGGCTGACAATCTTGTAATGGTGAGCTGGCGTCTTTGGGGAAATATGGCGTCTCTTCAGGACAGTGAGCTGTGATGTTTACTGTGCCCCCAGGGAAGTAAGGCATGCAGAAGAACCTGCTGTTATCCCCTGGTATTGACTCGGCTTGTAAAAGTAGCTCTTGATGAAAGTGGGTCAGTGGTTTAGTAGAATGGGGGCATGTATATTTGACACGGATGACGTGTGTTGTGAACTTAAGAGAGTTGGCTTTTTTGGCTGAAACCTCTGCCAGCTGCCCTGACTCGGCTTGGACTGTGTGGACCCTGTGTGGACCCTGACATGCTCACAGGATGTGATTGTGCCCCAGTTTGGTGATTCCTTCCTGTGTGGTGCTGTTCCCTCTATGCCCGTGTTTCCCAACCCGGTCCTTGGGGACCCGCAGACAGTCCGTGTTTTTGCTGCCTGCCGGGAGCTGCGAGGGAGCAAAAATGTGGACACTGTGGCAGGGAGCTGAGATGGTGCAAAAACAAGGACTGTCTGCGGGTCCCTGCGGACTGGGTTGGGAAACGCTGCTCTATGCAAGCTATCTGTGTTTTGGGAAGTGCCATCAGCTGACTAAATCTATTGTCCTTCTCCTTAGAAATCAGACACCTTACTTATACTTTACATACTTCATATCAGTGTTTCCTAACTCAGTCCTCAGGGAACCCTGGACAGTCCATGTTTTTGCTTCCTCTCAGTTCCCAGTCCGCCTGTACCAGGTATTCGGTGTTCCTGATTGGCTGGGAGCTGGGAGGGAGCAAAAAAGTGGACTGTCTGGGGTTCCCTGAGAACTGGGCTGGGAAACACTGCTTTATATAAATTACTTGTCTATAAAAGATACGTGTTATATGTTTACGGTGATACCCAAACATTGTACGTTGCGTATAAATATTTAAAAATGCATGTGACCTTATTTAATAACTTCCAGTAATGCGGCATTATGTTACATAATCTGTTACGTAAATTTGGTAATTCTTAAATCCCATTAATCGCACCCTGTAATAGCAGTTGACCTTTGATCTGCTTGAGCAGTGTCAATGGTGGGGGTGTTGCGGTCATGCTACAGGCCTTGAAATGTATTGTGAAGGCTCTGGGAAACTGGGAAGGATGTGTTATTTGGGAGGGAAAAATGGTTTCGATTGTGCTCCTGGAATAAAGTGTCCCAGTACTTCCCAGAACTTTGGGACTCCGCACTGCTCTCTGCGAGTGTGTGATCCTGCCTGGTAAGCTAGGATCCAGTGCTGGAGTGCGCCGGGGTGACTGGAAGCCCCACAGGAAGTCCTGCAGGAAGCCCACAGGAAGCCGCTGCCGTGCCGTTACTGGGCGGCCCAGCACAAACACTTAGGGATTGCCGCACACGGCCATTATGTTAGAAGCCCTGTGTCATGGTTTACTCATCATATCCCCCCCCCCCCCAGATAACCATTGGTTGCACATACTGTGTTTTTTGTTTCATCACAACCTAACTTTCTAAAAGATCCCCTTTGTCCTGGTGTAGTGTTCTTCCCCTTGTGACTGAAATCCCTCTCCAGTTATTTAGCTGGAGGTGCTGTCAGAGAGGGGGGGTATTGATTGAAATCAGGAAGGATATCTACTGTAAAAACTATTTGCTATCCGGTAATATATCACGAGGGAAATTAGTAGTCTTCTGCATTATGTAGATTTTTTTTCTACAGGTTATTAGCTCACGAGCCTTCCAGATAATAATTTTCTGTAACTTTTAATGAGCTGATTTTCTTGTGTTTTCCCCGTCAACTTCTTCTGTCCCAGTATCTGATGCAGTAACTTCTGTAGTGACTTTCCTCCCCCACTGACTTAACGGCAGGTACTGAAATTCAGTGCCCTCTGTATGAAGATACACTGTTCTTCCTGCCCGAGTCTGGCCTGCACACGTCACACTGTAGATTCCATGCTTTTGTGGGCTGTTTTCTCTTTTCCTTCGCACTGATGGTTAATACGAGTCCCCCAGCTTGTCCGCGGATAGATTCTAGTTAAACAGAGTTCACTTTGGGTAAGCTTGGAAACAGTCTTGGCAATATTACGTATTTCGACGAAGTTAGAAATTATATTTATAGGCTTAAATATTTGCGCTTATCTCATGGCGGCAAACTATTTAGGAAGCTGGTTCCTTATGAAACTCGTGCAGGGCCCTTGACCAGTGTGAAACTGGAAACCCAATCACGACAGTGCCTTCGCAGTGCGTCCCGTAAAAGGCCACTGTTTCGCTCCGGAACGCTCGCACCTCTGTCACGTTATTGCGGCATCTGTGCTTTCTCTGCTGCAGACCCCGCGTATCTGTGTTGCTGGGGGTCACAATAGTCATCAATCTGGATGCAAACTGACACCAGACAGTCAATGGCCTCTACTATACCAGCAGGAGGAATAAACGCGAAAGCCCCTTGCAAGCACTCATAGGTGGGACTGCTCATCTGTAAAGTAGTTTCGAAAGGCGTTAATTTGTGGTTATCTGGCATTTTTGTACCGGGTGTCCCCTTCTCATGTCCTCTGTTTTCTGGGATAACAAGCTTCCTGTAGCCCTTTCCTGGATGAGCGGTTACAGAAGATGGGTGGATCGATAGAATGTGGTTGTTTATGAAAACTGTGGGAGCTTCCCCCCTCCCTGTCCTTCGAGTCGGCACGCTCGGACTCCAGTACCGGAACGAGAGCTGTGGCTTCACCCTGATCTGATTCGGGTCTTTCTCAGAAAAGCTGCCAAACCTGTTGAATTCCAGCGCGGTCCCTTGGCTCTGATCTTATTTTCAGAAGGTGGGGAGGAGCTGTCAGGTTTGGACGTGCACTCTTTATCATCGCCGGCAGGAAATGTTTATTAGCCTACAAAGGGCAGAGAAAACATTAGTTAATCGAAATAATGGAGTTATTTCCTTTCACCGGGCAAGACAGACATTTCTGAAAATATTGTGAACAGATAAAAGATAATAAATATTTCCAAGCATCAAAGACCTATTTGAAAAGATATTTTTGCCAACAGGTTGTACTAAATATTTTCTTTTATTGGCCTCTGACCAAGATGTATCCTGACTTATTTTTATTCATTTTAGATACACTGTTAAATGTGTCAAAATTAGCATTTTTAAGTCCTTAAATAAAACTTGTCGGTGTTTGACTGGAGGTGCTTTCTAAAAAGCAAAGCACTAAATCCTTCTCTCTTTCCCCAGAGCACTGTGTAGTAACTTATTAGCTGTGGATTCCCCCCCCTCCCCTGAGGTGGTTTGGTCTGATCCCCCTTCTCCTCCATAGGGCCAGGGTCAGTCAGGGTTGCTGCCATGTCACCATCTTGAGAGAGGAAGGGTCTTAAGTAGGTGGGACAGCACTGTGTGCTTTGAGTGAACCTGCGTCTCCTCGCAGTTTAACTCCTCATCGAAGGCCTCAGATGTGAATTCGACCCCGACGCCAAGTGTGGGAAAGGACAGGCAGTTAGCCTGGACTGTGAGGGAGGAACATAGTGTGATTTGGCACAGCGTGACCTGTTTTTTTAGGCACACAGGCTTAGGACCAGGGCCCAGCCAGCACCGCAGTGACTTTCAGTTATGAATGGCTTCAGTTTTCCCCAGCTGAGTGCGTGTATCAGCATTACCTATTAAAACGCACTTGGAAAAGGAAGGAATACAGTGTGGATGGCCAATCTCCCAGCTCCCTGTCCCACGTCGATTAAAACTGCAGACAAACCCATGGGTTGGCTTAAACCACCCCTCCCTCACACAAGGCTCGCTCCCACGTCATTGCTGTTCTTGGCCGACTCTTAATGCACCTAAACAACTTGTTGTGTCTTGTAGTTTTCATAAATAATCTGTTGAATCGTGGAGGGGGGGGGGGGGGGTCGGGGTCAAGTCAGACCTTGGAGCGGACGCCTCCCGTTGGATGCCGAAGTGCTGGATTGACGTTCAGCCCTGCGGCCACGAAGTGAAGCATGGCTTCATAGCTTAGCCTTGTATAAACACCTACGGTGTCCCTTCCTGTGTCCTCCCCGCCCTTTAAAGGAAGTCAGAATTTCACATGATGGGTTTCGGAGTTGTTGCTCACCGATGAGTAAGAGTTCTGCATCGCTTCAAGGCTGCAATACAAAGGCCGATGATGTCAGGGAAACGATTTGGACCAACTATGAACGTTTCCCGTTTACATAGTTATCCGTTTACCTGTCACGGCCTGTCTGATTTCTTCACTGCCTCCCTAATCAACTGAATGCCCTGAGACCGGCAACAGCATGAGATGAATGGTCAGAATAACGGCCCGTCACCCCCCCCCTTCCAGAATGCCGAGGTAGGGTGAAGCAGGCGTTCTCCGGGTCACTCCGGGCCTCTGTGACATAATAAGTTCTGGCTGCCGGGGAGCAGCCCCTGGGTTTGGCCCAGATAACGGGTCTGCAGTACTGCTCAGATGAAACACAGGAGCAGATGTGGTGGTGATCAGGCGTGTCCAGATATGATTTTTTTTTTTCTGTCCCTTGGAATTACTTCTGTAATTTTGAACCAGTGGAAATAAATGATGGTCCAATGTACACAGTGATGCTCTAATGCAAGTTTGAAACTGGCTCATTAAGAAGCACTTCAAGCAAAGCCTGATGTCTGGATAGTGTATGTAAAAGGA
>JAODJW010000015.1:10112200-10140187 GCA_026777045.1 Hyperopisus bebe
GTACTGGATAGCGTTGAGAAGATGGGAAACTGGATATTAATGCCGGCAAACGTCATAATCGGTGCAAATCCTGGAAAACTCCAGTGAGCGAAAAGGACACTATCGGTACTCAGTATGCACATTCCACTAATCGGAGCAAGGCAGGTGTGTCGGGTCAAATGGTTTCCTAAAGTACTTACCTTTGCTGATATAAAAATAAACATTAGGAAGTGTGCATTAGAGTTGACAGATGGCTTATGGTAGCACTTCTAATGTATTCGCTTGCCCCCATGTAGTCTGGGCACTTTAAATAACCTTGGGAGTAATTTCGGTCTCGGTACTATGGTAAACTCAGTATTGAAACAATATTTAAATTCCAAACCGCCCGCTGACAGAGTTAGGCGGTTTTAAATGTGACCATTCAGCCCCACCGACACACAGGCTGAAACTAATGTCAGCCGATGACAAATAGATGTAATTCAGCGCTCAATGCGCAGGAGTGTTGTAGCATGGGGGATGCGGGGTAATTGATTAAAATGAGGAAAAAGTGACCTGCGACAGGCGTGGCCTGGAGCGTATAATGGCGCCTGTGTTGGAGCAAAATCCCGATCTGCTATAAGTCATTTAAAAGACATCGCTGAGCATAAGTGACAAGCACCACTCAGTAATAATACGTCCTGTTAGCCTAAAGTCTTACCCAAACATGGCCGGGGATGACTAATTTTAGACTGTTAAAAGAAAATGGCAGCCCAGTCGCAAAGACACGGCAGTACCAGGTATTTGAAAAAAAAAAATCGAAATAATAAAAATATGAATTTTAATATTTGTAATTGAAATAATTAGGCTATTTGCTCCCTTAGTCTGAGATATATAGGCTACTGCAAAAATGCCTCCTGTATTTCCAGTTTTATTTTTATGAGGTTTCTTCAGTCACCATAAACTTTTGGAAGATAGGTGGGTAATTAAAAAAAGAAAAAAGAAGAATGATGTAATCATGTAGTATCTGTAAATGTATTTTTCTACTGAATCTGCAATTATAAATGAACGTGTGAGTGAAGAAGGACTCCTTCCATGATGTGAAGTCCAGAACCTGATCTTTTATTACTAGAAATAAAGGGGCGATTCAGATAAATGCATGATAAGTTGATGCATTTTCATCATAAGCGATAACGTGTTTCTAGAATCATAGAGACAGGACAGACAAGCCAGGCAACTGTTTGGGGCCCCAAGCTGGGAAGCCCACTCCCCAAGAGCGGCTGATTATATACTGTATTGCAACGACACATCAGATTTTTTTTGTGCATTATACTGTATGTGTTTCGCAAAAGTGAAATTAAGGGTCTTGGCTTTATCAGATTATCTTTGCTGATATCATTAATTTAGACTTATGGTAATAGGCCTAAATTTTGCCTTGTCAGGGGAGGGTGTGTTGGAGGGCCCCAGGTAGTTTTTTTTGCATAGGGCCCACAGAGTCTCTATTGGCTCAGCATGTTTCCGCACCTATATGTCATAGTGACAAGTAAGAGAATTTGCATACATATCTTAATGTTTCAAATGAACCTCCTGAGATTTAGGCCTATTCTTAAAAATGGCAAGGCAAGGTTTTGCATGCATTTTTAAGTAAATTCAACTCAAGTACATTTTAAGTAAATTGAACTAAAATGATTTGTTTGCAATGCTCATCTTAATGTAGTTCAAGATAGATAACTTGTGGGATTGAAGATCCTGGTTTAAATAAACTTTATTCTTGTTCACTTACATTTAGCCCAGACTACCTAGAATCCAACAAGGTACCTTGCTGACCCAAAAATGCAGCTTTGTGATGCAGGCCCCAGGTCACCAAAAGACATCTGCATGCCTTCTGCTGTGTGGAAATATTTTGGATTCGATCCGGACGATATTGAGTAAAAGCAAGTCAAACTTGTCACTAATGCTTTGTGTCGGCATAACTCACAGCAATTCCACCAATTTATTTGACACCGTTTATCGGTAGATTAGTTGGGATTAAGCGGTTTCAGAAAATAGATGGATAGATTTGGGTCAATTCAACTCATTTTTTTGCTTTGTAAATATCACAATGTTTTTCACAACAAAAACATAAATTATAATATAAATGCAAACCTATCGTTGCCTTAACTTCCTGAGATTATGTCCGTATAGACCCAAATAAAAGCAAAAATATAAAGCCCAGAATGGTAACTACGATCGCCTATGCCTCGTCAGTAGGTGGTCATATGACCCGAACATAGCTATCTGCAACCTTGGCATGATCATAACCCGCGACTGGAGTGCTAATGACGACAGCCGGGCTCCTATCCCGACTCCCATCTTCAGCAGTGTACCTCTCACTGTTTATTTTCCACAGTCGCCGGTGCGTTAACACTCGGAGAGGGGATGACACGCCTGGCTTGCCTTACATCCTACATGCCCACTAGCGGCGGACCCCGCCACCCACGGTATTGCCCGTGAGCTATGGGCTGCCTGCATAGCCCGTCTGTGTGGGACGGAAATGAACCGGCGCCAGGCGCCAGGCACCGCAGCCTCAGCCCAGGTGGTTCAAGTCAGCGCCGCCGAGTGAGTAAGCTGGTGCGGTGCGGTGCAGAGCCGCGGTCTGCGCGCGGTAAGTGCCGCGTGCTGCAGGCACCCTTGCCTGCCTTGGGTTGCCGCCCTTCAATAGATGGCGCGAGATGACATTACCGTAACTCTCTCTGCTCGGCCACCATTTTTTTGCTCACCTTGCTAGAAATCAGTAAATGTAATGCGCTATTATTCATAAATCCGTTTTAATTAGGCTATTATTTTAATCATTTGGGAAACATTACGAGAGAGACGCGCTTTCAATTTTGATATTTTAATTGTGAATAAGCAGTCGTAGGAAGTGGATAGATGGAGAGTAATTAAATGAAAATATTCTTAGAAAATGTTTGGGAAGTCCAATGAATACACCCTTAGTTAGAAACAGGAATGAAATACGCGTTAAAAATATTGAGTCTGCCTTATGGGTGGCACGATTTAATGGAAATCCATGCGGCTTTGTAGCTGTTACTTCAACAGTACACAACAGACTAAACCTTAATATCGGTGTTATATCGTGCTTGTGCAATCATCATGTTGTCAAGAAAGATCTGGAAATACCTAATATGGGTAAATTAATTATTTGCACTACATGTGTCAGTTACTATAAACTTTAAGGGCCACCATGCCAGCCCATTATATATATAGAGCTATGTATATGCAAAATTTCTCAAAATAAGCATGTAAAATGTCCTGTTGTATTAATACACCCCCCCTCCCAGAAATAGTATAGCTGGTGCTGATCAATGCAGAATAATGATTCAGTTGACTATTTCAGGCATTCTCGTATATGTCTGCCAACATTTAAATGCAAAACTATGCTTGTTAGCTGTCACACAAAATTATTTACACGTAGGGGTACATAGGAATTCTTAAGTTATATACGATATAACCGACATGACTGTCCTATGAAACACACATATAGATATGACGGATAATCTCCCAGTCATTTATTAGACACCCCTGGAGTTTTTAGGGTTAAAGGCCTTGTTCAGGGGCCCAGCGGTGATATGATCACTTTTTCAGGCATTGGGTTTGAACTGGCACACTTCTAATGACACGGAGCGCGAAACCTGCATTGTTTAAATCAATGTGTCCTTTGAAGTCATTTCATTAAACGTCCACTAGATGACAGTGTTTAAAGTAGTCTTCCTAAGTTCTGCCGTGTTATTTTTAGTTTAATAAGTCGTCATGCGAAAATTAATTAAATGAAATTAATTAAGTTAAATTTATGAAAAATAATGGAAATGTCTTTTAATAGAGTTTAGTAATTACCCATCTGTTGAGAATCCGTGATTTGTTGTTATTCCGTATGTTTTACTGTAAGATACGGCCCCATTCAACAAAATGTGTATTTGGATACTGTGTGTTCAGACATGAGAAGAGAAGCTGCTCTTGTGCAGCTTCAGAGATGTGTTATGCTAAGTGACAGCAGCTTAGGGACAGTGGAGAGGCACGGGTGACGCAGTGGGATCAGGTGTCCTCCCAAGTCACTGCATCCCCCAGCTCAGGTTACAGCCCAAGGCGGCAGCCCTTGTATGCCTGATTTATGGTGATGAGCCAGGCACATGGCAAAGGGGGTCCCTGGGAGAGGAAATGGCCATCAACCAGCGCTCCTGGCACACGCCTGCGGGCAATTATGTGGGTCTGCCTGCATCACTTCCTGTCCAGCTGCAACCAATAGCTGAAGGTTTCCCTGATGCAAAAACGTCACAGTAATTGTCCCCTGTTTTATGCTTTAGTTACTTAAAATAGCTGAGTGAATTTTACTTGTTAATCCGCAAAATATTTTCATAAATATGCTTACATATTAATAATATTATTCTGTCACACCTATATTCCTTCCTTTGCGAGTCTCTGTTGGCCAGCGTTCTGATTGACGGCCCGCCGTGAGAAACTGTGCAAAGAGGCTTCCATAAGATAACAATTCTGTTTGTAATATGACGGCATATTACACTGCGATATAACAAACACTCAGACTAGCAGCACTGGTACCTAAGTTGGGTTCTTGACAACTTATGGTTTGTGATTAATTATCTACCTAATGGTACATCATTATGGATTAAAAATTGTCTCCTAATTTATTTATTACCATATGTATATGTTGTTTATTATGATACAGAAGTTGTTTCTGGTACTGTGTATAGTCTATTTTTGCTGGGCAGTGAGTAGTCACAAATAATTTCCTCAGGGATAAAAAACATTTACTGATTTTGATAGATTTTAAATACAAGCAGATTATACACCAAGCCTCGACAGTATTGCTTACAAGTTAAGGTGTTTCACACTTTTACCTTGCTGCTACCGATATGTGTGTATGTAATACTACAGGAAGTTTAAATGAGGGGCATGATTAAGAAGGGATGCCACACATCTAAAGAAAAAAAACCCTTATTATACAGTGCAAACAGAAGCATGCTTGGGGAAAGAGAGAAACGGGGCATTTTCAAACAGCAGTAGACATCAGCATTTTCAAAATTAGCTGTGTGTCCTCTGTGCATCGCTGTTGTGCTGAGTAATCACTTATTGTGGACTGCATTTGAAAGGTCTTTTCCTTTATCTGAATGGCAATGAGAAACTCGGTCCTTAGGTTAACAGCTGTGTTTCTTTGTACTTAATTGCCTTTTTTAATGTCTGCGCAATTAATGAAGAGTTGACTAATTATGATGTGGCTGTGGACAGCTCAGGCCCTGAGGCCTTAGGTGGCTAATTGGCATTAATTGCCGGTAATTAGCTGGGTCTTTGAGTAAACCTTCTGCAAAAGGTTCCTACGGGACTGGGGTGGTCTTCCATCCTGTAAATAATATTCACAGTGGCGAAATCGAGGCACACTCTATTCCCGGCTGTTGCTGTCCTCCTGCTCAGAGGTGCTACACTGTGGCTAAGCTGAGCCATTAATCATGGCATCTGTATGCTGCTGTCTCACAGAATGTGCAACACGTGCATTTGTTTCCCTGGGATGGGGAGTGAGGGCAATTCAAGGTTGGTCACCTAAAGAAGACTAGCTCATTGTTATGGGTAGGCTAACTGCTATAGATAGTCCAATTGTTATGAGCAGGCCCAGTGTTCTTAAGAGTGTTACTGCTTTGAACAGGCTGACCTAAAGAGAGATTGTGTGCAATTATTAATTAGAATATAGCCTTTTTCACGTAGCATAATAACCATATACACATAATACTGAAGGATACGCTACAAAACTTTCCAGCAGGGGGCAGTGTGTAGCTCAGTGGGCTAAAGTCTCTGTGCCTGTAATCAGAAGGTCTCCGGTTCAAATCCATCCTTGGCACATCTACCACATCTTAACCTCCCAGCTCCATGGGTGGCTTCCCTTCACGGCCGGCTTGTTGTCACCTATAGAGAGCATGTGGGGGGAGGCATAAAGAGAATTTCCCCAAGGGGATCAATAAAGTCCATCCATCCATTTTCCAAACCGCTTATCCTACTGGGTTGGGGGGGGTCCGGAGCCTATCCCGGAAGCAACGGGCACAAGGCAGGGGAATCAATAACGTATCTATTATAATTAGCAGAACACCTACTAGTAGTTATGTAAAATAAATAATTACTATTATAGTTTAGGTATCTAAAGCTACTTAAATGCTAACCCAAAATTTGACTTTTCCAGTTGAACTTATTTTAATCTGCCTTTCCGTCATCAGAGCCGATGGTGCCGTTACGTTTAACTTTACCTACCACTGGCCGCTTTCTGCATGAAAATTCCCAGTTTGTTTTTCATTGACCTGAGAGTGGATTGCAGCTGCTAAATCATCCATTTTAATTTAAATCAGTTCCCTGATTATCCTGGTACAATTAAATGGTTACCAGGGCCAAAACAGATTGTAACTGTTAAGTGTTTATGTTTGTTTGTCTAGTATAACAGAGCCTTGATTTTCCTAATTGGTCACAATGGGTACTTGTACCGCTGACACTGATGATAATTTGCCTAATTAACGACTGCAGGCTAAATGGTGTGCTGTGCCAAAAGGGATCCATCCGTTTGTCCTCAGGTAATTGGAGCTGACTCCCATTGCAAGGGCCTATTACTGTGTCCGTCCCTTTTTCCATTGTTGTTATAGTTGTAATTGTTGTTTTTGTTTTAAACATTACACATAAGTTTTAGTTTAGTAATAATACATACAAGGTTTTTTTATTCACAACACAATGTTCTGAAGTGCTCAACTCAGGTTCATTGTCAAAAATGAACATTTAGGATTTTATTAGAGCAGAACCGTCAAATGTCTGCTTGCTTTTTAAATTCTGCGTAAGCAAATGTGATAATTCCTAAGATGTTCTCTTGGAGAGGACTCCGAGATAGCGATATTGCTACTCTAAAGGAGCTGTATACACAAAAGGGGTGATTAGATTGGATCTGAATTTCTCATTTGCGTGTACCATACCAAACTATGCATGCGGCAAGAAGGTGATTGTGTGGAAGATCTGATGAACATTGTGAAAACTTGTTTTATCTGTGATGACTTGAAACCTCCAGACAAAAAAAAAATAAAAAAACGGCAAGATGGTATGATAAAGAACACAGGTTTGGCGTGAACAGAAGTTTCCTGGCAACCATCAAGGTCAAACTAAAAAACCTACCCGGGGGGGGGGGGGTTCCTGTTCCATTCAAGCTCTCAAGCTTGCTAGTCAGTTGGAAGAGTCATGAGTCCTGGACTCCTGAACACTATTCTTCAGCAGCAACACGAGTATTTATTTTTTATTCTGTGCATATTACGATGGTGGCATCTCTGATGAGACTAGATGTACTAGATAGGATTTGTTGGTGTGAATTACTCCACGTGTGTCCATAAAGCATCACAATTTTATCCTAAATTCGGATCCCACATTATGGCATATCCACTATCTGCATCCTCAGGTCCAGGAATGATGCGTTCCAAACTGAGGTTTATAATTATGTGATGTCAACTACTTCTGTGCCAGTCTGTCGGATAATTACTGGATTCTTTATTATTTCTGCTATTAATGCAATTGCTGGAAGTTATGATGAGTGATTTGGGGAGACTGTCGCAGGAAGACTTCTGCATTGAAAAGAAAATCGGGCTGTTTCAATGATCTCAGTGATTTTTTTTTTGAATGAGTGTCCTTTGTTTGGGTGACTGATACAGCGCTTCGGCTGGGGGCCCGCTGGGCATGGCTCTGCTGATTTGGGTTGCCATGGAGTATCTGCTATAGGTGCCCCCCGCCCTGTTTTATCAACTGATCTCGTCACAGACCCGTACTAGGCTACCAGAGGGAACGGCCTGATGCTTCCTCACATCTCGACAGGGTTAAGGTGGGGGTGGAGGGGGACCCATACGGCCTGCTGGAACAGATGAGGGCTGTGGGTGTGGCCATCGCTGGTGCTGGAGGCACTGATGCTTATCACTGCGCTGTCTGGAGCGAGATCTTCGATAGGACCCTCCAGCACCTGCCCTCAGAAATCCAAATAACATTTTGGGTGAGTGGGAGATGGTCTTGGCGGATTGGGTGGCACATAGGTCCAATGGAACCGCCGTGGCAGTGTGAATGGCAGAGTGCAGGGTGCTGCGTTACCACATTGTTTTGCTTTTGGTTTCACGTAACTGCTGTTTGAAAAAAGCAGAATAGGTCCTGGTAGTGTGTGAAGACTGAGGCACACATCATACAGGTTGTCATGTACATTATATACTGTGACTGATTGTTATACATTATATAATTTGACAAGTATGTGTAGCAGACCATCTTGCATATTATGTATTGTGACAGACTGTCATGTGCATTATATATCTGGACAGGCTGTTATATATGTTATACAATGACAGCCTGTCATGTGCATTATATATCAGGACAAGCTGTTATATATGTTATACAATGACAGCCTGTCTTGTACATTGTATTTAGTGACGGGCTGCAATGCGCATTTTTACAGCCGTTGCTGTCAATTGAAATGTATCATAATGAGTTGTGAATTGGGGTAAAACTTAAACAGTGGGTTGGGATTTTCGCTGAAAAATCTGATCTCTTCTCCTCGTTGGCCCTCAGAGATGCGCTCGGAGCTGCCTGTGGCTCTCTGAAGGCCTCTGAAGGCCTCCCAGATTCACGCCCGCCTGAACACGCCGCGGGAGAGCCGAGTCCCGGCTGCCGGTGGACCGAGAGCGAGACGGAGACAAAGACCCCGGGGCTCGTGTTGTCTGGGGAAATGGGAAGCCCTTCAGCTGTGCAGGGTAACACTGACGCAAGTGTGACAGTGCAGGCAGGCTTTGCCTTTGGATTAGGAAACGTGTAAAGGGATTATTGAAGAGCAAATTTCCTAAACGCACTCAGTCCATTTTTTTTGTTGCCTTTGGGGTGAATCTGTCAGAGACCTATAGCCAGGCTTCCTCGTCATATGTTACAGTATTGGGAACCCAAACTCTCTCAATCCTCTTGTGCTCAAACAAAGAACTTTTGTTGATTTTCCATAGTCCATGGTAATTTTCTCATAAACACATTCCTTGTACTGAGTTTTCAAAGTTTGCTGCTCTATTACATTATCATAAGCATTTTTATCTGTTTGTCTGTACCTATCTTCATTCTACTGTGATGATGTTTATTATTTGTTTTCACTATTCATACCATCCCCTTGTCTCTAAGATATGCATTGGAAGATGGATAGATTGATGGATGGGTGAATGGATGACTCACATCTTCAGTGATATCATCACTTTGAACTTTCTAGATCTAAATATATAAAAAGAAAATCAATCAACCAATCAGAAAAGACAAATTATTTCGGGAAATAGTTTATTTTGCCTGTCTGCAAGCACAGACCAGCATATACTGCTTGAAATTATCACCCTTTCCATCCATCCATCCATCCTTCCATTCATCCATCCATCCATCCATCCATCCTATTGCCACTTATCCAGAACAGGGTCATGGGAGGAGGGGAGGGCTTGAGCCTGTGCTAAGGAGTACAAGGCACTTTATTTTTATTTTTTATTTTTATTTCTATTCATCATGTATTGGAGATGCCAGGGCATGGCCAGAGAGGATATCTATAATAGTGTGGTTATTACATGGCATGTGTGATAGAATGAGCCCGTCGAGCTGAATGGCCCCCACACTTCCACACGGGGGTGTCCTACTGGGCTCCTGAGCTTCCGCTGAATCCCCATGTAATCTGGGGCCTTTCTGGCCCTCGACTCCCAGTGTGAGATCATTGCAGCAAGGCGGAGCTTATCCAGGACGGGGGGAAACACTGAGGGATCACGACCGTGGTTTTCCGAGTCAATCGTGTACAAAATGGATCATTGAGGGGGCCCACGACTGACACCGTTCGCCATGGTAACCTTGCCAATGCGCACACCGGAGCGGGGGGGGCGGTGCAGCAATCGAGGAGGAGACGTGGCCGACGTTAACATCGGGCTTTTTATTTCTCACGTTTCCAGGTTGGCTTGGCACAATAGCCCCAGTGTTCAATGGGGGGGGGGGGGGGGCAGTCGCTTTCATGCGCAAGACATAATGCGAAGTGGCAGTTAGCAATTAGCTCCGCTTTGTTCCGAGGAGCAATTTCGGCACTTAACCGTGTGGGAAAGGTCTATTTCAGAGCGCGGGACAAGGGCCCACTGTGCATCTGGAGGCAGCCAACCAGTGAAAAGACCGAAATGGAGAGCCGGAGCACAGATGGTTACCCCGTCCTTATTTTAATAAGAATGGTATATTATGTAACATTTCTCAGTGTGTAACAGTGTCTTCAAGTAGCGATTGCTCCTTGTGTTCTCGTGCCACTCGCTGTCAGCCTTTCTCGCCGCCGTCTGCTCAGGAAACGCAAACAGCGGCTTCGGCACTCTCTTATCGGATTACGAAAGGATGGAGAAGTAATAGGTACACTGCTGGGGGGAGTGACCCCCCCCCCCAAAACTTCAGTAACTGAGGATTACACAGTTTGTGGGAGCTTTCCTTAAACAAACAGTAATCTGTTAATGTTGGAATCCGTCAGGTTGAAATTAGGGAGGATTTAGTGTCGGCGCACCTATAGGATGACCTCCCGAACAACCTGTTAAAACCTGCTTAATACTAAGATACGAGTAATAGAAACATGACCAGCTGGTTCTCTCTTCCTTCTCTGCTGTTCTCCCGTTCTCCCTGTAATCAGGCAAAGGCCATGGATCTTAGATGGTAAACGTGGATTTAGCCTGCAAAGGTCATGCTATTTTTTTTTTTCCGAAGTATTCTTCAACTGATTACGGTAAAAATTCTTGTATCCGGCAACGTCGGGGGCCAAGGCACTGACGAATTGTTCAATTGATTCCACAAAAAACACTGAACTGTAACACATTTGTAGCACCTACTTTAACCCTTTTATACATGCATGGTGATGATTATTGCACTGTTATTTTAACATACCGCAGGGCAAGCCGTGATGCAGCAGAATTAATCGTGGGTAAGCAATGGCGGAACAAAGAGAAGGCTCCTAAAGTCTTCCGCTCTGTAGGAATGCACAGGAACGGACACTTGTATTGCACAATGCTTTTCTTTATTCTTTGTTATTTTTGGTTATTTTAGTGTAAATTTTATTGGAATTGTTATATTGTTGTGAATTTTCAATTTTTCAATTTTTTTTCAATTTTCTTTACTGATATTTCCAAATTGTGCTGGTTACTTGAGGTATCCAGTACCTGAATTCCAGTTATGAGAACTTTTATTGTACTTTAAACGTTTTGTGTTTATATCCTTTGGTTTTGTGAATCGGCCGAATCAAAGGGAACTTGACATCTAGTAGCCTGAGTTGAAGGCAGAGTAGTAGCCATACCCCAAAATGGGCCCTGGATCCACATTAATTTTGTCCTCGTTAAAGGATCGAATCACTTGGAAAAGTTGTTCTCCTGTTTGTTAAACGCAGCCAGCACCCAGCGACCTCCACTTGACATCTTCTGGACGTGTAGTGCCATTTCAAAAGCTGTTATTTGTGAGGCGAGGCCCACAGTTATTCCAGAAATAGATATTTTAAGCAGCACAGAGACGTTTTACACTTCATTACGCTAAGCCAGTTACTGTTGGTTATACCCCTTCCATTGAAGTATCATATTGCGGAAACCTGCGCGGTCCATGGGGGATTAGGATCAACTGGTCTTCTGTAGGTATAACTGGAAGCTTCAGTACTTTCAGACCATGTGACTCAGGCAGTGACACTTGACCGTGATCAAGGATTATTCAAAATATGGATTTCTCTGGAAGCCGAAGACTGTAGCCAGTGAAGTTACGCTTTCTGCCTGTTTTGTGAGATTTCCTGTTGGTGTTATTCACTCTTTGCGGTTCTCCAGATAGGGGGGACGGTAGCTCAGTAAGTTCACTGTTGCAGGTTCTCGGCGCATGTGGATTTTTCTGGTACTCCCCATGTGTAGATTTTGCAGGTTCTCGCCGCGTGTGGAATTTGCAGGTTCTCCCCATGTGTGTTGGTTTCTTTTGGGTTCTCCAGCTTCCTCTGGCAGCCCAAAATGTGCAGTTAGGCTAATTTATAATCTATCATAGGGTATGACTGTGTGAGTATTTGCCCTGCAATGCACAGGCACCCCTTCCAGGGTTTACCCCAGTCTTCTCCCTGTGCTGATTAGGTGGGGTTCCAGGCCATCCAGACTAGGAAACATGGTTAGAAGATTGATGTACTCTCAAATGAGACAATCCTTTATTTGCACAGGTACATTGGCATGCTTCTCTTTGCTTACCCCATCTTGCTCACCATGACACAGGTGGGGCCAAACTTGGGGGGGGGGGGGGTTTCACAGCGCAGGGTTAGCCACCATGCTCTGGAGCTGGGAGTTAAGGGACTTGCTCAGGGCCCACAGCCATGTGACTCTTGATGAGGCTCGAACCAACAACCTTCTGATCCCAGGCACAGTCGCTTAGATCACTAAGCCACTCGGCGCCCCTATGTAGTGTAGTATGTATTCTGTCTACTGTATATATGATAAGAAAATGAGGCAAGGTTAGAAGGTCAGGAGGAGTGTTGGGGCCAGTTTTAATGAGCATGAGGGATGTACCTCCCCCCCCCCCACAAACTCACTAATTTGGGGGTTAAAGGAATTAATTTTCACCTCTCGGCTAAGCGTTTGCGAACTTCCTCCTCTTTTTAAAGGGTTAGGATTTAACGTAATCCAGACAACTGCGGCAGCGGGGGGTAGGGGGGGGAATCCCCTGAGGCCATGGGAGGGGGTAGGGTTAGGGTTAGGTCTCTGTTCCACACCTGGACCAGGGATTATCCCCAGCAGAACCACGTCCTGCTCATTGAATCGCACACTCTAGCGGTTTGCTAAACGTGGACTGTGGCAGAGCTCAGTGATATTATGTTTAACACATTAACGATTGAAAAAGGTGGTGCTGGTCCCGTCCTCTCATGACTAGTCTTCATACCAGTCTATATGACTGTTTATGCAAAATTAAACTGGAATCTGTCCATCATTTTACAGCTCTCGCAGAATAAGGGTTTCAAATTAAATCAATGACTGTCTGACTACAGTAGAAGCTTCTTTGGAGGAGAACAGAAAAATGCATTGAAGCTGCTCTGACATTCTTACCGAAAAGGAATCCTCAAAGCTCAAAGCCATATAGATATATACTTGGAGTCAATTGGATTTATTTAACTCATTAATTTTTCCTCCCCGCCTGTCCTCTGCAAGGTCCTGAGGGTTCAAAATCTATCCCATGAACAACCTCCACAAGGCAGGGAATAACCCAGGATGGTGATGCCACTCCATCAACAGATTTTATATTTATATTTGGTAACGCTTTACATGAATTTCACCTTCATAATGCTTTCATAGGACATGCAGTGCACCTTCGTAATGCATTCATAATGCATTCATAGAACATTCATAAGCAGCATGCAAGTACACCTTAACATCCTAACATCCCTTAATAGCTTTAATATACATTAACAAACATTACATGATTATACAGTTATAATGTTATTTATTAATATATTTTGCAACTGTTAATGGATTTTAGGATGTTAAGGTATACATACATGATGAATGTTTTATGAATAATGGTAAATGGACTGCATTTATATAGTGCTTTTCTACTCTTACGAGTACTCAAAGCACTTTACGCTTCACATTCACACACCGATGGCAAAGGCTGCCATGCAAGGCACCAACCTGCACCCCAGGAGCAATTTGGGGTTCAGTGTGTTGCTCAAGGACATTTGGTTGGGGACAGAAGGAATGTAGGCTCGAACCTGCAACCTTCCAGTTGCCGAACGATAGCACTACCTCCTGTGCCACCATCATTATGAAGATGTGCTGAGCATTTTATAAATGAAATATGAAAGCATTATGATGGTGCCGTTAATGTATTTAATATATTTAAAATGGGAATCAATTAATAATTTATGACTGTGATTAAACTCTTACGTGTGGTATTTACAAAGGTGCTTGGTTACTGTCTCCGGTTTGTCCCAAAGGTCACTGAGTGTTTCTGACATGCAGCATATTACACAATGTTGTTTCTTCGTCCTGCTCTGAAGGCCCCTCATGGCTTCTACATGTTGAACGGCAAACCGTTGGCCCAGCACAGCATCCTGCACAGTTTGCTGTGGCGGGAGTCAGCATGTTGTGTGTATTGCCTGCGCCGCGCGCCCCGTAACCGAATCCTTTTAATGCCGTAAAAACTTCATGAAAATATGCACTGACCTGGTGTTCCGCCGCAACGCTTGACCGGCTTAATACACTGTAAGTGTCACGGATGACTATGGCTCATTGAGACGAGCTTCCGAGCGAGATTGTGTTTCAAATCCCGCGAGCAGGCACTCTCTGCGCCGTGTGGGCAGCCTGTTAGCCGCCGCGAAGGGGATGTGCGTCTCCCGGCCCGCGGGCTGCTTTGTGTTGACAGGGAGCTCCGGAGGATTTGCCAGCTGCAGAAAAGCACCTGCAGATGGAGGCCAGTTTCCCCTTAAGGCTGCCAAGGCGCTTAGGGACCGTGCCTGGGCGTGCCTGGCAGCGGGGGCGAGGAGGTGTCCTTTTGCCTCGTGCCAGCGCCAAGAATCGCGGCCGGGAGACAGTTGCCCTCGTGCGGCTTCGGTGGCGATGATGATGGCAGTAGAAACCGCAGGTAATGGCTGAATTGTTAGCGGGTAAGCTGTAGATGGTTTGTCCTCATTTCCCTACGTGGAGAAAGACTGGTGGGGCGCGGCGTGCGCCTGTTGTGACTGCGCCATGGGGTGCTAATGGACTGTGAAACCCGGCTGAGGGAGCTTGGTGTGAGGATGACGGATACCTGAAGCGGGAGGCTTCCCATTGCTGCCCGTAGTGGGGGCCACAGCACAGTCCCGACCCTATCTGCTAAGGCCAGCCCTCCAGGTCGATTGCTTACATATTACATATTACTCTTTGTGGCTTTGCAGAACGGCGAGGAGAGAAGCAGGTCCGGACAGAGCATCCTACTGACATCCAAGCTCTGGGACTATTTTTGGAGGTGGTATGTGGCTCAGGGGGTTAAAATACTGCACCTCTGATCGGAAGGTTGCTAGTTCAAGTCCCTTGGGTGGTTTCACTATCGGGTCCTTGAGCAAAGACCTTAATCACTACAGGGATGGTCTGGTCCTGCCTTCTCAGTTACATATTTAACCCGCATTGTTGTCCAAAGCGATGAACAAGGGAGTAAAATGAGGAACATGACTGTCAATGGGTCGACTTGGCATAAGTCCAGCTAGTCTGAGCGTCCAGTGAATGCCCAGGCACAAGTGTAAGCAAAATTGGAGCAGGAGCTGCACAACAACTTATAACAAGGCAAGAACCAATTAGACTATTCAAGAACCAGACATGCAACATAAGAACGTTCACGGAACCTAAAGAGGCATCAGGCTGGTATCATGGAGCACATGAGTCTTGAGTAACCAAATGTGGTTCTACAGCTCATTCCACCATCAGGGGAACCACATGAGAGAACTGTGTTTTTAATTATGCGTTGCTTTGTATTAAAACTATCTGTTAAATAAATAAAATGTAAAGGTCAAAGGTAATCTTGAGCAATAATAGATTTGACCTAAAGGGCAGACAAGCAGGGCATTTGACTGCAAAAGGTGTAAATGGGAATATGAACTGGGAGATACTCTGTCCTTCCATTTTTCATAACCATTTACCCAGGAGATTATCCCAGAAAGTACAGGGCGTGAGGAATGGAATATGCTGTATGGGATTCTCAGATTCATACTTGCTGTTTTTAAGAAGAGGGCTTTATGGCTGCATTGGCATTGTGAGCTGTTAAAAATGAACCCCCGTGTCTTTAAATTACAGGTATTCCAGAATAAACAATGGTTTCCCTTTCAGTCCCACTGTAGTTTGAAAAAATCCACACAGACACACACACTTACAAATAACTGTAACCATCCCAGCTTCCAGGTGCGTAATCACCTAATACATCAGACGGCGGGTTTCCCAGCGGGGAGACGGGAGGCTTAAAAGGCAGTTTGATCCCAAATACAAACTTTTCCTCCTCTGGTTGTCGCCTGATCTTCCTGTGGGAGTTTTTTTTTTTTTGTCCGTTTTCTAAAGGAGATATCAGACGCTGGAGAAAACTCATTTTCTTCTCGGTCCAAACTTTCATCTCATTTCCTGGAGGATGATGACTTCCTGCTGGGGCGGTGAATGGGTGTTTATTGTGTGAAGGGGTGAACCTGTGGGCTGCCACCCCACTTGGGTAGTTAGGACCCCCCTCTGACTCTAGGAAGCATGGAACATTCTTCCTTCCCCACCGTTAGCCCCCCAGGACAATATGGTCACACTGGGACTCTAGCGTCCGGCAAAGCCGAGCTCTGCTCTGTAAAGGTCCTGAGATAAAGTTGTTGATTCCACTGTGTTGTATGTGCCGATGGCTGTTAGACCACAACTCCCTGAAAACTGTTTTCGCATGAAAATCTCTAAAATGAATTGAATTTTATCAAGAGTATGGTAGCACATCAGCCTAGCTAAATATCTAGCAGAATGATTGAGTACATGTGGTAAATGTCTAGAGGTAAGAATTTCTGTAAAACATAACTGTATTTACCAAAGAAAATGCCCAGGTTTATGATAATGTACCTGAAGAGCAGAAGATACGTTTTCGAGAAAAATTTGCTGGGTTTAGTGAATTTTGGAATTTTAACAAAAGTTAAATCATTGGATTAAATGAGGACTGAGTGAGTTCTGGTCCCCAGTTTGTAACATGATGAGGAAGCCTGACTTTAGGTCATTGGTGGTCCCATCTCGTAGCAGAAAGTAGACTGAGCTTTGAAATTTGCTCTTCAAATATTTCCTTTACATCAGCAAAGAAAATACATCTGCACAATATGTATATATGTCACCTTTCTGTCCCGCCTGTTTAAGCTATCGACCAACCTTATCTTTAGTATGGTTAGTGAAATGTCTTGTTTTACTGACGCCCCTGTATATTGTAGTTGCAGATCAGCTCAGGTGCAACGCGAAACCATCAATGAAACAACAAGCTGCGCTTCAGCTTCCTGAAACCCATTAATTAAAATGTACAAAAGCTATTTAATGAGCTTAATTGTGTATGAAAGACTTGCAGTCAAAGAGGAGGGTTTACAATGGCACAGTCACAATAAAGTGAGGAGAGGCTTCACAACTGCTTCTTTAAAAGTAAACCCAAGAACACAAGAGTGAAGGAGCATGCTAGCCTAATCTGCCCTTTGTCGCTAACCTTGAGAGCCCCTCTCCATCTCACCACACTCCCCCACCTTCTTATTAAGCTGGAGAGTGGAATCGTTGCTGTTTCTTTAAGCCAAACCCAACGGCCTGGTCAGATGGGTCACCGAGAGGCACTGTAGCAGGATACGAGGGGTCCACTCACTTTTTTCTTAGGCCTTAAGATATGATGATGATTTTCAGTTCTGCGTAGTATTTCACGCCATGTGGCTGCATACCTTATACTTTATACCTTAGCCTGATGCTCACCACACCAGAATTGTAACTGCGGATGTCAGACTACGCCATAGGGTCAGCATCTACAAGGCTACTTAGGCCTAGATTCTACTCAGAA
This sequence comes from Hyperopisus bebe, assembly GCA_026777045.1. Lineage (NCBI taxonomy): Eukaryota > Metazoa > Chordata > Actinopteri > Osteoglossiformes > Mormyridae > Hyperopisus > Hyperopisus bebe. The sequence continues at coordinate 10,129,739 of JAODJW010000015.1, forward strand.
CTGTAACTCAGCCTTTAGCTAATCAGGTCGTACGTGAGGATTTTCTTACAGCTAAAATATGCCAGATATGCTTTCAGAGTGTCATTGTTGACAGAGGCATGCATTTTTTTTTAAAGTCACTTGACTGCATTATCTTAGTAGGAACATAGTAATAGTTACATTTTTCTTTTTCATTGCTGGCCTTGCCCAGTTGTTGAACTTAGTGACAAGTTGACATGTTAAGATTTGATTGCGGTAGATACACATTTTACTGTACAGGAATGTTTCTTCCTCCTTTGCACCCTAACTGGCAAGGAGACACAGAGGTCGTACCAAAAGCTGATCTTGATCTTAATCCTGCCCCAAGGCTAAGATTGATGAAAGCATGGACAGACAAACACACGCTTCTACCCAACTGGGATTTTCTGTCAGCCTACTTGTGTTTGACCTGTGAAGCGGGAGAATTCTTTGTCCCAGATTTGTACCCAAAGAAAATAAAGGAAGTTGCACCGAACATTCCGTCTGTGATTTACTCTAGATTGCCTGTCGTACAATATTGATTTTCAGCAGAGCTTTCAGGGAATTTGCATATAGTAAACATTCACAGTGACACACTAAGGAACTATTGAATTTTGGATTGCGGGAGAAAATGGGAGGAAACATTCATACCTGCAGCTCTGGAGGTATGAGAGATCCTTCACTGCTGAGGTCTCCCCTAGCTAGGACATAAGCTGATGAAAATACTGAGCTAGAATGAGTATGTTACAAAGAGGCCATGCAAACTCAAAACTAGGCATAAAGTAAGAATATAAGATCACCTGAGTATGTAAGGAGATCACATATTCAGAATTAGGGAAATAAGAACATTAGAAGTGTTACAAGCGAATGAGCACTGGCGATTAGGAGCACAAGAACATCAGTGATGTTACAGACGAGAAGTCCTGCACTGCCGATTAGGACAAGAATCTCAGTGCTGTTACGGACCAGGAGAGGTCATGCACTGCACAAGAACATCAGTGCTGTTGCAGACCAGGAAAGGTCATGCACTGCACAAGAACATCAGTGCTGTTGCAGACCAGGGGAGGTCATGCATTGCCGATTAGGACAAGAACATGAGTGCTGTTGCAGAACAGGAAAGGTCATGCACTGCACAAGAACATCAGTGCTGTTGCAGACCAGGAAAGGTCATGCACTGCACAAGAACATCAGTGCTGTTGCAGACCAGGAGAGGTCATGCACTTGTTGATAGGACTTTTAGCACATTAGAGGTGTTATGAGTGAGTGGAGGTCAGGTTCTCAGTATTAGGAATACCAGTACATTTGAGGTGATAGAAATAGACCAAGCTTGCTTGTTTTTCTATTTAACATCCTATTGTTTTAAGATTCTTGAGCTACAGAAGCAATAGTATAGTTATTTTAGAAACCAGCAACCTTCTAAACAACTCCCTGGCTGCTATGCTGCATAATGTCCCATGAGACGCCTGGCACACGTGCTGGTGCCTCAGTCTGAGGTGTGTGCGTGCGGATCTCCTTCCTGTCTCCAGGTGCACCAGGTGCTGGGGCATCCCCAGGGGAATCCAGCCAGTGCCAGACCACTATGTGTCGTCTGCAGTGACATGACTCAGCCTCCAGTCCGCACAGTCTGCAGCAGAATTTCTACTTGAACTGGCAGGATAGTCTTAGTGGTGTCTTGGGTTAGATTATTTTTCAATCTTCCATGAATGGTTTGTGTCACAGCTTTCCCGACTTTCCCTGTGAGGAATTGATTCATTAAAGCAAAAGATTCTTTGGCCTGCAAGTAATATTAGCTGTGTATAATATATAGCTGTTGTATAGAGTAATGAGGCTAATGTAATTGTGTCTTAAACACTGTAGTAGGGTGTAATTCATGTATGGTTGAATTGTGTAATGGAGCAATTGAATGAAATATCAATATAGAGCCATGGTGTGTAAGTAAGATTATGTAATGTTGTTTCTGACTACATATACTTTCCATATCTAATTTGGTTGTTTATCGAAGCCGTATATAGTGATAGCATTTCCAGCAGGCTTTCCTCTCTCCAGGGACATATGCTTCTTAAAACATGATCTTTGAACAAATAATATGCAGGTCAGCTGCCTAACAATCATTGTGCATAGTAAGTATCGGCTTACGCTGTCATGAAGAGACTCGTCAGGATTATTATAACGAAGGTCTCATGTCTTCCTGGGCTGTTAAAGTACCGGTCATTTCGGTATAGGGTGGCTGTGTGTGGTACCCTCTCTTCATCTTACCTGCTCCTCTTTGCCCTTGAAAGCTGGTATTTCTGCGAATGTTAATTGAATGTTCTGCTGATATTCGCCATACAGGCCAAGCCAAGTCCACCGTTGTATATAAAAGACTGTGATGGAACTGGAAAAGTTGCTTTATAATTTTAGGGCTTAGTTATGGCGCCCCTATGCCTGTCTTGTTTTCTCCAATGGACCAACAAGTTTTGTTTTTGAGTTACATAAGCTGAAACTTGACAAAGGGACTTTATCTTCTTTTAAGAAGAGAGAATCTTACCTCAAAGCTGCCTTTAAACACCCCCCCTCAGCCCTTTTATGAGCCCTTTCTTCACACCTGTGGTCGCCTCTTAATTTTTCCCCTCGCTTTATCAGTGAATCATCCCCATGCAACCACCATTTTGTAGTCTGTACTTCTGAATAGACCGCGGTCTTTGTTGCTGCTGTTATCATCCCTCGATGCCTTGTTTTTCACTGGCCATGCTTTCTTCAGCTCTTCTGGATTTGATCTCCCTTTCAATGCCAAGCAGGTGCCTCTTGCTTCTGAGTTAATATCATTGTGTTTCAGTGCGTCAAGCATAATAACAGTCGTAACCCTTTAAAATATATCTTTCATGAGGTTTTCACACATAAGGGAACAGTCAGTAATCTACACTGGAGATTTGTGCCAGAATCTTTCTGTTTATTTCAGTTTATCGTACATATTCACACCTTCACACCAGTACCTATAGTGCCCTCAACAATTATTGGCACCGTTTGTAAAGATGGTAAAAAGGGTTGGAAAAAATACACCTGTTGGTGAAGTAGCTTCATCTCACACTGAAAAAATTAGAAAAATCCAACCTTTCATTTAAATAAATTTAATCCAAGAAAAAGAAATCTGTCATCAATAAATAAATACTTTCAACAAAAACACATGTGCCACGATTTTTGCCACCCAAGCATTTAATACTTTGTACAACCACCCTTTGCCAGTATAACAGCACTGAGTCTTCTCCTATGACATCTTATAGGGTTAGAGAATACAGCAGGGCATCTGAGTCCATTCCTCTGTACAGAATCTCTCCAGATCATCCAGGGTCCTTGGACATCTCTTGTGCACTCTCCTCTTCAGCTCAGCCCACAGGTTTTCAGTGGGGTTCAGGTCAGGTGACTGAGATGGCAAATCATTACAGGGGGTGCCATTAATTGTGGAGGGTGCTGTATTTTCAAACAACCATCCATCCGCCTGTCTGTCTGCCCATCTATTCATTCATCCATCTTCCAATTTATCTAGTACAGGGTCTTGGGCCTAATATTTTAGCATGAAAATAAATAATTAAGCAATTAATGTGTTTTTAAAAATGGGACATTAAAATACGTTTTGACTTTCGTTGTTATGGTTCAATGTCTTTACACTTTTAGATATTAAGTTTTATTCTGAAAGTTTTAGTAGCTGATGACCGGATAAAATTACAGTAACTACGGAAAACAACAGTCTCTGTGAACAAATGAAGAAATTAAGAAAACAGGAAAAAGCTAAATATTTAGAATTGAAAGTTTGTCGCGTTCTTGCAGACAGCATTCTACGGATGCATGATGGTGTACCGTCATCTCACACTGGGGGGGGTCCCACTCCAGTTTTCATGCTGTGTTGTGTGGGTAGTCAGATTTTCTCCTGCAGTCCAAAAACATATTGAAGTACTTGTTTAAGTTGCCCATAGTTGATGTTTGTGTGTGTGTGTGTCTTGCAATGGACTGTCAGCCCCCCTGTGCCCAAAGCAACCTAGGGATGAAGATTAAATAAAAAATGAGTATGACTACTTGATATATTCAGTAGTTCATAGGTGTCAGGATTATGATTACTTGCTAGGTCCACAGTTGTAGAGATGAGTTTAGTGATTATAATTATATGATAGATGAACAGAGTCGTAGAAATGAGTGCAGTGAGAACGATTACTTCATAGGTACACATCTGTAGAGATGGGTGAAGCGAATATGGTTCCTTGGGTATAGTTACTTGATATATCCACAGTTATGGAGATTGGTATAGTGAATATTGATAGATCCCATGTTGTAGGAATTGGTATAATTAGTATGATTACTGGAGAGGTCCACATTTATATTGATGGGTATAGTGTTTATGAATACTCGATAGATCCACAGTTGTATAGATGGGTATTGTGTTTACGGGTACTCAATAGATTCACAGAGATGTGTATATTGTGTATAACTACTTGATAGATCCACAGTTACAGAGATTGGTATACTTAGTATGATTACTTGATAGGTCCACATTTGTAGAGATGGGTATGAGTGCGTATGAGTACTCGATAGATCCAGTGTTGTAGAGATGGGTATAGTGGGTACAATTACTTGCTATGTTCAGCAGAGCACACTCACAGACATGGGAATGGATGAATATTTGCATTGCAGCAAGTTTAGCATGACTCATATGATGGCTTATTTTATGTTTAACTAACACTTTCCAGACTTCATGGCACCACCTGATAACCGCACACTTGTTGAGATCCTAGTTACCCATGAGAAAAAAAATTTAGAGGAAGACAGAGGCCGATATGACGGGGAGAAAAGAAAGAGATAATTGTTTCGTGCTATTCATACTGTTTCAGTTTTGTCACAGTTCATTGCAATGTTCTGTGAGAAACTCAAGTCTTGATCTCCTGATATGATGTTGCTCCAATAAATTTCAGGTGAAAGGTCTATGATAAGGAGGAAAAGGTTTTTTTCAAGTACTCTTTAGGTTTTAACAGTAAATGAACGAGGATTAAAAAAAAACAGGAATAAACAATTTTAAGTTAAAAAAATTGTAATTTTGCATTCAGTTTAAATGAAATTTACTGAGAGTTACTCATGCATTCACAGACCTCTTGCACATTGCACTTATATTGCACAGCACAATACCTTTTACCTATCACTTATGTATAGATTATGTACAGCTGAACATTTCATATATATTTTTGTCTTATATTATTATTTTTCCTTATTCTTTCTCTATATTTTGTTATCATGCACAGCTGCTCAGAGTGACCATGGTTACATTCCACTACATGTTGTATGTGTACAACTGTGTACGTGACGAATAAAGCTCTTGAATCTTGAATCATGTTCAAACTGCTTAAACTTGTGCTTATCTTTCATAATTCCCAGGTATTTTAAGAAGCCATCTTGTTCACTGTAACAGATTTGTAAAGAATTTTCAGTTGTTTTTTTTTCATTATTATTCACAAAACATTGCTCTTAGTTATGCTTAAATGTTTCCCACTGTTTGGCTGTTGTTTCAGCAGCATAAATAATGTGACAGATGTTGATTTAGAAAGGATGATTTTCATTGACACGGTTTCTTTGTTGTTCATAGTCAGACTGGTTTAACAGTGAAATAATCTGAGTGGCACCTTCCTTTTCTCGTGTCAGGTACAAGTCACAGGGTCCTAATGAGACCTCAGCCGCAGGTCTGTGGCCCCTGGAGGCCCCTGTGATTGTTCCTCAGTGTATGTGGGGGGTGGGGGGGGGTGTCCACCAGTATTGCAAGAACAGAACCCAATGAGTCAGTCAAAAAAGTTATAACCCTTAAAAAAAATATGCATGTGCGGAAGATATGTGCGGATATGTTAAATGTTGCTTTTGTTATGAAACCAATAAATTTGCAACATTTTTACAGAATTAAACAAACATTCCAAGGTTATCTGTGAGCACTGTATTTGTTTAGATTCTGTTGGAAAAGATAAATATATGTGCAGAATAACTTCTATTTAGCTGCATGTTTATTGTATTTCCTGTGTTTTTATCTAGTTGGTCATGTTTGTCTGCCCTTACGCCTGCACCTTTGTACCAAAATTCCTGGTACATGTTTGTGCTTGGCGAATAAACCAGATTCTGATTCTTTGGATAAAAGTATCCACTAAATAAACCTTCATGTTTTTCTGTGTTTTCCATAGAGCACCTTAAGAAGTTCAAGTAACTTCCTTTTAAAATGCCAGGATTTCACATAACCAATAAAAAGACATGAAACACATATAGGTTCATCCAAAATCAGAGCCACGTCCCAAAAATGTCTTGTTTGATTGTGATTCTGTGGTATACCCCATCTAAACAAGCCCAGTCCAGCAGCAGCACAAAGGTTAACCAAAGAAAGAGACTACAACAACCAGACCTCATTTCACTCTCATTCGTGTACAGAAACTGAAAATGCCTGTAAAGATCGGCAAGACACAAAAACAAGTTCTTTAAGCCAAGAAATGACTTTTGTCCTACATGTGCAGTCTAATCTGTCTTGTAACCGTCTGATTTTCGCTGATACAGTCGATTATCTGTGACACCAGTGTTTAACAGTCTTAAACCTGTTATTGTCTGAAAATGAAAGAGGGGAGTTTTTTTCCCATAACACCTCTGTGCAGATATGGAGATGAACGACACCGATGGCGCTTTTTGTTATTGTAGCACATCTGATAGAGCATTGGTTTTACTCCCCCCCCCCTTCTCGTTTTGCCCTTAGCAACACCCCCACCTCCCATACCTCTTACATGGTTGTGGCAATATAGACACATTTCATACTGTTCCAGGCTAACTGAAGGAAATAACGGAGATTAGTATCCAGGGAGGTGGGACAGGCAGCTCAGTAAAAAAAAAAAATCAGACTGGGGTGGGAGCGAGGTGGTGGACTGGGCTAATATTAGCTTGTTAGCTTGTTTAATAGGTAATACATGCATGCAGGCATTTCATGGATAGTAATTGGTTGCCTTTTGCAATAGTAGGTGATAGGTGATAGTATGACCCCCCCTAACCCCCCACCCCCCCACACACACACACACACACACGTCAGGTAAACATATCTTTATGGGGACAGCTCAAATGTATTTCTATGGGAAAAATGCTAACGCTAACTATGAGAGCCTTAACCCCTACCCAGCCCTAACCATAACCACAAGTAACTAAACAAAATACAAGGGTTTTTGCATTTTCAGTCTTTTAATTGCAGTCACAGATTTTTATTAAATCGAATTTTCCCTTATGGGGACCAGGAAACTGGTTTATGGCCTGAAGAGGTTTTGAGTCACCTCTTGGAGAAGTTTGTGTGGGTGCCCCCCCCCCATCACCTTCAGCCTCATGGCCCACTGGGGGAGACTGCTGTGTAACCATCACTATCCCAGCGACTTGCCGCACGAGCAGTCACCCTGCTAACTGACTGCGGTTAGTGTATAAGTACCCAGCTGCTCTTCTCTCCATTATTCTTTGTTTTTCACCCTTCCCCTTTTTAACACAAAGTCCCCTTCTCATTTAGGGATCCCCAGACCGTCCTCCCAGGGAGCAAAAATGTGGACTGTCCAGCAGGGAACTTGGGAGACAGCAAAAACATGGACTGTCTGGGGGACTCCCAGGACCGGATTGAGAAACACTGCTATGCAATTCTTCACAGTATCTGACTTCAGAAATGTGTTAGTCGAAACAAAACTGATAAAGTGAGTACCCGACATGTTTTGATTTCCTCAGAAAAAATTACAAGGAAGTGATAAGTGCTTAAGAGGTGCAGGTTTGTTCAAACTTGTTTCTTAAATTATATGCGATTAGCACAGAGCTTTTGGCAAGGTGTTAAAACATCAGACAGGCATTATATATGGAAAATGAACTCTTTTGACCCAAAACACGAAGTTTGTTGTATAATGGAGGATTATGATTGTAAGATGTGTGTGTGCAGATATACATATTATGCGACTGCAGAACATTTTAAGCACTGCCATTTGTATTGCAAAGTGAGTGGGATTTTCTTTTAATCTCCCAAACCTTCTGCAAATCTCCCAGAGTGATGTGCTCTTCAGACAAGCAGAACGCTTAAAAATTCCGAGCGCAGACTCGGAGCTGTCAGTGGTATTTAACGCAGCTTGACGTTACATAATGGCCATTTAAAGGGATACTATTTAGCAGAAGTTTCAACTTTTGAGGTCACGGATGAGATGAAGTGTATAATGGAGGTGTCTGTTCTTTCAGCGTTGAATGGACAGTTCCACTCTATGTATCCGCCTCCCACCCATTACCCTGGCAAGGGCAGTGTCGTCAGCGTTAGAAGCAACACAATGGGGACCCTCTTGCCTTGTTGACTTTGCAGATGGCCACCAATACAGAGTGTTGACGCTGCTGAGTGCCTGAGCTCAATCCTTTCCCTCATGGCTTCCCTCAGCGAGATAAGGTGTCCATCCCATCCCATTCGCTTCGGTGCCCTTTCACCTGTCCATCAGCCCCGGGGTTCAGATCTCACAGGAAGTGACCTCGCTTTGGGTGACCAGTTGTGATGTCAGTGCCCCGTCACGCGTGCTGGGTGTGAAAAAAGCTGGATCAGCATTTTTGCTTCGCTTACTTAAGTGCCTAGTGACAGGCATGGTGACAAGTAGGGACATGTGTATACACACACACACACACACATTCACAGATTAGGCATCTATATCTCTGTGGAGATTCTCCATTCATTTATATGGGCATAACCTTAACCAGAAGTAATCAAACAAAATACAAGAGTTTTTGCAAAATACATGAGTCTTGCTCTTGATTGCAGTTATGGATTTTCAGAAAATTGAGTTTTCTCTTACAGGCACCAGGCAACTGGACATGATGAGGTAAAAAAAAAAAAATATCATGTAGTGAGGACATCTGGTCCCCACAAGACAAGGTATATCTGGACCACACACAACACACACAATCTATACACACAGATTAGGCATCTATATGGGGATTCTGATTGCATTCGCAAATTTTATAAAATTTGGTTATTACAATGTAATATATACATGACCCCCCCAACACTCACACATACACACACAAACACACACACACAGACTTTCGCAGCTTCTCTGGTGGTCCTGCTCAGACACACATCCATCAGGGCCCTCACTTAGCCCCCTAATGCCTGAATGACGGCAGACAATGGTAGGTAAAGGCAAACAGAGCGTCGGGGGGAGGGGGCATGTTCCAGTTATAAGGGCCTGGGGAGAAGGTTGAGCCTGCTGGTGGTAGATGGACTGCATGCGTTTCTTTGCAGTGCTGCCCCACTCAATTGGCCACATGCTTGATGGCACATGTAAGGACTCCGAGGCCTTTTGGTGCGGCCACAGGTAGCTGTGATCTGAACAGGAAGTTCAGATCATTAACAAGTTGGCCCAGTATTACGTGGATGGTGATGAAATCAGCGCACAAATCCTGCGTTCGATCATCTCTCTCTGAGTCGGAAGTCGGGAGAAAAACGTCACTTCCTGTCGTTAAACACGCCTCTTTTCCGATGTTGATGTCGGAGAAAATTTTGTTGCACGAGATTCCCCTGTTTCATCATTTCAACATGGCGACTTACACAGTCAACAGTAATTCTATTTTATAAATATTTAAAAATGTTTATTTTGTTAAGTGTGTCAATAGTTATAAATGTAATTCCACAGGGTTGATTTAGAAAATACTATATCATGTAAACTGTATCCTAGCATGCAATATCAGATTTTCACCAGACTTGGTAATATCTTTTGTTTGTTTGTAATTTGTTTTGCCTCTCAAAAAAAGAATATTGTTATGGATCTACTAAAATATTATAAAGCTTTTATTGCTTTGTGAATCTCGCTCCAAATCTGCTAAAACATTATAAATTAACACACAACATGGAGGCAGCCATGTTTGTTCCGAGATGTGTAGCTTGAACGGGAGACTGGCGGATAATTTAATGCAAGAGCTTGGGAATATAGAGTTTGACAGAGAACCGTGTCCTCCCTTAAAGATCTCAGCACTGTGCCATCTCTTTCCACAGTGACAGTACGAGCTGTGACTGGGTTCTCCTTGGCTCATTTGCAGATCTTTTGGTGTGAGGCCACCATCAGATTCCTCACTCATCAGTCGGAGATAAAGCCCATTTGGAGGACTGCATCGTGAAGGCTGCGGCACAACCCAGCCGGAGAGGCTGGATGAGATGCGTGACGTGGCCCGTGCACAGCTGCAGGGTGATGGCGAGAACGGCAGCCAGATAAGCTCCACATCTCGGGCAGCTTTGTGGCATCATAGTGAGCATGTGGAAACCTGGAACCATCTTGCTGCAGAGGTGAAATATGTCCAAATTCAGTGCTGTGCAACAGTTTTTGACATTCAGTGAAAAGGCAGATTAAGTGACCTTCCTGTTGGTGTATTATCTCAAAACCTCTCCTAATGTCATGCCAGTATTTGCAGGAAATGTCCAAT
>JAODJW010000015.1:10140683-10155056 GCA_026777045.1 Hyperopisus bebe
AAAACTTCACACTGTTCCATTCCATCTGACGTAGTGTGGTGCTGACGTATCACCCGCCACACGGCTGCGCTCCAGCTCTCTTCCCTGAGGTGGTTCGCCGTGTGGTGGGTGTGGCAATGCACTGTATCAGCTCATGCTTCTTACCTCTTTCTCTCTCCAATATTAAATCGTATTTTTTGAGCAAATATACACTTATTACTCAGATAAATAGCTTTAAGCATTTGACTGCTGAACACTTTTGCACTATACTGTATACCTTCAGGCCACTGGCCAGGGGGTGGTCTGATGGTTGAGACCATTGAATTGTAACCATGAGATTTCTTCTCAAATCACAGAAAATAAAACCCAGCTCTTATAGCAATCACTGAATCTGAATTGCTCCAGTAAATCATACAGCTATACATGATACAATAAATTAATTAAATCACGGACAGCTTAATAGTGTGATTGACCATGCAGCGTTTACAACGCTGCCTCGATTCTAAGGTGTCAGATGGTCCGTAAAGCCGGTCGTGATTTTAATATGAGTGGTTTCCCAAGACAAGCATGTTACATTTGGGTGCTGTTTAAGTTGGGGTATATGTTGCCCGTGGGGGTAGGACAAAGGAGCCCCCAGTGCGTCTATCGGGCCACATGTGGACGATAGCGATCTAACAAAATGAGTAAACAATCCCGAGAAAACAAACTGCCTGCTGTACCAGTGCTTTGCCTGCCATCCATGAAGGGATTCACCTCTTGCAATCAGACAAAAGACTGGAGATAGGAGTGCAGTGGGCTTACTTGAGGGAGAGCCCGGCACTAACGCGAAACCCCCTTCCAAGACGGATAAAATGATAACGCCTCCTTTCCTGCTTTACTTGACTTAGACATGCTGATGGTTTTCATCTCCGATTAGCTCCCAGCCAGCAGCGCCATCCAGCAGAAGGCCCGTCACCTGGTCTCCGAAGAACCATCTTTGTGCCCCATTCAGCCGTTTGGGTTTACGTTTTTTTTTTTCTTTCTTTCTTTTCTTTAGTGTTGGTGTTTATTTCATTAGTGTCACAGCATTTTCCTTTGAGCGAAACGCATGTTAGCCGCGAGATCGAGCTGATTGGGATGCGTGGAGAGAGCGATAACCTGGCTAAGAGTGGAGAAACGCCGACGGGTGCCCCACTTTTAGGGGGGGGGCGGGGCTTCTGGGGTGACAAGCTGCAGTCATATGGAGTCACCGGCCCAGGGAGAGGACAGGCCGCATCTCCAGGTCATGCGGTGTTTAGCAATCTGCACTTATTTTGACACATGACAGATCTCAGCGCTCAGTATAAGAGGTGGATGGACATTGCCAAACTTATCCCAGTTCTTCACACTACAGAAGCTGACATGTGACATCATGTTCTTCCTTGTGTGTCTAGAACCCTGCATTTCTGGAATATCAGAATTTTTATTTGACAAACAATATGCATATCGGTCTTTTCCAGCAGTTTGACTCAATATTAGTCACCTGAATTCCACCCACCAATGCATCTCCACCAAAGAATAATTGAATTTTGTTATTGATACATGCTGTATGCTTACTTATTTCCTTGATTACAGAACAGCTGTGTAACATGCAGCTGTAACCTCTGTGTTTTTACTTGCTGGATCAAAATGAGCTGTCTTATAGTCTTACTCCTAATTTTGTCCTCTGGGCTGACACAAAGAGGCAGGGTGTCCCACAGCCTTGGGGCCTACCTGAGGGACTCCGCCGTCATTAGGTACAGTAGAAAAACATGAGGAACCAGCAGGCCCTAAAGTCATTACTCCAGTTTATTCCTCATCTATTATTCAGCTGTTAAATCTGACTGTGGTCTACAGGGAGGGCAGGAGAGAGACCAGGAAAATGTTTGTGTGTGTGTGTGTGTTTCGTGTTTCTGTGTGTGAAGAAAGCATGTGTGAGGGTGTTTGATTTCATGAGATAAGGAGAAAATGTATTTACATGGTTATATTGTGGGTGGTGTGTGTGTGCGCACACAAAACAAGGAGTGTTTATTATAGAGAGTGCTTTGTCTTGCACCTTTGTAGAGATCTTTGGTTGGGTTTTTACCTGTGCGATTGTGCATGTGTGTATGAGCATGTGAATGTTTGGGAAAGTGTGTTTGACAGTTTGTGCACTTTTGTTTCCTGGCAGTTTTGCTGAATGAAGGGGAAAAAAATTCGGATATGCCTTGAAAGATTTTAAAAAGTTTGCTTGTGCATAAAGATATGAATACAAACTGGCTTTCTTTTTAACAAAAATTATACCAATATGAATTTTTACCAGATTTAGACCAGTAGCATACAAGCACAGTATCTTCAGGCTGACTCAAAGAAACCTATTTTACAGCATTTATTTTGAGAAACATAATAAGTTGAATAAAATGATTGCTTTGTAGTCTTATGCTTGCAAAAAAAAAAAAACTCTCATGAAGGGAGTGAAAAACACCAACGGTCAACCTAGGTACCATCAGTTTAAAGTACAGTGTTAAAAAAATTAATCGAAACCTGCAAGTACAAGAAAATATAATAACCGATATTTTAAGTAATGAGAAATATAATATGAAATTTGATAGTCCCTCTTGTGGTGTTGGATTTGTAATATTTGCTAATTATTTTTATGTGTTTATTCATGCCAGTAAAATAATGCTTCTTGTTTTACTTTGCAGTCCATTTTAGAGAGTTTATAATGGGCCCATGGGAACAGTAACTAACAAATGTGTATCCATTCAAGCGAAATGCCATAGGATTTGTTAGCTTCCAATATGATACGTTACACCAGCCTTTACACCGAGTCTGATGTGTGCAGACGATAAAGCTAGCTGTGCTGCCAGCGGAAGGATCGCATATCCAGTTTGTTCAAACATATGGAGTTACGTAAGTATTACAATTAGACATCAGGCAAGGCCAGGAAGATAATTAAGCCCTTTTTTCACAGTGTGTGAGGGACTTAAATAGCTTTGTTTTGAGGGACAAAAGCCAGACTGTATGTGTGTCATTTGTGTATCGGGTTTAAGTCCAGTTCGCTTTGTATTCCAGGAACTGCATGTTCGTATCAACGGCAAAGCAATCTGCTGAACGAAACCCAATCCAGCAAGGTCTGAAAGACACTTGTGGCTGAACTGTTATTATGCATAAAGTGATATCATTATGTGTGTTTGTTGACAGATGGACCGTGCAACGCCATTGTTCTGCTAATTAGGACCGAACAACGGGCCCAGGGAAAGACCTCCCCCTCTGGGAAATGTGCAGTGATTTCGGTAGAAAGTGGAGGTCATCTAATCCAACCTGTAACTTGATGCATTTATCGATGCATGGTGGGTGATAATTCTTAGATATTTGCATGGCCTGGTGTCTGACCTGAAGCAGAACACACACTGTCAGCAGCATTTCCTAATGCTGACACCTGTTTACTGGCTCTTGACTGTTCTGACACCAATAATCACAGCCAAGGTTTAAGGTTCTGCAGAAGTCAACAGCATGGTTGCACTCAATGCTGAAGATATACTTAAAAGACTGCATGGAACGGATTACTGTCTCACTCGTGAGGCTAAAATCAAAGACAGATGGAAAATGTGCTTTAAAAATAATCTACTTCAGCAGTTCTCAAACCGGGGGGTCGTGGCCCAAATTTGGGTCGCTGCAAGTTTTCAAAGGGTCATGAGTCAGAGTTGGAAATGTAAGCATTTTAAAACCAGCAAGCTCCTATGCTGATCCACAATCAGATTTCCCAGCCCCAGTCCTAGAATTAACCTATATAAATGGGTCTTGGATCTGCAACTGCTTAAGCGCAACTAGTGAACACTCAACCAATCCACTAAGTCAAATCACAGATGCTTAATTTAAAATTCACTGGCATATCCAGCCAGATTTATGCGATAGGCATTGATTGACGTAAATTGCAGAGTGCACTGCATGCTTGATCATAGCATTGATTAAAACTCATACTTGATATAGGGCCACAACTAAGCTGGCATGGTAAAAATTGGGTTGCGGTGCAAAAAGGTTGAGAACCACTGGTCTACTTGTAAAAAAATAAAACAAAGGTAGCTGAATTTGATTGACAAGCTGTTTTGCCTGTCCAGCTGTTCTTCCAAATCCCGGCCTATGCTAACGCCAGCCAATCAGGTGCTGTCAAGGTGAGGCGTGAGAGCAGCCCACTTAGTAGTAGGAGAGGATACGGGATTTGTACAGCAGGACCCTTCCCAGTGGCAAAAAGAGAAGCTCTACATTTTCCTTTTAAAAGACCCTCAGACTTACCTTGATATCAAACTTGGTCTACAGTTATCAGAACCTACACATATCAGTTTACTATGAACAAAAACTCAAAAGGACCACACAAAATTACAGTGCGATCTTTATATCTTGATGGACGTGCAGAAAGGATACCTTAGATGCACAGCCGTGCGTATCACTAATCATTTACATACCTCGTTTTTACAGTAAAAGGTTTCTAGAAATATTGTACGTGATATGTCTGATATGCGTGCCCGGTGTCAAAGTACATGTTGTACATTTTTAATCGTGATAAAGTTAAACGACAACGATCTGCTCACGATCCTGTTCTGGATAAGCGGTTGAAAGATGGATGGCTAACGATGTGTATCCCGAACACAAGCAATACAGTGCACCTCAGTTAACAGGCGTTAACAGCCTGATTAAGCCACTAATAAAGACTTAAGACATGATGTACCAACTACTACTACTAAAATATGTAACTACAAAATATGTTTTACGATGCACTTATCTCTCATGTTGAGTTTACAAATAATTACTTTTATAAATCAATTAGAAGACATATAATTCCGGTTATTATTTATAATAGTCGTAATAGTACCTTGCATTTAAAAATGTAATACAGCTATTTTAAGTCCACAAAACGTAATTTAAAGCAACCTTTACCTGATCCCAAAGTACACCTGGGCAAGTGACAAAACGAAATTCTAATTAAAATACATAATGCAACCTAATTCGCCGGATGGCTTAAATGTTTTAAAAATTAAGCCTGTTAAGGGAAATGCACCGAGCCAAAGGGGGAGTGTCCAACTTGTTGCGGCTCATTTGGTGTCTTGACATAGTAATTTTAGCAAGCACCTCTGGAAGGGGAACTTAAAAGCCGGCGGGCAGAAGTGGAGTGGTTAGTCTGTGTAGCTCAGCTTACGGACTTCATTCTGCTAAGCGAGCACTACTGTGGATTGGTCCTTAGAGATCAGCAACCTAATCTCCTCACGTCAGACATGGATGGCACCAACAGCAGAGCGCTGGGTTTGTCGCCGCACACCACATCGCCCCTGACGGTCGGTGGCCTGCAGGTGCCGGCGTCCCTGCTGCGGACGCCTCCGCTGTTCCTAAGAGCGGCCGCCGCGGCCGCTTGCAGCCCGGCCCTGGAACGGGGGTATCCGCGGACCCCGAAGTGTGCGCGCTGCCGCAATCACGGCGTCGTGTCCGCGCTAAAGGGCCACAAGCGCTTCTGCCGATGGAGGGACTGCGTGTGCGCCAAATGCACGCTGATCGCGGAGAGACAGCGAGTCATGGCAGCTCAGGTGGCTCTGCGCAGGCAGCAGGCGCAGGAGGAGAGCGAGGCGCGGGAGCTGCACTTCATGTACTCCGGATCGGGGTCATCTGACACCGGACTGACCATGCCGGCGTCCGTGGTCCCTGCGCCAGGGTCCGCTCCTGCAAACTGTGGTCTCAGGACCCCGGGATACGATGTATTCAGCATAGACGACCAGAAAGACGGTAATTTAATTTTGATGCAATCATCTAAATCAATAAAATACTTTTATGTAATATAATATTTTGAATCTTACGTCCACCCATTTTGCGGTTTAACAGGCCTATTTAATCCACCAGGGCTGTAAATTTAAACCACTAGAACTGTAATTTTATTGACACTTATTAAAGTAAGTGTAAGTGTAGTTTGACTCAGGGAATGCGGGCAAAATATAAATCATGCTCGGGTTTCACTGAGTGCGGTTTTGTATGCTTAAGCGCGTGTTGTACCGCCTCTTTGATGAACTGTTTCTACAATTTATTTGATATTTCTGCAGGAGACAAGCTGCCGAAATACAGTTTATATGGCGGATTCACGGGACGTCCTGTATTTGCCTCTCACTCGGCACCTCTGCCCTCTCCTTTAGGGAGAAATGACTCCACGTCCGGCCGGGATAAAGATAAGGAGAGTGAAATCCAGTCCCCCGGTTCCGATCAGCTGTCAGACCAGATGGGAAGTCCAAGGTCACTGTCTTCCTCCGACCTGGAATCGGGCAGCGAGTCGGACCGGCAAAAGGACTTCCCAGCCCTAGATCTGAATCCTGCGGGTTCCTCCTCTGGCCACCGAGACCCCACTGACGTGATGGCTAAGATCTTTCCTCACCATAAGCGGGACGTGCTGGAATCAGTGGTGAAGAACTGCAAGGGCGACATTGTGAAAGCCATCGAGATGATGCTGAACTCCAAAGAGGACAGGTGCAGCGCAGAAAGCGTCAGTATCTCCGCGGGCGATCATGCGACCCTGCAGAAGACTGCGGGCTTTGGACTAACCGGAGGCGCTCTGGGGACGTTTAGTGCCAAATCTGCCTTTTCTCCTTTGCAAACGCCCGCGACTTCTATCGGGAGCGATAGCATTTACGGCTTGAATCCCAGATTCGGTATTAGTCCATTGAGACTTGCTTATTCTAGCTCAGGTGGGGGTATAACTAGTTTTATGTCGCCCTATTTAACCTCCGGGTTAGTGCCGGCTTTTCCTCTCCGGCCCCCGATGGACTACTCCTTCCCCGGAATGATGCGAGACTTACCTTACCTCCAGAGCAAGGACTTGTGCAATACAAGCATTTATGCGCGCCTAAATCATGACAAATAACATCATGTGTAACCTTAGTGGGGAAAATGAGTAGCTTAAATGCCGTTGGACGCTGTCGGGCAAACATAAACCAGCATCCCTGTATAATTTTTATGCGAAAAGTTCTTTGTAAATACCCCTGTCTTGATTCAGATACCAACCGGATACTGTGTTCTTGTATTTTTAAAGCCTTTTTTATGCCATATGTTAATATTTTAGTTATCAATATATTTTTGAATAATGTATATTTTGTAAAGTTTCATAATCTGAATAAAAGGCAAAAATGGAAAAATAAAATGTCAATTTTTATGCAGTTGCTAATCAAAATGAAATCATTTCAATTTTGCAGCAGCTTTGTGTTAAATAGACGATTTGATGAGGTAAACATGCGGGTTTTATTCTTGGATGACCTTTAAATTGCAGTATACAGAATGTTTATTAATTAGTTATCTTTATTTTAAGATGAAATCTTCATTATTCGCAAAAAAGCTTCTATATTCAACTTTCGACTCCCATTGCATTTTGTAAGATATAATAACATCTCTTTGTTTTATTTTGGTGCAGAAACAGTTTTTACAAGGGAAAATCACCCCATTATCAAAACCTACAACAGCCTAGTTCATATCTCACGATAATGCGTTTAGTACTACTTAAGTGTGGCTTGTAGGCTATTAGGCCTGCATTAGCCTATTGCATTTTGACATGAAATAGAAAAACAACGCAGACATGTATACTAATTCAGCTTTTTGATTCAAAGTTTTTGAAAACTGAAACGACAAGTCAGTGACGAATTCACCATAAAGATGTCTAAATAATTGCAGAGACATAACGAACTCACTCCGAAGTTGGCCGAAAAATTGAACATTTAAATTCCGGGTGGGATACCAACCTTAAGCACGGTACTTAACATGAATGACTTTAGCAAACAGTCACTTATGTAAACAGTGCCCCAGGTAAGCAGGCTGCCTGTAGGGCAGAATAGATAAATATATACCAAAGCTACAATCCCTCAACATTCCGGGATGTTGTATGCTAACCTGTAAAACTCAAAGCATTCAGCACCAGTAAGCAAATTAAATATTTCATTGACTGTTGTTACTGGCACGCATGCATTTTGTACAATACGATAACACACTATTAACAGCCCCTTTTTTGTATTCACAAATAGGCCGACCTAATAAATTGACTGGTATTTGTCAAAGTGATCTCAGGCTGTTGGTGTAAAGTTGAGGAAAATTGTAGACCGCTGATGTAATGGGACTAAAAGCCGAGTCATGGGCTCGCTGTACATATGAAGTGTGTTCGACAAAGCCGTTGAATTAACCTGTGCTGTTTGCACTGGGATGTGTCAAAGCATTTTAAAGGGCAGTGTAACATTTTTTGAGTCGCTGGGTGAACTATGCCGAATACCTGCGTTGTTACATCAGGGCTTTTCTCTCAGGAAAGAAGTAGCGGAATCTGGCTGACATCCCCTGCCCCCCCCAACAATGTGTTTTCCCATTTTGTCAACTTATTTAATAACCTTTAGGCTACAATGTGCTTACCAATTACAAACACAAGCTCAAATTAAAGTACAATATTCCTTCTATGATACCCAGTCATTAATGACATGGGACAGTGAGTGGATCAGCGGACTGAGCCTCTGTGCTGCTGATTGGAAAAATTGTAGATTCTAGCCCTGGCCTCAGCTGAATGGACACACGTCGATAGACCCTTAAGCAGGGCCTTTAGCCCCCAGCTCCCGTGGTGCTGAACACTGGCTGACTGTGACCTGTGACCCCCAGGCTTACTCTCATGTTTGTGTGTCTCACAGAGAGCAAGATGGGGTGGGCAAAGAGAAGCATTCCACTGTACTTGTGCAAAATGGCAAATAAAGGGTCATTTCATAGCCTGAGGTCTTATTAAAAGTGAAGGAAATGATTTTTAATGAGATGGGTCTATCTAAATTCTGCTCCCCCGTTTCTAGTCTAAAAAAAACAAACTTTGATCATTATGTGAATGGTGGGGCCCCTTTTACCATGTTAGTGATCCTGAGATATTTTTGCTGCAGTTGTAGCTTTGAAGATTCCACTGAATCTTGAATCTCTTCAATGCAGTGACATTTGCGCTTTAAACATCTGCGTCCCCCAATAGCCAAAGGTACCTTTGGATAGTTAACTCTATCGTCCAAGGCCACCATTGATACGATGAGAAATGAACTGCTTAATAACACGTGTTAATTTCTGTATAATTCCACCTTACCTCATTAAAGAATGCATGGCAGGTACGTAGCACTAATAACAGCCATTGAATAAAATTTTAGTGACTTATTTCGGAATAATACATAAGTACATAAGCAATAGAACTCCAGTAAGCAAAAGAAGGTGTTCGAGAAAAGTGCACTTTTTGCTGTTTAATAACAATGTTACTTTATTTTAGATGATTTTTTTTCATGTGACTCCTCAGATCATTCTGGTCTGTTTTTTCCCATAGCAGCTAGATGAGACCTGCAAGAAAATCCTTGCCTGCTTCAGGTTTGCCTGTCAAATTCCAGAGCTAGACGAAGTGTCCCGGATCAGCACAAACATTGGGGAAATTGATCGGAGTTCAAGCAAATTTGCAATGGTACCATACATTTGTTTCATTAATAAACTTGAGTTTTTTTGTGTTTTCTCTCTTTCTCAAAAAAAATAAAGGACTAAGAAATACTACATTTTCATTTGTGAAGAACAGGCGGCAATCACTCTTACCTTTGCTGTAATTTAGAGTTTCCATGGTTGTGTCCTCTAAACACGCAGATTAAATTGTATTTATGTTTTAAACTAAACCCATTTGCAATGTCTTTTTGTAATTTTTTAGACGCCACTAGAGGTCACCTTTTCCGCCGTCTGTTCGAAGCTGCTCTTCATATGGTTTGGATCACGTTTCCTTTTTACACATTTATTTAGCAGACCCTTTTACCAAAATCGACGTTCAGCTGAGGAAGTATGGACAGCCGGTCCCTGGAGCAACAGAAGGTTAAGGGTCTAGCAGTGAATTTACTTGGCCGACCACGGGACTTGCAGTAGGAGGCCTTTCGATTACAAGAACAAGGTCCTACTAGACCGATCACCAGCCAAAAATGTTTCGCCCCTCCCCGTCGGGGAATCGAACCCCGGTCTCCCGCGTGACAGGCGGGGATACTAACCACTATACTAACGAGGAAGCACCTGTTAGACACCCGTTTAAAACCCACTTAGAAAATAGCTTCGAAGAAAAAACCTTTACGTTATTTTATCCTAATACAGAATGAGTGCTTCTCACTGCTTTACAGGATATTTTATAGATTGATACTGACTGAAGGTGACTATGAAAAAACGAACGTTCTATTTTGTTTTAAAAATTAAAGCAAATGTTATGTGTGCAGTGTTTACACAATGACATTCATAGTTCGCAACACTAAGAATATAAAAACAGAAAACAATAGCACAGTAGATATTTAAATATACATATCCACCAATTAATGTAGGAGAAAATTTCATAACCGTTTTAGGATAGGTTAATTTGTATTCAATGTAGCACATGCTAATTTAGAGTACTGAAAGTACTGTACAAAATTATTAACAAAAAATACCCAGTGTTTCTCTGTTTGAGGCAGACTTCAGTAACTTGACTGTAAATCGTGTTTAGCTAAACTTCTCCTCTTGTTACAGGAACCAGGTTTAACTTAAACCATTTAGCTGAAATCGTATAAATCCGGGGATAACCCACAGCTAGGCCTAGTTTTTATGTATTTCATACATGTTTACGTTAATGCTTTATACATTAATACTGCGCGTAGGAATTCAAGTTGGCGTGACTCGCCTTTTTTCCATTAACACTAAAAGACCATGCGCGAGTTTACGCAACCAATCAAACGCTACATCTTTGTCACGTGGTTTTATTTAAGGAAGTGCTCCTGCCCAAATGTAATGAGAGTGGCGGCTCATCAGGTTACTTATGACCTGCGTTGATTATGCAGTATCACATTGTTGTCGCTGTGGCAATTTGGTCTGCAGTATTTGTGGACTCGAGAAAGATAAGAGGAATATCTCTTGCGTGTGAGTGTTCAGTGAAAAGACCCACACAACCTATTCTGTTAGCATTTTGTTCACTAATCTCGGAAGTTTTTCATCATCGCGTTTGTAGTTGTTCAATTCCTAAAGACTCGCGATAGTAAACTTGCTGTTTGAAGCCTAAAATCTCAACACTTTTATTCATTTACCATACGACTTTCGTAAATCCCTCCAATCTACCTTTATTTATCATATAAAGACAAATATTGCATAAATACCAACTAACTCACGGAGTAGTGTTAGTGCGGTGTTAACATTGCTAAGTTATCGACAATCAGTATATAATGATTAATATCAAGACAATTAAACCTGCAAACTAACCTCAGAAATGTAATTTTTAAGAGGTCAAACAGTCTCTTTTCATTCTTTGGTTTTGAAGACTTTCTTCATTCTTTGCATTTGAAATCATATTCAATTACTCAGGTTATATTGTGTTGCTCTTTCCAAATAATAGATAGGAAATTTTACAAAGAGAAGAAGACCTTCCTTTGCCTGGACGGCTCAAAGATCATCCCATTCGACCAAGTGAATGACGACTATTGTGATTGTCTGGATGGCTCTGATGAACCAGGTAATGATGCTGAGATTTATTTTCTGTTCAATATTTGCCATGCCATAATTTTTTTGTGAACCCTTTTTCTATTTTTTCTTCTCAGCTTCATGGTTTTTCCTAGTTACATCTGTACTGTGAAAAAATACTTATTGCTAGTGTTTTGTTTTGAGAAGCTGACCTTGGGGAAAAATTCTTTGGAGTAGGAGAGCCTTTATTCACAAGTGTAAGGACAGTGAGTTGTAAATTGGATGATAATCAAGAAAAACATTGCTGCGGGAGCCTGGCGTTTAGTTACGGCCAGGGTGTTAGGACAACGAGATTAAGATTAGACAACATGATGCTCCTGTATGGGGGGAGCGGCCCGTCCTGAATGATGGTCACTGCATGATGGGTGAGCTACCGGGAAGACACAGCATGGATTTATTTGATCCAGTTGAGCAGCGATTCTCAACCCATGGGTCGTGACCCAAATTTGAGTTGCGGCAAATCCTGAACGGGTCGTGATGTAAGCATTTTAAAACCAGCAGGCTCCTATGCTGATGAACGATCAGATTTTCCAGCCCCAGTCCTAGAATTAACCTGTATAAATGAGTCCTGGGTCTGCAACCGCTTAGCGTTCAACTAGTGAACACTCAACCAATCCACAGATGCTTAATTTAAAATTCGCCTGCACGTCCAATCAGATTTGAGCGATAGGCATTGAGGTATGGAGCACGCACCCACCGCACAACAAACTACCTTAGGGATGAGAACCTGAGTGCAGCCATGCGGCGGGTGATACCTCAGCACCACACTAGTCACACTGAGAATCTATGGGATATTATCAAGAGGAAAATGAGGTCCACCAGACCCAAAAACAAAGAAGAGCTGACAGCAAGCATCAAGGAAATCTTGAAGGGCTTCCATAACTGCCAGGCAATGCCACAGGCTGATTGCGCCATGGCATTGAGGCATCGAGGCAGTGATTAAGGCAAAGGGATTCCCAACCAAGTACTGAAGATTGACATATCGTTTTGAAAGTACCATATTTTGATTGATTTGATGTGATCCTAATTTTTTTTTCTGCAAAAACTGAGAAGTAAATGGTGAGGTCTTCACAGTATTCTAATTTTTTGAATTCCTGTTTTCGTGGGTTTTATGAGCTGGAAGCCCAAATAAACAACGAAGTTCTTGAAATCGTTTAAGTTGTGGGCCCTGAATTTATAATCTATGAAAACTTAACATTTTGAATGGAATTATGGAAATAAAGTTTTCCATGATATTCTAATTTTTTGGAAAGGGTCTGTAAGTGTCCGTATAGCAGCGAAAAGCTGGCATCCGGCCAAACGCTTCGTCTGTCATCTGAAGCCCTGGTGATTATTGCGCATGCGCGATGCAATATCGACATGGTATCGCCCAGCCCTAGGCTCAGGGCATTGCTCAAGGACCCAACGGTGTCACTACTCAGCCAGTCATGGGATTTGATGCACAGATTTGATATGGTATGATTTGTTTGCATGCGCGTGCTCATTTCGCTGGTATTCTTGCAGTTCTCTGCCTTCCGGTGTGTCATCTTTTCCTGATTTGTCCAAACTGTTGCGTACACCTCCTCCTGAGTTCTCCAGAAATTACTGACTACTTTCTGCTTTCTTGTGTCTTTTTAATATTTGGGAAAAGCCAGTATAACTTAATATTTTATTATTCATTTTTTATGAATGGGTTCTAGTTGCAGAGTAACACCGCCACTCTGGGTTATGTTTTAGACATACAACTAATGTAATAGTTTATAGAATATTTATTTAAGCTGTTAAAATATTAACTTATTTGTTGTTTACAATTAAATTTGTATGCCCTGTGATTTTACTGCCGTAGACCATATGGCTCTGTTGCATGTTTGTTTATGAAGTCTGCTGCCAGTGCATTGCTAAATGTATATTTGTTAGCTTTGGCCTGGGTGGGTATTTAGCAGGGTGCACCTGTGTGTGGCTGTTTTAATACGGGTGACCATGCAGCAGAACCCTCCTGCTCCACAGACCTGGGTTTCGTTTGTTCATTTGTTTGTTCGTCTGTTCGTCTGTCACTCTGGTATGGCATCTCCTTTAGTGGGGTGTAGTAACACGACCCTGTTCTGATTCTCACAGGCACGGCAGCTTGTTTGAATGGGCGGTTCTACTGCGCCAACCTGGGCTTCCGGCCATGCTATATCCAGTCCTCCCGCGTCAATGACGGGATTTGCGGTAAGGGGCTGGTTTTGGGGAGTATTCAAACCTTTGTCAGTTGTATAAGTACAAATAAAATAAAATACTGGCTTGCATACATCCTGTCAGACTTCAACATATAACGATAAATAGCAACAAACAGCAAATAAATAATTGAATAGTGAGGAGAAATAGCATGGGGGTGGTCCTTGACTTACAATCATATTACGTTCATATGAACCCATTGTAAGTGGAAAATATCGTAAGTCAAATGTCAGTGTGATATGATAAATAATTACTGTAACTAACTAAATTCCAGTTATTAAAGTTTGTTTGGTTAAACATAGAAAAAAATACTGTATGATACACTGCATGAGATGTTTACTCTCACGATCACTTCAGTGATTGGAAACGTCCATCCCCTGGCATGAGTAGAAAGTATTGTATGGTATATCGCTAGCCTGGCAAAAGGTCAAAATTCAAAATTTGACTACTGAATGCTCAATGCTATCGCAGCATCGTGAAGTTGAAAAATTGTAAATCGTAAAGCGAGGAGCATCTGTACTTACAAACAGTATGCAAACAGTATACATACGATGTGCCATAATGTATGAGTAGGACCACAAGGTGCAGAGGTCTTTAAGTAAATGGCAGTGGAGAATTATCAGTGCTTGTGCAGCATTGTCACAGCTCTTGGGAAATAGTGGTTCTTGAGTCTTGATCCTGATGGACCTATAG
>JAODJW010000015.1:10162115-10175803 GCA_026777045.1 Hyperopisus bebe
TGGCCCCTTGGGCTAGCGCATGCTAACCAGGCTGTCTAACCTGGTGGCCCCTTGGGCTAGCGCATGCTAACCAGGCTATCTAACCTGGTGGCCCCTTGGGCTAGCGCATGCTAACCAGGCTATCTAATCTGGTGGTTAATTACAGCTGTGTCATAATACTGCAATGGACACCTTCACTGCATGTTTACTGTCACTTCTGGCTTCTAGTGTAAAGAAATAGAGATGAAAGATGGCGGTCGCTTGCCGACAGAAATGGATGCTTTTAACCAATGGGGAAACTAAGGCCTGTAAAGGCTTTATGGGTGGACCTATCATGGGCCGTCTGTCGCTGACTGTTCTCGCCAACTTCCCGTTGATAACCGTTCCTTTACACGGCTCGCGATCACCTGACCCGTTATGGCCGCTATGGGTGTCCACGCCTGCTTCCTCCAATGCCTTGTCAGACCGCGGCCCTCGTCCCAGTCCATGTTCCGCACTGCTTCGGCCTACCACGTGTCACATGACCATGTTTAGTGCTCTGGCCAGTCCACCGCTCCGCTGAGCACGGTGCACTTAGGTCCGGTCTTGATATTTTTAGTCGTGCCTTTTCAGTTGCCGTAGCGATTGAGTGACAGATTGGGGCTGGGTTCCAAGCCCGGGCCGTGACCTCCACACCTGAACCTCGATGGGAGGGGAATACGGAGTCCCACCTCCCCCGTCTGTTAATATCGTTCTCGTAGGCAAGGTCAAGGCTGACGCTTATTATTTTAGTCTCGCTTTGCAGTTGCGTCCTACTGCTGCTCCTCTCCACAGAGAGGATACCCATACGATTGATGGGCGTTCTTTTTCTTTTTCTTTTTCTCCTGTTTTCCAGCTTGCATGACCAACATAAAATGAGCTCAATTAATCACTTTCACTGCGAAAGGCACAGTGGATAAACTGAGTTCATCAAGGAGCTCGTCCTAGAAAAGAAGTCATCCTCGGCCAAACAGCTTTTGCCGTATCCATCATTACGTTACCGAGATTGTTCTGGAGGGGGGGCACAAATGCGCACACACTTATTATTTTTCTCATTAGGGGTGTTAAGCTATTTCAGGGGAATAGATTGGACTGAGCTTCCTTGTCGGCTTGGCTCTGCCATGCGACAGCTTTGGTAATTTAAATAGTGTATGATCTGTGCCCTGTAGATATTTGGCAATTTGGGTATTGTATTCTTTCTCCCCCGTCTTCCGTCCCAGTGTTCTCGCACAAGTACATTGTGCGTGCGTGCGTGCGTGTGTGAGCACGCGTCTGTTTAAACATCTTATATTTTTAACATCTGTTATTTCATCTTGCTGCGAGAAGAGTTTGTCCTTGTTCAAATCCTCGCGAGGTGGTGTTTCCGTACTTGCATCTGGAGGAGGCTGCCGGAACGATTATTTTTTTGCTGCGCGAACGTAGAGCTTGTCTGCCAGGTGTATAAGGTATATTTCAGCCTCAAGGTTTAAGGTTTGTTTGCTTTTTTTTTTTGTTGTTTTTCTCCTTTTATGATGTGCTGCGGACTGCCGCTCCTGGGTCTCAGTAATACTCCGTGCTCGTCCACAGAACCAGCTGAAGGACCTTCAGAGGATTCTCTCTGGGCTCCAGACCAAGTTGGAGGCTCACAGGAAGAGAAAGCTGGAAGCTGATGCCCATCAGGCCAAGGTGATGGGGGTCCTGAAATCACCCGGGGATGGTAAGAGGACCCCCCCCCCCCCACTTTCGGTCTGACCATCTGCTTTGTGGATGTTGTTGTTGTTCTCCCCAAAATTTAATTGACCCGCCAGGGGTTACCGGATGAAACGCATCCACAGTCCCCCAGCTGACTGACGACACCCTGATGTAAAAACATGTCCTTCTGAGCTGCTAGAAAGCGCTGGCACCGAAACCTGCTGTTATTATTCTCAAAATCGGCTTCATATTGATCAGGAAAAAAGGTTCCCTTTGAAAAATAACCAGGCCGGAGCAGACAGTCATTCACACGCACACCATGTATGTGTGGTCGGGTCTTGAGAATGAAGCTCGTTTCATTTTATATAATTATCCTAATTGGTTTTGCTGTGAATCGAGATGGGGGAAGATGTGGATGAGTAACAGGAGCAGAATTGGTGTGCAGATGATGACTCTGTGAATTTGTCTATGCCTTCCTAATCGACATACATTAATATGGCCTCTTCCTAACCGTTGCTGCCTCACCACCTGCCTGTTACACAATAACGTGGCTCTCTGTGAGAAATGGCCAACAGGTGCCGCTCTCATCATCCTGACATGCCGAGATTGATGCGGCGTTGCGCCATGACTTGCCCCCAGGAAAACTTTTGATTGCGAAAGGTCATCCGACTTTGCCAGCGCCACGGAGGGGCCGTTCATCACCGGCCCTGGCGCGAGGTGACCTTTCCCCGGGCTCCTTCTGGGACGCGGCGGTGACGTGTGGCTCGAAGGCCCGCCCTGGCTCTGGCATCCATATCAAAGGCATTTCGGGGGGTGGGGGGGTACGTCACGGTTATTGGCTCAGCCCTCAGTGCCTGTGTGTGACTCCGGCTGGGCGCCGGGGGTGTGTCGGGTTTGATAGCAGCACAGCTGAGCTTTTTCCACTTGTATATTGGATGTCAGATGCATTATGAGCCTGGGGCATTGGCAGTTAAAGCCCCGAATCAATCCAGATGATCCCTGAATGATTTGATGAGCTCTGTTTTAACAACCATGCTTGCAGTTTGAGAATTCCATACAGCAGCAGTTCAGGGCTGCGTTTCCCAAAGCCTTCGCAGTGCTAGGGGTCCATGATTTTGCTCCCTCCCAGCTCCCTGTCGGACAGTCCACATTTTTGCTCCCTCTCAGCTCCCTGCCAGACAGTCCACATTTTTGCTCCCTCTCAGCTCCCTGCCAGACAGTCCACATTTTTGCTCCCTCTCAGCTCCCTGCCGGACAGTCCACATTTTTGCTCCCTCTCAGCTCCCTGACAGACAGTCCACATTTTTGCTCCCTACCTGACAGTCCTCATTGTTGCTCCCTCCCAGTTCCCTGCCGGACAGTCCACATTTTTGCTCCAGTATAGAGCTTGGACGGAGCAAAAACGTGGATTTGTCTGCAGGTCCCTGAGGGCCAGATTGGGAAACACTGTCGCAGGATTCTAACAGCAGCCCTGCTGGGTGTATTTTGTATATGTATCAGTGTTTTCCGCGATGTCAGAGCGCAGATAAAAGCTGAGACGGTGGTCGTGCAGAAGCATTACGTTATGCATTGATTTATATGAAACTCAAATCAAATGAGCCCAATTAATCTGCGAATGGAATAAATCACGGCTGCTTTATGAATCTTGTATGCACGTTTATATTGCCATTGTGTACCGTTTGAAGCCGAAAACAGCCCTCTTGCATCCTAATGAGATTCTCATAATTAAAATGCACCAGACAAATGTCTTAAGAATATTAATTTTCCCCTGCCTAACTTTTCCCTTGATTGAATATTAGATGTGCTGGAGCTCATCGTTCTTCCTGGTCGTTATAATTTTTCTCCTTTCGGAAGCGTGAATTTTATCCCTCCCCTTTGTAAGGCCACCGTGACCGGTGTCTAGCTGGGTCACAGGTCACGCCGTGTCCCATGGGTGGGGGATGCAGACTATAAAGTCCGGTTCTTCCCGCCCAACCCGTCTGTGCCCTGGAGGTAGGGGTCTGGACAGGGGTGGGCGTCTTCGTGACGGAAGTATGGTGTGACGTGCGTGATTGTCCTGCGGCGTTTGTGAGAGAATGTTTGGAAGGAGCTGTGGCAGCCAGCCTCCGGGTATTGAGTCGGACCTGGATGCGGAGGGACAACCTGGAGAGGAATCATGCGGCTCGGTGATTAATCTGGAGTCGACTGTCATCAGTGCTCATCTCATATGGAGTCGACTCTCATCACTGCTGATAATGGTTAAGCCTGTTACTTGTAAGGAATTTAAGGAACGATAGTACAAAGATGAAGTATTCTTCACGGTGTTAAAAATAAATGGAACACTTACGTGAACAGCAGGGGGTGTTGATTTTCTCTTTATTTGTTGAGGTCAGTGGTGGATTATCATTTAATCATATTGTTTGCAGTGATAGGAGTGGCTTAATGGCTGTTTTAATTAGCTAAATTTTAATTTTGCTTGTCACACCTTTGAAGGCACTCGCATTCTGCACCTTGTACATCGAAATGGGCTCGTCTCGGGATTCCAAACGGCAAGCTTTTGGCCGCTCGTCCTGGTCTGTGTTGTTGTGTGTAATACTGTCCCCCAGCGTCCCTGCTTAGAAGTTGGCTGGACAGACTCACTCGTGTCATCGTAAATATAAATGTGTGCTGGGCAAAAGCATGTTTAGAAAAGCATGCTGTCTGTCGTTCCTCAGTGGAAGTCAATGCAGAATCAAAGGGCACTAGGGCCCTGACAGATCTGAGGAACTGCCAGCTCACATATCGCCCAGTCATCTGTCCGCCGCGAAGCTGATGGTCGCCACACATCCTCGTTTTGTCGGGGATTCTAGGGTTGCGTCTGCAGAAAAGGAGCCGTTGCTGAATTTGATCCGATTCCGGATTTGCTCATCCATAACCTGGAGCGATGGGCTCTGGATCAATAGGTTTCATCTCTCCATGATGGCCTGTCTGTCTTTTTCAGTTTGTTTTAAATCTGCCCCTGAAGCGTGTTCTGCTGTACTAGGGAGAAACTGTGCGGACGGATGCAAGGCTTCTTCAGAATTACTCTGACAAATAAAATGATGCTTTATTTGCACAAGTACATTGGAATTCCTTAGTCATACACACACACACACACACACACACACAAAGGATTTGAACCGATGACCATCTGATCACAGACACAGAGGCCTGGCCAGCTGAGCCCCACACTGCCCTGAAGGTGCCTTACAGCAGCTCTTTAATGGTGGTTAATCTGGGGATAGTTTTGGTAGATTGCATGATTACAAGGATGACGATTGACATGGACTGATGAATATCAGGTCCAGGCCCCTCCCTCAGCAAAGGTGTGCTTTTAGGGGAGCAGCCGTTCTTTAAAAGTACAGGCATCTCTGTCAGTGTTAAGCAGGGTCGACCATCCATCTTCTGAGCACTTAACCTGTCCCAGGTAGCATAACTCAAGGCAGGTGGCATAACTCAACACCATAGACAGTATGCCAGTCTATCACAGGGCACATACACTACAGGCGATTTGGAGATGCGGGAACTCCATGTGACATCAGACGTGCCGATTCCACGTGTGCCGTTCTGTAGGAGCCTCGGTTTCAGGGTCGAAGGATGACGTGTGATCCACAGTGATGCCTGTGTGTTCCCCCTTAGAACACGTGGTTACTCTTTGACTACACGATCGCTTCACTAAGAGCTGAAACTAGCCACCTAGTAGCCACAATAAGCCTTCAGACAACCTGGATGGCAACCTGCAGTCATGCCTCAGAGTTTCCAGAACAAGCCGTCCAATGAAGCGGCATGTTGCACTGAGACGTCCAATGAAGCGGCACGTCGCACGGTAGACGTCCAATGAAGCGGCACGTCGCACTGTAGCCTGACTCCACAACTTGATCCAAAGATGTATTAGGAAGATTAATATTTATAACACTTTGGTGTAGGTTTTTATAAGCTCTCTTCCAATCAAGCTGTTACTAAATTTTCTCTAATGGGCTGTCATAACTAATCGATGACCGATGTTATGTAGCCCTTTTATTCATTAACCCCCCGAGGCTGTCAGCTCCTGTGCTTTCGGAGACGTCTACGCCGAGATCTGAAGGAGCTTTTGGCTGCCGGATGACAGGATCTTCACTTGCGGGGACCTTCCAGCAGGTGTCGCCATGCCGCGAGCCTGCAGATGTTTTTCCCCCCTCCCTGGCGATGTCTGATTTATCGTTGCTGTTCTTTCTCATTTATGTGCCCCCCCCCGCCCCCTTCTTTTGTCTCATTCCTTTGTGATCCCATCTGCCGTGTTTGTTTTGCCGCCTCCCACCGCGATCAGGTGTTCTGTGAGTAAGCTGTCACTTTGTGATGTAAGAGAGCACGATTCTGGGGATCCGCATAGAGGTACGAGCGGTGCTCAAGGTTGGCAATTGGCACAACAAAAAAAAAAAACAAAAAAAAAAATCCTGTTTGGTCAATTTTGTCCTTAAAGATTCTGAATGCTCTTTTGAGGGGGATTTCACTCTTAATTTATGCATTGTGTCATGGGTGACAGTGGATCGTGGCCGACCAATTACCCGAAATTCACACTCGTCTACATCGGAAATATTTATCCGTGGGACAAGTATGCATTGGTGACCTCGTTATTTTAGGTAGCATCAGCAACAAGGTGGGAAATGATGTCAAATCACAGCTGTACAGTCACTCTCAATGACACACTCGGCTTTCGCCGCTTCCAAGGTCGTCCGTGATTGGAGGCGGTTGACGCACCTGAATGACTAAGTAAATTTAAATGTACTTAATTTTTATTTTAAGTAAAAAGGTCTATGTTCCAAAATGTAAATGTCACAGGGTATTGTGTTTATGTACCTATGATGCGTTGGTCGTATATTTGTTTTTCTACAGTTTTGACTGTAGCCGCGCCGTAGATGCAAAGGTCATCCAGACTTGGAGAGTTACCACTAACCCGCCTTAATCACTTAACTCGCTTCTTTGATCATGGCACTCAGAGCGGTCTCCTTTCTCCTCAATTTTCGCTCCCTTTTCATTTAAATCCTGCAGCAGTGAGTGTGTGGGGGGGGGGGGGGGTAGCCCACGGTGATAAAAGCCTAATGAGATGATGTTTCGCTTTTTCATCAGCAGGTCTTTGTGGTCGGTGAGGGGGAGGGCCTGCTTACCGTGATGAGTCTGGGTCTGGGGCCCAGGCAGAGATAACTAGCTGTGGTGCAGTGGGCTGGTGGCGTTTTGGTAACCGACGGCATAATGTGACACCGGCATGTGCCACCAAAGCTGCCTTCTTAAAGGGGCCGCGCCCTTAATTATTTTTAGCGGCAAAAACTTTCCCGAAAGCAGGGAGAACGTGCAGATGTGATCTCTTTGGTGTGTGGGGGGTGATGGTAAGTGGCCGGGTGAAAATGGAGCGGGGGTCATGTCGACCTCCCCTGTGCCGCCTCGCGCTCTGACCACTCAGACCCCACCCCCCACGACGAATCTCCCGCTTCTTGGTCCAGGTGATGGCGAATGAACTTAGCCTCATGAATTTGTCAAAGGCTCCGTATCATAGCTGTCTATAAAAGGCTGGTCTCACGGCTGAAAGTGGGCATGCATTCTGCAATGGAACAACCCCCCCCCCCTCCCAGCCATAGCTTTTCCTTTTTTTTGTCCTTTTTCTTTTCCTCTTTTCAAAAGTGACCCCGGGCTCAGGAGGGAGATTGAAGCCGTCAGACAGCAGCTGAGATTTTTGTGCCCCCCCCCTCCCCCCCCCCAAAAAAAAACAGCAAGACTGTGCCTTTATCTCTCTCTGAGGCAGTGCAGCTGGGGGCCCGAGGATAAGAGGCCTGGAGCAGGTGAGGTGTGGGCTTGGGGCTCCCGCATCACGCCGCCG
Organism: Hyperopisus bebe; assembly: GCA_026777045.1. Classification (NCBI taxonomy): domain Eukaryota; kingdom Metazoa; phylum Chordata; class Actinopteri; order Osteoglossiformes; family Mormyridae; genus Hyperopisus; species Hyperopisus bebe. The sequence continues at coordinate 10,169,632 of JAODJW010000015.1, forward strand.
TCGCGCTCGGCGACAAACCCAGTCAGGAACCGGAACGCTGGGCTTCCTCCTCCAGCTGCTATGAATAATAAAGAAAATATGCTTAAAAACTAAGGCCGAGGCAAGCGAGAGGCGCCAGAGCGAGGTTTGCGGAGCGCCGGTCAAGGAAGCCGGCGTGCTTGGCAAAGGGTTAATGTGCAAATACGTCTTCCCGGAAATTTCCATAATAAGCTAACTCTTGTGTGGAAAGGTAATTAGCAAAGATGTGTAATTAGCATTGTGCGACATGCTTCTTCCCCTCTTCAGGGCAATCATTTCGTCCTTTAGATGTGAAATGTGCTGGATGATAAAGCCTGTGCAAATGAAGACTGCTGTTACCATGGCAAAGCCTGTGTTCTTTTTATATATGTGTGTGTGTGTGTGTGTGTGTATGTATATATATAAATAAATAGGGTGAAAGCATTTTTTTCCCCTTTTTTGTGGCGAAATGTAAAGTGAGGCTGAATTTGCGAGTCGCGAAGATTGCCGACGAGTGTCATTTTTCAAAGCTAATAGTGCAACCTTTTCACGGTGACGCGACGTGCTGCCGCCTGATGAATAGTGCGCCGGCGTGGCGCCCCTGCACAGCCGCACAAAGCCGCCTGATTGCATTCTGATCCCGCCGCGTTATAGTATGAGCTAAACTCCTCTCTCCTGCACCCTCTCCGCGTCTCTGAGTCACCGCCACGTACCGCCGCCCCCGTGACGGTCGACCTGTATTCCGTCCGTCGCACCACTGTGAAACACAAACAATATAAATGTAAATCTTTTTAGTCGTTTTGGCCTAAACCCCGAAATATGATTGAGTCATATGATACAACCCCATTTCCAAAAAAAGTTGGGAAGCTGTGTAAAATGTAAATGAAAACAGAATGCAATGATTTGCAAATCATATACACCCATATTTAATTGAAAATGGAACACTGGTAACTTATCTGATGTTGAAACTGAGAAATGTTATTGTTTTATGACAAATATCTGCTCAGTTTGATTTTTATACCAGCAACGTGTTTCAGAAAGTTGGGACAGGGGTGTGTTTACCACTGTGTTGCATCACCTCTTCTTTTAACAACACTCCGTAAAGTTTGGGGACTGAGGAGACCAGTTGCTGGAGTTCTGAAAGTGAAATGTTGTCCCATTCTTGCCTGATATGGGGTTAAAACCGCTCCGCAATTCAGGGTCTCCTTTGCTGTTTTTTTTTCGTTTCGTGATGTTTTCAGTGGGTGACAGATCTGGACTACAGTCAGGCCAGTCTAGCACCTGGACTCTTCTACTATGGAACCATGCTGTTGTAACACGTGCAGAATGCGGTTTGGCATCGTCTTGCTGAAATATGCAAGACCTTCTCTGTAAAAGATGTTGTCTGGATGGCAGTAAACGTTGCTTCATAACCTCCCTAACCAGAATTAATGGTGCCTTCCCAGATGTGCAAACTACCTAAGCTATGATACCCTCACGGCTGTCCAGTGTTGGTTTTCAGGATTGTTCCTTGTGTACAGCGATTTCTCCAAATTGTCTCTGAATCTTTTAATGATAATATGTGCCTCTGATGATGAAATACCCAAATTCTTTGCAATATTACGTTACGAGGAACATTATTCTCAAATTGTTGCACTATTTGCCCACGCAGTCTTTCACAGAGTGGTGAACTTCTCTCCATCTTCACTGCACAGAGACTCTGCCTCTCCAGGGGGTTCTTTTTATACCCAGTCGTCTCACTGACCTGTTGCCAGTTAACCTAATTAGTTTTGAGATATTAAACCACATGTTTTGTTTTTAGCATTACTCACTTTTTCCATAACTTTTGTTTTGTTGCCTTTCCCCTGCTTTTTTGAAATGCGTCGCTGGCATCAGATTAAAATTGAGCACATATTTGTCATAGACCATAATGTTGTGCTGTGCGATGATAGTGTGGAATTGGTGAAACATGCCATTTGACCTCTCTTTTAAAATGCTTTCGAGGTGCAGGGGGGGAGACTGCGGCCAGGATATTCGGACAGCTGGACATCAATAAGGATGGCAGGTAAATCAAAAATACAGGTATACGTAACTTTGAAAATGATATTTCTCACATTCCAGCCACATGGGTTGCGTCTCCCATTTCCTGATTGGTAGAAATGCTACTTCTCTGTGTGAATGCAGTTTAACCTCTGTGTTTGTGTAGAGTGGGCCGATCCTGCATTCGAGGAGCCGGCCACGTTCTCTCAAGGCTCACAGAGTAGTGGGAATGAGCCGCCTTCTCCCTGAAAGGAATCAGTAGCACGTCGCTAACGTGGCGTGTTAATGGAGGAGCGATGTGATGCTGTTGCATTTAGGGGCCTAGATCCCCCCTCCCCTAAGCCAGGCCTGTCCCAGACGCTAGCTGCCTTGAGCCTGAACGTAAAACAAACACATTATCAAGCCAAAATATCCGGGAGAGCCGCTTACTTGGTGCATCGCGGGGGGGCAGCGGGAGGGAGAAACAGAGCCAGATGATGCTTGTGTTTGTGCGAATTGCTAACGAGGCCAAACTGGATGCCAGTGAGATCGGGGTACAGCGACGCTAACATCTGATTGGTTCCCTTTTCCCAGCTCGCACTGTGATTGGACGGCATGGGGCAACTGTTAGCGGAGCCGATTCTCTCACAAATGTGAAGCTAGCAGCTTCGTTAAACTAACCATCTTCTCTGGGGGGAAAAAAAAACATTTTTTTATTACCTCAACATTTCATGACCCCAATTAACCAATCACAATAGCACAATTTAATTCTGTACAAAAGACTCATTATCTTAATGTGATTGCAAAAAAAAAAACAATCCAATGATTTATTTCCTTTTGTTTGCATGTTTGACTCATTATTGTGATAGATTTCTCGTGTTGTTTTTTTTTTTTTTTTGTTTTTTTGCACTTTGGATGATAGGTGAAGGTCATAGATAATGTTAGTAATTATGTTTGTCTTGTTAATGAGGTTTATGCCAGATCTGTTATACACTTGCATGTATTTTCAAAGAAACGAGCGTGGATGCTTTGGTGTTTGTCACGGTAATGGCCGTACGCGCCTCCCCAGCCCCCCCCCCTGCGGTGCTGCCTTGCTTCTCCTCAGTGGAGGGTCACGGTGTTGGCGTGCTGGCCCTGGCCACCCTGCCCTACACTCAGGGGGCACCTCCCCTGTCATTCAGCTTTAGCTTTTGGGGATCTAGGATTCTGCCGACCTTCTCAGAACAAAGGAACCCCTTGTTTGCCGAAGCCCTTTGTTTAAAAGCCGCTTATGCGACCGGATGAAATATTTATGACGGCGTGACACAGTTTCTGACACACAAGGGCCCGGGTATGAGCGTTTTAATCGCTCACTAAGGCGGAATATGGAAATGGCAAGAAATGCCATTTATATGCCCCTTCTGCACCCTGAATATTCATTTATATAACCAATAACCTTATTTAAATGTTTTTTTTTTCCCCTCCTGTGGAGCTACTGTCAGATATGTTATTGAGATCTTTAAAATGGCAAGACTTCTGGTTGAATAATTAACTCGACTTGCTTCTTTATAAATGTCCAATAGTAGGCCTGGTTGACAAATGAGGTATGAACTTTAAAGCTATGGAATTTTAAATACTTTATGGAAGAGAATTCTGTTTATGCTGGTTGATTTGTTTTTTTTTTTTTATTGGGTAAATGATCTTGTTTGTTTGTTTGTTTGGCAGCCTGACGGTTGATGAAGTCCAGGCTGGAGTGGTTAACCTGCATGATGATAGAAGCCTGACTGAAGAAGAAGTCGTGGTAAGTGCTGTGCCATCAAGATTGGCATTCTAAGCCGGATGACTTGTGTTCCTCTCCTCTTCCTCGTTAATTCCATTCTCCACACGTGTACCAGCACACGCCAACCTCACCACTGTTTCCTTCTGACGGATGTGGAGTTCACACCTCATTTCCTGCCCCGAGGCCTGTTCTCTGACGCTATGAATGTGACGTGGGGTTAATGGCAGCGCCATCCTGACGTTCTCCTTTTAAACGGCACCTCCGACGCGGGGACCAGCTGTCTTTCATTATGGAGATGCTGAGGCATGACTGACGGCTCCCTTTCTGCAGGCTGAGAGCCAGGGAGGCACAGACCTTCTCTGGGGCTTCCCGGGCGTGTTGATAAACCGGTTTTCTTCTGAATAGATTCTGCGGTGCTGCTGGATATGGTAACCAGCGAGCCGACACTGTACTGCCTCACAAAAGCAAAACACCATAGTTTCATATTTTATCAGATTTGATTTTTGACTGAAATCGGGTCTCTTAGGTGCCGTTTTACCTTGTGATATATCTTAGTATCTTAATATCTTAGTTCAGCTATGCTCAGTTTTAAATAACCATTTACCAACCTACTACACATAGAGAAGGACGGTCAAAAAGGTCCTTTTTCTCAGTCTCAATGTCAGTGTAGTTACTGTGTTTTGCCTTTGGAGGGCAGTATAGAATACAGATGCCCCTCTACTTACAAATGAGTTGGGTTCCAAACGGCCATTTGTAAGTCATTATTCAACTTCATCTTAAGGGTATACGAACGTACAAAGAAGTAGGATCCTGTGAGTACGCACACTACACTGCTGTGCGGTGGGAGTAACGGGCCGAAGTCGTACTAGGTGGAATTGGTGCGCAGAAAAAAAAAATGATGTTGCAGACAGGAAAAGGATCACAATTTGGACTTACAGTCATCTTCGTTCGTATGTCTGAAAGTTCGTATGTTGAAAGTTCTTAAGTAGAGGAGCGTCTGTAGTTGATTATGCGGGACCACGTTGCAGTTGAGGCCTCAATGATGAGGAGAGCGCCTCACTCTGTCCCAAGTCGGTGCGGACAAACCGGGCCAGTCATCGACCTTGATCAAGCCGACCTTTGTGCTCTGTCAGCGTCACCTGGTGTGAACGACCCTGGGTTCTGGGTTCACTGCGGGGTCGGCATCGATGTTGCATAACGTGCAGTCCAGGGGAGCAAGAATGGGAAGGGGGGGGGGGGGTTGATGCTGTCACGCAGAGCTATTTCTTGAGCATTGTGCGTTCTGTTATGACGCTCAAAGACCTTCACGATCTCTCTTCAAGGGAGCAGTCAGTACGGCTGTAGTTTTTCCTGCTTTGCTTGCGCCACCCTTGTGTGGCTGTCTCTCTCGGAAACTGCTTGCGACGCTGCGGAGAATGCGCTTTCCGCTCAGGCGGTCCGGGTCACATGTGAACAGAGCACGCCCCAGTAATGGACCCCGCCGATCGAAGGTAGTCTCACTGCCCCCCATGTATGAACACCCACTACTGCTGGGGGGCGGGGGCATGCCTGGGTCCTGCCTGCACGACCCTTTGCCAAAGAGCTTGAGCCAAAGTAACTGGTTCTGATTTCTGCTTCTTCCCCCATCTCACACACTAGAATTATTATCTGCTGTCAGTTTTGTGCGTGTTGCGTGTTTTCTGGTATTTTTTTCAGGTGCTGCTTCATGGACTTTAATATTTCAGATTTGTCTTTAGGGTTCAATCTGTTACAAGACTTTTCTTTATTAAAACTGCCTGCCAGAATGGTATGAAATCTGCACAGATGTTAAATTCACAGCTGTTGATTTAGATCGGTCAGTATCTTCTATAAGTTACATTTACACCCTTGATTTTAAAGTGTTGGGTTTCATATTGACTCGACTCGCCTCACACAAGAGGAGATCCCATTGTAGCCCGACTGGGGAAAAGCATACAAACCTTTCGGTGCCTCCTGGATGATAAAATTTCATTTAATCTTCACCAGTGTTTTCTAATCTGGTCCTCAGCGACCCCAGGGTAGTCCTTATTTTTGCTCCCTCCCAGCTCCCTGCCTGACAGTCCTCATTTTTGCTCCCTCACAACTCCCTGTCTGACAGTCCTCTTTTTTGCTCCCTCCCAGCTCCCTGCCTGACAGTCCTCTTTTTTGCTCCCTCCCAGCTCCCTGCCTGACAGTCCTCTTTTTTGCTCCCTCCCAGCTCCCTGTCTGACAGTCCTCATTTTTACTCCCTCCCAGCTCCCTGACAGACAGTCCTCATTTTTTGCTCCCTCACAACTCCCTGTCTGACAGTCCTCTTTTTTGCTCCCTCCCAGCTCTCTGTCTGACAGTCCTCCTGACAGTAATTAATGGTATTTAGGAGCCGCAGCTGTGCCGTTTAATTCCACCTGAACAGCTGCTGGA
>JAODJW010000015.1:10176947-10187759 GCA_026777045.1 Hyperopisus bebe
TGCAATGCCAACATCTGCCTGCCCCCCACCCCCCCCTCCAGTGCCCCAATGACCCGTACACACAAAGTCACTCCGAAGTCCCCTGCAAATCTCACCGTCAGCTGTTCCTGTGCTCGCCCTGTCCTGCTCGCAATGCCAAGCAAACCCCCTCACCCTCCATGATAACTTCACGCCATCTGTTTCATTTTAGTGACATTTAGCTTAATGTTGCGGGCTTCCTCCCAGGAATATAGATTGAAACTGTTTTATTAGCAAATCTTTGTAATATATATCCATCCGAACGCTGAAGTTTTCTGACAGGTCATTTGCCTGATGCCCTAGTGATTCGGAAGCCAGCTACGGTCCCAGTTTAGATGTTCAGGCTGGATTCTCCCCGGTGCATCAGCCTTCTGTTTGGCTGCAAAAAGAAAACGTAAAAGTAAGCTATGCTGCATTTTCCTGAAGACGGCGGCGATTTCCCTGCTGCGCGGTTTGGCTCCTTCGTGGTTTACGAGGACCCAAATGTCAGAGTTCCCTGCTGCCGGTGAACACCCCGTTTTTAGGCTTTCAGAAACGAGTGTCCCTTCCATGCTTCACCAGCAGGTGGCAGCCTGCCATCGACTCAGCCCTGTTCATTTAAAGTCACATTCACAGATCATTTAATCTTTTTGTTTGACTGGTGTAGAGATTTTTGTATTTATTTTCAGCCGGCTGCTGCCTATGTTCGAGTGGCTTGTTTCTTTCGAGTTAATGTCATCTCCTATTTGGGATAGATTCCACGAATAGACACATTCTGTAAATATATGAAGGAGCCAATTGCTTTTCCTGGTCGGTGATAGGTGCCTCGTGATTGCAGGGCAGCATGGTGAGTTTGGCCCCAACAGCTGGCAGTGGAGGTGGCTGGCTCCCTCTCTGATGCTTTCCTTCTGTGGTAACTTTTATCATATCTTTCATCCTGAAACAGTATGTTTTATAATAAAATAAAGTGTTAGGAAATGCTAGCAGTAAGTGGGTGATGTGTTGTGGTGTGCTGCCAGAGTGGCATTTGACCCATCACTTCCGCCAGAGTGTTGTGGATGGATGGCGATTGACAGGATCCTGTCATGTGTTGGAAGTTGTCTTTTTTTCAGTCTCTCTCTCTCGTTCATGAGGTCTTCCTGTTGTTCTCACTCCCTCACCCTCTTCCTGTCTCTCCTTCTCTGTCATGCCCTCTTCCTGTCGCTCTCTCCCGCGCCCTCTTCCTTTCTCGCTTTTGTATCTCTCTCTATCTCTCACACTAATATTCTTTTCTCTTATTCCCTCTTATGCCCCCTGCCTGTCTGTTATTTCTCTCTCTCTCTCTCATGCTCTCTCCCTGTCACTTGTTCTCTCTCTCATGCCCTCTTCCTGTCTCTCGGTCTCTCTCACTTGCGTCCTCTTCATGTCTCTTGTTCTCTCTTTCTTACACCCTTCTTTCTGTCTCTCTCTCTCTCTCCCATCCTCTTCCTGTCTCTTGCTCTTTTGCACCCTCTTCCTGACTCTCGTTCTCTCTCTCACGCCCTCTTCCCGACTCTCGTTCTCTCTCTCTCGCCCTCTTCCTGACTCTCGTTCTCTCTCACGCCCTCTTCCTGACTCTCGTTCTCTCTCTCTCGCCCTCTTCCTGACTCTCGTTCTCTCTCTCACGCCCTCTTCCTGACTCTCGTTCTCTCTCTCACGCCCTCTTCCTGTCTCTCCTTCTCTCTCATGCCTTTCTTTCTCTCTCTCATGCCCTCTTCCTAGTCCTCATTCCTTCTCACTCCCTTCTTCCTGTCTCTCGTTCTTTCTCTCTCTCATGCCCTCTTCCTGTCACCTGTGCTCCAGTCAGCATAACCCACTACTGGAGGTGTATCTCTGCTGTAGATTGTGGTTGAGAGGTCATGATGAGGTTAACCTGGGGCCGGGGGGGTTGGTTAACAGGGACTCCCTCTGGTTTGTAGGGCTTGACACTGAGCTGTGCCCTTCCAAAAAGTGTGACACTGCTGTGTGAAAAGACTGCAAACCCAGCGGACCATGCAGGCGATTCCATTCCGTTCATGCCAAAGAAACAGACTCATAAACAATTGCAGAGATCGTAAACCGTGTGCAATAGACCCCCGACCCCATCCCCCCCGCCCTCCGCCCCTCGTTCTATCACAGCGTCAGTCAGCGCTTATTTGTAAACAAGCGGGGCCTAATGTTGGCGCTTTCTAATGTAAAGATGTAATCACTGTCAAAATGCCGGCACAGCAACGCCACGCGGGGAGGTGACAGCCGTCACCAGGGCTGCTAATCAGAATTTAGAGTAGCTTCTGATTGAATATGCATGACTGTCTTTTCTGGCTCGCACAAAGCGATCCCCCTCAGCCCCGCGAGTGTGTCTGAGCGCGTGCCACAGTTTAAGGACATGTGTGTCGGGGTCGGCGTGTTAGTGAGCGTGTAGACCTGTTGTACGGAGGCCGTTTGCAAAATGGCTGACTCGGGCAAGTGTGTCCTAGCGGTCACATGTGTGTTTCCTGGGTCTATAGGGCCTCGTCCTAAGCATATGTCTGGCAGATGGCTGAACATCCAGCATCGGAATACCGTGTGGTTCAGCAAACCTAAAGGTGATGCCGGGGGTGTGTGTGCTGTTCCACTCTGCGTTCAGCACTTAACTCTTTCGCTAGCTGGCATTTCGTTTTTTTTGGTTTTTTTTTGCTGCATGAACTGAGACATCGTGGACTTTTCAGTATGACCAGCAGAACGAATTATTTTGATTTTGAGCCCTTAAATTTGCAGGAAGTGCCAATATTGATGTTTTTTTTTTTTTTCTTTTGATGCAAAATCTAAATTATCCAGCATTTTAAAATTATGTGAATTAAGAATTTCAGCTCCAGTTATGGGTTTGAATAAGAAATAAATCCTAAAATATAACGTGAAATAAGTGCACAGAACCTGAAGGGGCTAGAGTGAAGGCCCAGTTAAAGCTACTACACTGGACATCTTCTGCACCCCTGAGTCTAGGTTAAAGACGGGCAGTCCCTTCTGCCTGTCGGGGGCCCCGTTTGTGGTGGGCCTCATACCTGTTTGGGCATCTTCAGTGTCAGGATCTTCTTGGCACAAGGGAGATTTTGTTTCGCAGAACACCCCCGAAGTCTGTCATGCCAGCGCACACCTGAGGATATGACATCGGCTTCACAGGAGAGTCCCAGAGGAATGTGTATCCCTGTCATGGCCATCGCTGGAACGCGTCACCACATGCCCATGGCATACCTGCCTGCCACGCTGCTGACTTTCAACAAAGCCACCGTTTTGCACCCAAATGGCAATTAAAACTTATTTTTTTGATGAACAGCGAGATCGTTTTGGCCTCCTGCGTTTATCCTGGCGAGGGTGGCCCTTTTCCCAGTTGCTTTTTAATGTTAATCATCTCTCGTTCGATGCTGGTGAGTCACAGAGAATGAAAACCGTGCAAACAGTCCTCCGGTTTTAATTGCCGTCTCCTCCCAAGCTCTCCGACGGCGTAACAAGCGTCTTTAACGTCGATTTTATTCTCCCCCCTGCTTTAATGCGTTTGCCAGAGTTTTCAGTCTGTTGGGGAACAAAGGAACACTTACTTCCATCTCCTGGATGATAAAACAGACTTGTTTAATTAACGAGGCGGATCTAAGAATGCCACCTCTGGATGCCCGTGCACCAAACAAGCGGTTTCTTTTCGGAGGCCAGGATGGAGTGATTGTATTTATAAAAGTTTCATAGGAACGTCCTTTTGCTTTTTAATGGTGTTTGACTGTCAGAAGAGGTGCTGAGTCATCCCTTAATTCTAACTGGATGGGGCGGGGCACCGTTGAGAGCTTCGCCCAATGGTATTTGTAGGAAACACTTAAAGGTGTGTCTGTCTGATTGCATAGCTCTCTCCCCTTTGCCTTTGGACCTTGGGGGTCATTCTGTTGCCCAGTAGCCTCACAGCTAAGACCCTCACCAAGCACAGCCGCCTGCTCATTGGTCAAGCAAAGTAAACAGCATGCACTACGCTACGAAATGTCAGTTCAGTTTCTTTTGTGTGTATTTGTTGTGTGTTTTCGTTTTGCACACCTTTCGTTCGCTCCTTTGTGTAAGTGCTCATACAGCAGATGGAGGAAATACGGGATGAAACGAAATCGTGGCTTGTGCAAAAATGTCTGAAGGATGCACGGTACTGTGCAAAAGTCTTACTGTATTTATTTAACTAAGGTAATTAATTGAGCTGGTAATGAAATGTTTTTAAAAAAAATACATGAATTGGCTGAGACCCCTGAGGAGCTGAAGCGGTGTTCATCTAGCCATCCATCAAGACATCCGTAACTTTTTGGAGAACAGAAGAAATTCTTGTTTGCTTTTGTGTTAATTGGCATATGTTCTAATTTTGAATTATGTTTTCACCACCCAGATAAATAGCATTAACCATTTTCTTTGGCTGCCTAAGACTTTTGCACAGTTCTGTATGTACCATGTATGAAGTTTTCACCTTGACCTTAACTTTTATATGCTAGCTTCATGCCTTACATTGAGTTTTTGCATAGTCTCAAGACCACACATACAGGTGGGGTCTTGCCCATTCTGTAAGCAGTTTTGTTTGGTTGATTTGTTGGTTTGATGCCTTATCTCTTATCTGCCCCCTGCCTGTCATGAGGACACTTAAAACACCAATCTTGGTTCACGTTTGATTGAATTTGTTCTGGAACTGGGCCTCTCTCCCTGTTGCTCTACACTGACAACTGCTGCTGACCTGTAGGCATAATCAAACAATGCACTCTCCTCTCTGCATCTCATGTCGCTGGATGAAGCACGCGGTCCCTTACAAAAGGCAGTGGCCAGGATTCCCTGCATTGAGAGGAAGGTCTACAATCCCTGTGCATTTTGGGATAGGCTTCAGGCTCCCTTTGACACTCTTCTGGATAAGTAATTACAGAAGATGGATGTAATTAAATTCAGAGTTCTAAGCTAGGGATTGTTAGTTGCTACACATTTGAATACTATTCGGCGTGTAGTTGATTCACTGTAGGTCACCGTTTCTGTTAGAAAAAACTGGCGCCAGTCCAGGAGGATTACAATGTCCTGGACAAATGGGAAAAATTCCAGTCAAATAATTATCTGTGCTTATTATTGTGCTTAAGAGCAATTGATACCCAGGCTATATAAAAAATGACATCATAAAAGAATGTAGATTTGTCATATTTTCTTACTGAAAAGTGTTATTTCCAATACAGTTGGACCTATCAATAGAATCACATGCATACGCAAAAATAAAGAAATATTACACAAGCCTATGTTGTAACTCATAAGCACAATGATTCTCCGTCAGTTTTAGGCCTACATATTCTCAAATAAAATGAACCGAATGCAAACTATTTACAAACAAACCAAAAAATGTATGTGGGTCTATTTGGCTTATAACATTTTAATTACAACTTGAAATCAAATAATTTCCGCTTACTTTAGACCACGGCATCAATGGCCTCCGTGACTTCAGGCTTCATCTCCGACTCGTCGTCGTCATCATTAGATCTGCTTGGTTTCAGAAAATGCTTTTTAAGGTTGTCTGTCTGTCCATATCTGATCTCACTCTCCATACAAAGTGAAAGTGAATGAACCAAATCATTTTGTTCCTCATATAGGCAAGTCTACAGACTATGCATTCATTTAGAAAAGTAAGATTCGTTTTATAAATAGAAGGACGTGAAAATTTAATTTTAGCCAATTTTAATTTTTAGCCTCAGATTGTGCTTAGAAGGATTGTTTTTCACCATTATGATCGCAGATATTTAAATGTGTCGGACTTTACCAGGTGTTCCCGGTCAAAGTCTGGTAATTACTAGATATCTGAAACTTTGGGCATTTGGTGCTGTACTGGAAAACTTTGAAGATTTAATGTTAAAATCAGGAAGAGACTGCGTTGTGTGCTGTTTTTACTAGAGGGTTAAGATTCTGGGTTTAGACCGAACGTCCGATTTTTTGTTTATGAATAAGGCACACCTTTATTTTTTATGGATTTGGATGCATCTGCGAAACAAGCATATATTGATACTACCAAACTGCTGCAGTGCTTACGCACTTATGCAAGCTGTGAGGAAGAGTCATTATCCACGTCAGTGAATAATTTGGGGCAGGTTATGGAGCGGAAGTGTCCCACATGCAATGAAAAGGCCCCCAGAGCTGGATCAAATCCAAACCAACCCGAATTCAGCACTTTTTCTACAGGAACGTCCATTGAACTCTCCAGTCAAGCTGAGCCGGGTCCTGCTGACCAAAGCATCCGTCACCTCGGCCCGAATGAACGGTTCTGCTTGCCTTGTTTTAGCCGTTTATGGCTGCACGTCCCCAGATATTTTGACTATCTGTTATGAAATTTCTGAGCAGAAGTTCCGGTTTCTGAAATACTAACTGAAGGTCTGACCTTGTGAAATCTTGAGAGTGGCATTAAATTCAGTTATAATTTTTCTGGTAATGGGTCCATTTGACAGTGAGATTATTATGAGGAAAAGAGTGGTTTACCATTTTCTTTTTACTGGGTTGCAAGAGATAAGGTGTTTCTCCTCCCTAGAAAGTTCTTGATCCATTTGAAATACTTTGAAATATTTTCTATTTGCTGAAGTACTGGTACTTTGGAATGCTTTGGTCATTTCACACCATCACAGCTGCCTTTTATAACATGTACGCATAAGACTTGGTGTCGGAGTACTGGGTCAAACATTTACCTGGTGCTCCTGCAGCATTTTGGCAGGGGGGGGGGTCACATCTTAAGATTCTTAGGCCTTGTCCACACGAACACGGGAATTTTTTAAAATGGTGTTTTTCCTCCTCCTTTGGCCAATCAGAAGCCTTATTACCAGTTCTGTTAGGCTAAAAACGGCTAATGGTTACAGCAAATGGCGCACACACGTTACAAGCCAAAAACTCAGTTTTCCCAGTCTACACATCCACACTGAAAATGGAGTTTCTGAAAATCTTCACCCTGGATGGAGTTTTACCAAAGTTCCATTTTCAGAGATGTGAAACGGCGTTTGTGTGCGGACAAAAGGCCAAAACACTAAGAAAAATCTAGGTTTTAAAAGGCAACGTCCAGGTGTGTACAAGGTCTTAAATTTACTTATGTATGAGGCTACTAATGATCCAGCGTCCACTACTATGTGTCACCTTTTGACCCCACACACAGCAAACAGGACCCTCAACCTTCCTTTCAGGGCTGTCTTCTTATCCCAGGGCCAAGTTTATGACCAGGGCTGAAATAACTTTTGTGGTTGTAGCCCCAAGGCTGTGGGACGGTCTGCCCATGGACATTAGCTTAGCCAGCAGTGTGGACTCTTTTTAACCTTAGTCTGAAACTTTTATTTTTGTCAGTTCAGTTCTAGAATGTATGTTTTTTTCTTTTGCTTTGTTCAGCAGTTAAGCTACCGCCATGTAAATACCACAATGATCAGTGATGTGCCTGTGACCTTCGTGTTCATTGGCCGACAGATGATGATGTCGTCCGTTCTGGATAGGCGCTCATCTTGTCAGGACTGCACTGCCGGTGCCTGTCCCTGGAAACATGGCCTGAGGATAGGGGATGATATTCACGGTGTCGGTCGGCTGTAGGTAACAATACAGGTGATGTTCCCGACAGAGTGGTTACGGATGAATTAGCAGACAGGTGGTTATTCAAAATAGTTCTCTAGCTTCGTATCGCTGTTGTTTTTCTATTTTTTTTGTTAATCACGCAACCTGCCGTTAATGTAACTCTTGGTTGAACATTCCAGAGACGTTTCCGCAGGGAAAGCTCTGAATGGAGCTACACATGGTTGTCATCGCGGTTGATAAGGTAACCAAAAAGGGATCGTCCGAACGCTTGACGCTCGCTTCTCCGCCTCGCCTTTTATCCGATTGACATTTAGTGGCATAGCTATGGCAGAGCGGTGGGGAGGCTGCCCCTTTAAGAGCGTTCCTCTCGCGCCATTGGTGGAGGCGGGGGAACGGGGCGGTTTGTGTTCCGTAACAATGCCCGCTTTGCCGTAGTCTCAGCACTGACCTTTTACTTTCCCGTTATTAGTCTTGTGTGTCTTATAACATCCCCCCCCCCTCCCCCCCACTTTCGATTGTAAAGAAAGGCATACTGGTATTTCAGCGGTGACCTTTCCATTTCCTTGTTTCTTAGTAACCAAAAAGAACAACGCGACATGCCTCGTGCAATTTCACATTGATTAAACGGCTTTGCCCGCAAGGCCGATGCCGGTGTTTTAGTTGATTGCCGTGAATGCTTCAGCCGCTGGCTGTTTTCAGACACAGTACCAGCGTACCACCCCCTCCTCGAACCAGTGAGAGAGTAAAAAAAGTTTACTTGGGCTGGTTTCCGGATGTTTCTGCGCCCTGGGGCCTGCGTGTGCGCGTGGGACCCTGGGGGGGGGGCGACCGCGGCCCACATGCGCTGGCGCTAGCAGCCCAGAAAGGCGTGCGCTGACCCACGGGCACCGTTTGGTGTGATGGGTAGAGTCAGACCCATGTCTTGGAGTTTTGTGGGTCAGATCTCAGGAGGGAATCTGCTGTACCCCCCCCCCTTGAGAAAAGTACTTGACCTGAACCGCTCCAGTAACAAGAAACATCCTGCTGTACCGCTGGAGCAAAATAGCTTGATTCTTGGAAAAACGTTCAGATGATGAACTAAAGGATGAAATAATGCAAATAACAAAAGTAAACACGGCAGATAATCGTTGGGAGCCTCCCGGAGTAGGCGAGCTCCCAAGGTAGTAGTTTGTTCTGCATCCATTTATGAGCTGGACGGTGTGATTTTTGGGTCTGCGGCATTTTCCGGAAATTAGCCGAAGGTAGTTTGGCCCAGGTGCCTTTTCTGCTCCCAGCCAGCAGTGAGCTGGGCAAGGTATGGATTGTGGGTCCCTTAAGTGGCATTTGCTGGTCCCCTTTTTCTCTCACCAGGTGAAGGACTCTTTGTTTTATGTATTTTATGTGCAATTAAAGGGCAGTTCTCCGCCATGTGTGGCTCCGCGGGTGAGGCCTTTCTCCCATTTCCTCGTGCAGATGATGGAAAGCTGAACTTGTCCGTGCCCAGCTGACATTTATTAATTAATTATGGAGCCCCGCCCCAGGACGCCAGGCTGCTCCCTCGTCAGACACTTGTAATTACATTGGCATTTAGCTACATGATGGACGTGCGCTATAGCTTTAATAGAATGCCACCCGGGCCATGAGTCTCGCATTGATCTGCCTAATTGGGCCACGTTTATTCACTACAGAATCACCCGATGTTGCCTTGGTGGCATCCGGGGTGGGGGGGGGGAAATAACACCTTTAGAAACCAGCCCCCATTCATGCATTACACCACGATAGGCTTTTAGCGCCCATCGCCAGTGTCTAGTCCAGGGGTGGGCAGTCTTATCCGCAAAGGGCTGTGTATGCGGGTTTTCGCTGCAACTCCCTAATTAGATTACTAATTAGAGAACTGATTGGCTGAAGAGTCCTCACACCTGGGTTTGAACAGCTGACCCACAGGTTATCCCAAAATCCTGCATACACACCAGCCCTTTGCAGATAAGATTGCCCACCCCTAGCCTAGTCGGTAGCTCAGGGTGACGTTGACGATGGTTTAACGAAAAGCTGTTGGGATTCCCGTAGGTGGGTAGTTGTAATGAGCTGCCATATTGGCTGTAGCAAACAGACGGCACGGACCTTCAGACAGTCACACCGCCTGTTTCCCCAGGTTTATAAAATCAAACTCTTTATTACCACATGACCAAGGCTGGTGGAAATGGTTTTTGACTCAGTTTGCTGCTATTGGAGACACCATGACAACAGACGACTAAAAATTAGGGCAGAACACAAGAAGAGAATAAATGCGAAACGTAAGATACAGAGCAGAGAGAAGCATATGCAACGTATGCAATAAATACAGTAGTTTGAGCAAATTTAAGTAGTGCAATGCAGAAATTTGACAGGTTTTCCAGTTCCCAATACCATGTCCTCTTCAAATTCCTGCTCCTATCCCATGTAAATGTAAAACTTTATTTCCTTCACAAACCCTCCCCCCCCCCACCAGAGGGAGCTCCATATTACTCCCCCTCACGCCAGACCACCAGCAGGAGTAATTATGCTCCTTGCTGTTTTAATGACAACACTTCTGTTCTTCACGGTGAATTAATTCCCCCCCCCCACTCCTTTTCCTGATGCAGAACGCCTCGTTGGTCCCTGGGCCATTGCCGGTCGTAATGGCAGAGTGCAGCAGAGATGCATTTAAAAGGCCGTCCTCCACCTCGCCCTGCTACCCCCCCCCAATGTGAATGAGCGTTTTTTGTGTCCTGGGGTTAAATTCCGCAGTGCAACAGGCAGTAACAGCTCAGGGGAAAAGGGAGGGTGGAACCATAGAGATTTGCATTGTATCCCCAAAACAAGTTTGTTGTGTGTAAATCCTTCTCTGTGACAAGGTGCCGTTTGTTTGTTTTATTTATATACTTTACAAGTTGGTTTTTAATCATACAGTCCCGCAGGGTAACATATTGTAAGTTAACTCCTGCACATGCATGCCTAAAATTATACTGTGGGTATAAAGTTTTATTTCACTTGATTTTACTTGAGCCCAGAAGTCCGTTCGCACATTAATCAGACCATCCGCCCTACTTAGTTGTGTAACGACAAATTGTGCATTAGGCACTTTCTGTAATTGTCTTTTTGTAAATAATTTGCACTAATTCCTAGCAGTAAGGGACGCAGCTTTCAGGCGCTCCACGGTGCTGCGGTTGGGGCCAGCTCCCGTACTTAAACTGTTACATCGTCCCCGTGACCTTGAGCTCTAACCAATACTCTGAGGATTTCCCCCCCCCCCCCCGCCCCCTT
>JAODJW010000015.1:10199272-10212303 GCA_026777045.1 Hyperopisus bebe
GGCAGTTCTGAAGGCGAAAGGGGGTCAAACACCGTATTAGTATGGTGTTCCTAATAATCCTTTAGGTGAGTGTATTAGCACTGTGAGAATTTTCTAACTGTATGCGTTTGTATTTCTGGTGGGTCTTTATCCCATCTGGACAATTAGGTTTTGGTCTTTGAATGTTTGGTACTGTCATTCCTGGGGATCTCACTCATGGGGGGAGTCGTTTAATTTTCTTGAAACAGTCTTGATGGTTAGATGTATCCTGTGTTGCAAACCTTGCAACTTCACATAAACGAATTCGTGTACATGGCACTTAAATAGGGACGTGTTTAAACTGCATCTAAGTCTCAAATGTTATAGTGAAGGCTGTACCACCATGACCAAAGTGCATTTTGCTTTTCATTTTGATTAGACTTCATGCCTAAATGATGAGTCCACTTGTAACCACTTGTGTGGGAACATAATGAAGTCTGTCTGTCTGATCATTAAGAGCCAGGAAATATCCGCATGTCAGTTAATGAACGTGCTTCTGATTCATGCACTGCTTTTGTAGGGGTGCTCTCCCCTGTTGGCCTGATGAGTGTCCCAGTGGCTGGGAGCTTATGCTGGGATGCTGTGGAACATTCTGGAAGCTGAGGAGAAGGGCGTCTATGTTAATGGGGAGCGGGATTAGCCATAGCCCCCAAGCTAACTATCCAGCACAGTGCCAAGACAAATTATTATTATTATTGTTGTTGTTTTTATTGTTATTATTATTATACATACGGGCCTGCATGTATCTTTTAGTACCTAGCTATATGTTTTGAAATTGGGGGGCTGGTGCCAGAATCTCTGCCATAAATACAGCAATAATGTTGTGGCAGGTTGAAAACTGGAGTCATGTTTTGTGTATGCAGTTAGGGGTAACTGCCATGTTGCGTTCAGATAGAGAAGGAGAACTGCGTCGTGCTTAAGGTGACTGTGCAGCCTCACAACACGCCGGTGGCCACATGAATATGAAATTTAGATTTGGCTTGGCTCCTGTCTTCGTTTGGATTCTTTCGTTTCAGCTTATTAGTGCCTTTTCCTTTTTGGATGCACAGAATTGAGTGCAGAGACCCCTAACCGAGAATGTACTCCTTAAACAGGTGTTTACTCCATTCGGAAGCAATGAGTCATGTTCCGTTTGGCAATAAATTGCACTCCAGGTGAAAAGATTGGATGCCTTCCTCCATGTTGAACAATCTAATACTATGCGGTGGAAATAAGATTATCAGAGGCAGCTGAATTTCTCACTGCGTTTCCGCTTTCTGTGGCAATGATTTTTGTTTATGGGGAGAGAATTAAATCTGCGAGCGCTGGGCCATTATTTTAGGGGCTAAACAGAGCTGAGCTAGAGACGGTTGCATCAGATGAGGTGAAATATTGAAAATGTTACGTAGATATTTTGATTTGGGGAGGGCGTCGGGGCGGATTGCCTCTGGGTGGACACAGCAAAGTGTTTGACCGTGTCATTTTGGTTTGAAGGAAAACTTTCTCCTGACACCTCCAAGACACTGGCATGAAGACAATCATACCCAAGCCGCAAGCCTGAACCTGTTTGAGGACAGAAGCTCGAGTCTTTCATCATACAGCGTCAGTCAAGACGTTCTTAAGAGAGAGGCTGAACTGACATCCATCATAGCAAAAATGGGTTTGCTCCCAAAGACCAGAACATTGATGTTGTTGTTAATATACATATAGTTAAATGAGCTGGACGTAGGGCAGGTGATTGTTGCAGAAAATGTAGATATTTTAGGACAAAGGGGAGAGAAGATTCATCCAGGAAAACAAAACCGTGAGCAGTCACCACAGAGCGTGTGTCTCAGCGTTTTCCCTTTTATCTGTCGAGGTTCCTGTATCTCCAATCGTTGGCTGTGTTTGTAATAGAGGCTGTAGTCGGGGTCCTCTTGCACGTCACTGACCTTTTTCCACCATCCATCCCTAGATCAAAGCCGATCTGAGGGGTGACCTCGGCCAGCCCAATGAAGTTCCTGCTACCAGGGCCGCTTTGAGTGGTAAGTCTTCGTGCCTCAGGCAACTCACAACTTGCAGAACTGTTGATTATACGACTGCCTTGGCATTTATGGAGCACTGTTTCTTAGCTTTCTTATGAGGATGATTAATATTAATGGGTGTAATTTGATGAGACTCAGGAGGACTGGATTTGGTTTGTTGGAGGCGACGCACAAGTACTGTAAGTCAGCGCTGTTGGATTGACAGGAAGTTGTTGGGAAGAATTTCTAGGGATTTTTCATGAATCTTGAGGATTGTTGTTGTGTGCTTTGATATATGGAGTTGACCCAAATATTTTCTTTTTTTTTTTTAACTTGAATTTCAATTTTTGCACATCAGCCAGTCTGATGTCTGTGGAGTAGACCTACAAGTGTGTGATGTGTGTTTTGTCGGGACCTACTGAAGCCTTTCATTCTCCTTCATCTCAGCTACCAGTAGGTGCTTTTGCAGGGCAAGGGAGTCACTACGCTCTTCCCATAATCCTTTGCATTTGGCCTTCCAGTGCAGTATTATTGGGAAATTTATTTTGTGTTCATCTGACTTCATGGGAGATTGCCTTTTTAATATCAATGTTTCCTGTCAATGTACAGTTAAACGCAGAAAATAATGTACTATGCCGCTCGTATGGCAGATTTTTAGTACCGGCTGGAGTATGTAGGTACAAAAATGTACAGTGATCCCTCCTGCACCCCCCCGTTTCCATGGGTGATATGTTACAAGACCTGCTACTATTGGCTGAAACCGTGGATTGTGAACCATATATTGGCCGATTTTCATGTACTTACATCTTCTAATGTTTAATCAATAAATTACACAAGACATTACCAGCGTTAGCTAACTGTAATAATAAAGTACATTGTACATTTATACAGTACTGTATAGTACTGTACTCTCTCAAATGAAAGGGATTATGACGTTTTAGCCTAATTCTCAAGAGACTATATAAAATTGAAAAATGATCATGTACCTGTATGTAACCTGTAATGAGGAAATTTATACATTTTTTATTTATTTATTTTTCTAAATATCTTGGCCTATTGTGGCTCCTCACCGACTTACAGTCTGTACTCACTTGATGTGCAGTTTGATACTTATGAAGCATTTCTGGAGTTTTTTTACTCCCCCCCCCCGCCCCCCCCTAAACTGCATGTAACCAAAACCGCAGGTACAGATCCATGGATACAGGGCCCCCACTGAATATGCATGACAAAATTAAATCATTTTATAGACGACGGGAAGTGTTGGGTGAAGTGTTTTATAGAGAAAATAAAATATGTAACATAGCAAGTAGCTGACCGTTAGTTTGTGCAGCGAATGGTGTTTTGTCACTCAGCAAAATGTCCCGTCAACCAGGAGATGTGTGTTCAAGTATGATTAAAAAATATTAATTATAAAGCCCTTATTTGCATTCGCCTTGACAGGCATGCTGAATAGAACGAGGAGTGGTGTTTGGGGGCGTAACTCCTCTGCCCCCCCCGGAGCAGAATTCACTCGCCCTGTAACACCGGCAACAAATAACAGATGGTTCCTCTGCATCATAAGTGCTGCATATCCCCCTGGAAACTGAATATGTCAAAAATAAGCATGTGCAACATTACTCATGCGGAATATTCATGCGCTACCTTCCGTGCCGTTCCCCTTTTTGCAACCAAAATATCACCCGTCGCATCCTCCAAAGGAGGCAAAATCTCTTCCAGCTTAATTGATAGGGGGAAACGCTTCCTGTAAACATGCCAGTTTCTGGCCTGTTCTCCTTTCATTATTAGCCACAAGCTTTTTTTTTTTCTGCCCAGTGAGCAGTTACTCGCCTCTGCCCCCAGGGGGTGCCAGGTTATTCATTATAAACGTGAGTTCCAGAGTGTGATTCTCACGCAGCCTGCTCCCCGCACCCGCCACTAGCGTCGGGGAAGAGCGCGGATGGGGGAAACGGCAGCTCTGCTGGCGCTTATCTCACCCGACTGACGTAATTTATACAAATAAAAAAAAAAAAAAAATCTAATCCAAATGAGCAGCCATGTTTTCCAAGGGGCTTGATGAGTGAGAAAGAAACAAAAACAAACAAAAAAATAAATCCAGGATAAATCCAGATCAAGTCACAATGGCGGACCACTACAAATTTTTGCAGCTTGTTCTTCCACTCCGAAGAAATGTAATATAAAGGCATTGGTTTGTTTTTAGGGAGTATCTCTAACGTAGTTACTCTCTCGCAGTTCACCAAGACCTTCCTGATGTTTAATACGACTCAGATTACTCTACCTGGGTGATATAGTTTGGGTTGAATCCAGTCCTTCAGAAAAAGATGCAAAGGGAGAACAGAATGATTTTGATTGGCTTCATTGCCTCATTGATTTCATGGGCTCTGTAAAGTCGTCGTTCTGCTCTTGGTTTGATCAATCGCTACTTTGAATTCTGTGCAGAAAGGCCAGCAGCGTAATGGTGAAAAATTTGATTTATCGACTGTTTGGCATTGAGCTTTAGATGAAGTTTGATCGCCCGGCTGGCTGCTACTCTTGCTTTAGTACAGTAATGCTCTGTAGGCAGTGAAACTGTGAAAGTGGTTTAGTGATTTATTGATTGAGTGATTCTCTGGCTGTGGCTTCTGACTATGAATTGGTTGATTTCCGGGCAGAGAATGTCGTAATGGGTTCCATGTTACCGGTGTTTTGGAGCCTTACTCCAATTGCAGCAGCCCAAAGCCATGGTAACGGACACTCTACTCCAGGGCAACACGCTGTCGTGTCACTGTCCCCCGTAATTTTAAGGACAGAGCGTGAGGGTTCAGTTCTTTCAGCCAAGATTATAGGGTGGTTCTCTGATACCATAAGGGCTTTAAAACCCCCAGATTACACTTTGATGGACTGAAAATGGAAGGACTACTTCTTTGTGATTTTTGTTTGTTTGGGCTGCTCAATCTGCTCAGAAACCTGTCCCAGCTTCTCCTATTTACTCCGCCATCCCCCAGCGCAACATGTGCTTAATTATCTGATGAGTGTGAGAGTGAGATTAGCAGTACCCCAGACGTGTAGAGTAAGTCTGGCCCCTTGTCGGGTAAATATCATGCATTTCTGTCTTCAGTCAGACATTTGATTTCACTTCTCCGCGAGAATATTTATGTAACACACTTAACTTTGTGTCTATTTATAAGAAGTTGACATGATTGTTGCATAAGCCCTGAAAAGGCATTGTGACCTCATTTCAGAAATTTACCAATCAAATCCATGCAAGAAGATTTTCAGGAGACAGTTGCCAGACGGATGCTGGCCCGGCAACCATTCTGGCGGCTTTCTGAGCCGCTGTAGTTGCGCGTTTTGAGGAAATGCTTGTTTTGACGGGGGGGGGGGGTGAAAGGAAGCTTTAGGATACAGCTTGCTCACTGGCTGAGATGTAGACGCTTAGCCTTTTCGCATAGCCAGAGTTATTGTTTTTGAACCGTAGTCATGGAGACTAACAGATGGACCTCTGGCCAGGTTGCCTTGGTGAAGAGGCAGGCCTTCTCTTCTGTGGCTGCCTATTAAATGCCTGCGTGGCTAATAAGCCCAGGTGAGTTCCGTCCATACAGCGGGCAAGCGTGTCGTATATCTGTGGTGCACTGCTTCCCCTCTGGTGTTAGATCTGCTGTTAAGCGTGTCGGACTGCATCCTGTGTTAGCGATGGTGAAATGCAGGCCGGCGCTAGTGGTCAGGCCGTCCGCCATCATCTGAAGTGCTCTGAAGGAATGAACCCGGCTCTTAGTCTCCCCCGGCTCTCAGCACTGCTGTTGACATTGAGATAGGTCATCGTTTCGCTGACCTTTCATTGTGAGCCCATTTGGCGCCGGGCTGGTGTCATGCCAGTCATTCTCAGTCGCATTTAATAGCTGGTAAGGGCCTACGCAAGGATGACATTATACCCTTTATAATTCCAGGGTCACGCAACACAGTGCAGAGATCTGAAATCGATCCCCACCTGAGATGTCAGCTACATAAAAGCAGTTTATACGATGGCACATCAGTAGTCACTGTAAAGGGTGTTTTAAGCTGATATAAAAGTTTGCGTTCTTAGATTTTTTTTGAGTACCAGGTTAAGCACTGCTGTCGTTCTTTTTAGTTTCATTTTTCCTTGGTAAGTCCTCTTAATCAGCTGTTACACATACTTGTTATGCAAATTCACATCTCATTGGACATAGGACTTCCTTAATCCCCGTAGCTTTGCATCCAGAGGCTGGTCCCCCTGTATGGCGAGCGATTGTGGATAGTCTGGCTCCTTAACCAATAACAGCTGTGATTCTTACTGCCCTACCACCTGTTCATAATTGCATCTCAGGTGCAGAAAGTCTCCCTGTCCCCCTGACTGGTACATAGAGTGCAGCCGTTCTGTGAGAAATGGCCCTTAACCGTGACACGGTCCCCATCCGCACCATGTTCCCTCATCTTGCGGTGTACCAGAATAAACATTTTGCTGGGCGATCCATTTTTAGGTCTCTTACTGTAAATAATGAATGCTTCTGGTAACTAAATTACGGTGTGCACTCTACAGAGGCTTCTACTTCCTGGAGAAGTAATTCTCAGACCCCCACATCCTCACGCACGCAGAAATGTGCATCTGCAAAATCCATTTGAAATCTGTAAACGGAATATTTTGGTGCGTAAGGTGTGCTGTTTCATGCCGAGCGAATGTCCTTGGACTGTGATTGGAAGCACATGGCATTTTAAAGGGTTTCTATTTTTGGGACAGATTTTTATTTTTTCCCCACTTTCAGTTTGATTCGTGCTATGATGAAAATCCTTGTCTGTAAAATCTCATCCCTGTCATAAATGCCACCGACTATAACGATGTCCTTCATTGTTTTTGCACATGGTTGCACAAGGCCGAGTTCTTTCGGGGAGCCATGTAAAACTTTGTTATGACAAAAATTTAATTGGCTGTAAAAACCCATGGCATTCAGCAGTTTGTTGAGAGTTTAGAGGGCTGTAATTCACCCCACACACATTCCCGGCATTCAGCAGGAACAAGTTGATTTAAAGTATATAATCCTTTTGGGAAATAAATGCTGGATGGAGATAAGATACTAACGTGAAGGCCGCGTTCTCTCTCAGGGTTAGTGTGGGCTGCCCTTGGTGGATGATGTAGGTCACCTGCCTGAAGAATTTGATTATTGTCATGACTTTATTTTTATCCGCCCCAGTTTATTTATTTATTTGAGAATTACCGCGCTAGCATAAAATATGCACCTGCATAATTTTTACCGCATGCCATGCTCACCGGTAAAAGACAAGTACCCTTAAAATGAGTGTTCTAGTCCTTCTCAGTCCAGTTCTTTTCCGATGGGCTCTGAACATCCCCTGCTTCAGACCCTTAAGGTAATGACCCAGGACAATCTCATTATGGGCCTGTTGTGGATCAGTAAGAGTTCGTTCTCGAGTCCACGCTGTCACGTCCTCTCTCTGCAAAGAGGGCACACTTTCTCCCATGTCTTGTCCCCTGTTGGTCCACTGTGTCCGTGAGTCTGGCCCGAGCTCCTAGCAATAGCCGCAGTGGCGCCCCCTACAGGTCAGCCACGCATCTGACGAGCAGCTCGCAGGTCGAACTTAATTTCGAACAGCCTGGAGTCGAATGACTTTGTGCCGCCCTCTGAGATCCTGCATCTGCATACCAATCAGCCCCTGATTCCACTTCTAACAGAAGAAACATATACAGCTCATATCTGTAAGTTAACCTCTAAAGCGTGATTGGCTGCCCAGCCCAGCTCTGTGGGTTACGCGTTATCATTTTTAGAGTGTTAAAATCTGATCTGTTTGCGGGGAGATTCCTTCTAAGGAGTTGTCTTGGACTATAGCTGCATATCTGTCTAGGTAAAGAATGTATTAATTCCTCAAAGCTAACCCTTCATCACTAAAACCTCAGAAATTCTCAGATTTTTTTTTCATATTTATACTGCTTCACCCACAAAGCAACTTAAAAAAGGCAGAAGAACAGAGAGATTCCTTTTTTGTCAGATTGCAGTTTGTCAAAGGCACCAGAAACCTAGAGTTGCTGGTTTATATTTTAATTTTATGGACAGTGCAACTATGCGACACCTCTTAAAAGTTTTGTTATAATGGCATATTTTAAACAACAGCAAAAAAATTACAATCTTTTTTCACCACCCTTTTTATGATTATGCCAGCCAGTAATTAAGCATTTTATTCTTTGTCACCTGGCAGCTATAACAGATGCATTAACAGATTCCCTCTTTTTGCACCCACAACCTATTTGTCATCACTTTCTACTCCTTATGGTCAGAACTGTAGCTTAAAATTTTCGTCTAAAATAAAATCCCGCCTGAATAAAGGTGGATGATTTTTTACTATTTTTTGATGGCTGCGGTGCCATAGTTGTAGTGTATTCTTTCTTTCCCTTCCTCTTGGTTCTGAAAAACCACAGTTAGCATAAGTGCAGTTAGCTTGTAGCAAGACCAGTTCTTGTGTTTGGGTCTTTGGAAGTTACCTTCATGAGGAGCGTAGACCCATGTACTTTAATCTAATAATAAAAGGCCCTTATGGGGTGAACAAGAAGAAATGCACAGTTTCTCTCCTAATGGGTTAGCATGTCGATCTCATTTGTTATTGTAAATTAACGGGGCTTTTTCCTCTGTAAACTAAAGACCACCGATCATAAGCAACAAATTGACCTGCCAGCTAGTTATGGTGTGTGGTATGTTTGCCTTGTAATGCCCTGTGAAGAAAAGATATTGTAATATTTAATATTTATTGTGTTGTTGTTTTGTCTCCTTTTGTTTCACTATCGGGCCCCTGAACGAGGCCCCTAACCCTCAGCATCGGGCCCCTGATTGAAGCCCTTAACCCGCACTCGCTCCAGGGACTGTCTGACCCTGCTTCCTCAGTCGAACGTCGCTTTAGATAAAAGTGTCTGCTAAATATGTAAATATATGGATATATTATATGTAAAGATTGCACTAAATGCTATGCATGCATCCATCTTCCATAATTGCTTGTTCTGCACAGGGTTACGGTGAGTCTGTAGCTTATTTCTGGCAGTACAGAGGACATCCTGAATGGCAGGTCAGTCCATCGCCAGACTTCGTATAATAGATTATTAGAATTCAGCAAAGTATTTCATAAGTGGTTTCTTCCCCTCAATAGAACTGTGCTTCCAGTGTCCTTTTAAAAACATTAGGAAAAACATGTTACAACATCAGAGCATTAATGCTACTCGACTCTCTGTCTCACAGATTGATTCCCATGACGTAGTCTGGTATTATAAACTCAGTGATTGTTTGATTATTATATAAGTAGTTGATCTTTTTCTGTGGGAATCAGATGCCGGTCTTTGGGTATTATTTAATTTTTCTGCCCATCGGAGAATGACTTTCTGAGGTTCCTGTCTGTTATTGTCTCCATAGCTTTTCTCCTTATATGTTTCCAGTAGCAAACAGCCTCCTGAGTGTAGAAATACTGGTGTTTGCTGACTGCATCCGAGCACCTTGAGAAGTTACCGGCGCTGTTTTGACACGTCCCTGTTTATGCATAACCTGCCTGATACATTAACTGTGCTAAATATATGCGACGTGCCTGTGTGTTACACTCGTGTGTCATTTTATTTTGTTACACATAAATGAATATCATGTACAGCACGAGACTGTCACTTATGACAAACTAACTCCTATGCGTGTTATTTATAGGCGTTGGACAGATACTCCTAATGCATCTGTACTGTGTGTGTTGGCAAGTAATGATATGGAGAAAAAAAAAAACATCCCATGGCCAAGTATGAAAATTGTGTGGTTGTCGCATAAAATCTTAGACAGATTTTGGAGCAGTTTTTGGGTAAGTCTGTAGGTAGATGGATCATTTCTTATATAATATATACAAAAAATGAACAATGTTTTTGTTTCAGCCTTGATTTTGCCAGATAATGCCCTGTTGTGTAGGTCTTGAGCCTTGAAAGTGTAGAGTAATCTTTGGTTTGAGTGCTAAATATATTAGATTTGATTGCACTTCCAAATCAGCTGGGAATCGCCTTGTAAGGACAGGTGGCGCCTTGCGACGGATGAAACTCTGGCCCACTGATTTAGATGCATTGTTTTTTTTTTTTTTGCCTGATCCCTCAGGTTTTAAAATGCCTTTGTGACACAATGTGTGATATGACACGTAGAGAAAATGAGTCGACGAAGGCCGAACAAAGTAGGTAGTTATTCTCTTATAATGTTTATGTTCCGCCTGATGGATTTCATTCATTCTGCTTGTCTTTTGTTTTGACATACTCTGCTCAATTTGCTCTTTATTCAAAAGCGTTGCAGGAAAGTCGCATTGTAGGAATCCAGGTAATTACGCTCCAAATTGCAGAGATGAACAAACAGACAAAAAGCAGGGGCAATGCCACCTACCTGCTAAAGCAAAATATAGTTTGATGCGTATGCGACAAAAATAGTGCCTGGTGTCTGCTTGATGGAAAGCTGAGCGGTGTGGCTCCGTCAGTCCATTTCCTCTGATCTCACACGCCCATCTGATCCAACTGTCAGGAGATGCTGTGTTTACCGATCACCGCTTACCCAAAACATTCGTTCGTTTTTTTTTTTTCTTGCGCCCTATACCTCAAGTTTCTTGGATCAGAAATACAAACAAAACAAATGATTAACGCATTAAGCTTGGTCATAAGCTGGTCTCGCGAAAATAGCTGCAGTGATTCCGTACATCATCTGATATTACTGCTCTAAAGCACAAAATAAATTACTAAGGGATACATTTCCAGTTATGTTTCATCCATGGCGACCACTTGCTGAGCTGTTATGCATTTGCATAAGAAGCAGCCTGTTTTGGTGAATGTTGCACTACTATTATGGATTGAGTGTATTTTCAGTTTGGAGTTGATGCCCGTTTCGTTTAATGTGGAGCAGCAGGATCTGGCTTTATTAAACCATTACTGAATTACCCTTTATCTCCCTATCCAAAGAGAGCCTACGGTACATTAGACTCATTTCCTGAACCAACAGGACTGGCTGAGCTTGTCATTGAGGTGGATGGGGCCCTCAAAGCTCTCCATGGATATCATCCTCTTGGAGGTGAAATGCTCATTCTGACCACTCCAAATGGGAGGTTGTAACATCTGTGCGGGGATCATATAGTCATTCAGGTGTAAGTGGCAGATGTTTGTTTAGAATAGACTTTTGGTCTGCCGAGCAGATGCTTCATTGGCTGGAGTGTAGCATGAGCTGCTGTTGAACAGGCCTTCCATTGGCTAGAGTGTCGCATGACCAGCCACTAAGATGGCGTCTCATTGTGCTTCATAGTCTGTCGTTGGATAAATGTTCTCTTGGGTAGAGTGCAACACAGACTGTCATTAAACAGTTCCTTCCCCCCAAAAATTGAATAAATAGTTTTTTAAAAATTATTTTCTATGGTAGGAATCTATACTCAGTCGTGCTTACTTAAAAAAAATAGCTTTCCTCATTATAAAATTTTATTTTCTGATGCTTGGATAATGATCTAACACTTTCTGTCCCCGATCTAATCTCATTCATCGACCCATCATTTTTTTATTGACTAGGAGACGGGAAAGGGTTATTGGACCCCCTGTTTCAATGTGTCTATTGTGTTGCCAAAATGTCTGAAAGGTCAGAGGTTGGTATATCTATTTTTATGCCCCCAAACATAAAGGGAATAAGATCGCAGTTTTCAGCCGAAGGTGCCCGTGGTTTGATTTTCCTTGGATGTGAAGGAGAGCTTCTGTTGGTGAACAATGTGCTTTTGTGTCCTGCGAGGATGGGGGATAATTGAGGAGCTTCCTTTTAAAGGCAGGCCGGGTAAAGGCAGGCCGGGTGGGTAGCCAGCCGCTCGGTTTCTGCTCTGCTCTGCGACGTGCGGCTGCACTTCTCACCGGCTCCGGCCCGTTTACAGGTGGCAGAAGGCATGGGGTGTTCAAGGTACAGAAGCAGGCAGGACGCCGGCAGATGTGGCAGACGGAGACGGGAGAGGCAGGGAGCGCTGCGGGAGCCTTCAGCAGCCGTGAGGAGGACCTGCTCGGGAAGCGGAGGGTAGTGGTGCATTAACATGCCGGTGCAGAGCTAATGCAGTCAGACGCTGGCGAGCCTGCGCGCGAAGCAGATAAGCTGCCCCACAGAGCCCGCTGACGCGTTTCAACATGCGGGGGCTGCCTCTAACTGCCCGCGCATCGTACAAAGCCGAACTCTCTCTTAACGTAAAGACACTTCTAGCACTTTTTTTCTAGAATTTATCGTTCATTAATGGTTTTTGGCTGCGTTTTTTTCTTGCCTCGCGCTCATTCTTCCCAGGCTGAGATACGGAAAATGAATGAATGAATGATGGTTTTTGTGTTACCATAATTTTACATTGCCTAATGCATATAGCTACCTGGGTTTGATGTGAAAGGGGGGCAGGAAAGGTACTGGCACAAGAGGACTGTTTTGAAAACTGAGAATTACGGTGTACTATTCTTTGTTCTTGGTTCTGTATCGGCTTTGCCACCACACACA
This sequence comes from Hyperopisus bebe, assembly GCA_026777045.1. NCBI lineage: Eukaryota > Metazoa > Chordata > Actinopteri > Osteoglossiformes > Mormyridae > Hyperopisus > Hyperopisus bebe. The sequence continues at coordinate 10,211,763 of JAODJW010000015.1, forward strand.
CACACACATACACACACACACAGGTTTGCATTGATATCTTTTGTGGGGATTGTCCATTCACTTGCATGGGCATAACATATGACGACATTAACCCCTACCCGGCCCTAGCCTTTACCATAAGTAGCCAAACAAAATACAAAACTTTTGGAAGTTTTCGTTTTTTGATTGCACAGATTTTTATAGAAATGAATCGCCACCTTGTGAGCACAGGAAGAATGTCCCCACAAGGTTAAAGGTTACAGGTTATCATAGTGCTGGGAAATCTGGTCCGCACATGTAATAATTACACACATGCAAGCACATCCCTTTGGGACAAACTGCACCTCTGAACATCAAATCGTTGACCTATGTGAAGCCGTTAACAGTGCTGGGATCAAAATACAATTCCGATTTCCTCCGACAATGCTAGAGCTTAAACCTATCCATCGCGCCTGGATGTCGTCCAATCACGGGAGCGGATCGCCCGGCCAAATAAATTGAAGGAGCTTATTGGCCGACAGGCTGCTCTTTAAGCATGTGTGTCTATGAGCGCACTGGAGCA
>JAODJW010000015.1:10216216-10228463 GCA_026777045.1 Hyperopisus bebe
GCAGGCTGGCGCCGCTCACCAAGCAGAGCAGGCATGCCGTGGGGGGCACTGGTGTTGCCCGTCACTGCCCCGCACCTCGCCCCGTGTAACTCGCAGCTACTAGCGCACCGTGTGGGATGTGTCCTTCGCATTATTACCTTCAGGCAGAATCTCCCGGGGACTCGGATCATTTAGCGCTCGACGCAGGAAGGAGACAGCGAATCCGAAGGGAGCGGCTTGTTACGTCTCGACGTGAGTGGTCGAAACATGACTGGCGTGGCATCAGTCCACAATGTATGGCCATGCGTCTGCTGGGGGTTTTGCTCTCTCCGTCGGCTTAACTGCTGCGCCCCCTGCTGCTCTGATGGTGTAACTGACGTGTGTAAATGGCACCTTAGTAGATGCATGGCAGTAATTGCGATTTCATTTAACCAAAAAAGACTGTGATGGAGTGGGCTGTTGAACCTTTTACCTTTTGAGAATGTCCTCCTAATGGGATCCCTTTTTTTCTTTTTCTTTTAAAGGTACATTACCTTTTGCAGTGTTTCCCAATCCGGTCCTCAGGGACTCCCAGACGTTTCACATTTTTGCTCCCTCCCAGCTCCCTGCCAGTAGAGCCATGTCTTTGGTCCCTAGCAGCAGCTGGGAGGGAGCAAAATCATGGATTGTCTTGCGGGTCCCTGAGGACTGAATTGAGGAACAGTCATCTATTGTGCTTAAGATATCCAGGGGGTAAAAAAAAAAAAATATATCAGCTCACCCTCTGGTCAGGCAGCAGTGGGAAGGCAAACGGCTTCCTGTAGCAGATGTCAAAACAGATCTAATAGCTAATAGACTGTTGTTTAAATAAAGTAGGTATCAGTGACTCATCGACTCTTTTCCTGCCAATATTTTCTTTTTGAAGTCTTTTTAGCTTTCCCTAAGTTTTCAGCGCACTGACAGTTTAATCGGTGCTGTTCTTCCTTTCTTTATGGATGGTTCAGCTAATCAGGCCTGTTGGCACTTCATCGGTCCTCAGCAGAGCTTAAATTTTTTATTTCATTCTGCTCTCGGGTGACGGGTGCGAGCTCCCGTGTGTCCTGGGGGCCGTGCTGGCAGGGAGGCAGGCAGCCCGTCGCCGTGCCGACACGTCACCGTGTCAACGTGTCTGTGTTAAAATCGCACCACTGCGGGCTCTGCCTCTCGCACGGAGCCGGGGACCATCTGGGAATGTGTTTGTGTTAGGCAAAGTGAGAGCCGCTCGCTTTCCTTTATTTATTTCCCCGCACATGCGCTGGGCTTCTTGGCAAGGATGAGGCCCCCACTGCCTCACCTTAGGCCTCGGGTCCCCAGGCGAAAATTTTGGGGGGGGGGAAAGAACCACCTCTGACCGAAGACTGAAGATCTTTATGCTGGCCGTCAAAATCATTAGGTTACTGCCTTTAAGCTCGCTAGAATGTCAGGTAGTTCCCTTCTTAAATCCTGTGCCCAGCACATGCACGCACACGTATGCACTTCCACCTACACTCGCTCTGTTAAGCAAACCCTTCTCTCATTTCCAAGTCAGGAACTGCTGTCGAATATGAGATTTCAATGGTGGGAAATTTGGGGAACCTCCAAACATCTATATCAGCACCCTGCATCCCCATGCGGCTGCTGCCCGTCTCTCCCGCTATACCCACGCTAAGAGCTTGGCGTAATTTTCCGCTTTCCGGGGGGGGGGGCTGTTCGGGGGCCCCAGCTGAGGGAATAGGTTAATTAAGTTCATATGAATAATTAATTGGTCACAAGGCTCGATGTGTGTGATTGATATTTTTCCATCACGCTCGCTGTCTCCGGAGAAGGTAAAACGTCCCCCTCGGCTATGTACACGAGCATTTGTGTGTGTGTGTGTGCGCATTCACATTACTGTTAGTATTACTACGTGTGTGTGTGTGCATTCACATTAGTGTTAGTAATACTACATGTGTGTGTGTGTCTGTCTGTCTGTCTGTGTGTGCATTCACATTAGTGTTAGTATTACTACGTGTGTGTGTGTGTGTGTGTGTGTGTGTGTGTGTGTGTGCGCGCGCATTAGTCTTAGCATTAGTACATATGCGTGCGTGTGTGATCTTGATTTCAAACGGAGTTGTGAACATGGATTCAGAAGCAAGGGGGGGCTCGCCGGCGGGGAGTGCTGTCTCAAACTGTCCCTCCCCCCATGGGGGTTTCGGAGGTACGGTACAGATCCTGAAGTAGACACGGGTGGGGAGAGAGTACAAAGCCCTCAGTCCATTAGATATCTTTTTTTTTTTTTTTTAATCCCCTTTACCTCTGAAGGAGCGATATGATATGAAAGAACTGTGGGCTCCCAGTAATGCATTTCTGGTGATTGCACTCCTATATATAGCGGAGATAAAAGGCGTACCTGTTTGGAAACACATGCGATTACCGCCGTGTGTGCATCCGCCACACCTGCCTCTTCCTCCGGATCGCCGTCCACCCCGCAGACTGTCTCCTCGCCGGCTCCTCTGCACCACACTTTTTGGCGTCGTCGAACAAAGGGTCCCGTGTCTTTTTTTTAACTGGTCATCTGTCACCTGTGCCCACAAAGGAAGTGAGTTACACAGGCAGGATATTACACGTGTTATTTTTAACAGTGCCCCCAAAGCCTGGAGCCGCCCCCCGTTTTCAGGCCACTGCAGTCAGATCATTCTGGGCACCTGTTACCTTCGGTAATAATTAACAGACGGACGTGTAAAAACGCAGAGCTGAGGGAGCCGCTTAGGCTATACTGGTGTTCTATGTGTGCATGCAGGTGGGTGACGCCCCCTTCAGGTTCACAGTATCTCTGCTGGCTCAGTGCTATATTAATCCTCATAATAATTACTATTATTTATGCATTTACTTTTCTAGATATTTTTTGTGAGACTTGGAGTGAAGAATGAGGATGTTTTTCAGGGAGTTGAAGAGCAGATTTTCACAACTCGCCCAGTCCATTACACTGCCAATGACCTAAAGTCAGGCTTTCTCACCATATATTACAGTATTGGGAACTAAAATTAACACAGGTAATTCAACGAAGAACTACCATTAAATTGTCTCAAACGTATCCCATGGATTGAGCTTTGGATATTTGCTCTTCAATTGTCAGTAGATAAACACTGTCACATGTCTGAAATGTGTGCTGAGTATTCCCTTATATTTTAACATGAGATTCTTTTCAATGCTGATGAGGTTCGTAAGTTATATACCTTTGTAATTCTTGACTTTTGATATAAAACATTAAGCATTCTGGTATTCGGTATCTCACCACGGTTTGCTGGGGAGAGCTGTTGATTTGTGCAAACTTTAGGAAAGCTACATCTGTTTGTCATCCTAATTATGCAAATGTGTTGTGAAGATTACATATAACATCTCCCAGCCACATATAACATCTCCCAGCGAGGACACTACGGCTACAGATGGAGCCGCATGTGATGCAGCAGCTGCCTCACCAGGCCCGGGTTCAGCTCTGCACTAACCGTGTGACCGCTAGCTTCTCAGTGTAATGTGGTCAGGCCAGAATATGACAGTCCTCCTAAACCATAAATCGACACTGACAGCGACTCTGCTAGGAACCGAGGCAGGAATGTTTTCGGTCCGGGAAGTTCCGAAACCGCATGCATTGCGAGGCTGAAAGTGCTCAGATATCGATAAAGAAAGGGCTTCACAGTTACTGGCAGGGGGGTTTAAGGGAAATTTGGAGACGGGGAAAAAAATACATAAGAGGCCATCACTGAAGGGTCAGCTGTTCCTTCAAGGAGCTGCGGCTGATGCATTAGCTAATATGCCAGGGAGTGGAATCTCTCCTGCTTTTCTGAATGGGGAAACATTAGCTATTAGCTGGCCCTTATTACCCGTTTGACACTGGAGCGACTCTCATTATACCAAGCTTCTTTTATTTCTTTGTGTCAGTGCCACGGGGTGATTTAACTGGGTGCAAAGGAGCATTCAGATGCTCTTATAATTGGATGTCCGGGTGTGTTGGACAGCTTTCATGTGCTGGCCCTTGAAATGGTCTGGAGCGAGTGATCCTTCAGCTGGCTACGTTGCACTGTAGTGGATGTGCTCCTCAGTCAAGGGGCCTGGATTCGCGGTTGAATTCGGTTGTCTTGCTGAAAGCGTTTTTTTTTTTTTTTTTTTTTACGGCTGACTGCAGGCTGCTGTAGCTGGAACTCTCTGAGAATTTGAAGCCGTGTTCCAGACTATCCGTACTCTCTGATGAACCTGTCAGCAATACTGCAGTGCACCTCCTCTGAAGCTGCTCTGAAGCTGCTCTGAAGCTCTGACAATGGGATTGCGCCATCTCGAAGCCGCATTCTTTCTAAACGTGCATTTGGAGCCGTTGGTGCTCCGTAGGCTGGCCATGGTGCTGAGTCACTCTCAGAACCAGACCTCTTGTTCTAATGGAACTGTCCTCGGGTCTGAATAACACTCAGCAGAATCTAATGTACCATGGAACTGTCCTCGGGTCTGAATTTGACTCTCCTGAACAGAATCTCATGTACTGCAGAAGCTCTCCTTGGTTCTGAATCACACCCTCTGTAGAATCAAGTGTATTGGTGGAGCTGACCTTGGTCCTGAATTCAACCCACTCAGCGGGACCGCACTCTGATGGTGCTGTCCTTGGTCCTGAATCGCACTCAGCATAATCAAACGTACCATTTCACTTTCCTTGGCCCTGAATTTCATCCTCTAATCCAGGGGTGGGCAGTCTTATCTGCAAAGGGCCAATATGTATGCAGATTTTTGTTGAAACTTCCTAACTAGATTACTAATTAGAGAACTGATTGGCTGAAGAGTCCTCACACCTGGGTTTAAACAGCTGACCTAAAGCTTATCCCGAAAACCTGCATACACACTTGCCCTTTGTGGATAAGATTGCCCACCACTGCTCTAAACAGCTCTGTAAATGCTACTAGATGTATCCATGGTGCTGAATCACTCAGTAGAACCGTGTGTTCTAAAGCAGCTATCCATGGTTCTGAATCACACCCTCACTCACGTGTGCTGACTGAACTGTCCATATCCCTGAACTGAATCCCCTCCTCTGGCCTGCATGCTCTTTAGAAGCGTTTTTGTCTGTAAATGGCGAACACCCTGCAGAACTGCACATACTAGTGAAACTGTCCCTGGCTCTGTATCACACGCTTTCCACAGGTTCTCCCATGCTGGAGCCCTCTGTGGGCCTGAATGCTGGCAACGGGAAGAGAGTCGATTCCACCTAAGACGAGAATGACAGTCGGAAATGACGTGTCCATCTTCTTTTGTAATTTGCGTAGTCTCTCTGCTCCGTCAGTGCTGCTTAAAGAGTTTGCCGTTCAATGAGGGCAGACTCAACCCACCTCAATATGTCAGAGTGTCAGAGCAAGAGCAGCGGCACGTGTGGTCTGTGCGCTGCTCTGTTTGTAGGCGTGTGAGTGAAGGAACTGGTTTATTTGTGGGTGTATAACAGAAAGACCCCACACTCACTTGCCCCCAGTTCTGTAGCTGCATTATAAATGATAAAATGTGCCTCTCGGGTAGCTGGGGGCAGAAAGAAGACCCTGCCAGGCCCTTCTGGATGCCATCCCACGCTGCTAAAAATGATAAGCTGCTAGAAGATTAAAGCTGTCTATTAAATAAGGTGGGGAGATCCCCGCTCGCCCCGTCCTACGTCAAATCCTCGGCTGGGGAATGCTAATTAATGCTTCTGTTTTGTTTTGTTTTTTTCTTTCTTTTTTTTTTTTCAGATTAGCAATTTGAAATGTTAGACACAGAGCATTCTGTTACCTGTGGCGCATAGGAATGAGCCCCTTGCAGCTCTCTCCTTGAGTTCGGGACCCCTGGGAGTCCTTGAAGCAGAGTGGCTTGACCTGAAGCGGGAATCTCGACACCGGCCGCCAGAGTCAGTGCTTCGCCTGAAGCCTCGTGTCCCGAATCCAGCCAGGACGGGTGCTGCTCACCTCGTCCGGGGTGGAATCCTTCTAATGGGGTTTTGTTCTCAGTGGTACAAGCACTGGGGCAGCTGGTTCCCTGTTGTTTTTATTATTATCGTTGTTATTATTATCATCATCTCAAGCAACGTTTTTTTCCCCGCATGATGCTGACTATTTAACGTTCAGACGTAGAACTGCTTTGCGTTCCCGAAGTTGCCGGTATTTATTTGCATGATGGAAAGCAGAATTTATCGCTTATTGTATTTAAATAGCGTCGGAACCCCGTGGCACGCCTGTGAACATTGTGCTGGTTCCGCTGGCTTTGTCTCTGTCACCGGTGGATGTTGAGGTATCTAAGAAACCCATTCGTTCTTTCGCCTAGTTTCTCAGCCGATCCGGAACATTTCTTTTGTGCTTAATTTGCAAACCAGCTACTGTCTGCCTTGGTAAGCATCTGCCATTTGAAAGATTTTCTGAAAGTGTCACACTTTAGAGGTTATTAATTTTTATAACTGCTTGGTCCCTTTAGAATTGAGTTCATAAATAACGGAAGAGAGAAGAGCCAAACGAGATGGAACATTTGCCATGTAGATAATTTAACACTGGGGTGATATTTTTATATATTAGACAATTAAAATTAGCGGTGGTATTGTGTGTGGTGTGACAGAGTGACAGCATAGCTTTGCTTTGCCAGACAATGGGTTCTGAGCTGAGAGGTATCTCGGTCTCTATAAAAAGACGCTCCGTTTGTCGGAGGAGTTTGGCGATAAAGAGAGACTCCACTTGCGTCAGCTCTGACAGGACTCTGCAGGTTTACACTCTCACTCGTCGCTAACGGTGTGATGGATGGAGTCGTTAGGGAGCCGCGCACCCAGCATGCATCTGCTTGCCTTTTGACACCTGTTAAGAACATCCTCAAAAATGGGGTTTTGATTTGCCAGTAGTATTTTTTTTTTTTTTTGAGCTTTGCTGATCTGCCTTGATTGACACGTAACAGAGCCAATAACCTGCCAAGAGGGCACGTACAGGTGGCCAAAGTGGGCGGGACACGAGGATTAAATACGATTGGTCACTGATCCCTATAGTTGAAGCTGTATTCGGAACCCCCTCTGCTTCAGCTGCTGCTTTATATAACCAAACGAGGTATTACCAGCCTTTTGGAGAAGCCCATCAAATAGCACCAGTGAACATCTGTTGTTTATGCGGAGCGCGATGGTGGCATCCCGTTAGAGGCGATTCCTCTCCATTATCCTCCCTCTATTCCTGGCACTTTGTTGTGCTGGCTGCTCTCCTGGGGGAGACTTTGTTGTTGCCAGCTAAAATACTGTTGTTGTTGTTCTTGGTGGTTGTAAATAATGACGGGGGGCTCGTCGTACGTTGTTTCCTCCTCCCCCCCACCCTCCCGTTGTTCGTTAAGCAGCGTGCCGTAAACATCTCATTATCATATCAGTCACCCCCCTTACTTTGCCGGGAAACGTGCGAATGCCACTAAATAAATAAATAGCTGTGAGGAGGCATCTGCTGGATGCAGGAAGCTCGTGCCCGCCTGGCCCTTCGGGGGCGCTGTCTCCTCCGATTGCTGGCGCGTGCCGCAGGTGAGACAGCTCCCCCGCGTGGGAGCAGACGCTGGCGTGAGGATGTGGAAGAAGATCTGATCTTTGGGCGTCTGTATCTCTGTGAGCACCATTCACACTTGTCTGTAATGATAAGTGGCGGACAGCAGTGAATAATGAATGTGCAGAAGACAGCAGCGGTTTAGCTATGATTTAAAATGCACATGGCATAAAGGACCCCCCCCCCCTTCACATTTTCACACAGTCTGTAGGCTATGGGTTTGTCTCTCAGGTTCAAGGAGCTGTTCAGCCTTATCAAGCCTAGCTTCAGGTGGAGTTTGTGTGTGTGTGTTTGTGTGTGTGTTTGTTGTCTCTCTGTATCTGTGTCAGCCTGTGAGATTGTTGCTATAGGCAGCACCCTGCTCCCAGCCCCCCCCATGCATCCGCCAGGGAATTGTTTGCTGGTGGTAACCAGCTGAGCCCCCCCAACAGAGCTCTCTGACCCATCGGTCACAGGATTCAGATCCAGCTTTTAAACCTTTTTTTTTATTTATTTAAAAAAACCTCTTTAAACTGGTTTGTTTCAAAATCACCGAACTGAAAACTTTGCTGCACTTTTTAAACGTCCGTTATGCAAAAGCCTCGGTTTCACTTTCATTTGTCAGAAGCCATATAAGTATTTGCACAATATTGCTCTGCATCGCCCCAAGTGTATTTAGCACAGTGTTTCCCAGTCCGGTCCTTGGGGACCCACAGACAGTCCATGTTTTTGAGGGAGCAAAAATGTGTATTGTCTGGCAGGGAGCTGGGAGGGAGCAAAAACGGGGACCGTCTCTGGGTCCCTGAGGACCGGGTTGGGAAACACTGATTTAGCAGGGGTCTCTGTTCTAGTGCGTTTAGAAGCTCCTCCGTGATAGATCCTGCTATGCTCTTCCCTCAGACTATACTTGGCTTTGCAGTTTCATCCAAATCTTCATATCCTTCCCCAGGGTGTGAGGCGTCCTTCCTGGAGAACCAAACCGGTCCAAACCGGGTCTCATTATAGCTCATTCCGTCCTCTCTGAGTCCTGGTTAATGTTATGTATTATTTATAGGTGAGTATTTTACCTGTAATTCTATGGTGAAATACGCTCCCGTTTACCGATGTGTCATCCGGTGCCAGGTGCGTGTGTCAGCCCGGTGTTAATGTGATAAACTCTTCCGGTCCTCATGGTATTTATGTGGGAAGTGGTTTCTTGGGGCGTAATTTAAAACTGATGGCCGTAAGGAAGCGAGAGCTTCCTGGAATTCCGATTTTGTGTAGGATAAGAAAAGAAAGCATCAAGCAGACAGACGAACACTGATGCTCGTTTTACTAGCCCCATAAAGAGCTCATGGAAGTGATGCTCATAGGCAGAATCTAAAGGCGTACATCTGTCTAAGTGGTGCGGATTAACTTGTCTAATTCCGTGCCCTTGCCTGGAAATCGCCCCATGCCAGGCGGGGCATCTCACGCTCTTCGCTCTCTGTCTCCCTCTAGCTGCCAGACAGGGCGAAGCAGACCTGAAGGAGATGGAGGAGGCCTTGGAGACCACGAGAGCAGAGATCAGGTGAGGAACCCCGAGGAGAGGCGTTTGGTGGTGAAGCTGCGTCGCTCAGCTTCGCCCTGCTTTTCGGGTAGCCGCGCCTGCCCTGGCGTGGGGACCCCTTCCTCCCGCACATCCGGCAGGTCCCGGAAGGGACAGCGGCTGTGGAAAATAGCTGGCAGCAGGTTGGCTTTCTGTGGAAAGCTGGGTAACATCCTGCCTTGTCTTAGTCAGGGATGCGGTGGAGCACTGTGGTGAAATACTTCTCTAAAGTACTTTTCTATTTTCGAATGTGTCCCTCAGAATTGGTCCCGTTGCCGGGGGCTCGGTCCTGGTGTCCGCCCTGGACACGGAGCTGTAAACTGTTACGATCCTGTTGCTGTTTACGCAGAAAACAGCGTCCGATTTACAAGTGTGGATATAGGCCAGTCGAGAGAGCGCACACGCCAGGCAGCCAGCTGGCTGAAACACCCGCGCACACACACACTCACCCACACATGGGGCCCCTGACGGCCCGAGCGGCGAGTAGGGGGGGGGGGTTCAGCCTCTGCCACCCCTCCTACTTGGCCATGGAAGCACCGTCTATCTGCTTTTTCCTAATTTTCGTGTTCCTGTCTCGGCACTTTGTGTTGGTGTTAGAGCAGTGTTTCCCGATCCGGTCCTCAGGGACCCACAGACAGTCCATGTTTTGCTCCCACCCAGCTTGAGCAAAAATGTGGGCTGTCTGACCGGGAGCTTGGAGGGAGGAAAAACATGGGCTGGCTGTAGGTCCCCAAGGACCGGATTGGGAAACACTGTGTTAGAATAAAAATACGAAGTTGGTGCCTGACATATGCAGATTTTACAGGCCGTATGAATGAATATTGTGGCACACTGTTGAACTCGTGTGACCTGAGAGTGCAGCCCCTCCTTTAGGATGGCTTTGCAAGGCCTCGGGTCTCCAGCTCACTGCTCGCTCCTCTGAACCGCGGTCCCCTGGTAAGTGACTCCTGATTGGGCCAGAGGTCATGTCTGCTGGGTGACAGATGGCACGCAAGCCTCGGGTCTTGCTCTCGTGTGTGTGTCTCTCTGTGTGATTAAAGCGGTCCCACATTCAGAGAACGCCCACACGCTCCCTGACCCTGCAGAAGTCCCCAGGTGACAGCTAGCAATAGCTCCCATCACGTGACCCCGAGGATGGAGTCGCCCGGGCATGCCCCTCGCGCGCCCCCGCCCGCCCCCCCCCCCCCCCCCAAGCTGGCGTCCCATTTAGCTCATTAGCAATTCTGCATCATAAATATGCAAATGGACACATCCACAGCAGAGTTGTACAGTAGTTCTTCTCCCTCATTTCTGATTAGCGGGAGCGCCTCTCTGCCTGCCTCAGATAATTGGTGGCATTGCATAGCAATAAGATGTCGCCTTGCACCTCATTAAAGCCTTGGGAGGGGGTTACTTGGGTGGGGGCTGCTTTAGTTTCTTGCAAAAAAAAAAATTGCAGTTAAAATATTAACTGACCCCATAATGTGGGTGATGAGTTATGAAAAGGCTGTAGTTCTTTGAAGTATGAAACAAGGTAACCTGCACTTCATGCATAAAATAAAGGCAGAGATTGGGCTCCGTTCTGCCACTTATTTAACCATGAGAGGGCGGGTGCAGGGTTAAAGTATTGCTGATATCCCCCCCCTCCCAGGCCTCTGATGCTTTGTTGTATACCTTTATCTTCCAGCAGTTCTCTTCACTAGTTTCCACAAAACGGGTAGAAAGAAATAGTTTTTCCCCTGTCTAAATTGTTTAAACTGAGAGATATTGGGTGGCATCCGCATGAAGCATCGAGCGAAGTTGGGAGTCTGGTCCTTTCCAGCAGGTTCTGGCCTGATCCAGCCCATTCCAGCCTGTTCTGCCAGGTTCCTAGGCTGTGTCTGATTGCTTCACCTTCTATGCTTCAGTAGGCGGTTTACTTTCCAGTGTTTGGTTCCTGTGCTGTTCTGCCTACAGAGAAGACATGCTAATTTTGTTCCTTAAACAACCGACTATGGCTGGGGACAAAGGAGGAGGCACCTTTGTCCTTTGGTTTCTTAATTTTATTTTGATGTGTCTACTGTTAAAAAATATCTAGATGACCACAGAGTAAGTGATGAAGTGATGAATAAACAAGACGGAACAAAACAAACAGTCAGGACAGGTTCATGTCGAGCGATTCTCTCGCTTGTCAGATTCGGTTGTCTGTAAAATTGTAAAAATCTGACGTAATGTAGCCTTACACCAATTTCAGGCAGATTTTTCTGGAGAGGATAAACAAGGCCCTACACTTCAAAGGCGCACAGAAAAATAACGTCATAAAACATTTCTGTGAAGGACAAAAGAACCAATCTCTTGTTAAGACATCAAGCCATTCTAGGTTGTTCGAAGATGAAGGTTAACCGTACTGTGCTTCTGCCGGCCTTTGAGTGCCTGGCTTTTCACCTGACTGCTGTGCCCTCCTGCGTTTCAGGAACCTGGAGAAGGTGTTCTCCACAGACTATGGCTCCAGCAGAGAGTTCCTCTACCTGCAGGGACAGTGTTTCCAGCTGGTGGTCTACGAGTGAGTCTGTTTTCATCCCCATTCACATCCCATCCTTCCTCCTCCTCCTCCTCCTCCTCCTCCTCTTGACAATGGAAAGTTGTACCAGGCTGGCCATAAGCATCATCAGCCAGCCTGGACCGGAGCCCACTGTTCCAGAACTTGGGTGACCCGTCCAGTTATTAGCACTCAGTCATAAGGGGAGCACTGGTCATATCTCACTCCCCCCTGCGTTTTCGGGGGCCATTTAATGATGTTTTTGGCCCCTCACAGCAATTCCCTCTAGGCGCTTGTGCTTTTCATGGTCTCGCCATTTTTTTTCGTTTTCTGTGTTTTACTTCGGCCAGTGGTTTTAATCACGGAGAAGCGGCCTCCCGTAATTATCCGCGATCCGTCCTGTCTTTTTAATTCTTTTTCGCCTGAGCGCACTTCCCGACGTGCGCCCGTAAACGCCGTTAAAGTTCGAACTCCGCTGTTAAGTCGCGGGAAATTCACACGTAACGGCGGGATGTGAAATCCTCCTAATGAATGCTCCTCCGGTGTCCTTGGTAGTCCGACTGGGCGGCGAACGTAAGGTGCAAATGATATTTTCACGAGCTTGCATCATTGTTCAAAGACATTTCCAGCCAGAACACTGGGCCAAGGCACTGGAGATATTGTCATTTTGCGGGGGGGGGGGGGGGGGGGGGG
>JAODJW010000015.1:10229502-10242361 GCA_026777045.1 Hyperopisus bebe
GTGCTGCGGTACCTGAGAGCAGCGTTCGAATGTGGCGCCTCCCAGAGGCGCTCCGTGGTTAACGCTCCCTGGGAAGCCACACACACACCTCTCACTGGATGCACGGACATCCGGTTTGAGTGCCTGCTGCCTGTTTAATATGCAGCCAGAGCGATCTGTTGTACCTTTGTTTTTGTATTGTTTACGGGACCTCTGATATCACCCAGTGATACCATAATGACTTTAATCTGAGAATTAGTCTTTTCATTTCATTAGTCATATTCTTTATTATTTATCTTTTATCCAATTAATGTTTATATTTGTCACCTTCATAACTTCCATATATCCTACACACAATTATATGGTAATTGAAAAGCTTTTATTAAAAAAAAAAAAATCAAACAATTTACTATATTATAATTAGATGCTAAGTAAGTATAATCAAAATAGCATATGGGATTAATTCTAGGTTTCTTTAATGTTGTTTTCTTGTAACCCGATTGTCCTGATTGTTTGTTTTCATATGAGGTTTGCTGGAAATGCTGTCACAGTTTGCCACAGTTTGCCAACAGTGGGTGGGGGGTGGGCTTTTTATTTTAATATATATTCTGACTGTATTCACCAAGAGCAGGACTGTCCCTGGAGCTGTTGTTTGAGAAAATGTTAAGATTAGGATGTGAGAACGTAGAGCTGGGGAGCTGTCTACTGTGATACCCTGTCAGCGGATTATACTAATGAAGAAATAAAGTAATTAGTGATGTAAACGGCGGGCCTGGATGAAGATGAAAGGCAGCGATCATCTCTGGATGAGTCTAGACTTCCTCACAAGGTGCTGCCTCTAAAATTGAAGCAGTTCTTCTGCCAGAAGTGAATTAGAGTGTCATTAATTTTGCTAATGTGGATCTGTGGTCTTCTATCGATTTCCAGAAGGGTTCTGCTGTAGCCCTGGTGTGCTGTTCAGCTTCCTCCTGATGTATGTGTTTTGTCACAGACAGCCATGCCGGCGGAATATTTATGACATCCATTACGGTCTCCATGTGGGCGTCCATGCAGTGACGGCAACAGCGCGGTGCCCGTTCGGCTAACACTGCCGGGTAAACTCTGCCCGCTTCAGCGGCACGCTCAGACCAAAGCCAGCCGAGAGGGGCATGCGGTACGGGCGCCGGAGGAGGGCCACGGGGCCGTATCCCTGGGGGAGTTATCAGAACCCAAGTTACATCAGGAACCCACCGCTTTCTCCAATAGGCGAGTCAGAGCCAATTTGTGCAAGGGCTGTGTCAGCATAGACGCGTCGGCCCTGACGATCGGAGCGGGGGGCCGGGGGGGAGGCGGGTGACTCACCAGTTATTAAAGGAGCGTCGCATCCGAAGGACTGCGCTTACGAAGCCCGTTTGGAGGGGGGCAGACGCGTGTGTCATCTCACCGGCCGAACGTTTTACCAAAAAAAGGTGGCTGCTGGGCATTGCATCACAGTCGCTCAAAGGAAAACCTAAGGCCTGACTTTTGGTGTTCACCTTTATCAGCTTGTAATTACACCCCCTGGTTCCCGGCTACTTACCAAGCTGCCCGGTACAGGCAGACACGGGCCTGTGTCCCTTAGCACCCGTGGTGCGTGGCTCTCTGAGCTGCGATGGATCTTGCCAGGGTGTCATGCGTGAACGAGGACTTGGGGTCCAGCAACAGCTTGAGCGATTTCCCCCGTGTTGTCTGGTCTGCACGCAGATTCGCTGTAATTTCAGCCGGTTGAGTCACCCTGCTGCTATTCCGCTCCCCTGGCCTTAGCACCACGACGCGCTTAATTTCTGCATCTGCTCGTGGACCCGGCTGCCCGCCGTAAGCCGTCCGCCACAGTGCCCGTCCTCGCTGCTGCCTGGACTCTCAGATGACGGCTCTACAGCCAACCCCACGGCCTCCACACTTGACCTTTGACCTTCTCGCCCATCGTACTTCTTTTTAGCACTTTTCCTTCGTCTCCTCTCTCATCACAGGGACGACCTGTTTTGCCCGAAACAGGCTCCCTCCATGTCAAGAGACATGTTAATCCCCCGCTCTCCAACAGCCTCCATCACCCCCTGATTGACGCCGTTTAAATAAAGCGTGGTTGATGCAGCCTGATTATACTACTGATTTCCAATAAGTGGCTCTCAGTTTAGCTCTGGTTAACGGCCCTGTTTCATCAGCCGTGAGATCTCAGACCCCGGCCGTCGCTCAGCTGTAGGCAGTGTACCTGAGAGTGAACTTTACCCAAAGCTCCTTAATCACAGGTCACAGGAGAAAATAAGGGTGCAGTTGATGGTAAGTAGGAAGTGTTTGACTTCTGACAAGCCACTATTTCTGATTTTTTTTTTTGATTTAGCTAAAGTATTTCACATTATTGGATTGCTTGGCAAATTATGGGGGAGAGGAAGCTTAGCCGTTTGTGTGCTTGAGATTCCTTCAACATGTTATTCTGAAATCCCCCCCCCCCCAAATGGGGAGGAAAAAGTAATAGAAAGCTACATTTCACAGTACACATGCAGTTGATTTCGGCATAGATCTTTGGAGATGAGCCTCATGTCTATTCTTTGTAATTTACAGTGACATTGGCACATTTGAATAATGCGCGGAGCCTAATTATCGCCTCCGTTTTTACAGGGACCTTCCGCTGTTAGGCAATCAGAAAGTGCATACATGTCAGTGCCCAAAGTCATTTTTAGATCGCTGACGAAAATGGTGTAAAGCATGCTCATTAGCTCCTCCACACCTAATTTGGTTCAGCTTCTTTTTCCAAGTTTGGGAGCAGATGTGTCTGTGTTAAGTCTCACCTAGGTGGACACACTACTTGTGGGCATCTGTCGATGTCTGATCTCACCGTTTTTGTTAACAAAATTTCCCTGTATTCCCTGTCGCAAGATGGTAGCACATTTCGAAAACTGTCTCCCTCGTAATATTGCCACCGTTGTCACCGGTAAGAGCGTAGACCGACATTCTCTGTAGGAAAGGCCTGACTTTGAGTCTGTGTGAAGTTGTTTGTTTGTCTGCATTGTGTGATTGTTTTTGTGTGTGTTTTTTCCTTCGTATGTGAAGCTCTCTATATGGAATGTGGTCTCTGCAGATCCAGGAGGAATCTGTCTGTTTCCCTAGCTGCGTATCTACCTGGGTTTGTGATGGAGCTGTACGTTGAGAATCCGTGGGAGGTGGCCGGCTCTGCTCTGTTGTTAGTCAATTCTTATCCTCCTTAAAACAAATGGGCAGTCAAAACTCACCCCTAAACCATGGTGAAGAACTCAAAGCAAAAATACAATTGGCTATAAATGAGTCGTACACGGAGCCATCAGACGGGAATTAAAATGCCGTTTTAGCAAATAGTGTATCATTCGGGAAATTGATGTAAACTTGAAATCTGCTGGATTGACCTACGCTGAGTGCTGCTCAGGTCTGAACTTATAAATGGCGATTGCCTCCTATGGAATGAGAATTCTGGAGAGGATGTTGTCTTCAGTAGAGCGGTGAGGGTGCTTCATTCAGATAGGGGGATCCTTATCATCAGATTCAGGTGTCATCCAGATATGTAAATCTAAGTATATGAGCTACCAGAAGGATTGTCTCCCAGTCTGTCATCAATTGTCAATCATCTTTGTGCAGATATGTTACTGGATGATGAGTGACTGGACACACAAATTCATCCATGATTGACCAATTAAATGAGCACATAATAAAGTCAGCAGTATGGTGCACAACCTTCACTTGAGGTGATAATTCTACAGTTATTACGGTAAGATGAGCAGCTGCTAGCTATGAGTGCTCTCTGAACATTTTCTCCTGGCTCTGTTGTCCTTCATGTGGAAATATTATCCTCTAATCCTGCTTGAGATTTTAGATTGACTATTTAATTAGAATAGGTAATGGAGGGGTTGGGATAAATAAATAAGAATTAGCCTTTAAAATGTGCATCTCCGTATTAAAGCAGTCGTGGGAGGTTAGCGTTATGCTAATAAGACTTGCTAAAATGCCACAAAGCAAAAACACATTCAGTTAAGTAATGAAAACACTGGGCTGATGGGCATTTCACCTCATTATATTAATGCACAACTTTATGCGCTTAATAAGTCATGAAGCTATTTTTTTCATTAATTTCTGCTCTGACACAGCCATTTAATTCACAGTGATAGATATTAAGTTATCGTGGGTGATGTAATGCGAGCAGAGAGCGCGGTGTTTCTGGCGATCCACTGAAATTCATGGTCCATTATTTATGTTTCGTTTTGGATAACCGTAGATCACACTACTGTAGATCAAAGCTTATCCAGTGTCCCAGCCCCTGTGTCCATTAGATAGATCATTAGACATTAGTCAGCCTGGCTGTCTTTATCATGTAGAAAGAGTAGATCTTCAGAAAATTGGGCCTGGTGCTACATCATTTGCACTATGGATCTACTGAGTTAGGGTATCACATTAATTATGCATTGAGATTTATTTGAGTGCTAATTTGGTATTTCCATTCTGTCCATCTACTGTTAGCGCACGGTAAAATAGCATTTTTGAGATTATAATCTAATGGATTTTGTTCCCGCACCCAAACCTCGAAGTTAAATGATTAACTGGAGAGGTGTTGCAGTATTTTACAAGGGATGCTGTCACCTCTGACACGCCTCACAGTTAAGGCAGATGTGGGGAGTTATACCCGTAAGCCAATTAGCCCATGTTGAGGTTGGCGCCAAGCTTCCGGCGTCACCTCTGTGAACTCTGCTCACGCTGTCGCACAACATTCCTGAGAGGAGCAGTAATTGCCCCCTGTCCTCCCCACTCCTGGCCTGGGATCGCGCGAATAAAACTTAATCAAGTCGCCGTGAGCCCTTATTGTGTCTGACCGACACCAGCGGTGGCCAGAGCCATCGCCTTTAATTAGTCGTTAATGCAGATATGGTGGAACCGGCTGCGGTTTAAGCTGAGGTTCGCTGCCCATTTCACGTTGTTTCTTCTCATCCTCTGCGTAGCTCTGCTGACGTCTGCCACTTGCCGAAGAAGGCCGAAGTCGGCGTAACACCAAGCCGAAAATGGAAAAGCGTAGCGCATTTTAATGCAAATCTTCATTTTCATTCGTATTTGTGTCTCTTTATTTTTTTGGAGCTTTTTAATTCTATAGTATTATGTAATATCCGTCATTGTCCTATGGTGTCAACCAAAATGTCAAGCGCGTCAAACTGATTATCCCCACGGAGACGCATTATTCCCACCCAGTTAACGTTATTTTCCGTCCCGACAGGCAGGAGTGGGTGTTTTGGCCTGAAAATGACATCATAACGCTTTCAGATATTTTGAAGATTCTTTCCTACAAGATTTCCCTGCATTGTTTCATGCTGCGGTTTGAGAACCAGTATTGACTCTGCGCCGTATTTAAAAACAGTACACAGATTTAATTATCCGTAAAACTACGCACTGCTCATTTCCAGTCAATATCTCAATATTCTCCATACTCCTTAAATTCTCTCAGGCCATATGCACACCTCTATAGCCTTTTTTATGGTTGCTCCCCCTACTGGTGGGAAGGCCTTATGCGAGGCTCACTTGCAGGCTTGTTCATCGGGGTGCAAAATAAACGTCCATCTGGTATATACCTGAGGTATAGAGGGAGAAATCGGTCAGCAGGCGGTCTCAGTGGCACGAGATGTACGCTGCCTTCACCATCATTTGCTTCTCGCTCCGAAACGTTTTTGCATATTATTATTTAGTTTAACCGGAGCTCCAGAGAATGATTTCTTATCTGATGTGAATTTAGATTCCCCTCCCTCCTCCTCTGAGATCTTGCCTTATCTGCTTAGACACCAGCTCCCTGAGCATTTCCGCATGGGTGGGGGGGGGGCGGTGGAGTTTATTTCCCGACACGCTGAGCCGACCCACGTTTCCCGCGGACCGAGCCGAGTAGCTGCAGGACGTCGTCGCTACCGTGGTGCTGGCTGTGTTCATCCGGCCAGATCCATAAGAACGACCTCCCTGGGCGTTAGTACGTGTAAGCAGACCGCTGTTTGAGTGTTTGGGGACTGGAGTCACGGCAGAGTGGCGGTATGCTGTGAATAACTGGTTTATAGCAACATCTGAGTTGCCTGTATAAGAATGTGTGTGTGTGAGAGAGAGGTTCCTCCAGGGGCCTGTTTATTGACACAGTGATGTGGTGACATCACATCATCAGACGCCAGATATGTGGCCAACATTAAAGGATAAACGCCCGAAACAGTGCTTAATGCAGTGCGCAAACAGGCCGCCGAGCGCGGGAGCGGCAGCCAATCACTGACCTCGCTCTCCTTTCATCTCGCTTCGCTCTCCCGCCGCTTTTGATGTCCGGTGCATGGGCCACTTTCTGCTCTCCTCTCTTAGCCAGTCACTTTGTACTGTTCTAATCAATGCTTTGGTTCAACTGTTAAAGTTCCGCTGCTCCTCTGTCGCACAGCCATCTCCTGTGTCTTCTTTTGATATTTTTTTCGCTGACTTGCCCCCCCCCCCAGCCGGTGACAGGCTCCTCGCCGGCCTTCCTTCGCAGGTGAGTGGTGGGTGGCTCCGCCTCTCTCGTGAAGGGCAGTTGGTCGTGGCACGGTGGAGGCCATGTAGGGGGCTATTAGAGGGGTAATAATTCATACGAAGAGGCCAACCTCATCATTAGCCAATGGTATGTTTTGAATTGATGAATGGCGGGGGACGTGGCGCTGTGGGGGCCAATCAGCTTTCAGCTGAGGCCAGTACCCCTGTGGCCCTGCCCTTGTAGGCGGCCCTTAGATACTCGTAATGTTCAATAATTCAGCCTGTGTAATGGCTTCTTGTCATTCCCGGCTCTCTGGCGGCTGCATGTTTGTTTTGGGAAGCGGTCCAGAGAATCTCTCAGTGCACCGTGCTACATCTATAAATGACCCACTTTTTGTTTTTTTCAAGCAGGAAAAATGGACAAGTGTAAGGATCTGAGTGACTTTAACTAAGGGCCAAATTGTGGCTAGACAGCTGGAGCAGAGCATCTTCAGTAGGGCAGGTCTTTTGGAGTGTTCCCAGTTTGCAGTGGTCAGTACCTACCAAAAATGGTCCAAGGAAGGCAAACTGGTAAACCAGCAGTGTGGTCATGATTCAGGAATTGTTCAGGAATGTTTTGAGGAACATGGAGTTCAAGGTGTTGACTTGGCCTCCAAATTCCCCAGATTAGGATCGAGCAGATGCGGGATGTGCTGGACAAACAAGTCCAATCCATGAAGGCCCCACCTCCCCCCAAGTTATGAAAATTAAGGGATCTGCTAATGTCTTGGTGCCAGATACCACAGGATGCTTTCAGAGGTCTTGTGGAGTCCATGCCTCGATGGGTCAGAGCTGCTTTGGTGGCACGAGGGGGGCATACTCAATATTAGGCAGGTGGTTTTAATGTTATGGCTGATCGGTGTATATTGTGAAAGGAAGTCTGGGAGTTAGCTTCCAATTTCACTGCTTGGAATCAGAGGCAGCTGCACCCTGACCATAGTGTAGTGGTTGTAGCGTTCGCCTAACATGCGCGCAGTCGGGGGCTCGAAACTGGCTTGAAACATGTCAATATCTGAATTTTCCCCCTGGGATCAATATAGATTAACTAATGTTACGTCTCTCTCCGTATCGCTCCTGCATTGCAGATGGTTAAGGTTAATCCCAAATGGCGCTCAAAGGAATGTGCTGGTTTCAGCTCCCAGAATATCCGTCACAGGGGGAGGATGATGATTTACGATGTGTATTTCTGCATGCTTATTAACGTCCATCATGTTGAGACGACAGTAACGCATCCACCCATGACTCTTCTTACAGGTACACCTACTCGCTGTGTCCGTTCAGTCACGTGACCCAGAAGAGCTCCACAGGGGCTGAGGTTTTATTAGGGTAAGTCTGGTTTCACTTTTATAAAAATATTCGCTTAAATCCATCATTCGTTAAATAAACAAGCATTGTGCAGAACACAAGTGTTCTCGTAAGATATTACATTATACTGCATGCTGTGACTTAAATTCTCTCCAAAGTAAGGTTTCTCTGGCAGCTCGGAAAGACAGGCAGCCTGATTTGTATCCTTGTGATGTCCAACCAGGGGTGATTATAGGATTTTTTTTAAGGTAGGGGGTATAAGAGGGGCCATATTTCATTTAGAGGGGCCAACCTTATCCTTAGCCAATCATATGTTTTGAATGGGGACGGAGGGCTCTAAGTACCAATCAGATTTCTGCTGGGGGCGGTGCCTCAGTGGCCCGCCCCTGAATTCTGTGGCTTGAATGGGAAAAGGGATGAGAGGAGCAGCCATACTTCTCAGTTAGCGTGGAAGTGAGGAAAACCCGGCTCTGTGCTTTCCTGCGCTGCCAGCGCCGCGCTGCTGCTCTTGGTACCGTAGAGCTGTTCAGAGGTCTCTGGTTACATGTCTCATTGTTGATCTTCCCTTTGATACCACTCTGTACACTCAGTCTCTTTGCTCTCCCTTTAGGGAGTCTCGCACGTAGGTGCAGTGTTTCCGAGTTTTCAATCGAACATTTACAGAAATGTTTCTTTTCAGGATCTCGTTTTTCATCACCACCGTAAATAAGTAATGGATGTCTGCTGGCGGGTGTGTAAGGTGAATTTTAAATGGTATATAATGGATAATGACACTGATATGAAACTTGATTCCCTGTGGAAGTTTATTCGTCCAGCAGCACAGAAAGAAATGCAACAAAACGCAATGTAAGTAGAAATAAATGCCAAAAAAATAACCCAACTTGTACCCTTTTTATGTGCCTCAAGCATGTGACGTCTTAATTATGGCATTTGCCATTTTGCCGTCATCTCGCCCCATCCAGTCCCCCTCTGCCATCTGCCATGCTTGGCTTTATAATGTGTAATTACATGAAGGCTATTTTGTTGACATTTAGTAATCTTTTAATACTTAATGTTGCTGGAATTGCCTCTCCGTCATATACCGTGCCGAAGCTGGAACGTGAAAAGCCGAGATTAAAAAAAAGAAAAACAATGAAATGCTGAGGTTGTACTCATGCTGTTTTATGTTCACCGGGGTTAGTGCTGTTTACGTTTGACAGGTAGTCTACCATACGCTCTACGGCTGGGGCTCTCACGGGGAAAATTGTTGCTTTGTCGGTCGGAAAAGACAGACACAAACACAGAAACACAGAACGACACACACAGACGTACATATATACAATGTTAAAAGTTCCCTCCAGAGCCCATGGTGACAGCTCGGGTACCTCCATCCTTTAAGAGGTGCATCTGGCCAGGTCTGGCTACACGCGGATGGTCAGAGGTATTGTGTGCTTCTCACTGGACCACATGGGATGCCCATTGTCCTGCCACCTGATTGGACAGTGCTGGAACACATGACTGCTCAGCTCCAGAGCGCCACCATCTGGCCACATGGAGAGTAGGCTGCAGATTGCCAGCATGACCCTTAGAGGACGCCCCCCCCCCGTTAAGGGAATGGTGGCTGGGGTGAGCGCATGCACTCAAGCTGGACTCGACCTGGACTCCCCGGAAAGCCAAACACATCTAAGAGGTTATTTAATATTTAATCTGCTTCAGGCTGGCTAATGGAAACTAAATGACTGCTTTGGATCCTATGGACCATAACTCACACGCAGTAATATCGTTTGCAGCAGGGGGATTGCGGCTTTGGTGGGGGCGGGGTGGGGGGGGCAGAGCCCACACATTTTCCTGAGTGCACAGGAGAAGCATGAATCATAGCCCAGTGCTGGGAATAAGTCATTTTTTATCCAGACAGGCTATCGTTCACTCAGAGCACAGCCCCTTACAGAATATCGGTGTGTTCTGATATTAATCTGCATGCGATGTGCCGCTCTCTCCATCGTGGGAGGGACCCGCGCGGGGCTCTGATTTAAACGCTACCATTTATCACGCAGCTTTGTGCGTCACATAGCGAAAAATAAAGGCTGTTAATATTACAAAAAAAAAAAAAAAGTATTAGTTGGCTGAAAGTTTTTATTTTAAAAAAATAAAAAAATCGGTTGATTTGTTTATTGAATCAGGCTGAGTCATTTATGCAAGAGTTGCGGTGGAGTTAATGCGAGAGTGACTCCGTATTGTTATCTGTTAAAAAAAAAATGCGTGCTACTCGTGTTGGGAAGAATCGGCACGTCATTAAGGGACTGATTATGGGAGGCGTGCTTTTAAAAACCCGCCGTGATGCTTGGGCACGTCCAGGGTGCGCCTTTCTGTAAACAGATGGTTTTGGGCGGGCGAGTGTTGATGTATCCCGATAAGTTCATTCCTATTCCGGCTTACGACGGCCACTCGGCAAGGCCGCTGCAGCGAGCGCGGCGTGATGGGATCAGCAGCGTAATGGGATCAGCGGCAGCAACGTAAACCAGCGTAATGATAACAAAGCATGTGTGGCGACAGCTTTGCCTGTTTGTGACGGAATGGTCCATCATAATAATCCAGGGGGGTCGCCGGCGGTGTCTGCGGCGGTCTTAAAGTAAATGGCCGTTGTTTAAAAATGAAATGGAGAAATGAAGGCTGGGGAAGGGAAAAAAAAATATCACCCCTCTCACAATTTCTTTCTTAGTCTGTGGGTGATCTCGTGGGGAAAAAAAAACGTGACCCAGGCAGTCATGAAAACAATCTGTCAATCGGATCCACCCCCCTCACGCAGTTGTGAGCTGGCCCTTTAAGATCGGGTTGATGAGGTTAAATGACGGGCTTTGCCGGCTGTGCCCCAGGGCTGCTGTCCCACCCCCCCATCCCTTTGGGCGCTATGGTTGTGGGGCCGCTTTGGCGGTACTGAGAGCTCGCCTCTGTCGTCTGTGCCCCAGTAAGCGCCAGTGAGTAATTAACGAGTCTTGTATCCTCCGTCCCCAGAGCGTGTAACAATAGCAGAGCCGAGCAGTGCCTTTTTGCAGCGAGAGGCGTTCTTTGCTAGCTACCTCTCACCCCATCGCTCTCCAATTTAAATATTAATACAGTACATGTCATGGTAGGGCCCGCTCATGCACAGTCTGCACGCTCACAGCCCTCTTCTGTCTCTGCCGCAGTTTGTTGTTTTACCTCTTTCACCCCTCTCTCTGTCGGCACTCTCGTATTTACATGCATAAGCTTAGCATGCTGGAAAATTTTTGGCTCGGCCCCCTCCCGTGTCTGTTGGGGGGGGCGGGTTCACGTTGAGCACCTACTCCCCCCCCCCATTCCAGGCACACAAAAACAAGTGCCGCTGTCACGACGCAGGCGTGTCGGTCAAACGGAGCCCAGTGGGGGAGGTTCACCGACGGTGACCTTGAGGGACCGGCACCTGCTTACAGAGGGACACCCCCCACGGTGTAAAGATAAACAGTGGAGGGGGGGGCTCATGTGGAAAGCAGGGCCTTTGGCGTAAAACTGCTCCGTGTTCCTCCCCCCCCGTGTGTACCTGAGGGTGGTGCGGTGTTCAGGGTGGGCAGGTGAGCCAAGTGCAGGGCTGTTCTGCTCTTATTAACTGTTTGCAGAATGGCGAAGAAGCATAAAGAGCGTTAGGGGTCAGGGGGTGTGATTCTTATGAATGAATATATTGTTGGTAGTATCTGGAGACCAGGCAGGGCCCCAGATGTGTAATCACAAAAGTAAGAAGCCCCAACGTGGCAGCATCTTTGACAGCGAACGCATCAAAGGTCACGCGCCTCTAATGTGCTGCTTGCGGTTGGTGTGGGTGGTTTTTCTGCAAATCCGTATCGCGCGTAAGTGCCCCCCTAGTTCCAGTAACGGCTTTTGAGTCAGTTAAGAGAAAATCTATACTGCTCTGGTGAAAAGAGATATGTACTCTGTCTATGTGCCATCTATTCTTAAAGGAAGAAAACAGGTCCTCCTTATCAGGCCCGCTTTTTATTTTGCTTGGCGAGTTCCCTATCGCTTAGTATTCAAAAGCCGCATGTCTCTCTTGAACTGCTTCATTGAATAATATATTTGGAAATGGTAAAGCAACGTAGCCTAGCAACATTACTGACCTGCAGTTGCTCAGTGGAGGATATGCAGTGGATCCCCCACTTCACTGGGGCCCTGTGTCAGGCACTGGGGTACTTTGAGGTATGGGGGGGGGGTCGGGGGGGTGAAGGTGTTTAGGGAGTGTTTTGAGTTGGAGTACCGAAGCAGAATTTCCACAGTCGTCTCACAATATTGTCCATCTGTCTGGCATTTTTCATTTTCACAATCCAGTTGAGGCTACACACTTCACACTGGATTTCCCCGAGGGAACTGGAACACAAAAGAGCCCAATTTTGCTGCAATAATCAGTGATTCCTCCTGCAATATGATGCATATAAATGAGCAGTTTAAGGGTCGGAAGTTTTACACACCGGTGCTGTGTGATTAAATAGTCTTGATGAAAAGTAGCAGAATAAATAAGCGGCATGTTTGGCTTGAGCGGCAGGTTTGTCGGTCCCCGCGGGGCCACCTGTGTGAGGGATTAACTTCCGGAAACTGGCACTGGGCCGCGAGAATCGTGCTTTTGCAGAGAGATGCATGGAAATTGGCCTGGAAAACCTTGCTGCTACTTTAGTGCTATGAAAATGTGTTTCTGTGATCAATAATTGTTCATTCCAGTGGGATGTAAGACAATGCCCCAGTGCCTTATTAAATATTAATAAGGGAAAAGTTCTGACAGTAACAATTTTCCTTTCCTTTAAGATTAATTACTGTTAATTAGCATAGTGTTGTTCTGCTTCAGCTGTGCATTTATAAACCGAGAGATTAGTTAGAGTTGACTCTGTGTTAACTGTCAGTGCCTTCCTGAAATGTGAACAGAAACAGCTCAGTAGATAATAAGAGAGAAAGAATCGTGAAATGCGCCACCAGGATGGATTGTCACCAGTTGACCAGCTCGAAATAATCACCCCCAGCCAACCCCCCCCCCCGCTCCCCCCCCCCTTCGTCCATCATTGTT
>JAODJW010000015.1:10271309-10281699 GCA_026777045.1 Hyperopisus bebe
GACTCCCACCAGACCAATCACCTTAAGCCTTCTCTAGTCAAAATGGCCCATTTCAGTTCCCCCCCGCCAATGCTTTCTATAGCTTCACAAAACTTGGTGCACAAACCAAAATAATTCCCCATGTAACTAGCACCACAGCAAGCTAGTAATTACAGTAGCTAAAAGCATCCATCGATGATCTTATAATGGAGGGGAGGCAACTCATCCAACAGTTTTCCGAAAGTTTTCCCGTCCATACATTTAAAGTCTCTAGACCTTTTAGGGCTAAGTTTATACAATTCAGTAATTTATCCATATGAATCTGCTTAAACACCCAGACATTTTCACAAAGGTATCTAACAGTCACAACCATCAGACCTTCCAACAGCATGCACTCACTGAACTTAAATCTCAACCACTGTAGAAACATTGCTTTTATATTACAACTATTCTGGCAATGACCAGTTTTTAAACCATAAAATGTCCACAAAACGCCTTGTCCTGACAGTTGCACCAAAATGCTAGACTTGCATGAAGATCCAAAGACAAGTTACCTCTTTACTCCGTAAGCCATGTTGAGGAGATTGTCCAACCTAAAGAAAAAATAAAAGGAAATGAGAGACTCCCCCTTGGTTTTTTATTTAACATTTTTACATGGTCTTAAAACCTAAATCTAGTTTGTAGAAGGCATTTACATTTGGCCCAATTAAAGACCCAATAACCACTGTCTCACAAACCAAGGGGTTGCATGCTGGGCATACCAGTAGGCACCACTAGTAAATGGGTTGTTGGTGGCCCCTAGTAGACTTTACAGACTTCAGTTTTCCAAAAACATAAAATGACCCCAAAGACTCGTGAGCAGCACCCCCTACAGCTGACCTGAAGCGCTGCGCCTGCTGGGCCAGGGGCCCAGGGTACCGCCGGCTGGGCGACTGATACAGCTGGGAGAGCAGTGCCTGGCTCGTCTTTTGACTGGGGTTGTTGGCGAACTTGACGGTGATCGGTTCCGTGGCTCCTGGGGGCTTCTGTCCATTCAGTCCCTTGATGGCCTCTTCTGCTTCGACTCTCCTGTCAAACCTGATGAATCCAACTCCCCTGGACACACCTAGGAAGGTCCACGAATTAAGGTCGGAAACGTTCACTTCTTGCCGACGCTCCTTGGGACACACTAGTGACAAAACCGAAGTTGCTGTTCAGTGGCATATACATGTCAGTGAACGGTCGTGAAGCACCTCTGGTGGCTTAAACAGCAGCCACCAAGAAGTCAGCCTTTGTGCTGTAACGAAAGCCAGGCGAAAGCTGCAGAAACGATTCAGGCATGCATACAGCGAGTCCAGCGTTACAAGACCTAGAGTCTGGGCAGAGTGGGAGCAGTTTTACCTGAGAGGCCCCCCCAGCTGTAACCCCACCAATAACCCATCTCCGAGAGAAAACACCCAGACAGATATGCAGTTCATTACGAGTATTTTTAGGGAGTGCATCCACTGCACTTCAGCAAAGGAGCTCAAACAAACCAAAATAGCTATAAACATTTTAGCCCTTCCTCACACCTACAGGGGCGTGGAACGATTCCACCCCCTTCTGCCCACTCTCCACCATGCATATTTATGAGCAGTTCCAGTGTGAGATTTTCTGGGCCTCATATCACCGTCTTCGTTAACCGCAAACATAACTGCGCTTCTCAGAGCACAGGCAGCCCTTACTCACCGGTCACCTGGTCCACCAGGATGCGGGAGGTAATGATACGGCCGTACTGGGAGAAGAGCTGCTCCAGTTCTTTCTGAGTCATGGTTTTTGGCAGCCCGCTGACGTACAGATTTGCATCTCTGATGGACGCAGAGCTTGGACGAGCATAGGAAACCTGGAGCAAGAGCAATTTAGGGAGAAACAAACACATGGCATTGACAAGCGCAGGCTC
Source organism: Hyperopisus bebe (assembly GCA_026777045.1). Taxonomy (NCBI): domain Eukaryota; kingdom Metazoa; phylum Chordata; class Actinopteri; order Osteoglossiformes; family Mormyridae; genus Hyperopisus; species Hyperopisus bebe. The sequence continues at coordinate 10,273,207 of JAODJW010000015.1, forward strand.
TATGTGAAGCATGATGGCATTTTCAAAAAAAAAAAAAAAAGCTCACTGAAACAAGGTCAGCTCGCAAAGTACAAAACACCCAAGACCATCTGCACCTACATGTCCTTTCAAAGAATGGTCACATGCACACACAGAAATTGTAATACAAGGGGCAAAGCTTTTGCTACACAAACAGCCAAAAGGTCCAGGAAACTACGCAAGCATATGCTAGCCCAAGTGTATAGACGGCGCCTGGAAACTGGTTGCTGTACAGAGAGCATACATGTACAAAAATAAAAAAAAAATGCATAAAATTTTGCTTCTGTTCTAAATCATAGAATGACAATCCAAGTTTCCTTAAACAGGGGGTGCACCTACAGTGGTGTGCACACCAGAAGAAATTGCACAAAACAGCTCCACAGACAAGCAATCAGCTTGAAATTATGCAACTGGACATTCAGCTTATACTGTAGTGTGTATATATGAATCATACATATGGGCAATCATGACTACAGTAATATGGCAAACCATATGTACTTAGATCAAAGGCAGATAAGGCCACACAATGAGAGCGATTTTTCACATCTGCTTTTAATAAATTAGATTAACCAACTAGGATGGATTTTGCTGGGTGGGGAAGAGATGTTTGTTAGTTTTACAAAGACAGTTAGCCAATTAGGTACAGTTGCATTAAACCAGCTCGGTGCTGTAAGAGTATTAAACATTCTTCATTGAGATAAGCTCAGATCTAGATGCATTAGATGCCAGCCCAGCCTCTACAAATAGGACTACGGCAGTCATTGTGCCACCTCAATGTTGTTGAAGGGGGTGAATCAAAATTCTCAATTCTGTACTCAAGCCTGACACATTCAAAACAGGATACTGTGCTCTGTATGCAGACATGGAAGCTGAAGTCCATTTGACATAGATTAGCTATAAAATAATGACACGCTGATCACACCACCACAACCTATGGAGCACTATGCAATGTAGAGACCAATTGAACAGCGACTGACCAGCAAGGATATAGATTATGAGCCTTATGTTTTTTGGTTCAAGGTTTAATATCAGTCTGATGCCTTACAACAAAATTGCAACCAAGTCAAAAGAGCTTCCCAGGCTATACAAGCTACTGTCAAAAATACTTGCCTTTACCCCCCCCCCCCCCACCCCAACCGCAGGGCTTCATAACTTATCAAAACCATAGAGAATGTTTATGCAAGCTTTATTACCACTTTGATCACGCAATGGTATGGCAATCATGCAAAAAGGGTTTGGAGTTTCTCCATAGCAGTCTGCTTTTGTGCAGAAACGGACACAGGAAAGGCAGGAAAAATCCATTAGTAAAATTGGTCTTAAAGAACTAGCCAATAAGCAGCCTGCTCCTCTTCACATGACGAGGGTGCCACTGCCCTCACATCACGAGGCCACGGTGCCTCTACATTTAATTACGGTGTCAGGACTGCTAAGCACTTCCAAGACACGACTTCCCAGGATCAACAAAACTTGCTTTTAATTAAACCTTCAAATAGGATCCCCTTCTGGCACTCGGAGATCAATAAACACTCCTCCACCTCACCTCTTGGTCCTGGAGGACAGGCAACCAAGGTGAAACTAAGCTCACCTTCACACTTGATTTGGTGCAAATCCATGGAGCCTATTCCAATAAACTCAGCAGAGCAATACCCATGTTGGCAGAGCAAAAACGGCCTAGACCTGCCAGGTGAAAATCATGACGCATGAAAATTGTGCGCACATCTATACAAATTACTATAGATTTTGCTCAGGGACTACCCATTAGGACAGGGCAACCCCCCATGCAGCCCCATCTGCAAGGCAAACAATGAAACTGGACTTCTGATTTCAATGTTTACTACCGAAAAGTACACACTTGCAATTTCGTTTGAAATGTGTTCAGAACATTCACACAGCCTGCCATATCCCATTTACAATATGAACAACTAGTAAGTTTAACTGGCTGGACGGGAGTTCAGCCCATTCCATTTTCAGAAGACTGTATACATTTGAGCAGAGATTCAAGACCATATATACACCCAAAAAAAAAAAAAAAAAAAATGCAAATTGCCTTTTTAGACCGAAAAATTCCAATATCTTCTGCTCCAGATTAAGTCTATTGGGAGTTTTCACTGACAAATGTAATCACATCAGCTGCTAGAAGTATTCAGGCAATAGATAAAACTACCCAAGAGGCAGAGTCATGATATAGAGGCTTATCCTGCCCTGACATAGACCTCCAGGTAGGAAAATTACCTCAACAGCTCATGGCATTCAAAAGAACTTGCATCCAAATGCAGAGCAAGAGAAAAATCAGGATAGTATTATGTTCCTTCCCTCCGCAAAGTGGAAATTTTGCGCACACACACTTCAGGAGACGACTGAGATGAAAACTTTCAGGCCAATACTGACCAATGAGCAGGGATGTTTTGGGGGGAATCTTACATCATGACATCTCTTTAGGTTCTTACCTTAATGGTTTTGGTCTGAAGTCTCAGCCCATTTAGTGTGTTGATGGCTTTTTCTGCATCTTTTGGATCCACATAGTTCACAAATCCGTACCCAAGGCTCTGCCCTGCAACACACAAACATGCTGACGTTGGAGCAGACTGGCCGAGGTGTAAATGGCACATGTTAAACCCAGCAGACAAATGACACGCATTGTCTGCAAGTTAAAAATCACCAGCAGGCATTTAGGTGACGATGCTTTGCACAGCAAGGCTGCTTTAAAGCAGCCTCCAGAACACAATGACCACACATACAATTACTTCACCCTGTTTCACGAATAGGACTTTCTTCCCCATTATGCATTTCATGAAGGAAACAAGCAATAAGGACTAACAATGAGGAGCCTGTGAAAAGAGAGCTCATTTCTGGCATATGAGAAAATGCAACATTAATTCAATTTTCTCCTCCTACTCCTTTTGAGCAGTCTCTAGATGGTTCAGGGTCCCGTATGAAGAGTAAACACCACTTAGAAGCCAAGCAATTTGTTTCAATGGTGGCCTGCTTTTTTATTTTATTTTTAAAAGACAGGCATTAGTAAGCTGGAAGCCCACCAGCCTGTGTAAGGGCCAAGGCAGACAGTGCCACACCTAGCACTAAACTGCATGCATTAAATGGAACTACATGTTCCATATTCTGTTTCCTCACATCTCAATTTCACCTGGGCTGACAGAATTGAATGTGCATCACTTGCTAAAAAGGAGAGATGAAACTAAGATCAAGCCTTAATCAGCCATTTAACAGCTCACCCGCATCACAACAGCCAGAAAGACCAGTGCTGCACACAGAGCTGATTTTGTACTTGGCTCAAGTAGTTAGATGGATAAACCTATAAAGCAACGAACATTACATTAATCCTAAGGTATGCTTGCAGGTACAGAATGCAGACTGCAGAGATATCAAATCAGGTTTCCTGCAGGAATATCCAGCAACAATTTCTTCTGCGTAGCCCTCCCCAAATATCAAGAGCCCTGCTGGATCATAATCATAGCTGAAACCTTGGGTGCAAGTTTAACCCCCTGCAAAAGCAGTGCCCCCCTTTCCCAAAACATAAGTGAGGATACCGTAACATAGCAGTACAGAAATTCAAAAATTGTTCCACCTTATGTTCCAGGGAACACGAGTGTCATCACTGGAAGAGATTAAAATGGCCTTTGAAAGCAGACGCCACTGCTCAAGCCTTGAGACAGGTGTTGCTACTAAAGCTCTGTGCAGTGGGACATTTTTAGAAACAGCCGCAGTAGCAGTGATTAGTCTTCCGGACCCCCTTTCCCGTATTTGGGAACTGCACTGCAAACAGCTGCTCGTGCAGCAGTGACAGCAGAACACACAAGCTTAAGGAGTGCAGCTTACAGGCCATGCTGGACAGTGACTTGAAACCATCCTTAAAACATGGTGGGCAGATCACCCCCCGCCGTGAGAACCCTGAACCATCACAGTAGATGCCAAAAGGTGCACTGATTGCAGAGCTTTGGATTGAGTAAAAGCACAATAGACCATCTGCAACCAGGACAACGAAAGGGATACATTTTTGGCATTTGCAAGTTCAGTTGAGCCCAACGGCAGGCAGTTTCATACATATAATTAAAAAAAGGCCATGTGAAGATTGTTCACAGCAATTACAGGAAAAAAAAATCCATCTTGCATCCAAACCATTGAGGAGCAGTACAATGACAAGTCTATGCTGCAATATTCACTGCTTGAGCAAGCCTTTTCCATAGCTAGGAAACTAAGCTAATTGTTAGCGGAATCTTCATATGATCAGCTACCAATAAATGATCACAACAAATGCTGAATTGTAGCAAAATCTAAAATATTACTGTATTTAAGAACCCAGCACTGTCATGAGGCCGATACGTCAGGAAGTGATGCAAATGACTCCATGCACCATGCACAACAGAAAGCCAAGGTCATTTGCGATAAACAATCCTTCCTACTCCATATCCACAAATCAGTCACATAATGGTTAAAATCCAACAAATACCGATGACCATTATGCAAGATTGATGCTACGCTGAAAAACCAACTGCTTTTATTTAGTGGTAGCTATGCATTTCTGCCACACAATGTCTTATCCCCTGACAATATTTCAGCACAGGAACCAACAAAACATCAGGACCTACCACTACTGAAGGTAGACACCAAAGGCTATTGGAATAAAAGGCAGCCTCCCTCGCTCCAAGTCAGTAAAAATACCAGAACTGCGTTCTACAAGCAGGTTCTGAGGCCTCTCTGCAGGTAGCCACAGCGTCAAACTGAGTAATAGGTGTGCTGAGATAGTGTGCTACTCGCACTAAGGGATTAGAATATAAAGCTTACACACAAATTAGCCAAAAGATGTTTAACAATTACGCAAGCCTTTAATTGGGAGAGCAGCTTGGCTTGCTGCTGGGTAGGTTTCATAACTGCTCCAACTTAAAGGGCATATAATTAGTTTTGCTCTGGTGGTGCCTTCTTTCGTCTTACTAACTGCTCATCTTAAAGCAAGAGACCCATATTTTAATTGCAGGCTGTGGGAAGCAGAAACTCAATGTGACACCAAGCATCAAAACTGGAGATAAAAATGTGAAAGCTATTTTATGAAGGCAATTTGTGAGACACCAACACTATTGTGACAAGAACTAAACCAACTCAACCATAAAGGAATCCACTGCAAGAGATTGATACTTTACCTGTAATTTTGTCTCGTACCAATTTACAGGATTCAATTTCACCAATGCTTCCAAACAAACTCTTCAGCTCTTCCTGGGTCATGTTCTGAGGCAGATAGTTGACTATCAAGTTAGTTTTACTATCCTCTATGCTTCCCGACTCTACAGAAGAGGAGCAGTTGTTTGAGATTGTGGTGGGACCATTGGTCGTGTTGTTACAAGTTGGTCCATTGGACAGCTGTGTTTCCATGGCAGCAATAACCTGCTAAAAGAAAAAAAAAATAAAGCCAAGTCAGGACTGCCAGTCCACCATCCACTAACCAAAAGTTAAAGGATGCTCTTCAACAGCAGTGTTCTCCATCATATGGACATTTCATCAAGTCAATTAAGAGTCAAGTTTCAAAAGCAACATTACCTAGTTGCCTACCAAATGTCAGCTTTAGATGAGGCAACTTTCCCAGATTACACAAGGTTTAATAATTTTCCCACTAACAGGTACCAAGTGTGTTAATGAGACTTCATGACCCACATTTAAATCAGGTGCCAGCTGTGCAGATGTGACATTCATGTTATTGTCAAGTTTTCCCCAAACCATCTTATACTACATTGGAGAAAACACAACTCCATGTGTATTCTCCCATTCCCCCATAAAATCCACTTTAAAAGCTACCAAACCAAGTAGTCCCCAGGATTGCCAAATATAAGTCATGCAACCCCATGGCATGACACACACCATCATTGACCACTGTAGTCTGAATCGCCACATTTCCTCTACAGATTTTCCAAGTACCTCATTGGCATCTAGACCTGCCATGCTCAGGATGTGATATTTCATGTAGATTTCACATACCAGAATCACTCTTCACAAGGTTGCCTTGTTATGGCACCATGCCTACTTGTTCCCAAAAATTCAAGCTTGCAACAATGACTAAATGGCAGAGCAAGTGGCTAAAGGTGGTCAGCAGCAATGTCTTGGCCATGCTGAGGAAGACTAACAGGAATCCCCAGTAGATGTCGAGAGATGCAGTCATGCAAGCATCACACCGCAGGTGGTTACAGTCACGCAAAGGAAGGGCACTCATTAACAGCCGTAAGTGCCTTGCACTCTGGCTCATTTCCAACCCTACATGGTCTACTCAGCCCTTTACAGAACAGGTCAAAATAGCCCATCTACTTGCACTGAACACACACAGATACCTAAACTGAAGACTTCCTGACTTGTTTTTAAACAAGTTTATTAAACCTTTGTGTGGTACAGTAACACTTGTAATTAAAAAAAAAGGCAGATACACCCAAGACGTGGGTCACCAATGGGTTTTTTCCCCCTTGACAGTTTAGACTGGCCAATAAGGTTAAAAATCAAAGAAATGTCATATGACCAATTGTGCTCTATAAGTTAAACTAGATGACTGCATGAAGAGACATCCTTTGACATTTTCAGTTTAAATCCTACACACTCATTTGAGCATACATGTTTGAATCTGTTTGAAATGTTAACTGCACTGAAAGGGGAGGGTACAGAGGAAAAAGCACATCAAAATCCTACAAAGCAAAGCGATTTCAGACCATACCAATACACAGATATTGAACCAGTTCTGTTATTAGCTCCCATATAAATTATCCACTACTGGAAGCATAAGCAAAATTAGTTCTTAAATATTTGACCTAGAGCTCCAGTTTTAGCAAGGACTGGTGTATTCGGTATGGTCTGAGCAGTGGATCATTAGCGTTAGCCTATGAATAATAAAAATCCCACAGACCCCAGTCCAAGGCTCAGCCGCCCACGAACCACTTCTAAGCAGAGAAGCCACATCGCACAGTCTGACTGCCATGTTAGTGTGGAGTTGCCGTCTGCAATGTGGACACAAGAGAGTACTGTACGTTAGATTAACAAGAACAAAACAGTCAGAGTTGATCATTTCAGTTCAAGACCTGTATACACTGGTCATCCATGCATAATTGCCAGTCACTACACAAACACACACACTCCTAGTATCTTGATACAACTTCTAACACCACAGAAGAAAAACAGCTGTAGGGCAGGTTAAAACATTGATGAACGACAATTTAAACTGAAGGAGTTTAATTATAGTGCAATATTGGAAATTGCGCCTGAATGACTGACAGCCAGCAGAAAAGACATCAGGTTGTGCAAACCCAAGGCCTTTAAAGGAATTCTGTTCTAGACATATGGCACATCCAAACCTTGCATATACTAACAGGTGAGACAGACCTTTCCATTTATCTGTGGTAATCCAAAAATAGTCAAGTATGACCTGCAATTTATTCATAATTGTCAACTCCTGGCACAAGCACACACACCTAAACCATCTTTTGATGCGTTCAGTATCAGAACTCATACTGCGTTGAATCCCCCACAAACCTTTGCATTTTCTGTTGAATGCTGTAATAAGGTAGCAAGACTACCAAACGGAGTATGACATGCTAAAGATGCTAAAGCCAGGTAGTGGAGTAAAATCCCTAAAAAGTCCTTTAGCACCAGCAGCAGCGTTTTACCAAAACCACACAAAAACGCACAGGTATTAAAGACTAAACCTTGCTGAGAATTGAAAACGCAAGCATATTGACTTGACATCAGAGTGGACATTTTAGATATTCAGGCCCTACCCACATGAGAATGTTGCAATGAAATAACTTTGTGAATTGATGTCAAAGAACAAGAGTGAACTCAGATAGTCTAATGACTGGTAGATGGATTCTGTCAGGTTAAAAAAAAAAAAAAAATTCTGGAATCCATTTTGAAAATCTGGAAATAGTATTGCAATAAATGCAGCACTGAAGGAAATGCCTCATTTGAAAGCATGTTAATCTAAACTTAAGGCTATGAGAAAGTGATGCAAATGAACCACTTTCACCAGAATGGAGTTTAACTTGGTACACTACATGCCTTTCTACAATGCTCAAAACAGATAATCACTTCTGAGGCATCTAATTTTCATTTCAGAATTGCTGTTTAAGGGGGTGTTTCACAGATATTTCTCAATATTAACCCACTTCCTTCTACAAAAAAGAACTCCCAGACCCTGCTTAGAAAATCCATAAAAACTACGTTGCTCAATATACAGCACAGGCAAGACACAATGGGGTGTTACAGAAGGGTTCACATTGGTGTATGCAGCCTTTAGGAGTACTACAGACCACACTGATGTGTAGCAAAATGTACAAGGACCCCCAGAAGCAGAGGTTATGAAACTGCTAATTTTGGACAAACTTCCCCAGTGTTCACGAAGACCGGGATATGAATTTTCCCATTTTGATCGATTACTTTTCCCCTTTTGGATAATGTATGAAAGATTAAGGTTCTATTTGAATAATTTCCCCC
>JAODJW010000015.1:10281799-10297913 GCA_026777045.1 Hyperopisus bebe
TTCCCATTTTGATCGATTACTTTTCCCCTTTTGGATAATGTATGAAAGATTAAGGTTCTATTTGAATAATTTCCCCCCACCTTTGTAGTTTCTGAAATTACCGTAATACACTCAATAGCACAATACCCTCCTTCTCATTTGCAAGTGTGTGATTCTACCACTAGTATATGTGCCCTTTATGGAGAACTAGAGTCGCATTCACACCAAGTTTGCCAGCAAGAACTGAAAAAAAAAATTCTGCCGCAGACTGCTAGAAAAAGGTTACAATTGATAAGAATGCCATATGTTGGCAGGGTAGAATAAATGGTGTTGTGGTATGAAGTCAACTTCAACAACTAAGCTGCCGAAAATCAGTCATGAGTCGACAACAAACCACCATCACTTCATTGTATTGTTTGCAGTTTGCTGTGTAAACTGGATAATGTCACCTAGCAATGTGACTGTCCGCATTCATTGTGTGAAGACTTGACATGTAGACATACATTTGTCCATGGATGCACAGTCGCAGTCAGTGCATGCATACAGCAATGATATTCCACCAGACCAGCATAAGGCAAATTTATTGTAACAAACAAATGCAAGTTGTGTAGTGAAATGGGCAAACTTAAGAACATGTTTAAGTTTAGTCGGGTGGTATTATGGTAATACTGTATTAGCATGGAATTGTGGAATCTTGGTGACAAATCAGGCTTTCAGGTCTAATTATGACCATTTAAAAAATTAAAATTCATGTGCCCTACCACCCGGTTCAGCATCGCTGAAGATACCAGCGATACACAGCGCTCCAATCAGCACTCGAGAATAAGCGAATGAGCTACCATTCTGCAAAGGAGTTCAGGAAAACAGAGTGTAAACAACCACCAGGATCAGAGAAGCCTCCCTCCCCACCCCCCAACTGTCAAAGTCTGCAGACTTGCAATTGAGCAAGCACATGGTTTCTTTCAGAACCAGGAGACACTTTTCCAAGGTAGCAAAATATTCCATAAGGACTCCACACAACACAATTACTCACCATTAACATTTTACTGAGATGTTCTGAATGTGCAGCACAGGAGTTAACCAACCATTCCAAGAAATGAGCTTTCAGGGGGGAAAAAAAAAAAAAAAAAAAAAAACTTAAATGGATTTTTTTGGTCAAAGGCTTTTCCCACCCCACATATTAAGAATGCACAGCCTGTACAAACAAGTAAAATGCTACCTGCAGACAACTATGTTTTTATGGTCTTGGGTTGAAATTTACCTAGCTGATGCCTTAGTTCATATGTTACCTTTCATTTGCAGTGATGGCAGCATAAATTTTGGCGCATAAAAAAAAAAATCTAAATCCAGATGCAAACAGATGATCAGTAGTCTTTGACTATTATTCAACAAAAACCATTTAATTCTACTGAAAAGCAGGTTAAATTTCTTTTACTGCAATACATACAAGCTTGTATTTAAGGTCTGGGTTTCCTAAGTAACTGTTCCACACATTCAACCTCTATTCCTGCCCAAATGTTCCATTACTCCCAAATCCCTGTTACCCCTAAAAATAGCCCCCAATTCATCCACATGAAAACCCCCAATCGCTTTAACAGCCAAGCATCAGGTTTGTTCCATTAGGTTTATCACAGGGAAAGATCCAAATCAAAAATACTACGAAGTCTCTCTCTCTCTCACATACACACACACACACACACACACATACGTATGCATGTCAGCTTTCTATTGAGCTTATGGTTACAGTTATGTCTGCAGCAATATTCTGATTCCCAATAGTGTGTGCCTGTTTTCCAACGATAATGACCAACATAATAGCAGCTAGTCATACAGCACAAAAGCCTGCAAGATGCTGACCAGCCTGAACAGTCTGGTTCATTGTTCCCTATCCTTTTGAATGGATTGTTCAAGTGATTATATTTTGTTCAGACTTGACATTTACATTGTCATATATAATCAAGAATATCTTTGGGATTATAAAAAAAAAAACTTCTAAAAACCACCTGTTACATAATTTCAAATGTTTGAGATTTTTATGATTGCTATGGAATGCCACAAGGGAACATCTATCAGGCAACCAAAGCTACTTTACACACAGCAAAATCTCAATGAGAAACAAAGCTTACGAAAACCATTAATGCAACGCTCAACAGCAATGGGACTTAAATCATTACAGAAAACACCCACCTGCAGCACACAGTACATTAAAACCCACACAGCAAGAGATGAGTTTATACACCACATCCATTATGACTACAAATGAAACCATGATCAGAAATCTCGAACTATTGGGTGCATTTCATGAGGCCAGAGGTTGAGTGCCTATGCACACGGAAGGCTTGACCAGTTCACCTAAACAATGGCAACATCTTCAGAAAGAACAGAAAAAAAACACCCAAGGTCAATTCAAACCAATAACCCTGTGGTGAGGGAACCATTACCTTCAGTTCAACTGCAGTTAAGCGAGCAGCTTCTACAAAACTGCATATAAGCAGGTGACTACATTTTAAGATCCAGAATCAATCATATAAAATACTTTACCATTAGAAATTCACATAGGAGTACTGGGCGATATCAGCAAATCAAAGGATAAATGATATACATAAGATGTGCTTAGTGCAGAGAATGTGCATAGAGCAATCCAATGCAACCGCAGGTTTGTTAGATGGACTGGGTGGTGGGACAATATGCTTGGTATGATGCAACAGTAGGTGACTAGATGGGCAGGAGGAAGGACAATTTACTGACAAGGCACTTCAATTAGACTTCAATGAGAATTCTGTAAAATCACAGCAGCATAAATGTCACCTGATGCAAAGTGCCCAACATTCCGACATTTGGAAAGTTAAGCAGGCCTTAATTTGGGGCACCCTGAGCAGTTTACATACAAGGATAGTTCAACATAGGGCTGGGCAATTAATTGAAAATTAAATCAGTCATTCATAACCTTTAATTTAGGGGTCTCCAACTCCGGTCCCGGAGAGCTACTATCCAGTAGGTTTTCTGTCCTACCTGGCTTCTGATGAGCTACACCTGTTCTCAGGTAAATACCAGAAGCAGTTGTGGCTCATCAGAAGCCAGGTAGGATAGAAAACCTACTGGATAGTAGCTCTCCAGGAGCTAAGTTGGAGACCCCTGCTTTAATCAACATAATGAAGTAATAGACATGGGCAAGTTCTAAATCTACTTCAAAAAAAAAAAAAAATCTGTTAATGCTTTCCTCATTGTGTTCATGTACTGCCCCCTTAAAAACATACTACGGTGCGTGCTGTCACGTGTCCCCGCCCCATGCAGTCTGCAACATGGAAGGATTGAGATCTCAAACACTGAGCCGAATGAGCATCTTTAGTAGCTTGTACTAAAGAAAAATGCCATGTTCATCGTTTGGACACATTATGGCTTTAGTGAAGACAACACTGAACAAAAGAGATCAAGTGTAAACACTGAGGAAAAACAGTTTCAGCTACCACAGGTAATACCAATCTTTTGACACTAGCAATATTTAAAATACAGTGGAACCCGTTTGTAGTGATCACAGTTATAGTGATCAACCACTTAAATGGATCAAAAAGCCTGGGAGTCATTTCTGTACAAATACTGTTTAAATTTGCTTATAGGAACCAAGTAGTCTGCTTACAGTGTTCATTTTGGGTCTTATACATAGCATATGGAAAAATGTAACATTATGGTAATACTTTTTGCTTGCCTACTCTGCCTTGTGGAAACTCATCTGCTTCTGGCTAGCTAACTGAGGCTAATGCTGCATGCACAGAAAACAGAGAAAATGACTTTCCAATTATGTAAAATGCAGACTAAGTTTCATAAACTACCAGAACAAGCCAACGAGATGCAGCAGCAAAAGTACAAGGTTTAGGCCGATTTTGTGGGCAGTACTAGATTGTATTATAGCATATTTGAATTATATAAAGTTCAGTAATTTAATTTGTGCAATACTCTAATTTGAAAAGAGTAGTCAAAATTCAGTAAATAACCTGTTATGATCATCTGCTTGTAGTGATCAATTTCCCCCAGACAGACGTGATCACTATAAATGGTTAATTTTATTTGCAAGAAATACAGCCTTTTCTCCTTTAGGGAACTTGTTTACATTAAAAACAAAAATGACTTGTGTAAAAGAGCACATTTCAAGCAATTCATGCTTTGATTTCAGTTCAAAATATTCAACAACGATAAATGGTTCATCCATGAGTTTCCTTCAAGCATTTTAAAATCATGAGTTTCATTTGAAAAAATGTCCCAGCTTTAAGTTCAACATATTTACAGCACACACACTGTCAATGAAATGAAGGCAACGCACAAAAAACGATATTAGTTCTAAGAGCGAAAATGTTCAACTAATTGTGATATGAATTTGAGGTCATAATCGCCCAGCCCTAGTTCAACAGCTAGAACTAAATATCCTTAAGATTATAACTTAATCAGGGTGATTGTAGTGTCAGTTTCCCAAAAATGCAGCCTTGAAGTAAGGCACAAATGGCAGGCTTGAAACATACTAAGGAACTAACATCAATTAAGTCACTGCAGGGGGGGAGGGGGGGGGGGGGTGTACACAGGCAGGGAGATGGAGCATGCAAAACCCAGGTTCAGACAGGGCCAAACTAAAAGCACCATAAATGGAATACAAGTGAGTTCTAAAGGCAATTTAGCTTTGGGGGCATTTTATATTCACCCCGAGCAAGTCAATGTAAACAGCACAGTAACCGATAGCCAAAAATAAGGAATGACAGCCATCAATTCTCTTTCAGCTAAACCACAATATTCTGCAGATATATCTATGGGAAGCTACACTGAATCGGCACTGGATCTTCCAAGTGAAGAAACACTCAAATTGGAGAAATGCCCAGTTTCTCATGACAACTGAATCTAAATTTAACACTACTCAAACTAAAGGGATTAAGGTGGCAAACACCCCTTCCATGTTTTGAGAGCAAGAGTTTTAGAAACATTTGTGCGCAATTCAAAATTTAAGGGAAGATGCCATTTGGATTTTTCCCCAATACTGGTGCTAAAAACAGTGCCGTGCCAAGACTGGCACTTTAAACAAAAGTCACATACATACACAATAAAAGTTGACATTAAAGAATGGCTTTATTTCCAAGGCAAATTTGACAAATTAAAATTGAATATGCCTATATTTACTTGACACCAATGTATAAACAAAAACTTATTCACAAATAAAACCTAACTACAATAATTTAACAGTAACAGCTTAACCCTTGTGTACATGACATTGAGGAAATGCTATGACACTTATTGAATACATCATTCCCTTAAAAACAGCTTTCATAAAAAAAAAAAAACAGAACTTTACGTCCATTTTAAAAGAATTGGCTGACAAATAATGTACAAATATTGTATGTTTCATAATAGCGGCCAGGCAAAACATGCCTTCCTCTTCACAACGTATAGCAAAGCATCCACCTCAAAATATGCTAAATTGGGTGTCTGTACCTCTAAGGGTCCAGTAATCAAAAGCCATTAACATTCTTTATCCAAAACATAAATTGGGCATACATTGCAAAAACCACTAGATAATGCCCCATTCACACCTCGCAGTTTAGGAACAAAAAGGGGCAGTAGGGGGTAATAAGAGTAAGAGGTAAATATAAGCAAAGTTCTAATGTTTTTGGTTTCAGTGACATTTACAGAAGTCAGAATTGCACAACATTAAAATGTGTATGGAGCACGCTGTTCAAGTGCAGTTTACAAAACTGATTTTAAAAGCAGAACTTCGCTAGCAACTATTTTTGGCAAATAAATGACAATAAATATTTTAAGCTGTTCTGCTAGAAATTTGGTGGTAAATTGCAGATGAAAATTGTGACATACCCCAGGAACAGCCTCGACACTGAATCAATCATATGACCCTGGGAGAGCTGTAAAAATGCCGTTTGAGTTGCTAGCGACTGGAAGTACATACGCAAGTGTTAAGTTCATAAACAAAATAAAATCCATAATACCCCGATGTCACAATCCGTTTAATTGAAATAGATCTAAACTCTTAGTGTGGCTGTAAGAATTTTAACTGTGTTTAAGGTAGCTACTAGCCAACGGCAGGTATCTGCTGACACAGCAATGTTAACTAGTGATGACACGCAAGGCGCAGTAATGCTTCTGTTGCTTAAACACCAGAGGGCAAATTTCATTCAACAGCTCAGGCATTTCAGTGGCACCAAAATCTGCACTGCAGTACAGTCTGGTACATACCAATCATCATTTTACTATATTGGCACCGGATTTTGGTACTCAACCCTAATCAGGAGGGGGGCGCAGTTCCTTCGAGGGGAATAAGGAAAAAAAGTGCTGTTTGTGCATACTCTACAGAGCCATTTCATCAAATAAGTACAATCTCATTGGCAAAATTCAAAAGCACCATTAGTGGGAAGCTTAATTTCAGGATTTCAAAAGTTTCTCTAAACTTCCAAGACCATAAAAGTATGTGGGGCAGCAGTTGGGGACATGAACAACAAAAACTTAAGCTGAACACCTAAAAAAAAAAATCAAAAAAATAGAATACCACAAACCTGGACATCATATTTTCCCGTGAATCCAAATTTTGTCTGAAGCTGTTCAACAGGACTACCATTTGCCACAAGTCATATCACTTGGCAGTAACTGGCAGTGACCAACTAACAGCAAACCGATTCTGGTGGGCCATCTTATCCCCTTAGACACAGCCTCAGAAAAATAGCTAGTACAACAGACAATACTATTGCTCTCATTGGATGTTCTCAGAACACCCATTCATTAGAGCACAAAGCTGAACAAAAGCAGGCACATGAGGCATGGGGCTGGCTTCCTCCATAGCTTCGAGGCTCTTACTTAAAGAGCGCTTGGCAGGATCAGCCAATCCCGCAGCCAGGGGAAGGACTTTGCTGTCTGCAGCAGGCTTCCACCACACACTGATGCTTCCATTTCAGTGTTGCTGCTCAATGGGAGTTCAAAACCATGCATACACACCGCCTCTGGTTAAAACCAAGGCTCTGCCACACTCTGGATTTTACTAATCCATAATTAAACTGAAATTTAATACCATTTCATGAACAGAATTTGCATCTCTGGCCATGTAACAGAAATTTACCAAAAAAATAAATAAAAATTGCAATACCAACCCAGGCTACCGGCACCTATTTAAATCAGAGAAACACTTCAGAATGCAAGACAAACACATTTACCAACTAGTCTAAAGCTTTTGCCATGGAAAATATTAGAAATCCAACAATCCTTAGCTGCACCAAGTCTCGAAATGCAAAATGGAGTTGAACAGCAAAGAGACAAACTCACTACAGCTACGACATGTAAACTGTCAATCACTGCTTTTAACTCCAACAGCAGCCAAACGAAAAAGGATTAAACAAGTAACAGCACAATTTTACCCATCGCTGAATTACATATGTTGCTTCATCAATAAACAGGACCCAGAGAGTACAACCACACTGGCAACCAAAGCCAGATGTGTCAATGTTTAAAAAGACAGTAATCGAAAATTATCAGTTACCGTTAAGCTCCCCATATACAGCTGGGTCAAGGATATCCATCATCTAAGCACTTAACACTTTATAATTTCTCCTCACAAATCACTTAAGTCAATCGATTTATCACATTACAACCAACCACATAAGCAGAAGATGCAACATGACACCGGCATTTGGTTTGGGCTCAAAATGGAATGTCTAAACTGGCATTCTAAGTGTGTGGCAGCACCCCCTGCTGGTGTCTGCTGGGCACTGAAGGTGCTAGCCATGCCTCCCCTACTGCTTCACCAGCTGGTAGAGAAATAAGCACTGATCTGTTCTTGGCAGTGGTGGGGGGTGGGGGGGGGAGATGTCATGATATTTGCTTTCAGTACTCTCGCACACATACAGCAGCTTTGCACCAAGATTACAGCTGACCTAATGCTATTGCTTCATAAAAATGTAAAATTACTGCATCAAGAGGCTGCAATGCCAATGAGTGACTGGTATTAACAAGCCCATTATTTAATATTTCTAGGTCAAAAGGATCAGATTCAGGAAAAAGGAGAGTAAAACAAAGTCACTGACCTTAGTGAGTATTATGGCTCACTGGTTGGCACAAAACTGAACACAAAAACCAGGACAGAATTTTTTTCAAACTACTGAAATTGTGCTTTAAATGTGGAGATTGTGGTTAAGTTCACAACTATACTTTAAAAAAAACACACACACACACACACACACACACACACACACACACACACTCAAAGGCCTGAGAACAAAGACCACAAATTCAACAGCACAAGGGATTAAATGGGGAGAGGAAAAAAAAAAAACTGTTGAACAAGTTTGTTTTCATTCACCCTCAATATTAATTGCTAAATGTAGCACTAGTTATATTCCAAGAGGACAGATTTTATTCCCAATAAGAGCAGCAGGTAATTAAGCAGAGATATCCATGTCATAAGCACAGAACAGCATGTTACAAGATGAGTAATTGACTTTCCTGCAATAAATTTCAGCCTGAGATCAGCCCACATTTATTAACAAGCTAGAATATTCCCCAACATGACACTTTATGTATGCATGTTAGAAGCAGGATATTCAACTGCAAAGACCCAGATTACTATAGCATTTAGGACCAAACAGACCTTCAAATTCAAAGGACAAATTAAAGACAAAAAGTCAACAGCTATTGAATGCATACACTAAAAGCTTGTTACAACCAACCTCAAATGCAGATAACGTTAATACAAATTTTCCAGTGCTGAAGTGACTGAAAAGGATGGTTTGCAGACAAGGACCGGAACCTAATTTATAGCTGGCTACAAAGATCAAAGTAGGGTGCATATATCTGAACATTATTTGAGGCTAGTGTGACCCCATGTTGACTTTGCCATTTATTAAACCTTACCTGATACACTTGACCAGAGCTATATAATCATAACCAAGGACTGTAAATAGGTTAAGGGATACACATGTCCCTTGCGTTACTTAGATTAACAAGCACCATGTACTGCAAATGGGGCAAAGTAAAAATCAAGTAGGGTTTGGGTACATCAAACACACACTGAAGGGGCACTTTGGAGACCAGCATGCCTGGTCTGTGATCTAGTGCAATAGGAGCATCCATGACTCAGCATTTTCTGGGACAAGAGGTCAGTTATAGGAGGGGGGGGGAACACTCCGCTGTGTTATTTTCGTGGAGGTAAGGGGTATAAAACTATCAACAAATGAAACCACAAGCGCTATTTAAACATGCAAAACAGGGACAAAATCAGTCATTCATTGCACCTGCAACTGCAATAACTACTACCCTTGGGAGAAACTTATGCAAGGAATGCAGCACAAATACATTAAAGTACAACTGCTTTTCCTGTGATTATAGCCATAGCCCTCTCCCCTTTTCATAAGAATTGGCTATTTTTCTACCCACCTCCTAAAGGGTGGGAGAAGCAACTAACCCTTCTGACACTTTGGTCAAAGTGTTTCACACAATATTCAGTCCTGCAATATGCAGCACAACATTTAAATTCTCCATTCCATAAAGGTCTCAACTGAACCTTGCCATTTTCAGAAAAGAAAAAATGCCCATCAACCATACATGTTGGAAAAATCCAACTGTGGAAACCTAGCCCAGCATTAGACAGTGTGAAACTACTCCTCTCACTTGGGAGCTAACCCACTCCTTACAACACGAGAGACAACCGAGGGGAACAGTGCCACCACGCTGACAGCCACCGGCAGGGAGATTTTCAGAGACAGATGGCTGCAGCAACAGTGTGGCAACACAGTGGATCACCATCCCAGTGCCGGAGGTTCCCTCTCCCAGGGACACGCTGAAGGAGAGAAAACGCAAGATGCATCACCCAAGCCAAGCACCTCCAAATGTAGCACAGAAAAAAGGCGATGTTCTATACCATGTCAAAGGGACATTTCCCACTGGGCCATGATACACACCCAGCCAACATCACCCTATGTACTCAGCCATTGTGTAACAGGGAATAATATTAAGGACAGTGCACCCAACCAGATCAGGACATTTCAGTGGCAAGCATGTCTCGAATGTGTAAAACTGCATTATTCGTCTTAAAGAAAAAAAAATAAGTGTCACCTGGCACATTGGGCTACATATAGTCAGTTAATCGCCTAGCTTGCATGACAAGATAAGCCACTGGTGAGAAAAATAACTGGACGATTAACAGATTAGAAAGTACCGATGCACATTTAATGTGCCCTGACAAAAATGACCTTACCAGGGCAGATGAGTCGATGCTCTGCAATTTATACACCATAAATATTAAGACACTAGATGAAAGTAACCAAACAAGTACAGCACCAGTGAACCTACCTCAGACAGCAAGCCAACAACCTTAGACGGAATGTGTAGTAGAAATGGTACAATTTCTAATTTCACTGCAGTTTTATTGGGTTAACTGGATTTAAATTAATATTTATAACCAGTAACTGACAGCTGCACATCTAAGGCTAAAGCTCATTTTAAAGGGAGAGGCAGCCAATTTCAATGTGTTCATAAGTTTTCCTAACCACAACGGAAGACGATCGAAAGAGGAATGCCACCCACAAAGCATTAATTCAACAGCATCATCCTATCAGTGATATCTGATGCAAACCCTGACCAGATAATATACTGGACTTCTGATAAAGCCACCGAAAAACCTACCATCGTACCCTTTAGCAAGACTTACTCCAAACTAGGCCAATAAAACCATAAAGGGAATTCCGTAAACTTTGGCAATAAGTCACATTCAGCGTTGAGTGCAAGCACAAAGTATACAAGGTGAATACTTAACTTCACATTTTAAGGTTATGGTGAGGGGAAGCAAACTCCAGAGGATCTTGTTCACTCCACACCAACACACCTGTCTATTCCACCGTCCCAAATTCTGCCTGGCTCGTCACACTTTGAGAATAGTTTAAGGAAAAGGCCATCGATGCAGAATCGTTTTACCCTTTGTTACCCATCATATAGGGACTACCGTAACATCCATTTGATTATTCACCAAGATTATATACATACCACAAAGAGAATTAAGCTCTGCACCACTAACGATGTTCAATTGATTCCACTGATTAAGATAACGGACTCTGTACAGCTTAGTTACCACCACCCACACACCTATGCCAAGACCGGCATAATTAACTACAAAAACAAAGGGGGGGGGGGGGCAGTTATGTCCTCTATAAAGAAATGAAACCGAAAGGGCATCAGTTACAGAATATTGTGAAGGACTAAAAAGGTACTGCTGTTAACAGGCGCTAAAGACACATAACCATTCATCCAGCAAAAGCAATACGGTCCTGTTACATTCCGCTGACCAGACCTTAACTAACAGCAATGAGATCAACCCGGATCGCAGGCTGCTGCATGTCCAACGCGGATTGCGCTAATTACCTAACCGATGTCGACAGAGCGACTCGCAGGGCCTTAGGAAATCGCTGCGCCGGCAGCACCAGAAAGATCACAGCAAGGGAGTCCTGTGTATGGAGGCTCGGTCGAGCTCCCTGGACAGCTACCTCCACATGAGGGCGGCCGTCAAAGCCTTCCTACAGCACTAGAGGGGCCCGAGGCGACCGATTTACTTATTTTGGTGCTCATTTAACTTACCGCTGTACTCCCTAAATTACGGCAATTTATTCTCGGCTACTCCACCATGAAATGCCTCTCCTCCGTTCTACTAATTGAATACGCAAGTAAGAAGTTGACTTAGAAGTCGACCTAGACAGAGAATAAGGACGGCAGGGGCGTAGTTAGAAATGAATGGATAGAGGGGCTGAGTATTTACTGGGGGCGGCGTTGGCAAAAATTAAAAAGCTATTCATAACTTAAGCAAATAGATACATATTTGGGGGGGGGGGGTAAAATAGGCCTAACGACGCCCCTGAAAGGCGACATGAGCACGCGGAAGTATCCTATTACCCGATTTGCGCTTTATCAAGTTTAGTAACGTTGATGTTCGACGGCTATAACTATGGGACCCATGTAGTCAAGTACCAGTCGCCAGTCTAATGCAGGCCCTGGAATACATTTCTGCAAAATGATACACTTTGCAATTTAGTCATTGTCAATAAAATCTCGTAATTAAAACGCGTCTACAAAACACCTTGAGCTATACCTAATAGGGTTTCAAAAATTACCCTTAACCAGAGCCATAAAAAAGGAGCATAATGGCCGCCAAGCCCCGTAATTCATGATTAAACGACCTTACACACAAGCAAAAAGATGACCGCAGCTAGGGCTGTAAAAAGCAGAAGTTTATTACAAGCCGTCGCTAGGCAGGCGAGCCCGGCACCTGCCCCGGTTACACAGCTATCTATGGCCGCTTACAAGCTGGCAGAACACCGGCACATTTCACACCGCATATTCTCAGCCGCTAAAGAACACTTCAGACAAAGTCTGGGTTCCACACACGAATTTAGATTATATTTTACTACAACAAACGGGTGAGGTCTCTGGATCAGGCGTCATCTGTGGACGCTTCAATGTAATGTTACCACTTTAAATCCAATACCAAGAAACTCTTGAAGCCCCCTGTGAATCAAAACCTAAAAACCATATTGAATTTTGCAAGACGTCTTACAGAAACGGGTTCTTGCTAAGTTTATTAGACACTCTGTACTTGTACAGAGACGCGGGCGAGTGACCCGCCTTTTGTATACCCACTAGCTAGCTAGCCAAGTTAGTATGGTGACCTTCGACGGCCCGCGGTAACAAGAAGGACCAAACATTACGTGTCAGTCAGTACCTTTGTGGATAAATACAACTCACAGCAGTGCTTAAATAAGCGCGGCTCCATAAAACAAGTGACCGAGACGCCTGCGAAAGCCCGGGCAGGGGGGGGCGAGCGGCTCGGCGATGGCGCCAAATCTACCGGCGTCAACCGATAAACCGGACAACCAGGGGCAGGGAGCGCGCCTTATCGCCTACCTAATTGAAAGCGCGGTCGCGCGTCGCGAGCCAGAGCTCGCGCCGCTGGGCTGGGCGCCGATGGGCTTCAGGTGCGTGCGAATCATTGAGTATTTAAAGGTGCTGATGAGCGACATAAAACATGCGTGAGTCTTTAATAATTACGCGGGACACCACGGGAAAAATTGAGTACTTGTTGCAATGTAAAGCCCCCCTAATGGTGACTGACGTAACCCAACTTGATAGTGTATAAATCCCTTATGAATGTGAAACGATGCTGAAAGCTGTCAGCTAATACCAGCAGGTCTCTAGGCGAACATGCTTATGAAGTGCTACCGAATAGATAGTTTAACATACGTTACGGCACTAAAAATGCATTTTACAATTTTCATATTTTGGATATGTTGAGAGTTTACTGTACAAAAAACGTGTATGGCATTTTTTTGTCAGAGGAGTGCCGCGTCTGTGATTTATTACCTATCTTGCAGTAGTGGCAGTCAACACGGGTCTACCTGTTCATGAGCAGACGTGCATCACTTCTTGGGCAATGCATAAACCACAGATATAGTGAAATCTGCATTCGGATGAAAAGGACTACATGCTGAAATTCCTATTAACCAGACTATTCGGAGTAGTGAAGATACATAGAAGCAATTGCATATTATCAATTTAATGCGGTGTTTTGAGCAGCGTGCCGGTCTTAAATGGTTTTTCATCATTTTCAGAATGAATTCGCATAAAAAATTCTGACACCATACCCCATAATCCCAAACATGACATCCACGGTTCCAAACCCAGTGTTTCACATCACCTTTTTCATTCTCATATTACGAATGATATTTTTATATATTCTACACCCAAATCAGAAATCACAAGTTGACAGGGGCGGGAAGAGAATGCAATTAGCAACGATGTCCATTGCCCCGTCAGTATATACTGGCACCGGTCGTTTTTAGCTATAATTAATGCGTTTCCCTCTAACTGGGCGTTTGTCTGGTTTAACATTGCAGAGCCAAGTTCCATTCTGCAAAAACTAGGACAGAAGGCTTGTTTTCTTGCGTTCCTGTATAGCCGAGTGGGGCTCATGCGCGCTCACACACTTGCACCCTTGCATAGGTTACATACAAATTCACAGCATCCGTGAATCGCATCTACGTTTCCCAAGGCAGAGTCGCGGCACCACGGCTGACATGGGTGCCGATGACAATGACTGCTATTTTCAAACAAGTGATATTAGCGCGAATCACACAAAATCCAAAAAACAAGCACATGCACTATTATTCTTTAAAATCCATGCCATGTCAAGAAAAAATATATTATTAGTAATAGTTTAACCAAGTCACCTACTTTGACTTAACTATAAACATCAAACCACATTTAATATAAAAAACATGTCTTACCGTTTCTATAAATGAAAAATAGTGACGTCCTTACTGTTAGCCAAATATTGTCTCTTAAAAAGGCGAAACGACAAAGCACTAGGCAATGTTATACAGATGAATTCCGCCTTTCTTAGCTGAAACTTGCGAAAACAAAATAAATAAACAACACTGCCGAAATGAAATATTTATTAAAAGCAAGACATTCAATGGACCCCTTCTAGGTAAATGAGTCACGTAAATAAAAGGAAAATAAATGAAGAAATAAAAGGAATCAAATAATTAAAAAAAGAGCCGGCTTCTGCCCCTCTCTCTCTTACTAGTTCGCGACAAAAATAAGCGACATCACTGAGTGCGAGCCAAACCAAGGAGGAGGTTGTCTTTAAAGGGAAGGTAGTCCTGCCTTTGGATATATAGAGCCGTATCACAGCAGAGATATACCTCTCCGCACTCGCTGTCCAGCACCGACTCAATCTATACACGCGAGCACACATGTACGCGGAAGTATACGCTTCGGGACGCTCCGCCGTCACGTATTGATGTGCCGCACGCAATTGGCTGCGCGGCGGCGAACGTCCAGAAATTTCGAAACGCTATTGGTCAAATATTTTGGTCAATCATGAAGAGCTGGCGCATCCCGCAGCAGGCGAATCGGAATATCAAACAAAGCCCTTATATATGGAAAATAGAGGTGTGCGGGAAAAAAGGAGTACCGAAGTCATTCAATTTGTCCCTCTTTTTTGTGCTTTTAAAACAAAAACAGAAAGGACATTCTATTTTTTTCTGTATCCGTTCACATCTCGATTAAAAAAGAGGCTGTAAAATTCACTATGTTTAACGACAGAAGGATACCTCGGTGAGAACCCCAGTGTGATTTTAGAAACACGAGAATATTTTGAGCTTGGTATTTTGCTCGCAGTTTTCCGTTTTTCGTCACGTGGAGTAAATGCTCCGCCGACGAAAGGATGCCAGGTGGAATTGGTAGTGTTTTTTTTTTTGTATGTGTGTTACGTTTACATCCCGATTGGATGTCGTTTTACTTTATAATTTTCTCATTTTTTACCTTTGCACACATCCAGGCGCAACATTTGTTGTGATGTTAACACACCATGAAATGTTAAAAGTCTGACATTTGCATTCGTAAAAAGTAGTGTCAGTCCATTTCTGTTGGCAAAGTATGCCCTGAAACCTCGGATAAGAAATATTCGTTAAGATTCATACTGTTACCCACCCACCGAAGGACGCAGAAATGTTAGCAGTTTACATTATGAGATCTTGAAGTCGTGCAAACGACATGGAGTCGAATTATTTTCGCATTAACCGCAGGTTTTTCTGCATTTAGAATATTTGATATCTAAACTCTTTTTATTTGTATTTTTTGGAAATATGACCTGCGTTGACATTTGCTAAGGGCGTTCAGGTAAGAAATTTTCCTTTACAGCCACAACATTATTTACAGTGATCAGGTTTACCGTGTCAATGAAACGTCAAATTAATAGCAAACTGCCATCCTCCTAAGAAAAGAAGGGAAAAAACGAGTGGAGGTTATTTTTTCACTCCTTTCACCACGCTATGGGAAAATCTTATGATACTCCAGTCAATATGAATTAATTCCGTAAAGTTCCAATGATTTAGGCTATATCAAAGTATTCCCGCCCACGCGTATTCTCACCCAAAATCACGTACAACGCATTTCCCTTGAGGATGAACTGAAAGGTAAAAGCAAACATTTAAGGACCAAGGACAACTACCGACAACGCGTCAACAGGATACGCAACGAGAACCTGAAGTTTGGAAATGGTGTGTTTTACGCACACACAGACAACACACACATACTCACATTTTAAATAAAG
>JAODJW010000015.1:10298057-10315821 GCA_026777045.1 Hyperopisus bebe
GCGTGTGTACTTAAATGTCTGAATATGCGTACGTACATTATACATATATCTATATATATAACGACTGCAATTTACCCGTGTTGTTCTTCTTTTACCCGAATGAAGTGTACAATCCATTTCCTTGACTGCGAAGTTCCCTCTGGACGGGGAAATTGGTTTGGAATGCATAGCGTACATTTTACCTTTGATCACTGTGTACGTTTTAGTTGGTAATGTAACATGACATGTATAACTAACATTTGTAAATGAGCAGGTTTAACGTCCCGTTAAGTTAATTTTGTACACACATTTGATTAACTAGAGATAGCTAGCCTATTTCTGCATTACTTTTAAACCGATGCGTTAGGGAAGCCAAACTTTCAATTCATGTACTGTACAGTTAATCCCTGAGAAAGAAGTAAGGAACCGGCTTGTAATGTGTTTTTGTTTGCTTATTTATGTAACGTTTCCATAAATAGCAATTCTCCTCCGTGCAAATGCTTGTATATCCTTTGCGACCTTGTATCTATGCATCTGCGCTAAGTCGTTTTGAAAAAAGACGAGGTTCGGATAAATTAACAAGGCTTGAGCTTGAATTTTTAATTAATTAATTAATTAAATAATTAAATAATAAAAAACAGGACGAGATCCGCAGAGGAACAGGAACAGGGACAACTGTCTTATCAGCAGGCAGCAGAAATTGTGACCACTGAAGAGGTGCTCTACAGATAATCAGTTGAATGGGTTTGCAATGCACCAAACTTTACGCTTGATAAGGAGTACCCAGTGACGTGATTCGGGTGAAACGTGTTGTATCGAGTTGTAAATTAGTACATTTGAATCCTGCCCCCTTGTACGGTCTGTTCAGCTTAACCAAATCTATATTAATCAGTCAAAACCACTCCAAATCGACGAGAACGATATCTGCTGTTTCATATAGTAGAGTCTTTTCCTAATTTACTCAGTCTGTCCATGTTATAAGCCTGATTGTACTAAGAAAGAGTTGTCATCGTTAAATCCTTAAATGTCCCTTTCAGGTTACATTTTCTAAACATTGTGTGTGTGTGTGTGTGTGTGTGTGTATATATATATATATATTTACCCAGTATTTTTTGGACCATTTTAGGCTTTGCTCAACCACATGTCAAAACCATGCCAGATTACTCTGCATAGGGCATCTAAATGCTGTTAAGGCCTTGTATGTATTTTAAGCATGTAACTTAATTATATGCTTAATACTCATTTACAGGTTATTAAGCAGGCAAGTATGTGACAGAGAGCATATGTCATCATATGTTGTTTTAAGTCATAAATAGTAATAATAATAATGGATGTCGTGGCCCAGGAGTTTACACTGTTGAATTACACCTCCAGGACAGCTGGTTGGAATCCCTCCTCTGTTCAGTGTGTGTGGACTCCCTCCCAATGCTGCAGATTTACTAGTTAGACTAATTGGCACCTGTGTGCTGAGTGTGTTCGTGTATGTGCCCTGTGATAGAGTGGCATCCCATCCAAGGTATATGCCAGCCCTGCTCTGCCTGGGCTCCCTGTCACCGTCACCAGGATGCCTGGATAGCTAATAATGGCCTGTACCAAGCCCTCAAGATGCCATTTATGAAATGTATGGTCCAAATTACACATTTTATGATCCACCTCTTAGCTACTGTGGAAGAACGCAAAATAGCAATGTATAGTAACTTGGGTACTTTTTACACAAATGTATAAAATAAAAAAACTCAGGTTTATAGAATATTGCAAGTTTCAGCCTTCAGATATTACTGGACACTTTGAATGATTAAACCATAATTAAGATGGCATCAGACACAGCTTTGTACCTTCTGCACCTTTGCGATAATGTTTAATTACTGCATGTACGAAATTCTTCGCTGATTAGAATACCATTCTAACCTGCTGATTAGGAAACCATTGTGGTAATTTAACTTGAGCGGTAATGATAACAATTAATGCTGAGCTGGAAGTCTCTGTGAGATGACAACAATGCAAGCAAAACCGTGGAGCACATTTTTTTTTCACCTGGGGTTATTTCCTTAAGTTTTTTTTTTTGTCATTTTGTAAAAAATAACAGACCAGACTTATAACAATTGTCGGCAAGATCATCTTCTTCATTCATTTCTTTTAAAAAAGGACCTGTTACAATCTGTCTCAGTTCATCTTGCCTCTCACACCTAATGAAACCATTTTAAACCAAGACTTACCCTATTTTAGTTAATTCTTTTTTTTTCATGCTCCTACAAAACATAATTACACAAGAAGAGCGGCTTTAATCAAACAGGTCTCATCTAGATACATGGAGAAAGCGGAAATCACAAGCTACTTGGCTTTTCAAGAGCGACAATTACAATCACTTACATTTGGGGCAAAAATATACATATTCAAAATGCATTTGGATGCACATCAGACCAACAAACATTTCTTGGCCTGTAAAACGACAGCTGAGTATTTTATTTTACAGGACTGTGTGTACTTAAACGCTCTTGCTTGTAGTATTGTGAGAAATAAATTGGGGTTCTGTCTTGGTCGTATTGATATAAAAAACATTTTTTCAGTCAAAAGTATTTTTAATGAGAAAGTCATCGTCATCGTACTTTGAAAGATGGATGATAAAAGTACAAACATGATTATGGTAAGGGCTTATGAGTATGGCTGGTCTCAGTGGGCCAAGGACAAAGGCCATGAGTCATTCTTTTTTCAGTACCCCAGCATGAATTATCTGGCTACTGAAGCCATGAGCTCCTAGTGTCAGAGTTAGACAATATAACCTCAAGATGGCAACGAAGCAGTCACTAAGCGACCAGCTAAGACATTGAACTGTCCGGCGAAACAATGCAGCGTTTCCTCGCTTTCAAAGACAGGTCGAAATGTCAATGATGGCTATTCTCATACGTTATCATTTTCAGAGCCTCAATGTCAATGGTGCGTGAATGGCTTGTAGGTGATTAGAATGCTACCAAGATGCAATAAAGTGAAGTATGTCGAAACACTCTCCTTGTAAGGCTCAGGATGAAAGGGATATTAAGGATAATTACTGGAAAATACAGCTTTTCTGACAATCCGGGGCACTCTGTGCACCGTTTCTGCTGTACCGTGATGATCAGGAAGCATATCCTGCAGTAAAAAGCATGACAGATGTTGGAAATAAAATATTAAACCATGAATTTGCTCATGAGCTTTGATGTGTGTAAAGAAACAGGAGTTAATTTATAAGACTATGCCAGGTAATTCCATTTCATTGAAGAGGAATGTGATTTTTGGTTATGTTTTATGTCCAAAAATGTAGAATTTTCCTTACCCATATTTATTCCTGAGGTAATAAATTAGTAAATATGCCACAAAAATACTCTCCAGCAAGCATTTAATTAACAAAAAAAAACAAATGAAAAAACAGCAATAACAACTATTAAACCTTCATATGTAATAAAAGGTAAATAAATATACATAATGGAGGAATTGCATATGAAAAATAATAAAGCAAGAATATTAATAGATTCACTCTCAAAAAATGTCTCTCGGTGAAAAATGTAATAAGAATATATTAGCTTGTGGCACAAGATCTTTTTTCCCCAAACCGATTGCATCGCTTAGAGCTACGTATTGTGCAACTTGCACTGTTGTTGTTTTGATGCGATGAACGTAGTCATTCCTACGACGTGTTTCACCAGCGTCGCACTGTGTACCACTACAGGTAAACAAGTCTCCAAAGCACAGAATAAGTATGTCGTCACACTGAGCTCAGAAAGTTAAAAATTAGATCAGGGTTATTTCTTTATGGACTCTGATGCAACCTTTTCTAAACCATCGATTTCTGATATCCATTATGCACTATTATTGTACTGCAAAGCAACATAGACAATACACTGCAATGTGTTCCATGTATGACAACATTCATCATCCCATCAGAGTAGCAGCTTTAAGTTGAGTAAGAAGAACAGCACAATCTTAGCCATGGTTTCTGCGTTACTGTCAGCCCAATTGTAACTACCTCATCTTTAGTGCTCCATAGTCCATTAAGGGTTGATTCTGTCCACACAGGTGCCAGTTAGCAGTGGCACAAGAACGGCAATAATTCCCCTACAGCCAAAAGAAAAGACAGGTTGACGTCTCAAAAGCAATTTTTTTTCCATGCAACATATTGAACAACTGCCAAGTTGGATGCATTGGATGCGTGAAATCACAATGCATATAAAACATGTGAAAAGCAAAAGAGGTTTGTTGTATGCTGTGATCAGTGATATCCTGGGTCGTTTTATTCCTAGGTTCGGGAAGAGTTAATTTCAGGTAAGGAAACAGAATAATTAATTACATATCATGTTATGAAAATTAATCATTTATCACAATTATAATTAATGTAGCCTATATGATATCAAACCCATTTGTTCTGTGAATTTCAAGTGACACGTTTAAAAGTAGCTGTACCATTTTAGCACAAGTGAGAAACATCATACATTGTCTGCTGAAATGCATATGCTGGAGGTCTAGAACTGAGATCAGTAATAAATCTGTTGACACAGAATGTGTAAAAACAGACGGTGAAAACTCCTCAGCCTGTTGTCAGTAACTCACGCACTCACCAACTCATTCACTCACACACACACACACTCACTCATTCACTCACACACACACATTCACTCACACACACACTCATGCATTCACTCACACACTCGCTAACTAACAAAAGCAGAGTTTTGAGTTCCGCTTTCAGTTACCGTGGTTAATCATGCATTCCCCCGAGTTTTCCTCCTCGTTTGCTGTGACAGGGCCGTTCAGCACCTTGGAGAGCTCCCGTATCGATTGCATGGTGGCACTGTAGGCAGGGACTGCAGTCAGCCCAAAGAATGCCCAGATGCAGGCAGCGATCCGCAGTTTGGGCATTAAGGATCGTACGTGCTAAAGCCAGAGTGAGACAGACGGTTCCTGCCTCACATAATATTAGCATTTCAGTATCACGCTCAATTCTATTTCTGCAGGTATTCCAGCTGTCATTTTACCTGTGAGGGGTTCATAGGGTTTCCTCAGTATTTGCCATGGTTCCTGCCGGTAGCACCTTCTCCTAGCTAAATGGTTTACCAACACTGCAGAGCAGAATATGACAGCAGGCCTTGCTGTCCATCACAACATCATGAGATCTTTTGAAAACACCAAAGTTTACTCATATTGCCTATTACAGATTAAAGGCCAGACAGTATCACTCGCTAATTACATACAATTATGAATAATGAAAACAAACGGCACAATCACTTATTATTATTAACAAAGCACAAGATATTATGAATAAGAATAATAACACAACTACTACTTATAACAATAATACTGCTAGTAGCAGTAATTATATTGTTATTAGTAATGATGTCATATCAGATTTTTTATTATTCACCAAGTATCACATGTACAAGGAATTTTTCTTGGTGCAGGTTTCAGCCTCATAATAATCCATTAAAAGGTGTACAAAAAGATAGATATACAGAATAAAAGGTGAGAGATACATGGAACATAAATAGACTAGACACAAATAACTGCGAATAAAAGGATAAGCAATGTAACAAGGAAAAGTGCGTATGTGCGCTTACCGCAATAGTGGAAACTGGAAAGGTTCTTACTTAGAAGGATTATGGCATGGTATGGGATAAAAAGTAATTGTGTGGGCTGCATTGTGAGTTGATATGTTGTGGACAGTGGATATGCTGACTTGTGTTGCTTGGTACATCCTTTTTATCATTCTTTAAGAAAGATATCCCGATGTGATCTTTTAAGCCTGGATTAAATCAACCCCCTAATTTCTGATGCACCATTTTCTTTGTAATTACTTTCATAAGTGAAACAATACACAACCATAATGTGAGTATTACGAGTACCATTCTGATTTTCCCCTCTTCCTTTCTCTTTGGATGTTCAGGCATAATGAAACAGTGGGAAAAGAAAAACACGAACAAATCAGCAAAGGAGAAAAAAAAAAAAAACAAGGAAACCACAAAAACAATCCTGGCATGTCGATCCTTAGGGCAGTGCAGAAGCCTCTGAATCTGCTCGAAATAGGGCGTATAATCTCAATTAGACGTGTCATGTTTCTGAAATGTATCAGCTTGCTTTTCTCTCTCTCCTCTCCCTACAACGCCGCAGACCAAGTGCATGAGATACATTCACACTCCTCTAAAACAGCTGGGTATAAACTTCCCAAAGACTGGTTCACCTTGGGCTTGGTGGAGTCGCTGAAATCCTAACACAGTATGGGCACCAGGGATCGATAGAGGTCAACAGGTTTGACGTTAGAAATTTTGGAATTACATGTCCTTTTTGGCAAATCCACAGCACATTGAAAGGTTAGGCTACAAAATTTCTGACAACAAACAAAAAACATCATTAAACTCACTAGCTGTTTCACTTCAAGTAAGGCAACATCTGAGACAAATTTTTCTATCCTACACTGCAGGACCGGGAGTTTTGCAAAGGTCTTTGTGCTTGTGTGATAATAGTCAGGGAAATTATATTCGACGTTTGTTTAACTTGAAAAACAAGTGTAGCAAGATGCATGCCAAACATTATTTATATGTAGTATATAAATGCACACAGATTCTCTGACTTGGCCATTTTTCAATCCATACTTGTGTGGGCAGAAGCCTGTTCCAAGTTGAGTGACTGATGACCTTCTGTTCCAATTATTCCCTTGACGACCAAGTAGATAAACAAAAAAATCAGACACCCAGCGTTTCAACACCAGGTATCGACTGACTAAGTATCACTGAAGGGATTCATTGTGAATGTAGCACACTTTGTGTTAGCACAGCTGATTGAAATTCCATCATGTTTCATCTTTTTTTTTTATTACACATGATGCCTAAACTTTTGAAGCTTTGGAAACTAGGGATTTCCACTGTCTGCAATCTGTAATATTTCTGGGTACCGCTCTGAATGGTTTTGAGGTGCTGTGCTATGTGTGGCATGGAACATTGCAGGGTGGAGTTACATCACAAGGCAGGATTAAGTCACATGACACCTGTAGTTGTCCATTCATCTTCTATGGCCACCTGTCCAGTTTATGGCCCCTGTCAGCCTTGGAGACTACATTCAGGTACAAGCTACAGGGCACTCTCGATAGGATGTGAGCGACAACGGGATATAACCAAGCAAACAAAACATTGTTTCTTTTGATGCAAAAATGAGAACAACTCTCTTAAGATTGCTTCTTTTTGAAAAATGTTGAGGGGGGGGGGGGGAGAACCCCATAAATCATGTAAAAAAACAAACTCTAAATCGCTACATATATGGAGAAACCTTTCTCCATCCTTTCTCCATCTCCCCTCCCCAGAATTTACCCAGCTGGGTTCCATTAATTGGGTTACCTGTGGGTATACAGCTGGTGATCATTCACTGTGAAAATACAAAATCCTCATGCCATCACACCGTCTCCCGCCAGCTCCCTGCTCCCCTGCTCGCAGAGGCTACGTCTCTGAAAATGATTTTATTAACCTTAATATAAGCACCGATGTCACAAAAAAAGAAAGTCAAGGCTACTTCAAAATAATGTCAATCGGCACATAGATTCCAGAAAAACATAAAATATATAATCAAAAATTAGAAAAAACTACAGCTTCTCCCAAGGTCACGTTGGGGTTACATTCCAATAAATCTGTCGTAAGGTGAAAATATCCTGAGGTGAAAATTCATCTTTATATAGTACATTTAATCTAACAAACATCATAGCCTAGCCTAGCCAACCTTAAACATGCTTAGAACACTTATATTAGCCTACAGCTGGGCAAAGTTGTTAACACAAAGCCTAATTTATAAAAAAAGTGTTAAATGTCTCATGTAATTTGTAGAATAATGTACTGTAAGTGAAAAACATTTACCCATTGTAAGGGCAAAATATCATAACACGGACCATTGTAACCCAGGAGCATCTGTACAACAGACTGACCCTTAAATTTGAGAAGCTGAGACAAATCTGATTGTGACTCATTTTTCTTTTTCAGTGGTAAACAGCTTATTGTGTTACTTGAACACAAGACTCCAGACAGTCTATACCTGTGGGGTACTGCAAATTAAAACACTGCACCATGCAGCTGTGGCACAATCTATCTAGGAATAAGGGGACAATAAAGCCAGCACAGGGTCTGCAACACTGTCAGGGCATAGATCAATTTAGCATTGTCGCAGTTTTGGATGGTAGTCGTTTCAGGGCTAACATGTTGGGAAGAATGCTATGTATGTTTTTAATTAACAGAATTTGAATTAATGGACATGTGATAGTTCTTCTGCTATAGCTCGGACAGAAGAATCTGATGGCTTGTGGGAGTTTTACCGACACAAAAATGTTTTGAGGGCAGAACAAAAAATGATTGGTTTAGAGAGATAACTAAGCAGATTGTAGAGGAGGTAGGCCCAAGCAACTAGAGGTGTAAAGACTAGGACATCTGATTGGATAGTCTTGCCTCCTCTAGTGGTTTGGACTCACCTCTTCTACAATCTGATTGGTTCTCTCTCTGAACCAATAATTTTTCCTTCTGCCCTCAGAATATTTTCATGTAAGTAAAACTCACATGAGCAATCTGATGATGTCTTGTGTGTATGACAGTTTGCAGGACATTTACTTGAGAGCATAGGACTAGGGCAATCGGCTTCTAAGAGGAAGTAAATGTCTGTTTCCCCAAAGTCAGACATGGACAGACCCAGGGGTAAAGTACATTTGTTTACCATTCGCTCTCATGGGCGACGCTCTGATGACTTGCATGATCACATCTGCTTTTGTCATCCTGCCCCCTGATACTTCCTGATCAGGGATGGTCAATAAACAAATCTATATGTGTTTTTCACCCAAAATGCTCGTTTCGTGGTGTATATATGCACATGTATTGAATTTAAGGTATTACGATAAAATGGAATATTATGGATAATATAGGAGATAAAAAATTGGATAAAAGGTCCTTTTGTGAGTATCCAGTAATAACTTTTAATGTTTTTTTTTTAAAAAGCAATAATATGTCTTTCACTGAGCACTTCTTAACCACAGTCTTCCTAAAAGGAAGACAGAAAAGGTATGTAGAATGTCTTGATAATTTTCCAGATGCTGGGATGCACTCTGGTGCCAACCATAAATTCAATCAGTGCGTTGGGATTCATATATCTAAGACTATTAAAAGCAGCGTAAAGTGCATCTGCTCCTCAGGCAAAAATCAATTATTTCTCCTCCGACAAGAAAAATGTCTCACTGCAAACACGATATAAACAGAGACGAGAGTGCTCTCTTAAAGATCACGCACGGGTCTCGCCAATTACTCCGTTTTTCCATTTCAAAGTCTTCGATTTCACATTCGCTCAGTGGATATTTCATTTGAAAAGAATCCATAATCGAATTGGAGATGATGTGTGCTTGTGCTGGACTGTTTCATGACGGAAACCAGACTGGACTCTGTGTAAATCTGTCTTTACACATATATGAAATTACTACATGTACAGCTTTCAGATTTGGTAATTTTTTTCATGGTCACCTCACACCGCCATATTTTTTGGATGTGGGGCAAGCTGTCTTCACATGTGGATGTACATATATATGTATATGCATACTGCATACTGGTCAATGCCGGGGGGCATGGAGCCAAACCAGAGCAAAAGGCAGGGATCCACCCTGACCGAGATGCTGGTCCATAGTACAGCACATACATTCACGCTAACTGGGGACAATTAACCTAACTCAGTGTTTCCCAATCTGGTCCTTGGGGACCCACAGCCAGTCAACTTTTTTTGCTTCCTCTATGCTCCCTGCCAGACAGTCCACATTTTAGCTCCCCTACTGGGAGCTGGGAGGGAGCAAAAAGGTAGACTGTCTGTGGGTACCCGGGAACTGGATTGAGAAACACTGACCTAACTACATCACTGGAGTACCCAGGTGAAACCCACGACATGGAAAGAACATGCAAACTGTGCGCACGCACACACACATACACACACACATGCACACATGCATACATACCAAGGGTGGGATTCAAGCCCACAACCCTGCTGGTGTTACCCAGCACGGTCACAGTATCACCCCTTATTACAATACAACCATCAGAAAATGAGAAATATTACCCGGCAACACCAATCATGTGCAACGAAAGCATTCTTTCTGGTTATTACATTGACCGTTTTCCATTATTGATAAATTTCAGCTGTGTTTTTTTGCACAGCACTCCTGTTTCTCATTATTTCCTAAATGGCATGCGCCCGCTTTTTCTGATGTGCTCTGATAACTGCGAAGGCCCTCCAGATAACCGGAGCCTCAATGAGGGCCTGCCTTCTGTGCAGAGGAGTTTTTATAGCAACAAATCAAAGTCAATAATAATTCAACAGGGTAAACCTCATGGCGTTAATCTTCTGAATTCATCAATGTTTCTCAGGGTAATTAATCAATGCATTAAAAAGTGGGGAAATTGGCAATTAATCTTTAATCCTCCAAAGACATCCTCTTACGTGTGAGGCACAGCACGCAAGACTACTGCTGGTATGTTTAATTCAGCAGTCAATGTACATACATATGCTTATCCAAAGCCATCCACTGCTACTCTGCATTTAATAGCTGGAAGTTTCTGCTGAGGTAATTCTAACAAAGTGCATTTCCAGATTGGTCCTCCTCCAAACCTGCAATGAGTCATGAGTCTGGTTCCTTAACTGCAATGTGATCTGACCACGGTAACCAACCAGGGGGGGAAACATGTTATGGTGTCAGACAGATTGCTGCCTAAGGGCTCCTGTGTCGCTCTTCAGTTATGTGCTCAATGTTCTACCCAATTTTTAAAGTGTCCTCCTTATAGGTAAAAAGTGTATGCAAGTTTGTAATTGTTCAAACTTCAATTTTTAACAACACAGTAGTGCAAGATAGTACAGTGCAGTTATGTATATCATCCCTAGGTATCCATTGAAAGAGTAGGAGTAGGAGTGGTACCCCGATGCCCTGGCTAAAATTGCCCACTGTGTCCTAATCATCTCCTATATCTAACTGGTGAATTCTCTCCTGCCCCTTCACCACCTTAGCTACTGTGTGGTGAGCAGAATGGCTGCCGTCGTATCATCCAGGTGGGGGCTACACAGTGCTGGTGGTGGAAGTGGCTCCCCATTGGTTCTGTAAAGCACGTTGGGTGTGTTTAAAAACACTATATAAATTGCAACTTTCACTCACGCACCGTGTTGATAAATAACAAGTACTGGCATCAGACATCTCAGAAATTCTTGTGTCATCGCTTTAAAAACATGCACCGTTCGGCTGAAAAGATTTAAGAAACATTAAATTCTTATGGCTTTGGTGTAACTGTGACTAATGAAATTTGATCTTCTACTGTAACTCCATAAAAACATTCAGTTCAGCCAAAGCACAGAAACAGGGTTAGTGACCCACTCGACAATTCAATGTGTTGTGCAGTAGGTACTGTAAAACAATATTGGTCTCTTTCGGTTCAATTCCCTTTTCAGGTTATGAAGACAGTCTTTAGCAGTAGATCTAACAGTCAGTGAAATAGTAGGCTCAGTATTAATAAGATCCTTGAGCATAAACAGGCTCTGTGGTAACTTATAGATTTAATTTCATTTTAATTGAATTGCACAGGTTGTATTGCTGAATGTTTGTTCACATGGTAAAGGGACTATGTGTCACCTTCGGTTTAACACTGCAAATATTCTGCACCTGGTACAAATCTGTCAACGGCGATAAAAAAAGGGAGCATATTTATGGGGTAATTTTCAAGAGAAAAACAAGGAGTGATTTTTTTCCTACTTGCTATCATTTCCAATGCCTTCTGGGCTTCCAAAAGTCTGGGCATCACAAGATTTTTTGGGGCCGTGAGACTCAAGTGTTTCCAGGACTGTATGGGATGTTCACCTGGACGTCCAAATAGCTGCTGAGCCAAAGCCACTGGCTTCTCTGAATCCTGGCTCCATGACCAGCACCTCTGGCTACCAATCATGGCACCATGAAAGCGTTAATAATAATCACACGACTGTGAAAACATTTTCATCGTAATATATGTCAGTTCTTGACGTGCAATATGGTGTAGTGTGAGATGCTGGGAATATCTTTTTGTTGTGGCTTAAAATCCAACAGAAGAGATGCCAGTAAACACACAATAGCAGTACTAATAAATATACTGGTTAAGGAGAGCTGGCAGGGACTGGACCTGGGCTGAATTCAAGAGGTCCCAGCTGAGAGGGCTGTAGGAACCCGCAGCCTGAAGCTCAGCCCTATCCCTCATTAGAAGGTGGTGCTGGCACACAAGAAAAAAGGTGAAGACTCCATCGGCAGGGAGAGAGTGGATCCGTTCAGCTCAGCTACGAAGCAAAGCTCAGGAGCATTGGCGTGATGGCCCAGTGTGCCCCTAGCTGACCGGAGGGGGGTGGGGGGGGGGGTGGGTGCTGAGGTTGCACATGGCATCAAAGACCCATAGCAGAATATCGGCAAAATCTCAGAGCTGTGGGTACCCTTTCCGCTAAAGCCGACAGCTCTGTTACACACCTAGATGTTCCGAGATCAGTCCTACAATCACCATGTTAAAGGTGTGCACAGCATATCTCATTGCAGTAAGAATGTACAAAACCAATTATGGTTCTTCAAATGCACTTTTGAATTAAGGTAAACAAAAAAAAAATCTAATAATCAATAATCAAGTGTGGGAAAAGTCACTCCCGTAAAAGTGGTCAACAGAGTCATGTGACACAAGGGGCATGATGGGTAATTTATTGAAAGCTTGGATTTATCAAGCAGGCATTAGGATTAAACACATCCAAACGTTTATCTGATATAGATAGCCTATTTTAAACCATTTCTACCTTGTATTTGCTAATTGGTGAATTGCTTATTATCCGGTAATGCTTACAGGTGAGTAATGGACCTCCCCCCGACTTTGCCCCACCCTGGGATGTACCCCCCCCCCCCCCATCTTCCCCACTGTTTAGAGATGACAAAAAAATTACTCTTGTGCCTTGAGCCAGCACCCTTCAAGGCAGTCTGCAAGACCTGTCTAAGGCCAGACGACTTCTGCGCAGACACTCCGACTGCTGGGACTGCGCCCAACAGTCACACTGCTTTCAGAGGGAGGTGCCATCAAAGCCGGTATCCTCTGCTGAAGGACACCCAGTCGCTAATGCGAAAGCACTGTCAACGACGGGAGGCCAGGCGTTAGACCCTGTCAAGGCGCAGGCACAGGGCGCCGTCGCTGGCGAGCAGGAAATCGCACGGTCTGCTGAACACGTGCAGAGAGATGCGCCAAGATGGCGCCCTGCAACTGAGGTCAGGAGATGCTGGCTTCTCAGTTAAGCCTCATTTCAGACATGTCCACACCAGACAACAAGACAAAAGATAACTTAAAAAAGAAACAAACTCCTACTAAATGACTACTAAACGAGTAGTCACTACAGATTGTATGTTCAATACAACGTTAAATAAAGGAGCTGGTGTGCTTTACATTTGGCAGTGGGAAGTCAGGTGGACAGAAACTGGCAGCACGTAACTGAGCTCATTTAGTATCCTTCAGCAGTGCGGTGCAGTGATTAAAGAAGGTTAGGTAACGCTTTATCTAAGGCCATGTTTTTAGTAATTAATAAATAGTCATTATGCATGCTCGTATCTATAATACACTACAGATACCTTTATTATGCAGTACAAAGCATCTTTAATGCTTATGCCGACTGTGATAATGCATTATAAGGTATCAATACTGTATTATACATAAGGACTTCATGAGGCAGTCGTAATGCATAACAAACATGGCTATAATGTGCCTTTTTATAAATATTTATACCCATGTTTATAATTCTTTATGAATGCATTATAAGGCATTATGAATGTGTTTATAAATTACTAAAAACATGGCCTTAAGTAAAGTGTTACCAAAGGTTATGCTTTTAGCATTAACAGTGAAAGCTTGTCGCTGTATGTAATCAACTCCTTAAGGTAAAGACAGGGCAGAAGCTAAACTAAGCAACAACGCAGTTTAAAACTGCAGTTTAATCTCAATATTGGTCTTCATTCCCAGTAATAAAAAGAGCAGCAAAGCTGAGTGTATATAACCAGGGAAAAGGCAAAATAGACGTTAGCTAATCAGCTAAGAGGGAGGACAGTGTGTTTGAACACAGTAAATCTGCAATAATTTTCTTATGCTTGTGATAACCCAAAATAAGTGTTATTGCAATTAAAAACCAGGCTCACTCCAAACTGCATTTGATCAGAATATTCCAAGGCCTATATCATGATTAAATTTACATACCTGCTGAGATGATCAAAATACTGTGCTTTGTCTAGTCAAGGTTTTAACAGAGTATGCAATGACTGCACTGCACTGCCATCCATTTGAGTGACTGTATCGAAATCACCTCCAAACCACGCTGTAAACACTGTGGGTATTCAGCACTCACACACCAGCCACCACAGGCATGGAGTGGGCGGGACTTCCTGGGTGGGCAGGACTTCCTAGGTGGGCGGGACTTTCTGAGACTAGTGAGACATTCCTGCTGGGAGGAAGGACACATCAAACAGACAAGAAGACATCAAATTTTTACCACATTCTTTGCATGAGCAGCCAATTATTCATGTTTATAAGGTGAGACAGACTTTTTGGAGCGTGGCCATCAGGGGACAAGGGTTCCTTGAGACTGAACGAATAACGATCATCGGCATCTCTGTCCCGTGGACTCTTTCTATGAAAACAGAAAGGGAGAGAGAGAGAAAACGAGAGAACAAGGAGATGGAGGGAGAGGGAATGTACAGGCCTTTGTTGGAAGCAATAACATTTAAATGTCAAAAAATAATTCTTGCTTTAATATTTTCTAATATTAGAGTATGAAATCTCCTCAGCTGCAAAGGCCAGGAATGCCCACAAGGGAAAAGAAAATGACTTACCACTTTTTCTGACAGTTCATAATTTCGTCTTTAATATATTTTCTTTAAAAAGTTTAAGGTCAGTTTTCATAACTGTAATTCTCATATCTAATATATGGCTTTCAAATACATTTTTCATTTTGCAATCAGGCAACAGCGAAAGGGAGATCTTTATCGTCATGGTAAACTGTAATTAATCTTATTATTCACCATCTCAGCCTTTTAATTCTCTCTTTCAACATAAATTAAAGTTGTTCATATTGGTATCTGGAGGATGATCTCCCTGAACGTAACTCTCACTGCCTCTAGTGACACATATTCACTTTCTTATGCAACTCGAGCTGTAACGTGCTCTCCAGAAGCTTCTCGGTTGGCGTCCCTTGCCAATCCCAGTGTTGGTGTCCTGCTCCTGAATAGAGCTGGGTATACCATCTGGAGACTATGCTTGTACTTCTGAAAATACACCCCCTCCCCCTCCCCGTGCGCCATCACTTACTCTGCATACAGGATGACGGATGGTGGTCTGGATGACCGCAGTCAAAATTTAGATACCTCTCCACAAAGATGAATTTTCTCGCAACATTTCTGGTTATGAAAGAACATACATCATGCAGAAGTAAGAAACATGGACTAATACCCTTAAATTGTTTACCGCTTTCTTACTTTTGTAATGGCAGAATGTGCCGGAAAAACGGGAACTCGGAAGCTGGTTTATACTTAGACATTGCAGTCAATAACTCGATTGTATAACTAATTGAGATGCATTTTTATATTTTTGGGAAAAGAATGAAGCCTCTGTAGTACTATCACTCATATTCGGCATTCAATGATAATAAATAGCCTGAAGTTCATTGTTGTGATCTGTGTGTGTCCTTCCCATCTGTAATAAAGCCTTAAATAGCTCCTTGCTTCAGATAGCATTCGTGTGCTGTGAGCCACAACTCAAATAATTAAAGGTTAATTTCCTGTATCCTGAGATCGATCACGTTCTAATGACATGACAGCCGTACATCAAACCTGATCAAGGTGATTTGTGTCCAGGGGGGTCCTGGTTACAACAGCTGGGATGGCAGACGAGAGACAGAGGATGCTTCATATTTCCTCTCCAGTCGTGGCCATGGGGACAGCCTCCTTCCTGCTGCATCATGGGAACGCTTCATCAAAGCTGGATGGCACCGATCCTTGGGATGCAAGGAGATGGATGTCAAGGGGGCTTAGATGGGTCTGTGCCGAGATGACGCTGTGCGGTTCTTCATAAAGCTTTTTCACCTTGTTTTCCTTCAGTTTACGTCAACCGTTTCAATACGCTGCTATGAATCATATGTCTCCTGGGCTCACACGCCTATTTGGAACCTGGGGTGAGTGTCAACGACTCACAAAGCATCAGAATATGGAGAGACCCATAATTATCTCACAGCGTATTATCTTGGAAATTGCCCCGACATGATAGGAAATTGCAAGAGGGGAGCACAGACCAACATGCCCTGTTTATCATGCCACGTTCGGCCAGGAAGAATTAGCCTTTTTTTTTTTAACGCCCAAGAAACTGATTTATTGAGAAATGCGATAAGCGCAGTGCAGCTGATCCGGACCGCCGAAGCTGTGAGACGCCGAGAGGCGCTTTCGATTACCGTCGCCGCCGCGGATCCGGTGCGCTCAGCGCAGGCGGCCTGCTTCTTGGCACGTCTCCGTTGTATGTCGGTGGACGTTTTGAAAGATGCGGGTCAGGTTAAGCAGCGTCACTTGCTTGTGTGCCCAAAGAAAGGCTAGAAATAGCCACATTTTGGCCAGCCTGGTTGATCAACAGAGGTGGATAGTTCATGTTAGTTCAGGTCCAGAAAGTAAAAATCCAGACCAAGATTTTGTTTCAACCAACCAGTTGAGTATAAAGAGTCACAGCCACATAGTATTCAGCTGCCTGGTTGGAACAAAATCTTGACCTGGATT
Source organism: Hyperopisus bebe (assembly GCA_026777045.1). Lineage (NCBI taxonomy): Eukaryota > Metazoa > Chordata > Actinopteri > Osteoglossiformes > Mormyridae > Hyperopisus > Hyperopisus bebe. The sequence continues at coordinate 10,314,844 of JAODJW010000015.1, forward strand.
TTTACTTTATGGACCTGAACTAACCACCTCTGTTATTCATCCATTGACCTGGCTGTTGCACCTGTGCTGGTGGGAGTTGCTGGTGGCGTGTCTGCTGGAGTGTGAGATCAATATTCTCCTTGAGCCAGAGGAATCTGGGTCTTCGGTTTACCGGACTAACCCCCTTGCCGGTGAAGTCATGCCAGTGGTGCCGATCTGGGCCCCAAGCAGCCAATGGCTGTTCCGAGCAGGCAGCTAAAACAGGCCGGACATGCCTTTGGGACGTCCCCAGAGACCCCGCTGAGAAAGGCTCTCGGCCACCCCGCCATCAATTACACGTCGAAGCACTAAACCAAAAGGGGTCATGTGATTTTCTCTCCCTTCCGCATCTTATGGCACATCTGACCTGCACAAGTCGTTGCATATACTCAGAATACCCTCCTGATTCATTTTTCCTGGGTGATTTTGATTTAGAATGAATCTACTAAAATATTTATTGCAATCAAAGCCAAAACAGAGAAGATACATTCATGCTTTTTACAGGCAATTTCTAAATGTGTCAATGGGGGAAAACAAACCCACAAATATTTTCCGTGTTCTTTGTTGCTACTGTAGATTGCAGTGGAACCTGACATCGGGACAACTGAAATGTTTACAGGTCTGCTTAAAACTTAGTGTAACAGTTCTGTAGAAAGACCACTAAGGCTCCATCTAGGTAAAAAGGAGCTAAAATTGGAGTATTTATTACAAGTGAAGCTAGTCTGTGTGTGTGTCACTGCATGACAGTGCCTAGGGGACTTGGAACGAGCCACAGCTGAACCCCCGGGAGGCAGATGCCACCAGGCCCATCCAGTCACCCAGAACCCCCCCCCCCCCAACAGGGCTGTGAGGAGAGAGAGGGGGTGGTAGGATGATGGGATATACGTGGTATGTGTTCGTGACTGCTGCTTGGCCTGACCTGAAAACTGACTGCAGCATGAAGTAGTGGGGCGGGGTGCA
>JAODJW010000015.1:10315838-10330393 GCA_026777045.1 Hyperopisus bebe
CCCCCACACACACACACACCCGGCCGCCGCCTCGCCACCCGCGCCGAGCACCAGGCTGCCTGCCAAACACTCCAGAGCCATTTACTGCAGACATATTGGCAATTAGTGGACAAAACGAGGCCCATTTGTTAATCATCTTAACCTCTGGGATTCGTCTGGCCTTGTTTTTGCTTCTTTACTTCTCTGGTGTGTCGGTTTGCTTTTGCTCCTGAACCACAGGGGAGCTCCGGGAAAATATTTAAGTACAGGTTGGCAAGAGAGAGTTGAGAGCGGTGGCGAGTGGCCAGACAGCAGGTAAGGGAGGGGAGCATCCAATGGGAGCTATGGAGACAGGGATGCATAAAGGGGTGGGGCCAGAGGGGCACTGGCCCCAGCTGAAAGCTGATTGGCCCCCCTCCCCTGACACTCATGGATTCAAAACATATCATTGGCTAAAGATAAGTTTAGCCCCATTGTATTTTAAACTGTTCCCCCCACCTAGAATCGCCCCTGGACAGCAGGGCTGTAAGATGCCGCTGTTGTTTACATCCATCCATGGTGACTTTAACGGCACAGCTAGCTGGGCATGATACCGAATGCAAATAGTGTGCAACAGAGCGAGAGAAAGCATGAATCAATATCATTTTGTGAGCCTTGAAGCTACCAAGCCTTTTAATGTCTCAGACTGGAAGACAGGAATCCAGCAGTCCAAAGACAAGGTCAAAGTGCATTTTCAACATGGCATTCCAAATACAAAGAGACTACAGCAAAACCACTTTCAAGGACAATGTTGTTTAAGCAACACTATATACACCGACGAGCCAAAACATTATAACCACCCCCTCTATCTGAAGTGAATAACGTTGACCATCTCAAAAACGCACCTCAAAATGGTTCGTGTCAAGGTCTGGGATATATTAGACGGTAAGCTATCATTGGGTACTCAGAGTCAACATGTTGAATGCAGAAGAAATGTGCAGGAATAAATATCTAAAGGACATTGGCAAGAGCCAAAGCATTACGGCCAGATGACAGGGTCAGAGGATTTGCAAAATGACAAGGCTTGGGTGCTGACGGTCAGCCAGGGTGAGTGCCTACTGAGAGTGGTCTGAGGAGGGAAGAACTGCGAACCGTCAACAGGGAGTTGGCCGGCCAAGACTCATTGACGTGAGATGTGTATAAAGGCTACCCCGTGTGGTAGAACCCACCAGAAAGGCTACTGTGGCACAAATGGCAGATAATCTTCACGACAATCACTCTCAGTACACACTCACCATGGCTGACCGCCAGCACCCCTCAAGCCTTGCCGTTTCGGAGATGCTCTGATCCTGGCCAAAATGATCGGGCCCTTGTCAGAGTCAGTCGGCTCTTCATCCCTGCCCATTTTTTCCACGGTCACCATGTCGACTACAAGTACCGAATGCTATCTTAGCGTCTTGATGTATCCCAGACCATGACACATGCCGTTCTTACTAGTCTACACTATTCGCTTCACATGAGGGAGGCAATAATATTTTAGCTCGTTGGTGTATATTCCTTATATGTAAACAATTCTATGTATGTAAAATGACGTGGGGACGAGGGTAGCATATTGTCTCACTGCCTAGGTGCCGCCTTTCCAGTTCCTCCTCTGCCGGTTCATTACCGACGGCCCGTTGTTCCGAGGCCGTGCTTCGGCTTGGCTGCAGCTGCCATTTCCTTCACGGCGCTGACATTGCGGCTGCACCCCTCTGGAAGCCTCTCGCAGACACACTTGGCATCACAGGGCTGACTAATTGTGACTAAATCCAGAAAAAAGGATCCACATGTCAGTTTACTCATACTGTCATCTGCTCCAAGCCCCCCCCCCCCAAATTTCACCGCCTGGCCTTCAGCAACTGTATCACAAGATTGCGGGAACCCAGGCATTATCAGCCACGGATAAGGGTTTCTCATGTGCGACATTATGATTTTATTTGTATGCTGTGATTTATGCGTTCATAGACATATTTCCTTGTTTTCCTTACAAGAGATCAGGAAATAATTCTCAGTTTTCCTCATACTGGCAATTTGTTTAGCTCTGATTTTATATTCCCTCTGGGAAATCTTCATTCTTTGCAGCAATTTGCTTTTGGAAATATGTGGCATGTATCTAAGTGGCATGGTTGACTGGCTGATCGACTAGACTAAACAGACTTCTCTCTTCCTCTCTGTGTTCCTGCACAGGAAGTACTTCCTGCAGTGTTCTTAGACAGGAAATGACATCGGCAGTACTTTGCATTGGGGCCACAGGAGCATTCTGATTAACCGAGACAAATTAAAGATAAAAGTAAATGGTAAGCGGCGACACAGCATGGAATATTGCCCTAAAGGAACTGAATGGTATTAACTGTCGAAACTTTTGACTGATACCTAACTAGAATGCTATGCATTCTGGGAAAATAAAAAGATACAGCCGTCAATTCAAAATCATGTGTCCATCGTGTATTTGTACCTGCCTGCTAGATTATATTGGTCCTCTGCTTACTCCAGGTGGTAAATGGCATTTCATGACTGTTTCGAAAATGATATGTCATTCACTTCCATATGTAATGAATACAGATATTTTCTGGTGCAGTTTTAATGGCTTGAGACAAGCTGCTTATATTTTGAATGACGGGCAACTAGGCAAATGGAACTTCCAATTTAATGTGAAGCTTGGAATTAATGAGAAAACACCCCAAACAAAAGCATAAACTATTTACTCTAAATGCCATCAGTGGATGCAAAGGAAATTGCATGAAGACAGATTGAGATAGAGAGAAAGAACGAAAAAAAAAAACTAATTTTCCCTAAAGAATCAACACAGAGTAAATTATTTTACTCTCTTCATTCTGTTGTTTTAAATGTCTCACCATTGCTTTATATCAGAGTGAATAAGTAATTTGGTGATCCAGCTTGCTCTAGATGAGGAAGGAGAAAAAACGTGTGGTTTAGCTAAGGAACAGACACGCGGCAGGCAGATTTTAAGTGTGTCTTCAGTCTCCACATCCACAGCTCACCCAGGACTTTAGCAGGACATTCTGGCCGTTATGTATAGGGGCGTAGGTAGAAATTCTGGGTCTCCTGACAAAATGTCACCTTGGGCCCCAAATTTATCCATGTCTCTACTGCTCTCTGGTTATGAATGCCTTTGTCAAGCCTTCCCACAGCTACAGAAAAGTAAATGATTATATTGAAATGATTATTTTTTCTGGGCTCTACAAACAGAAGAGGTTTGAAGTAAGATTATGAACACTACAAGCTAATGTCACTCCTGTTTGATTGATGTTGTCTTAATTTTGACAAAATCTTAATTTCTTCAAGTGGGAAATCTGATACATGCTTCTTTTGCCTTATGCCTTTTTTTCCAAGACAAAACCCACCAAAAATACTACAAATACTAAATAAAACAAACGGGAGAAAATGATCAGAACCATCGAGAAAGCATATGATGCCCTTGGGTAAACGTTGCAGCTGTGGGTCCCACGTCAAGGCGACAAAGACGCATCAGGGCCACGAGACACAGCCACAATCATAAGCGCATTGCCTGCAGTCTGTTGGCCGGCTGCGACTTCACGCTGTGCGGATTGATCCGACCGTCGCAGTTTATGCGGGGAACCCAGCGCCGCCGTTTCTGTGTCACGGCAAACAAGGAGGGAAACCAGAACAGGCTGCTGTTAATGTCGAAACCAGCCTCAAGTTACTGGTGGCGGAGGAGGGGGGGGTGGGGAAGAGACATATCAAGGAGGAAGCCGCGCGTAGCGGGAAGGTCTTGCTCCGGCCTCCGGGGACGATGGCGTCTTTTTCAGCTAGCTTGTCGTTAGCCTCCGATTTGTGGCTTGAGCACTAGGTGAGCTCAGCTCCCGTCCAAAAGAATCGGCCAATTAAGACATGGGCCAGGAGACAGCACAGTGTGTTGCCCTGGAGGACTGGAGATCCGTCCGTACATAATGCATCGGTAATGATGTACTCTCACTTACATACTAAAACTAATGCAGATATATAAAAAAAGAGCTATAATGGAATCCTGAATCCCAGTCTGACGCATCAGCACCCCAGTTAGATACAGGTACCTCATTTGGAGAAGCCTTATGGGCTGGTTATCCCGGTCCGAGGTCTTGCTTTTTGGCGCTGCAACAGGATAGATGCGTCTGTCTACTACACAGGAACAAAGTGAGTCAAGATGCATCACCTCAAACTTCAAGAGGGCATCATCAAGGTATGTTAATAAATGAAAAAAAAAAAACCCTATTGATGCTGTTAATCATCCTTCTATGAAACATCTGAGAGGAATGATACGATATCTGTTTTTTGGGAGGGGAAGGGTGGGCTATATTATGCAAATAAAGGGAGTAATTCCTTAGAAGAGACGGTGTCTCACAGGAGACCTGCAACTAAACTGTCCCAGGGGAAAATACCCAAATAATGAGAGGTACCCCCCCTCCGCCCCACCCCATCCAAACCAACACAACCTCATTGATGACAATGAAACGGAGGGTGAGGAACAGCCCTGTAATCATGTTAAAGGGAAAATTACAAGCCGCTCTCTTGCTTACTGAAAGAAAAAAAAACTACTGCTGCACTTTTTGCCCCGCACGCTGTCGGAGTGCACACAGCCCACCAAGATCAAATGCCGCACTAAAGGCATCGTCTCGCCTGGCGCCGGGAAAGTCTGTCACGTTGGGAACCCGGAGACTGCTCCCACTTCTGCTTTTCTGCGGACGTGCCGCCGTTGAGAGTGGAGGTACTCCTGACAGTCCCACGCTGTGTGGAACCTACCGCGAGTCACAATAATTGAACATTTGGTTTCCTGTCACATTCCTGCCAAGCACTGAAATACTCCCTCTTGCACTATATATACATACGTGCATAGATACCCGTCGAAAAGTCAGGTGACATGAGGTTATGAATAGACGGGACTAAAAAGGCCGGGGTTGACTTCAGAGAAAGCTGGCTTTGTGCTGTACTTCTTCTTCAAAGCCTTAGAAGGCTCTTCACTCTCAGCTTTTCTCTGCCGTAATTCTGCATTCCACTTTTATAACTTGCAGTCACACCCATTTTCCAGCAATCGCAGTGGTGTCCCATGACATTAGATCTGTAGGCAATTATATATGTGGGAAGAGCCTTATATCGCATTTGGCCGATGCCATCGGATCGGGCCGTGCAGACGACTCTGTCTGATTCTTCTACATTCCCGCTCTACATAAGCGCGTTCTCCTGACGTTCCGCTCAGCCCCTCCCTGAGGTATCCTGCCTGCAGTGTGTTCACCTACATCACACTGCAGGGGGGGTCAGGAGCCCTGAGGATCGGCAGTCCCAGACAGCCTACTGATCTTGCTGTTGCCGCGGTGACTGCATCTTCCTGTAACATTAGAGACGATGCTGTCTGAGATGCAGGCTGCCAACTTCGGGTTGTGCGTCTACGGTTCAGAGGCCAGATGGGACTGGGCCACGGCTCTGTGTCCCACCGTGCGGCCCTTGTCGTAATAGCCTGGCGACCTCTTGACCTCTTGAGCTGCAGGAAGTATCTACTCACCCCCCCACCCCCCAATGCTGTCAACGGGCCATTTTACAGCTCATTGTGCTTGAACGATAGTCCTGAACGATAGTCAGGTCCTGCTATCACTGCTCTGCACAGCTTGCATCGTTTATTTAATTAGCTTTACTTTTATAGATTTTTTAAGCTTTACTTTTATAGATATAAATCTATATTTTATAAATTGTATTTAACATTATTTTTGCTTTTTGCAGAGCCTAATTGCTTTTACCTCATTTTTTGGCGGGTTTAAAGTAGTTTTCTTTCTGCATTTTAAAACTCCATTTCATATTCTTTAAATCACTTTTTGCGTTGTGCAACACCTCCTATACAAAACATATTATTATTATTATTATTGTTATTGTTACTATTGTTGTTTACACAAAACCTACTTCAATCCAGGGGGCCCGTATTGCTCAGCTATGAAAGCAAATGTGCCACTTGGAGGAAAAGGGGAGGAGAGGTGGGGGGTGGGTGCTTATCTGTCACAACCTCATTTCCGGAAATTAATCAAGTACTGAGATAATGATCAATCTCATTTGCCAACCTTGAAGAATGCACCTCCCCAGTGCATGACGCCTGTTAAGGTACGAGGATCCGGAGCCACTGTGGGTCAGAACAAAGCCACTGTTTATGCGAAGACAGCTCTGTGGCAAATTGGCTGCTTCCCAGAGAATTAGTGCTAAGATATTGCCAAAAAAGTTAAATTTATTCATTTCAATTTGCAGGCCTTAACTGCAGTCCACTGAGTAAAGTCTCTCCCAAACAATATGGAAAGTGCAATCCAAATAAATGATTCTGTCGTGAAGCCATTATTTACTTTAACCGTTGCTGGAGTCCCATTGTAGGAATTATTAATGATCGAATAGCCTGATAGTGGGATGAAAAGGCGGATTTAAATTCCTTTTATAAAATAAATAAGCTTCTGCCAAAAGGTGTCGTAATCTATCCGTTCTTGAGCTGTTCAGCTTGAATAAGAGGTCCGGTTCGGCTTGGTCCGTTTGGTTCCGGCCCTATGTTTCCATTCAAAGCAAACATTTCAAAATGCATTAAAAACAGAATACAAACAAATGCTCCTGTCTAGTCTCCAGTCCTGGCCCACATGTAAATGTGATAAGAGTAAATATGATGGCAGTAAGACTGCCCCCCCCCTCCCCCCAGCTTGCCAGCTTCCTGCGGTGTGGGTGTGATAAATACCATACCCTGCATCCAGAGGGACCAATGCCAGGAGATGGTGCCATTTAGTATGCAGGACAGCTCACAAAGCCCCCTTCCCCCCCAGCCCGTCCAGATCCAAGATCCAAACACCCACCCCACCCCCTTCCACCATTCGGCACTTTTGCCCAGAAATCACATCAGTCAGAGGCGGAGCAGTGGTATCCCAGCTGCCCCGGGGAACGGACACATAGTCACGCAAACACATAAGGACCTGCAGGCTCAATTACACACACGCACGGGCGCCCCTGCACCCTCACGACCTGCACACGCACTGGCGCACGGACAAAGGAGGGCGTGAAAGCCTTCGAATTCTGCAGACAATTCTGGATTTTTTTTTTTCGCCTCGGGGTGGATGCTAGCAGATAAGGTGGATGAGGTCACAGGTAGGGCTGCTTTTATTTCCCGAAACCCTTATCTCCCCCCTCCGTGTTAATCTCCTTCGCTGGGCACAGAGGCACATGCTTCAGAAGTCGCTTGGCAAGATGGACGCACGGTGTCGTGAGCAATTTCAAATCGCCCGGCAAGCTGTACGGCTTACAGTAATTGTTGCTTAATTGTCGGTGAAAAATTCTCCCAGCTGACAGAGGCAGGAAGGGTGTATGGGGGCAGGGGGGGGCGGTATCTTTCCACGTTCAAAGCTGCAGAGAAAATGGAGTTATTATTGTTATGGTGAAGGCCGTGCTAATTTAGGATAGCGCAGCATGTTGTGAGAGCACATTAGCGAGGAGCGGGTTTTGAAACGCTGGATGGAACACATTGACTAACCAGGCAATGCTGCTACATGTGGCCAGTGAGGCCATCTTCCAGTAGCCTACACGAGACCGTCATTGGACCTTCATACAGAATGTGTCATGCCCTTGCTAACAATGCATAAACGCTCACAAATAGCAGCAGGTCTACAATGGAGGCCCGGAGCAATACGATGTGTATGGCAGAGTCTTCCAAAGCAGAGCTCGAGAAGCAGAAGCCAGATGTGCCAGGACACAGCCCAACACGTGACGGCCGACGGCAGCTTGCTGACGGAAAATGTCAGGGATCCGCCGATCGATACGAACGGAGAGGCCAGACAGAAACCAGCACTTAGGGCTCCTGGCTGTAGTAGATAAAGACCAGCCAGGCCGCATGCATTACTTTGTCTCCTGTGGCATCGCATTACCCCTGCTTCAGTAATGACCTCCCGTGCCCACAGCTGCAAACCCAGTCCTGCGATCTAATCAATCACTAATCGCATTTAAACATTATTTCGCCGGACATTGCACCCACTTGTACTGTATTACAACCCAGATGAAATAATTAATTATCCAAGTATGTTAAATGGTATAAGTAGAAAACATCACAGGTGAAAGCAAAACTGAATGATGCAACCTGGGCTAAATTTGCAACAGCAGCTCAACTAAAAAAAAAAAAAACTATTATAAATGCGCATGGGAGGCGGGATCAACCAATCAGATGTCTTGGTCCAGCCTCCTCTAGGTGCTTGGACCCACCCCCTCTACAATGTGATTGGTTATTTCTCTGAACCAATATTTTTTTTCTGTAAGTAAAATTCCCATGAGCATTATAAATGTCACATAAAAGTGTCACCGTCAGGGCAATCATAATTCATATTGCATCTTCCCTATTCATGTTCACAGGTGGCACCATCGAGGGGCGTAATCACTAATGCTCTATGCTTCTGGACTTGATCACCGGGATAATTATCCCCCCCGCCACACACACACACACACACACACACGCAGGGGTGGTGGGGGTGACTTCATAGGGACACTGTCGGGGGGAGGGCAATGGAGTGTTCCATAAGGTGAAGTGCAGTTGATTCTGTCCTTAGCGGTGGTGGTGTGCCTCTCGTTTGTCCACTTCCCTCTCGTTGGTTAATGTGATGCTGTTGACTAAGCAGGGCTGTGGAACAGGTGGGCAGACAGGGACAATGGTGGGGGGGTGTTTCCCCCCACTGCCAGACAGATGTAGCTGACTACCCTTATTTTTACAAAACAGATAACTGCGGTATGATACATATCCTCACCCACCACTTTTCTGATGCAACAGCTACACCCCTGATGTTAAGCAATGTCACTTTACATTTCCAGTAGCCCCCCCCCCCCCCAACCTCAGCTGTGCCGCACGCCAGGGCCGCAAGCCTGATTCCTCCTGCGTTCGTCGACTCGCGTCTCCTCCCGCTCCATCGACGCGCCATAGTCCCGTGGGAGCTTCTGATCTCGAGAGTACTTCCTGAAGAATTAATGACTTCTAATGTACCAGTTAATGCGGAAGAGGAGGAACATCCATCATAAGTGACAATTTAATGTCGCTCTTGTACAGCAAGTCTGCGCGTCTTTCTGCTCTCTCCCGCCTCCTCCCCATTTTTTCATTCTTCTGCAGAGGCACCATTGGGGGCTGAGGCCATCCATGATGGCGAAAATATTTTTAGAACATGTCGCGTTCTGGTTTCAAATTAATACTTAATGTGTTTAATGAAATCGTATTGCATGTATTTCTCCAATGAAAATCTATCTCATTCTAAAGACTTGAACAAGTCGCTACATACAGGACTGGCCAAACTGTGAGTGTTCGTCTGCTGGATCACAGCTTACATTCTTTGCACTTCTTGCAACAAAAGCGATGTGTTTTTTAAAGCTGACATTCTGAACGGCTTATTTACTGAAGACAGAGGGCCCACATACATGGTATTAGAGATTTCTGTAAAAATGCTGCTAAATGCTATCTGGTTTTAATTTAAATAATAAAAGTTAACTAACAACGCAAACAAAAGTTTATATTGCCATATTTTTATTGTACAAATGGAAAAAAACACAAAAAAGAAGGAGAAGATCTAGGATAAATGCCTCTTCACTAGGTTTCAATGGATCTTATAAGAAACTATTGAGGCTCATAAGATTTGGAAACGGTTACAAAAGACTTGGGTCTCCATCAATCCACACTCAGGCAAATAGTTTACAGATGGAAAAAATCGAGCACTATTGCTGCTCTGCCTACGAGTGGGCGTCCTACAAACATCACGGCGAGGGCAGGCTGCAGAATCCTCAAACAAGTGACAAAGAACATTAAGGTGACATCTAAGGATCTGCTGGCATCCCTCACGCTTGATAGCATTTACGTCCACGGTTCTGCCATTTGAAAAACCCAGAACTGGAGTGGTGTTTACGGCAGGTTACCATGGTGAACACCGGCGCTCTCTGAAAAAGCCCATCTCAGTTTTGCAAAACAAATAATTCCAAAAGGGATCCCAAACTTTTTTTTTTTTCCTTCACAGCTGTACCTTTACAGTTACACTTTCTATAAAGACTCCCGCTGTCCTACTCTGTTTTTAATAGTCTTGACATTTTTTTTTTTTTAACTGTAGGCAGCTTGTATTTCTGCTCGCGGACAAAAAAACGATGCAAAATGACGACCCTGAAACAGTGTCATCGATTTATGCTGGACAGTTATCCGTGTAAACGAACCCTTATGAAATAAGGGTGACGTGATTCAGTAGAAATATGAAGCTCGTTCAGATGTACCTATTCTCAGGCTGTTACATCACGTTGATTTGGGTGCCCGCCAGTGTCCCCCTTAAATCTGTCTAAAACATAAATGAAGTAATACAAACAAGCTCAAAATAGACACATAAGCTTTAGATTAATATCCCAGATGGGGGCACCCAGAGTGCTTCTGGAAACTTCTTTTTAAAAATCGCGTCTAATGAAAACAGCACAATAGAGACTTGATTAGTTCACATACCAGGGATCTGGGCGTTCTACAAGCTAATCGTGTCTCCTTGAGACTTCCATGGCAGACATTTATGGGACGCAGGATCATCCCGACGCCAGAGTAAACATCTGACAGCACAGTCACATTAAGAGTTCAGCAGCAAGCATGCGGGATTACATGAGGGCTGACAGGGCGTCTTAATCAAGGGCATCAGTTAAGAATTCTGATCAATATGTGACAAAAAATAAGTCAATCGCACCGAAAGTGCATGGACTAGAATGTAGAGGGCAAATAACAGACTATCACCCATATATATATAAACAGGAGGAAAGGACAGGCAATTTAAGAGCTTCACATACAGGGTCATGTGCACCTGAAACATGCATGGAACTGCAGCAGGATACGTGTAAGCAGGCTACATTAAGGCCGCGAATAGCGGGATCAGCATTCCAGTTAATGTCTTTTGATATCTTGTCCTAGGACCATCAGCCGAGATGAAGCAAGCGTTATTACTTTCCAGTGAGAGGTTACACGGCGTTATCTCGATACAAATGCTTCCTCCAGGCATCCTTAGATAATGCTAAGTGTACTTTCTGTTCCAGGACATTGCTGCTCCAAGAAGGGCTGCTCTGATACTCCCTAAGTGTGTGGAAATGAAGTTAGTATTGAGCTGACGGATGGAAAAAGTAAAAAAGATTTTTTTTTACCATCAAGCAAAAGAAAAGAATTACACAGTTAAACGAGGCCTATGCAAAAAAAGAACAGATAAAGAAAGTTTGAGGTTTATTTGAAATATTTAAGGTAGAAAACATTGTGGCAGTGAGTTAACTGGTTGGTGAACCTCCCCTGTCTATCGTTGTTATAAGCTGGTGCTTTTGACAGTGGGTCATTCGAGGCATGTGGGGAGAGGCGGCCCTGATCATGTGATCAACAAAGTGAGAGGCGATTGGTGGAAAGCAGAAGGGACCAGGGACCCCTCATACATTACATGTCAGGAGCGTACAGATGTTCCAGACACACATTTCTAAAAAGCATAGACGGGCTTTAGATCCATGCCGCCGGAGTCGTAGACCTCGATATGCCTGAAGCACAGATATGGCGGCAGAATTTCTGAAGCGCATATGCATGCTTTTAGTGTCCTGTCAGCGTGTACGTGCCGACTGCTTCCAGAGAAAGGTGGCCGCCTTGCCACTCTGAGAAGCCGCAGGCTGCTTAATGACGCTGCTCCACGTCTTGGGTCTCGGTGACCCGAAAGGGAACCGGAGATACGGAAGGGGCAACGTTCTGGCACCGCGCCGTGTGATTTCTGTCAGCGGCTCAGCTTGACGAGACCCAAAGTTCCACACCTAAACCGAAAAAGAGAAGAGAAGGAGCACGTGACAGACGGGCGGGTGTGTTTTCCCAGGAGCTCCTTCGGTCTCGCCGCCACACTCCCGCTTCAGAATTTGCCGGAAATTGACTCCATTATCTGAACCACATTTGCCCGTGTAGCACCCGCATATAAAATGTCTCTCACTCGTTGCTTCGACATCGTTTTCCGTTGAAGTGACATTAGTATTTCCATGGCAACAATGCCCCGAATGCAGGCGTGATGTGCAGTGTCGCTTCTCTGGGCCTTTGTTCAGGTGCAGGAAGAGCGCGGCATGTTTTGCATTTAATCATCTTTTGCGGCAGTATTTCTGACAGTGAATCATTTAAGGTGCGGTCGCAAACCTGCCAGCTACTACTTAAAAATTAAGCAAATGCTAGCTGTGCGGTAGAGAGGGTGGGGGGATGCATAAAACTGCCATCTGTCCAGAAAAATAATATCACGTCGGAACACAGGCATCCCAACCTAGCATTTCATTTTTACTGGTGGGGAAGCAAAACACCCCAATGACCTAAGAAAAGAGGAGTTAGCGACATGCTAAAGAACGTCACGCGCATGGCCCAGTCCTTCCCACCCCCCAGGTAAAACTGAGCAAATGCGGAATGACACTCCGAGGGCCCTTCCTGTCACTCGGGGAGGGGGGCGAAAGGCAGGCGGAGGCGGCCAGCCGCACATTCATGAGAATAAGGTTGCCCCCCCTGGGTCTGTCATAAAAAAAATTGCCAAGTGGGAGGTTGAAGGTCTCTCACAATTAAATTTGCAAACCGTGGTGGGGGGGGGGGGGTCAAAACAGGACATTCCTGTAATATACGGGGCGGGTGCCAACTCTTCCTGAAACACGTCAGATTTATGTCGGCTAGGCAGACCTGGCCATATTAAATCGACTCTCGGCAGGAGCCTGACAGAGTCCTAGGTTATGGCTCCAGCATGCCCCCCCCCCCGGCGCCCACAGATCCAGCATGGAGGCCTGCTTTCCGTCTCGTGCCCCATCTACCCCAGAAATCCATATCAGATCGAACCAGATCTCCCGTAAAAATGGAGCAATAACAGCAGTTTCAATCCGGTTTGATTTATTGCAGGTCTTGATTTAGCAAATGCCGTGCTTACTAAAAAAATAAATAATAGGAAACACACTCTGAGCAGCACGGCCCTGGGAGGGAGGTTAAATATGCATGTAATAGGAGGATGTGGATGCGCTGGATTTCACTAGAGAAAATGGGTCACGAACGTTAAAAACGTCAGTGAGATTCGCAGCTATAGACCCGCACGCGTGCCTCATCAAACATGCACTGCCTTTCAACCATCGGGATCTCCAACCAATTCCAGTTCCCCTTGAACATTGACATATTATTTTAAACTATAAAAATCCATTCTGACAATGTCCTTTCCCATTGCGTGCACTGCAAGTACTGTATAAAGTTTGATTTATGATAGAGGCCAATGGCATAAGGAAGCACAATATTCAACAGAGTAAATAAATAAATAAATGCATTCTTGTTCAACCAAAAAAAAAATACATACAACTTTCTATACTATCATTATCAACGATCCTGGCTCATGCGCAAATATCCCAAGGACAGTCAGAAAAAAAATAAAATAAACACACAAGCCATCTTATATGCAATTTGTGTCTTCACCCTTGCCTGGGGTACTGACGCTGGGCAGGTTCCTGTAACGACTCAGAAGGAAGGCTGCCTAATGGCTTCCAAAGGGACAGGTGGAGCTTCCTGCCCCCCCACCGCCCCCAAAAAAAAGACAAGAAGGAGAATATGTACCAGCACATGGCTCTGTGCTCCTGCGTTGCTGGATTTTATGGCCAGTGCATTTACATTAATGCACCCCATTTGCCCCTGGAGGACAATGCCACAGGGATTACGGCGATTCGCAGTTTAAACATGCTGGAGAGAATGATGTCCATTTTTATGTTTGAATAAAGGGCCTTTCTTTTGGCTTCCGTGTGGAGCTCCAATTTAAGTCCTAAATTCAAAGCAAAACAATGTTTAAAACTGCCACCAATTAATGAATAACCAATAAAATACCTCATTAAACAAACAAAGAAACAAAGAGAAAATATTCTATTAATAATACAACACAACTCTCACTCATACAGCAAAAACAATAGCGACTGTTCATTAGTCGGTTTCAGTACAAAGTCATCCTTAAATATTGACTGGATACAAACCCACACATATTTGTCTTCCCCCCCCCCCCAAGAAGTTTCTGTCCAATTCCCATACACAGCCAACCAAACCCAGGGAGATGATGTTCAGTGTTGATTAAGATCACTCATATTTCAAGGCTGCTGGAACTCATTAAATTAAGAATTAATCTGCTAGTGACTAAAATCTTTTACCTGGAGGAATTTGCTATTCAGCAGAGAATTTTTGACAGCCTGCAGTTTGAGATGAAAAAGCCCTGATGTTCAAGGACGCCTGCTTTGTAAAAACCCGTTCAATCTAATTTCAAGTGTGAGATTTTCTCTTTTCCTTTCTTTGGAAAGTCTGCCCGGCTGCAAGCTAATTACACACAATGTAGTTCCGCTCCTGTTGTCATGTCATTACTTAGTGGAAAAAAAAAAATAAACAATATCTAAAAGCGTCCCCTAACAGAAAGACTGACCTCCAGACGGGCATCACAGGACATTTTGGAAATCGGCTTCTTAGCTGTCGCAGATATATCCCCGAGCCAGATTTTTTGTTTTTTTGTCCATGCTTGTGTTTTGTCTTTAATTTGCCCGCCCCTCTG
>JAODJW010000015.1:10331479-10344041 GCA_026777045.1 Hyperopisus bebe
GGTAGGGAGGGAGAGAAAAAAAAGCAGAATTAAATTTTCATAAGTTAAGCAGCAGAGAAAACAGGAGCCATCACCTTCTCTGACATTGTCTTTTCCACGGTCCGGCCACAGATTAAAGATTCACTCAGGTTGCAATCTGCATCTCGAGGCCCATCAATTTTTCATAGCTCCCCCACTATAAGCACTCACAGCCAGAAGGAGGTAATGCAAAATTGATTTGTGTATTAAAACTGCTTAGCCAAGCAGGAGCCACTGGGAAATTTAGTGATTACACCCCGGAGATTCCGGAAGGCCACAACCTCCATATACAGCCAATCTGAAATGTGGATTTCTTTAGAGTAAACAATAGAACAAGCAATATATATCACTTCCAAGGAGAAAAAAAACACAAGAAAAAAATGATCCTTGAAGATAAATTCTACTCCTTTGTGGATTTGTAGCCCAGATTGACACAGGCTAGCTATCGTAAATTATTCCTTCCTTATTTCTTTACCCCTTACCCTACGTCCATGAAAACCACACTTAATTGGCAAAAAAATAAAAAAAAGAAAGAAAGAAGGCTGATGCACATTTTCCGCTTTTTATAAAAACAATTACATTTAACTTTGCTAACCTTGCTAAATCATTAATGACAAGGAGCGGGAAAAACACAAATAATGAGAGGAGGAAAAAAGATTCAAAGTTAAAGTAATGCTGCTGGTAAGTTACTTGCAACAAGAAATTCATGCCACGTAGAAGCGTGTATGCTGCAAAGATCATCCTGATTATCACCCTAGTACCTGTACTGTGTGTAAGGTAGCCATATCGGCTTGTCAGATACAGTCATGGAAGTCTGTTTTATATATTTTTCTTTGTGACTTTCGAATAGTATGGAGTGTGGTTACAGTTGGTTGACACCATTATGGATTGTCAGTTTCATCCAAATGGGTCCTGGATAGCTTGCACTTGACTGTGAAAAACACAGTGCCAACCCATACCAAACTCCACAAAGGACCTCAATGGCTCTACAAATAATTGAGTACTTTTTAGTCACCCCCCTCCCCCCACCAGAATTATCACCTGGGCTATAGAAGTGTGTGTGACTGAGCCCTGCTTAATCAGAGTTACATTAAACGCTAAAGGCCTGACTCTTGAACATAAAAAAAAAAATAAAGAAATGTTCCCCTATGCGAAGTAAGTGGGCGATAAGGACAGGAATAATGGAACCGGTGAATCATGATTTTGCGAAGGTTGAAAATGAAAGTGAAAACAAACCGAGAGCTTTCCCCTTTATTAATGCATACTGCAATAAAGCTCATTTGCATCCAGCTGTCAGAATAATTGCTTGTTATCTCCAGTGAGGTACATGAAATCATAGCAGGTACCGACTGCTTGACAGCAGCCCACCTACCCCCAGCGGCTGGCAGTTAGCCGTAGCGGCAGTCGCCTGCACTAAAGGCTACAGGTCAAACAAGGGGAACTTGACTGAAGCACTGAAAGTAGAGCCATCAATCGTGTCCTAACAGATAGTCAATTGTTCCAGGAGGCATTTCTCTCCACCCTCACCTCAAAGTGAGAGCGCTTAATGACAGCCATTACCTGCTTTGATTTTTAAATGTATGATTCATTTCAGCATTCAGAGATACATTTTGCAACAGATTTAGTCTCCCCATTTCTCCCGAGCCAAATTTAGTCCATATTTTTTTGGTTCGATGATGATGAATTTATATTCATTGCAAACATAAGTCACAGTTCAGCCTTGTTAGCTATTTCTTATGTAAACAGAGTGTCATCTATGGAATACAAAACTACAAATGCCCCATAAATTATCCTTTTGACTTTCAATGTGTCCTTTTACTTTTCTGGTACATGCAATAGATTCTATGACACCTTCACCAGTGAAGTATCGTTCTGTAGACTGGTTTAACACTGGTGGTCATGCTTGTTTTTCCGGCCGTGCTCAGTATAAATGAACTTCACCTGTGTCTGAGGTGCTGTGGGTGCGCTTGGGCCTAGTTGGATCACATTTCTGGGTGACGTTCTTAAGGCGTTGGGGCTTTGGTTGGTGACCTTCCTCGTTTACCCCCAACTGGGCAAGGTGAAGGCCAAGTAACTGGGAGAGCAGTAAAATCCACTGAAAGGTCTAATGCATCATTTAAGGTCATAAATGGTACAGTGACACTGGTGATATAGATATTTTCATTTAATTGATTGTTTTTTCTCTCATACTTTGACCTTTTCTTTTAATGGGCAGCTTGGCCTCAGCGAGGAGTGAGATCTCCAGTCTTTCATAATATATAGTCCATTTTAATAACCACTATGTCTCAGAGGTATAAGTCACCTCAAAATACAAAAAAAGTTCACCAGTATCATAAACATAACTCTTTTATTACTTTTGTATAATGATAAATTGGTCGTAGGGCAGATTTCATCCAATAGCCATGTTAAAGGCTGCCATTTCGCTAATTAGACTGGTGTTGTAAAGTCTCTCGAATCCTGGCGTTTTGTATATAAGACCATTATGTCCTTTATATGCAGTAATCAACAGGGTTTTATTTTCTTTTCTTAGCATTCAGCACAAACCTTTTCAAAGTAGTGTGAACTGCTTTTCTGCATCTGTGTTGACTTTCAGTGACGCACCAGACAAAGATGCCACCGACGAGGCATTTTGGTCTGCGCTTACAAATGCTACACCTTGGCCTGAAGGTGTCATGCTTTCGTCCCAAGGTGATGCAGAAGATAAAAAAAGCCCGAGATCGGGGTCAGGAACCAACCAGTAAGCTCAGGTAACGTCTAAGTAACTGCACTGCCTTCCTGCCTGCAAACATCTTAAGCAATATATTCCATGATTTCCCATGGTGTCATGTACCTATAAGACATGGATGCTGTTCGTGACTTGAGATGAAGACTGGACTTCTTTAGTACTGCATCTCTTGGGAGAATCGTTGGGGACCGCTGGTTTGTCTTTGTGTCAAATGAGAGGTCGCCCAAGTAGTCCGGAATTACCTGCACATTACCTGCACATTACCTGCATTGTGAGGGAGCATCAGTTACGTCACTACAGCCATGTGGCGCGTTTCCCTCAGGGTGATCCAACTCACGGGATCCTCCTTGATAAGGTCCTCATTGACCAAAGTGGCTGGATCGGGCCAAGGGGACACCCACGTAACTACTGGCTGTGGTAGAGAGACGGCCATTTCTGGATGGTGGGACTGGACCACGTGTTGGCGTGGGGGGTCGCCAACCGGGATCCTGAGGTGTTGTGTTGTGTGGTGGATGTGGCACTGTGCTTTAGCAACGCAAGATCTCCAACCTGACCTGACCGTACCTGTCTTCATGGTGTGTGTAACTGACCTGAGGGAGGGAACACTTAAGACAATAGCTCAGAGGTGGATATCTCAGGTTCAGAATGGTGAAATCCAGACCAACTAACCAGCTGAGTATAAAAAGTTATAGTCACAGAATACTCAACTGGTTGGTTGAAGCAAAATCTTGGTCTGGATTTTTTCCTTTCTGGAACTGAATTGTGAAATGGCTGCACCTGCTGTCAGACTGGTAGGCAGAACCCTGCGAGTGTTATATGCCCTATGCCTATTTATGGTACCGCTGCAGAAAAATCCAGCCATACAAATCATCCAAATGGCTTGCCATGCAATAGCCTTTCTCTAAGCGTACTTAGATGTGCATGCAAACCGCTTCCCATAAATCTTGTCTCCCGTGGAGGGAGATAAAAGACCAAAGATGCTTGATGGTAGCGTGCCGCATGTATGGCTGTAGCCTCGGGGCGGGTACACACAACCGAGGAGCGTCGCTCATGTTGAACGCTCGGCGAGGCTCATTGCATTATGGGTAAGGAGCGGCAGAGTGCATTTTTATGTGTGCCGCAAAAGAACACTGATATGTCGTATCTATAAACAGCAACAGTTAGCGGTGCATTCGATCAGACTGGTCTTGATTATGCTGTTATCCTGAAAACATTGTGGTTCACCATTGCCCCTGTTATTAGGGTTATTATTGCCCTCTCCAGTCTCCATTACTGTATGCTGCATGAATGGCATGCCAGGGAGAGAACTGGGACTCAACCCATCATACATCTCTGGGCCTTCAATCAGAAGGCAGGAGAAATCATAACACATCAAGCGCATCTGATGATAACGAAAGACCATAAAAACATAGTGAGAATCGGGCATCGATTGATCACTCCTGTTGGAAGGGCCACACCTGGAGATCTACACGTTGTGGGTGGGGCTTATTTATGACATGGAAACAGGGCAAAGTATTACAAAATGCTGACTAGGCTTCCGTAGGGATGCTGAAAACAGCCATGTAGCTCATCTTCTATGTGTCCTTCACAGTAGCGATTCTAGACTATTGCAAGGGTGGGGCGGGGGGCAGACTGGAGCCAGTTGTTCTGTCAGGGGGGGGGGCAGATGCATTTCACCTTAATGTCCTCCATGTATTACTAACACCAGAATCCCTGTATTAAGAAGCAAAAGACCATTTTGAAAACCACTCAGTTATTTATGCAACGCTTTTCAGCCACATTTTACAGTTTTTACAAATATGTATCTCACTTTGATTTCTCGTTCAGACTGTGTTGTTTCCACAAGCTTGTTTATTTTTTTCTGTTTTTAACTTCCCTTTTCACCAACTGAAGCGACCCGACCACCTAGCGCCCTCGCAATAAGAGTCTGTCTACGTAAATGTGCTCACGTTTGGGTTTCACTTGTTCCCAGCACACAAAACTTTAGCCCACGTATATAGATGTAAATAATAATAATAATAATAATAATAATAATAATAATAATAATAATAATAATAATAATACATTCATTTCAAACCCATGTAGGGGGGGCATGCATGTGGACCTGGGAAACATCATTGAGTTTGCCTCATATTATTTTAGTTTTTTCTTATAACTTTTAACCTAGGTATTTACAGAAGCTGCTAAGGTCTGGCACGTATATCTTCAGGGTGTAACAGTATAAACCCAACTGGGAACAAAATCCTTTGGTCACAAATCGGCCCCTTGTTGACCACGATAGCATCTTGCTCCCTCTTAGAGCCGCTCCGCAAAGAAATATAGCATTTGTGTTCTGTCAAAACAATGTAGCCTTTAGCAGCGGATTAAAGCTAAAATGGCAGCAGGATTATAGAGGAGATCACTGGAGCTGTTTATGACCTTTACAGCTAAGATCTGGAACATTTTGCTGGAAACACTGCCGTTTGCCTCTCCAGCTTCGCTCTGGAGACCACAATTATGGTATTATCCGTGGGCCTTTTGTACAAGAACAGGACTGGGTCATGCATGCAGACCAGGCTGAGTTCAGATGGACTTTCTAGGTAGAATTTCACTAGTATCCCTTCTGCAATCATGGAATCTGAAAGTCACCTTTACAAATTCCATTTGATTTCATCATAAATGCTTCTCTGTCCAACTGACTTCCATAGCATTTGAAGATGACCAGCTGAAATGTTGTAGTCGGAGTATTGGAAAGTACAATTCATTGAAATGTCAAGATACAGGATGATGTTTGTCACCAATCTTCTTGATCTTCATAGCTGATCCATTTGTAAACAATGAATTATATGGTATATAGACAAAAGGAATACTTTCAATTTGAAAGTGTATATCCAGGATTAGCAAGGCAGATGAAACGATGACAGTGTTTTCCATCCTGGTTTAAAAATTTTATGATGTTAATCGCTTTTGTGTCTGGTGTCATTATCAATTTCAGTAATTCTTTTTTTTTGTGTTTGAACTCTGGGTGTGATGTTTTTCCTTGATTTTATGTTAAGCTCTTTGAGGGCAAATGTATTGAGAAGGGCACAGATTAAAAAGATGTCAAACTGAGAAAACTGTCTGATTGAGTCGAACACCAAAACCAAACTCCAAGGCTTCTTGGTTCTGACATCGTTTTCCTTTTTTCTTTCTTTCTTCAGTCGATCGGCTGCTGTCTTCGGGAAGCCGGCGGGTCTAAAAGCGACGATGGGCCAGGAGTTTCATTTTCACGGCGGAATCCGTGAGAAACTCCATCTGTGCTCCATCTACGTCTCCACTCCGGCCCGTCACCTCCTCTGCCGCCGCGGTGGTGATGTCAGCGCGTGACTGCGTGAATATCGCCAGGGCCGTAGCTTATGAGAACGGACCCAACGACCCAGCTTACTTCACCGCCCACACAATGCACCACCTGGGGGGTCACTACACAGATGAAACACTTATGGCCCCCCTCTCAAACACCCTTTAATAAAAGCATAACCTCCAAAGCGCCAATCTGCAGTGACTCGGCTATATAATTACAACGCATCTACAACATTCTCCGGCTTGTTATTTGAAATCAGCCATGAACTTCTGACAAAAAGAAACAAAAAAGGTAACCTTTCCACTCAGCTTACTGTTGACCTGCCCGTGGTGGCAAGGACAACCAAAGTTAAAGCAACACTGCTTTTTCAGCATTGCTTTTTCTCAAGACTTCATCTCCTAAGGGAGTACAAAAAAGAGAGCTCTCCCTGTTTCCTGGAAGTTATGGGGGAGATGGATTTAATCATGTTTCTGCCTGAGGAGGGCATCCTGGAGGGGTGGTGATGGGGGAGGGGGGCAGGTTGCTAATGGTGACCCCCATTTAGTGTAGCGTCAGTGAGGAGCAGATGTGCATCCTGGCCTTCAGCCCCAGTTCCATGCCTCCTGGGAAATGACCACCGCGGGCTAATCACGTCACCCTCTGGGGGGGGGGCGGGGGTTACCGATCCCCTGCTGATGTCATAACACACGCTGGATGAAAAAAAACGCATATCCTTACGGGATTATTCCCACTGTTGGGAGGCTGCTCTTTTCTTTCCCTGTTGACATGCTGAGTTTCAATTTTGATCTGGTATGCCACGGCACGGGGAAAGCCCATTGGCGGTAACCGCGGCAACCTGCCTGACGGCACGTGGCCTCACACATGGCGTGGCTACGGAGATATCCCCGGATGGGACTCCTGGACGTACAGGTGGAGGCATTTTCATACACAAAGGAGCATTACATTTGAAGCTCCAGAAGTAAACATGCTTTCTGAAATTAAACGGTTACGGGAATGCGTTTAACGTCAAGAACGCCGAGAAAATCCATTTAATTGAAAATGTAAGCAAGGCTTGGCCTTCGTTTAATTTATCGAAATTCAATAATGCTAAATGGTTTCTAAAGATTGCAATTAAAGAAATGAATTAAACATGAAGCTTTGGATTAATTGCCTTGGGCAAACACAAAAAAAGTGTTTATGTGTGTCATTTATTCTGACAGGTGAGTCTGAATTTCCATTTTTAAATTAGCTGTTGGGAAAAAAAAAAATAAAAATGACATTTCCACTTTCAGCGCTTGTGACAAAACCCAACGCTCCCAACATGATGGAAAGTAACCTAAGAGTCAACATAAATAAATCAGCAAAAACCATACCCAGAAAGCCATCTGTTTTCTTTGTTTGTCTTTGCGATCAAGATGAGCCAACAGCTGCCATAGCGGAGAAATCAGTTCAACGATTCCTGCTTTAAATGTGTGAATTACATCCGTGTTCACATGAAAAAAGCATTTAACATTCAGCATTAAGTGGATCACGAAGCTAGTTAGTCATAGTAAAAGCAGTCCGACATTCATGTTCCCACCCTCCCCACCAAACTTCTGAACCGAAGCCCATTTGTCTAAACTACTCATTGTAGTCAGATCTTAGAACACAGTATCCCTCAGTCTCACACAGTAAACAACACTGCTTACATTTACATCACCACTCCAAGGATTCATGTCATAGAATTGGCTCTATGTTAACCTGTGGAGTATGTTCCAGGGTGGTTTAGCAAATTCTCTAAGCAAGAAGAGGAATTAAATGTGAATAATGCAGCAGTACACAAACATCTTATTGGCGATAAAACCTCAGAAACAGACCTGGAGTGGGCAGATACCTGATGCAGCGATTATTCGGTTGGGGCTTATGGGAAATGCACACTTTTTAAATTACCATCAGCAAACTGGTAATAGACAGAAGGCCATGTTTTTTTTAGATTGTTTTAACCAATCACGGTGGCCAAAGAAATGGTTTGTGCCAATGAGACGTGAGCGGGGAGGAAGAGCTACCAGTGATTTGTTTTTACGGATTTCACCCTTTGTTTCGTACTTTGGAATTTTTGGCATGCAAAAAAACACAAGAAACAAATAATGAATTCACACATTTGCATCCCCGGAATGGTCTTTAGGGTGTCAAAAGCATGAAATTAACTATTCCTGGTGAAAGATATTGAACATGCTTTTAATTCTCATTTTAAATATCAATAATCATTAACCTGAAGTGAAAATGTACTGGGAATGTAATGTAATCACTATGCAAAAGATAAATTATCTCAGGGAAGTGGAGTACTAGGTACTGCTTACTCAATATCCCGGTATTAATGAACTAGTCAACAGCTGATAACGGCTGACCTTCTGATCAGGACATAGTGGAAGCGGATAAAGGTTAGGTGGTAGGGACTGAGCATCCAGGGGAATATCAATGCTCTGTTACTGATATTCTTTAAAAAAAATATCCTTTTTCAGCCATGGGTTTTGTTAATTGCAGTTATTATATAAAATGCATAGAATGTGTATATGTGTAGAAGTGTTTTTTAAACTGTATATTACATATGTGCATTTCTTATTACTGTTTGTGTCAATAAGAGAGAGATGAAAATGGAGAAAAATATGATATATGTTATATACTGTACACAGACACAAAACTAAATGTAACATTGTTTGTGATGAGAAATGCTCCTATGCTGCAGTTCTGCTCACAGTGAAGGTCAGTCTAACAATAATCATGTTACGTGTGGCTTCTTTGTCCATTAGCTTAATTCGGTCTGGCTGAAGGAGAAGAGAAATCTGATTGGTCCAGCACGGGGATGGGAGGGGCTGCACTTTGGCCGTTTAACGTCATGGCAGAGATGAGCGCAGCGGACCTGGAAATGAAGCGGAGTGGCTGGGATGAAGATGGTATGGGGCCGTTACCGAGGATCCCGTTAATGATCTGGTCACTCCTCCAGCAAGCGTGGTCTCGTTAGGCCGACTGAGCAATCAGGTCTGAGGCATGGCTTCCTCTCACAGTGGTCTCAACCCATCCCTGTTCCTCCTCTTTATGGACTAATATAGTGTGGTAAAAAGAGAGCCATATCACACACACACACAAACACACACACACACACAGGTTTGTAATTTTATATTTGTGGGGACTCTCCATTCAATTCCATGTAACCTAAAAAAATACGAGACTTTTGGCTTTTTTAGTTGGTCCCCACAAAGTCAAAGTAACAGGTTCTAATCACATTGTGAAGTTCATTTGGCCCCCATAATGTAATATAAACACACACACACAAACATATTATACAAATATACGATATATCTTATATACTGCACATAGACACAAAACTAACTATACAGGATAAAGCTATCGGTCACATTAGGGGATACTGCATGTCCTTTAAACACAATATTCAGTATTCCATAAAGAAGGCCCACATTTCCCAACAACAGCACTCATTAAAATGCACTCCGGACCCATTTCCACGAAGCCCACCAAACGGACCGCCTTCAGAATCCCGGGCTGAAATGGAAAAAGTCACCCAGTGCGGTTAAAGAGCGGTAATTGCTCTCGAATCGTACTGAAGGGGACGGAGCAAAGCACTTACTGTGTTAATTAACCGTGCCAAAAAACAAAACCTTGTTTAGCAGAGATCTCTGCAGGGCACGTCAGAATAGAAGCCGGGTGACTGCGGCAGGATGTATGCCGCACCTTCCTCCCGTCATGCGGCTCACACGCCGGACACGTAACCTTGGAGCTTTCCCTCTAGGCTCGTCCGAGTCTGAACTGGGAGAGCCTATGAAGGCCTGGATACCATGACACCAGGACGGAATACGCACGAGGCGAATCGGTAACCTCAGAGAAAGATTTCGAAAAATCCGCGCAGAACTAATTAATGTGATACTGGCACAAGTGCACCGAGGCACAGCTGGACTGAGTCTTCGGCGGGCTTTGCTGGCGCGACAGCAGGTGGGGCGGTGGCCTGGTCGTCGTGGCGATGCCCAGGATAGCAAGTCCCTAATCACATTCCGAACTGTCACCCTAGTAATGGGAGTAATTGATCTGAGTCTCATTCAGATTCAAGGGATTAAAGCGTGTAAATTGTCCTTGCCCGCTTGTAATAAAGCCCTTTTAATGACACAATCAGAAATTTCACTGCTAATTTCCTCCACACAAGTTTTGAGGAGGCAGCCGAATTAAAGGGTTTCACTTCAGAGTCCCGATTTCGAGGGGCGAGGAAATCAGGAATCTTTGTTTTTTGATTTGGTTCTAAAAATAAGACAGCGCCGGATTGGTGGAAATGGATGAAAGAGCAGGAAGCCTTGTTTTTTTTTCTTCCATGAAAAAAAAGAATGAATAGGTCTTTTTAGGCCTTTAAATCAAATCACAAATAATCCATATTTGTCAATTACATGACCTAAAATAAAACAAAAATTGTGACTAACGTTGATTTGCTCTCTCTGTAGCCATGAATCATCCCGGACGACATCAGAGCCTTTGCAGAACGACGGTTTATTCCGAAGCCGTCCAAGATACCCTCCATCCAGCCCGCTCCATAGTTATGCATGAAATGCAAGAATCACGCCTTCAGAGAGCTAAGAAATGGAACTATAGTGTGGTCCATTGAGACAAATGCTGGTGCTACAATCAGAGGACACAAAAAAAAAAAAAAACGTTTAAATGTAGCCGCACCCATTACTCGGTTCATCTGTTGCCAATTAAAAAAAAAAAAACAGAAACAATATACAGTGGGTTCTGTTCTTAATGCTTTCATTGTATTGATAATTGATGCATCTCTATTTGAATAGCGGATAGATAATTCAAAGGGAATCCAAAATCCCCCAGGAGCCTCCAGATCCTCCAATGCAGTGTCCATATCAAACAAAGAGATCCATAAAATGATCATTCAGTCCCCTAATCCTACAGGATCTCGCCCTCAACACCTGGAGATTGATTCACCAGGAGTCACATAAACAATTAAATCCATTAGCACGGTAGCTTAGACTTACTTTACATTTTGATCGTAATCAATCGCAATCTGTTTCTTGGATTCATGGCCTGGCATCTTTTTTTTTTTTCTTTGACCAGTACAGACACAGCTATGGTGACCATATTTATGTTTTTAATGCATATTTACATTTTTCCCCTTTTTATACATATTATTTTTTATTGTTGTAAAGGACTTTGATCAACCACCGGTTGTTTTTAACAGTGCTATGTAAAATGACTGGACTTGACTTGACTTGACTTGAGTTGACTTGACCAACTGACTATCTGGGGCATAACCAGGCCCATCACCTGGCATTTAAGAGATCTTGACTTGCGGGTCATCGTCACGTGACTTGGCATACTGCTCCCCAGCTTTGGACAGTCACTGGCGTCAAAACAGGAAGCAGAGAGCTATAGAACTAAATTTTCTCTGGGGTAATTTCTGGAAAAGAGCTCTGTGATCGCACAGATGAGCAGCGAATGTTGCCAGGTCACATGACTGTGCTCATAGGTTAGAGAATGTGAGACACACTGCTCCTCCAAATATAGAAGCACATATTTATCGCCTGCTCAAGAAAAAGGTAGAATGAGAGACAGAGAAAAAGGGAGAAAAAACAGAAATGAGGTTAGCACACTTTTCTAAATATGAGGTCATCCAGTGTTCGGATAAGTGTTGGACAAAGTTATGACTACATCGCAGATGAATAATTAAATGAAAGCAAATAAATTCAGTGTGAGCATAATAGTTTACTAATTACTCACAAAAACGGGAGCCAAGATTAAAAGAAAAAAAATTTGTGGAGGGCCCTGGTTTTAACACTGAACACAGGGCCAGAGTTTCACAAAAGGGCGAGAAAAATTGAAAATCAACAAAGCGGCAAAAAAAAACAAAAAACAAAAATTACATTTGACGGGTTAAGCTGTCATAGAAGTTCTCCAGTGTCACTTTACAAAGAAGAGTAAATTCTCCCACTCAGAGAGTGTGTGTGTGTTTTTAATAATCTCTGACAAATTCGGTAAGCGAAAGCAATCTAGGAAGACTTTGGGGCTGATTTGGAAATCGAAAGTCTTGCTGTTCTATTTTTGTAGGGTACAAACAGAGGATGAGTCAGGAATGATTAAGTTACCAGTAAGGGGTTGTGCTTCTAAGCAGCGATGCACCCAGATATCAATTCTGGAATCTGAAATCACGGGGGATGATTCATACAAATTAATATTTGAGAGGAATGAAAAAAAAAAACACAGTCAGTGAATGATATCATACTGTTTTGATAGGACATGTTACATACATGTAACCTAATAAACAGCTGAAGGTGGCAAAGAGAAAGTATCCCTCTAAATTCTCCTTTTGACAGAAAAAGTGGGACATTAGTTACTCGGTAGTGGTTTAAAATCTAAATGAAGGTGTTGCTAAGCGTAAATGCAGGCCTTGTATGAGGCAAGCTTCCAGTGAACCGGGGACAGGAATGCTGATCAATATCATGCATACAAACATGAAGGCAGCCACTCACTCA
>JAODJW010000015.1:10352226-10364351 GCA_026777045.1 Hyperopisus bebe
GGCAGTTCTGAAGGCGAAAGGGGGTCAAACACCGTATTAGTATGGTGTTCCTAATAATCCTTTGGGTGAGTGTATGTGTTTCATCTGCTTGATTTCCAGTCTTATAAGTGCTGTACTCTTTGAGGAACTGCCCAGTGCCCCTGAATCAGTGTATGATTTTTGTTGCCGCCCTGCAGGTGGATGTTAAAATCAAGTCCAGTTGATATATTTGGTTGTAGATGCTTCCATGGAGACATAGAATTTAAACTGTCCAGTTGCATGACTGTCTATTAACTGACACGCTTCCCAACAGAGCCCATAGGGGTGCAAACCCAGAACCTAGTAGTACTGCGGGTAGTTTAGACCCTCAGAGTGTTACACCATCCAGAAGTGCTGTCTGCGTCCCAGGTTCTTGGAAATGTTCTAATTCATACAAGAACCACAGGAATGCCTGGTCATATGCTATTCACACTGGGGCCACTTACAGGATTAGCAATTAGCATTTAACGTGCAACTTTGCACGGCTGGTGGTGTGTATGATTCTCAGTGCATACAACGATCAAGACTCCTCACTGTACATGTGCGTTAGCATGGTGGCTGTACCAGGAGTGTGTGCCGTAATGTGACGGCTTTTTATGTCAATAACCAAGCAAACAGCGGCAGCATCTGGTAGCAACGACAGTTACTTTGACATTCTTGGATTCTGTGAAGATCAATATCAGCCACGGCGTAAGAAGTGATGTCTCGTCCTGAGATTCTAAACAGCTGGCATCTTTATGAAAACATCTGTTGATGATGCTACGCATTAAGTACCAAGTGTTAGCAAGCTAATCACGGTTATACCCAAAGTCCAATACCAGGCAGAATTCCCGCTTCTGAATTCTCAGACCTTCATTCTTATTTTATTTGAAAATCATTCTGTGTAAAACAGTCATTCAATGAAATTTAGCATAGTATGTCATTTTTACTCTTTTCATACTCCCCAGGAAGGTAATCAGTATTGATATTGTCATTACATCTTGAAGCAGTATCATTTATCCTTTACCAGTCAATCTGGAGCTCTTTTTAATGATCACTTTGTCTCCTCAAATTGTCATGGGCATTAACTTTTATTACTTATAGAACCTATGGTAGAGATGCTGTACTAACTTTTACTTAATGGCTGTTCACCAACACTGAGCATGACCGTACATTACTTCAAGATCCTTCTTAACTCTGAAAAATTAATGTCGCCCATTCCTTGGGGTGACGCAGAGCCAGTGAGTAACGAAAGACCCTTCCATCCCTTACGACTCCTCATCTTTGCAGAGGTCAGGGGTCTCTTTTTGAATATGAATGCCAGTCTTTCATTAGCTAATCCAATTAAACTAATAGGTGCCACTAATTGGTCAGGTGCTGAGGTGAATTTGAAAGTGAGGCAGGGAAGGTGTCAAGTAACCGGGATGTACCCCAAGTCAACATGGCGGACGGCTGATTTCACAGGGGTATTTAAACATTTATCCTCTCTACGCACTGCTTAAGACCCTTTTAAATTTCTCGACAACAAAAGATGGGATATATGCAGTTACAGAAACAGACACAGAAATGTACCCAAACACCCATATAGATTTTTTTTGGTATCGGTTTTATGTAATACACTATTGAAAACTGGATGGATGGATGGATGGATGGGTGGATGCATGGATGGATATCTATACAAGAAAAGATAGATAGGGTGAGCATTCTTATAAAGTTTTGGATGATGTGGATCATTCTGTTCCCCATAATTCCCAACTGAGAATATATGACCTGCCTCTGTAAAAGAGTACAGAAGTTAACGGTATGAATAATGAGCCTCTTCTAGTGACTTCGCCCTCCGGTGGAGGGTATGGGTACACCTCCCACAGAAGGGGACCCCTGTTCTGGGTCTTCATACGTCAGCCTCACCCCTGCAAAGGTTTGCCAGTATGTGGCAGGGAAATGATTTGCAGTTTTTTCTGTAAATTTTGTTACAGAACCGAGAGTAGTGGGATGACATGCATTCTATGACATCGGATTCGGGGGCCCACACTCGGGGTGCATGTTTGATAACAGCCCGTGTTTACTGTTGGTGTGCCGTAGTGGAAGGACCCGGAATGCCATGTTGCCGGTCAAGGATCCCAATGTTGCATACTGGGATTTGAAGAATGAACCTCGTACTGTGACCTACTCTGAACAAGAACGAAAACACGGTGGTTCCCCTACATACAGAGGTGGAACATCTTTGTCATCGCCAGGAACGTGCCTGTCACCGCTTGTCAAGTCTCATAAAGCTTCAGCTCCGACCCCCCATCCCCCCGCCCCCTCCCCCCGCTTCACGTTCCTGATCTGCAATTCAAATTCCAAAGCTATGCAAAGCGGGACAGATGGTACAGCACTGCAGTCCATTCCCCAGTACATAGGAGAGCTTTTATGCCTTTTCCTTAATAGCCCCCTTTAACTAATAATTTCCAAATATTTACTAATCACAAGCTGTCTCAAATACAGAAATTTACACATTCATTACATTCGAGGCATAATTTAATTATCGAGGCATCAAGGTAAAATGTTCATTATGTGATGAATACAGCCTTCAGTGAAACACTGATATTATGAAGGGAAATGTGGTAAACAGTGCCGTAACCATAGCAACAGAAGAAAGGGCATCAAGTTATTAACCTCGCAATTTTCTTCATAGCTTGGACTGTAATCTTTTGAGGTGCGACGTGTGGGATATTTGCCATCCCTAGAAGCGGAATTGGCAAACTTTTACACAACAATAAAGGCAAAACTCATATGTCTAGCACCAATGACCCCGCCCCCTGCTCCCCTCCGTCCCCAACTCAATCCTTCATCTTGTGATTATTTTTGTCCGCTAATGAAGAAACTTCACTGAGCTTCTTGATCCAAAGCGACTCAAGTAGATTATTTGTACTGATCCGACGTCCATCTATGCTGTGAGATGTTTTTTTACGGAGGAATATCTGAAATATTGCTCAGTGGTACTCCAGATCTCAAATCCACTTCCAAATCTGTGTTTGTCCAGCAAATAACTGTGGAGTTGTGATGCCATTGGAGATGAAGGAAGTTAGTTTATCCAGGATACCCATGGCTGGTGGAGGGGGGCAGAATTAATGGAAAGATTTAATCAATTACGTCTCGTCGCAGGAGCGAAAACAAAGATGCGATCGAATAGCCATGAAGATGATGCTGTCTTTTCAACCTGCGGAGGGCGCCCTGTGTTTATCACCCCAGCAGTCTGCTTCACAAGGTGGGGGGGTTGTTGCCAACCGAATGGCCGGCTGTCTGACCCTGCCGGTTCCCAGGCATGGGGCGGGGGTTTTAATTAGGCAGGGGTTGGAAAATGACACCCACATGCGCGCATTTCCAAAGCGGGCCCCTAACCCGCGCTTATCGAGCTGACCTTGCGTCAGGCCGCCGAGCGATCTGGCCACTCTCCCTCCCGCTCTCCCTCGCGCTCTCCCTCTTACTGTTTATTTAACGGTGGATTTGAGAGCTGCGGTGTGTTTCCCTCTCATCCAGAAGCCAAGCGCCAGAACCGAGCAGAGAAGCGCTGTCAGGAAGCTATGCAAAGCAGCTATTTGCACAGGTAGCTCCATTTTAATTTCAATTTTAAACAGCCCTGTTCCGTAACCGAGACACGAGCACCCTAAATATAGCACAAATCCTATTAAGCCTGGAAACAGCAGTGACACCAGAGCTGTTGCTGGTGAACATGGAGGCATCTGGGTCCTGGAGACACGGGCCGCTGTCAGTCAACATCCTGACGATGGCGCTCTAATCTCCAAAGAGGAGGGGGACATCCACCTTGCCACTTTTAAGGGATTTCGCCGGCAGGAAGGACTCCCCAGCTTTAGGTAAATAATGCTAAAAGCGACGCGGTCGGTCGGGTTAATATATGCACCCTAGGAATGAATTTTTACAGACCAACGGCTTAAGAATCTGACACCACAAACTGTGCACAAGTGGGAGAGACAAAGAATGAATCTACGGGCCAAACATCCGCACCGAAAATTTTTGGAAGGCACGTCGTAGCGAATGGCCCTTTTGTTTTTTTCCAGCCCATAAATAAACGAAGACCTGTGTGGAAACTGGGCTCCCAACCGACTGCATGTTGACGTGGGTAAATGGGCTTTGAAACACGTCATGTGATCGCACTGCGGTGCGTCCACCCCGCCTGGCTGCCCGCTGATAGAGGCTATATCATCCCTCTCCAGGAAGCGGGAATCAGTGGGTCACATGACCCTTACAGCATCCGATACCCATTATCTAATATCAGACATCCAAATCCAGTAACTGATTTTTTTTTTTTCCATTTTAGACAGCAACTTGGATCCGTCGAGTTTCATCAGTGTTTTCTTTCTTGTGTTTTTTAGTAATCTCCATTACTAGGGTTTATTACAGGTGATTTCAGGAGGGGGATGGATAATGCATTTTCACTTCAGGCCCCTTCCTAGGGCACAACGACTTGAAATTGTGTCCAAACAAACTTCCCATTTCCATCCTCGCGCCAGACATTATAATGACTGAAAGCACTAATCTCATAATTAGCCAGACGCAGCCAACCCCCCTCCCCCCCACATGGGGACGCGCGTGGGGCTTTTAAGGATGCGCGGTCTAATAGCGGATGTCTGGAGACGTCGAATTCTTGCCGCGCTGTTAGGCTTTTAGCGCGGAGTTTGACGGGCGATCCGTGCTGTATAAGATGCCGGGGGGGGGGGGGGGGGGTATTATCGCCATGGCGATAACACAGATGCTGCAGGTCCCTGACTGGTGGCTCAATGCCGGCTTTGCATCTGTAGATTGGCCGGACCCCGAGCGATGCCACAGGGTGCTGCTGGGAAAACAGGAGGCAGCAAGAGGCTTCGCCTAATCGAGGTTTTTCATCCGTCTTGATTATTAGAGAATGTGATAGTCGAGCTGTGTGTGGTTACAGTTGGTACTGAAAAATAGCAGCTTTTTATTTCTCTCTATTTTTTCCTCTTCATGGTAGAATGGAGAAGAAACAATGGGATTTTATTTATGGGGTGATTAAAAACAATTAGTAGGTACTGGGTACATAAACAGATTTCTGGAGGCTGTGGTGTGTGGGGAGGTGGGGGGGGGGTATGGTGCAGGGTATGATCACGTTTTAAAGCTGGGAAGCCATTGGGGGCGAGTAGGAAGGAGCAGGAGACGCAATATGAAAGGTGGCTGATTGGTCGTCTTGGCGCAGCTCTGATGAGAATCCCGGCGGTCGCCCGCGAGCTGCAGCACAGACGCGGAGCCTCACCGAGGAGAGCCCGGCCACGTTTTCCGGGCCTTTCCACACGCCACTGCTGCCCTCTGCAGTCCGGGCCCTGCCGTGCCGTTTTCACACACTCGGGGGGGGGGGCGACGCCTCTCTGGGAACGCCAGGTCACGTCCGCCCACCCAGCCCGAACGGTGGACCTTCGCAGAGTCGAAACATGTGACCCCCCTCGCTGAGATCTACATAGATCAAACACGGACTAGAACGGCAGCCACAACCAAAGGTAGCGGAACAAGTACTGTCACGTAGATCTACTGTTTAAGAGTAGACGTAGACGACTCTTTACAAGACACTAGCACCATCTGGGCTGCTTAAACAGGGGGACATTTCTGCTTTATTTACATATTAAACCCCCCCCCCACACACACACACACACTCATTACACACCCCCACACACGCAGACTGTACTGGAAACTGGAGGTGGTCAGGGATCTGTTCCCCAGTTCACTCCTGGGGTGTGCTGAGGACATCGCCGTTAATAACAGATGGCAGGAGATGACCACGTCCTTGAGAGAACGCCTTATTGGCACCTCCTGCTAATTGTATCACATATAACACAACTAAAAGCATAATAAATCTGAATGGGAGGACGTTTTATGCCAAGCCCGTTCTCCTTTTCCAGACGGTAAATTGCTCAGCTCTTGAAATATCTACAACCCCATGACTCCCAGCTTGCATTAGCTTAATTGCCTTTTTCTTCCCCGGGTTCTTGGGTTTACAAAAAAAAAAAAAAAAAAAAAAGAAATTGGTATTAAAGAACGTGCTGCCTTTTTAGCTTGCCACACCAGTCCCAAGACAAGCTCAGTATTACGTCTTTGAAAAGCACATCTGAAGGGGAAAGACAGGATGGTAGTGCTCCCCTGAAAAGCTTTTCCTGCTCCGCATGCTTCAGCCGGAATACGTGGCGAGACGCGGCCATCTGCCATCTTTGTTTTATAGACATTAAAAAAAAAAAAAAATGAATCAAAATTAAATAAATAAATGAAGATGGTTCGGGGCTTTTCGGGGATTACTGTGGCTCCAAACGGTCGGATGTCTCGCTGGATAGTTTTGTCGTACAAATTATTCATTGGCCCGGGCAACATCAAAGAGATGTCTCTGTATCGATTCCGAGTGAAGGTATTGGGGTTACAGCAATAAGTCAAACATCCCATTTTGTAAGGACACATCGCTTCAATATTTCATACGGGCAAACCCACTGGAAATGTTGAATTTACCCAAATAAAATTTATTTGATTTTTTTTCTTAATTCAGTTTTAAGAGATTCTTACTATATAATCAATGTCATTAATCTATGATTTTTAAATCTTATTAGAATATGGAAATGTTCAAAACAGCTATTTATTTAGAATACATAAATTCACTGGGAAACAGGATAGTATAGTTTTTAAGGACATGGACCCCGGTAGGGTGTTAGGGCACATCCCAGACTCACTGCTGTCAGACCCTTGAATAATTAACTTAAATGACTTCTATTCAGCTGCATGAAGGAGATCAGTAAGTTTCTTTAGACCAAAGTGTCTGTTTAGCACCTAAATGTAATCTGGCACTGATCTGGAGCAGGAATTACAAAAGAAGGACAATTATCTAACCAAGCCGAAGTCCTTTATTCTTCCCATCACCATGAATGTTTGGTTTTTCTGCATTTGTTGTGCCCATAGGGCTGGCTGTTCGCGACTGTATTTACACACCGCTAGGTGTCTGTCTGGCGGCTGGAGACGCTTGTGGGAATTGTTCTCAGGGCAGAGCAAAAAATGATTGGTTCAAAGAGATAACCAATCAGATTGAAGAGGAAGTGGGTCCAAGCAGCTAGAGGAGGAGGGATCATCTGATTGGTTAGTTATGCCTCCTCCAGTTGCTTAGATCCACTTCCTCTACAATCCGATTGGTTACCTCTCTAAACCAATCACTTTTTGTTCTGCCTTCAGAACATTTTTGTTTAGGTAAAACTCCCATGAGCGCTGGAGACACTGCAGGGCCTATCCCAACCTCCAGGTGGTGCCATCAAGTATCGTCCCCCACCTTGGGCCCTTCTGCTAATTATGGAAAGAGTGATGAGGCTGCGTGGGAGCACATGCTGCTGGGCAGGGCTGGATATGGGGGTGGGGGGCACCCATGCCACGCTGTGACAGTTCCCAGTCTGTCACCAATGGATGGCACGTGTATGTCGTTGCACAGTTTGTTTGCGACACACAGGAGGAGCTGTTCTCGGGTGGCTGGGTGATTGGTGGCACAACGCGGGAGGGAGCCCTGCAGCCGATCGACCTCCTTCCTCTTCGTCCTGCCCCTCCCTTCTCCAGCAGTCTGCATAATTAAATGGCTCTCTTTTGTGCTCCAACAAAGGCCCCCGACGAGCCGGGACCCGCAGGGCTCTCGTCATAATCTATCGCGAATCCATCTTCCGGGAAAACTAATCCGACTCGCTGTCTGAAAGTTCCCCGGCAAATGAAGTGAAGGGCAGCGGGAAGAAGACTGCCTCGCTCGGAAGCCGCTGCTCTTTGTGCAGGCAATCAAGGCGAGTAATGAGCTTCCATTGTGGGACTTCAATCTTAAACTTAAGCACAACACATACAGTTAATTTTCTGAAAGGTATAAAAGAGAATAAAATTGGGCTGTTTAAAAAGCCCGTCAGTATGGCAGCTCCAAGCAGAGCTCGCCTGTATGATATATTATTATGATATTCAGCTATACTTTGAATTGCTTATAGCACCTTACGTAACGCTGCATTTCTGACTGGAGGTAGTGCAGGGGAGGATTTCTGGTGCATAACGTGGTGCTCGATCTTCTAAAGGCTCCAGCTGCAAAACATTGCGTGTCTAGAGGGTCTGATTGCACCTCAGTCCAGGACCTTTTCTGGGTCAACTGCGTGGTGACCTCCCTCCAGGCAGCCATCAGAGACAGAAGACGGATTACGGGCCGATCAGTCACCTGTACCCCTGCCACCGAGCCGGTCATTGTGACGATTGTGTCCCACGGCAATGAAAGCGTTATATCCCTTCACTTTATTCATATAAAATGGAAGTGAATTGAACCCTATATGTTTTTATTGACCTGTTTTATCTTTGTGAATTACATCATTGTCAGACAGGGGGCGGGGCTGAATCAGGGGACGGGCACAAGCATCCGGCCACCTGCGTTTCGCTCCCAATTGTTATATAAGACATGAGGCTCTGTTCACCGTACCTCCCTGAGCAGGTACTGCAGGCATCTTTTTGTATAAATCGCTACTTAAAAGTCTGCTTTTCATGCCAAAAGAGCGTATCATACGGGTTACTGTAACACAGTAAAGGAAAGGGACTTGACCTCATTCGGCCTTTGAGCTGTTTTATCCTGGTGAGGGACACAGTGGTATGTAACTAATAACACACCTCAAATAAGGAAAATAATCTTCTGCTAAACATCGTAGAGGAATTAAGTTTCAGGAATGCCCCATAATGCAACTATGCATCTTTGACCTGACCTATTAGCTAGATGCTGGACCAGCTGCATCCATTTACATCTGGTAGGAACACCTGGTATTGCGCCCATAGGTACTCTTACGCAATGGAAGACATTCAGAGCCAAACCTGCTTTAGCATCCCTCTAATACTTTATTCTCCACCTAACAGCAGACTAACAAGAATTAGTCATATAGTCCTCCTGATTTTATTGTCCACTATGCTAGGACATGACTGCTGTAATATGCCTCCTCCCAAAGTAAATGTTTTCTGCGTCGAAGCACAAATCTTATTTGGTCGACACAGGAGCCCACTGGGATGGCTGAGTCTGCACCGAGAGTGCTTACAGCAGACAAATCTGGGATTTATTAACATATTGCATTAAATACGACGAGCAGCCAGGGATTTGGAGCTGTAACATTTGGATGCGTCTACTAACTGGTAAGTTCAAGGGGAATCTGATAAAAAGGGACAGTCCATAAGAACACCCTCCTCTGACCAATGTTAAATAATGCAGCACCCATTTCCAGAACGGTCAGTGATGTGACGCCTTATTCAGCAGCAGAAAAAAGTGTGGACTTTGTTTAAAGGCAGCTTATATGAAAACAGGAACAGTAAGCTATGTGACACCTTGTACAAGAATAGCAAATGGGGAACAGTAAGTGATATAGCACCCTGTGGAGAGTAGTATATGGGGAACAGTAAGCAGTGTGACACCATGTAGAGGAACAGTAAATGGGGAACAATAAGCGGTGTGACACTCTGTGCAGAAACAGTAAACAGGGAACAGTAAATGATGTAACACCCTGTACTGGAACAGTAAATGGGGAACAGTAGGCAAAATGACACCCTGTACAGGAACAAGAAATGGGGGAAAAGTAAGCAATGTGACACTGTATACAGGAACAGTTAATGGGCAACAGTA
Source organism: Hyperopisus bebe (assembly GCA_026777045.1). Lineage (NCBI taxonomy): Eukaryota > Metazoa > Chordata > Actinopteri > Osteoglossiformes > Mormyridae > Hyperopisus > Hyperopisus bebe. The sequence continues at coordinate 10,361,876 of JAODJW010000015.1, forward strand.
AATGATGTAACACCCTCTACAGGAAGAGTATATGGAAAACAGTAAGTAGTGTGACACCCTGTACGGGAACCATAAATTGAGACCAGAAAATGATTTAATGTCATAATTTACTTGTGGACTGCTAAAATGCACAAAAAAAAATGTCTGTCTGAAAAACATATATTGTCCAGCAGCATTACTCCTCAATATCTAAAAATGAAACACAACTGGAATGGAAATACAGACTTGCAGTTTATGCACACACACACACACACACACACACACACACAGGTTTGTAATTATATCTTTGTGGGGACTCTCCATTCATTTCTATGGAGAAATCTCTAATCCCAACATGACGACCTTAATCCCTACTCAGCCCTAACCTAAACCAAAAGTAACCAAACAAAACATGAGACTTTGGGCATCTTTAGTTTTTTGATTGCATTCACAGATCTTTGAGGGAACCTGAAATATGGTCCCCATAAAGTCTAAATAATAGGTTTTTTATCATATTGTGGGGGATATTTAGTCCCCCCAATGTAATACAAACATAATCCACACACTCAAACACACAAACACACACACACACACACACACACACACACACACACACACACACAGAATTTAGCCACTGACTACATAAAGGCTGGTAATTTTCATCATTTTAATTATGCCATGCCAGGATATTCATATAGATTTGCACCTCAGTTGACAGGAAAGTGACATGACAGTTAAGCTACAATGCAGCTACAATACAGTGTTAGAAAGCAGCAGAGTGATGGAGCGGCTGTTTGCAGGGACTGTCTATACGTTCCTTCATGTTCCGGGGATGGTTTTTACGTTCCTTCATGTTCCTTATATTCCATCCTAGGTGCGTTTGTGCAAACTTGTGGATCTGCATTCCCCATGTAACGATTCACTTATAAGCATCTCAATATAAACATCGTCCCGATTTCTGTGATATTTCCCCTGCGATGTCACATGGTCACCAGTGAGAATGGTTCCCAACTCACTCACGCTGCACATGTCTAAAAATGGACAAGCTAACGACCTGAGGTGGCACACAGCCTCACAGCGAACGGCCAGATGGTTCAGCTGTGAATTTGGCTGGGGTGACAACAAAAAAGGCTAAATTTATATGCCGGTGTGACATAGGAACATCACAGTGCACGTTATGCATTTCCATGCTGATCCAGACAGGTCTATCACCCACTATGAAAGCAACATACTGTACAACTCATCCGCTTCCCAAGAAGGACCCCGGGGGGTGTTCCATGAAGCAGGATTTCTTGCTTAATCGGATAGCTTGTTAGATTTAAGGTAGTCCGGGCTAAATTAACTTCATCTTCGTTCATGTACATTTAGCTCAGACTACCTTAAATCCAAGAAGTTATCCGGCTAAGCAACATATCCTGCTTTGTGGAATACCCCCCAGGACCAAACAGAGATACAGACCAGATTGAATTTATGTTTAATTACAGCACTCATTTTCCCAAGGAGACACCCACTGCTTAGATTCCTACAGGTCAAGAGATTAGTGTAGAATCACTTTTTTGTGGGAAACACCCCATTTTCCTCTGAGGTTTTAATTCTTGGTCTTTGGTGCATGCAGTCCAACTGAACACACTGGACTCCTCATTGTTAAATAGTAATACCACTTTATAAAGAAGTATCAATTAAGTATTAATTAAGAAAATGAATTAAGAGGAGTTAATCAGGCGCTCTATTAATTAACCTTGAAGGCAGTCATAAAAATATAACTGTGAGGATAGTCCCTTCCAACATACAATTAAAAATTACAGTGGTACCTCAGAACTCGAATTCAATCCGTTCAGAATTCCAGATTGAATCCTAAAAAGTTTGAGTTGTGATCGAATTTTCCCCATAAGAAATAATGAAAAACCAATTAATTGGTTCCAGGCCCCCAAAAAATACACCTAAATGTGTTTTTTAAGCATTTAAGCACAAAATGAACTGGATAAAACAAGAAGAGCATATACTGTACTAAACATATCTAAGCACATTTATCAAAACAGTAACTTGTAAAGTAATAAAATAAATGTATCCAAACAATGTGTAAAGTTAAAAAAACAATGTCTCCTGCCCCGATCATCCGCTTCTTCCGTGTGCCACGCCCCCTCGTTAACCCCATGTGAAATCCCCATGTGATCAGCTGTTGTCATTAGTCCTCTGTATCTAGTCTGCGTTTCAGTTTGTTTCCCTAGCCCGGTCATTGTATTGTCCGTCTGCATTTTGGCTGCCTTACCTGTAATTAAACCCCATATTCCCCGATACCCTGACGTCTGCCCCTTTGTCTCCATTCTGTCCCTGCTTGGCACGACAGTATTATAATGAAATGAAATGTATTAATAGTTTATTATTAATATTAAAATAATTAATAATAAATCTTTATTTTGAAATGTATTTTATTATATAATAATTACTGTTACTGTCTATCATTGTCTAAATGTATTTTTACTGTCTAAATATATGT
>JAODJW010000015.1:10369384-10387063 GCA_026777045.1 Hyperopisus bebe
GGAGGTCAAGAAAGCACACAAGGCAGCGGATGGAAAATCCTCGCCTTCCAGTGTAACTTCGTCATGAAGAACGTTTTCTTTGTTTTGAAACTAGATTAATATGCTTTCATACTCAGTCACTTTTTATAAGATGTACCTTTACCCTTAACTGTCAGCTACTGGCAAGCAGCGCTTAACTGATTGACAATTTAATAGCAAGGTGATGGTTTGGTATTCAGCAAATGTACTTTCTATTCATATATCGACTTCGGCAGACTCCCTGTCACCCAGTGCATCGTCGTGACTCCCCACTGTTTACGACGGACGTCGACTGACGGGCTGCCCAGCCTTGCTCCTTACTACGTTTGGGGAATAACAGGATAAAAATGTGAAATTATTCTCCTATCAGATTATGCGGTGAAACAAACAGCTTTAGGATTATTGAAATGGGTGATCACTCTCGTTTCGGTGCAGGGCTGTGGGTTGCAGGAGTTCTGTAAGGCCTAATTTTGGAGGAATGCTGGGAACAGAGTGTAAACCAGGGCGGAGATAAGGTGACGTGCTCCTGCTCATTCAGAGCACCTGAGTCATCACCCGATACTGTTCCCTGTGTTGTTCCCCTGTGTTACTCCACCTGCACTAAAACATTGTTCCCTTGTTTTTATTCATTCTCAGGACTTCTGCACCACTCCCATACCCAAATAAAGCCCCAGTTCTTTCCTCCTGTCCCACTGCCAAGTTACTGTCTCCCTCACTCACCAGAGCATCATATACAGTATGGACTTTCATGACATAGGCACTGTAAACAAATATAATGTTTATATAAAACAACAATAAAAGTCATCTATTGCAAAATACATATAGAAAACTTCATGCCAAAACTTTTAATTTGATATTATTTTTCATCTATTTCGGAGGTTCCCCAGCATGGGAGTGGGACGGAAATTAATTGCATTGCGGTCGCTCTATAGGGTTTTCAGAGATGATGTCTGTTTATCACCCAAAAGGGGGGAAGACAGCGATGATAAATGGTTTATAAGAAAAGGGTGTTTTTCTGAGAACAGGTTCATTAGCAAAAACATAAAAAATATAGACACAGTCGAATTTCTCTGTTCGCAGACATCATATGGACAGCCCTTCAATCTTGTGAAAACGCCCCGTGCGATATAAGTGGCAAACACGCCACGGTCCTCAAACCTAAGGCCCGCCAGTTACTCCTGCCCTTGCGACAGATGAACGCGTCCACACATGCGGCCCTCTCGGCTGCATGCTCGCCCAAGTTTAGCCAAGCACAGTCATCCTTCAGTTTGTTTTCCAATCCATTAGTGGCCTCGCTCCCATCTGTCTGGAAAAATGCCAATACAAAAAAAGAGCCCATATGTTTTTTGGGCTTTACAGTCTTACGTCCTTGTGCCCTTCATGGTTTGGATTGTTGGATCCATTATGAGACCTTATTTGAATGGGGGCGGGGGAATCATGAAGATGTTGCTAAGCATCAGAGTGTGGGAAGAAATGATTTGTTCACAGAGGTATTCCAGAGAGACACGGTACCAATAGACAACACAGTGGTCTACATGTTAACATCAAACACGGTACACGCAGACATCATGGCAGTCTATATGTCAATACCAAACATGGTACACACAGACATCATGGCAGTCTACATGTTAATATCAAACCGGGTACACGCAGATATCACAGCAGTCTACATGTTAACATCAAACACAGTACAAGCAGACACCATGGCAGTTCGCATATTTACATCAAACAATGTACACACACATTATAGCAGTCTATATATTAACACCAAACACTGAACCTGCAGAAATCATGGATGGTCTACATGTTAACACCAAACACTGTACGCACAGACAACATGGCAGTCTACATGTTAACACCAAACACTGAATAGTTCATTATTGCCCCATACACCATATACCAACATGAATCCTAAACTAGAAAATGAATTGTATTTTGTTATATTAATAATACATAAAAGGAGCCAAATATATTGCCACAATTTTACTTATAACTTTTTATGTCTGATAAGCAGTTTATATGTCCCCATAAGGCCATAAACTGCAAGAGAGCGCAGGCCAATTCATGACTGTAGTTCAAATTGTAAATCAATCCTTGCCCAAGGCTCGTTCACCTACTGACCAGCCTCTCATCTGTGAACTTCGCATTTACATACATATTTGTGAAAGACCCTCCTTCTAATGTAATTCCTCACCGACCGAGTATTAAATCGACCTGGCCCTTCACAGGGCACTCAGAACTGCAACCATAAAAAAGAAAAGCAACACTGTGAACTGTGAATTGTCCAGAAGGATTAAAAAATGTATATAATATTGACCGGCCTGGTTAAATATGGAAGAGCTGTATAAATACCTGGCATCTCAACAGAGGGCAGAAACCCTTTGAGTTCAATTGATCCTATCAGTACTGTTATGAATGTAGGGCTATAAACAGTACTGTTATTTTAACAATGAATGTAAGGCTATAACAGGTGTACAGAGCGAGTGTTATGCTTATGTTTGATAAGATGACAATGTGACGAGATTCACTGCGGTAAAGACTGGCGGCACCTTCAGCTCAGGGAGCGAACGGGTCGACTGCAGCGCCCGTTGCTTGTTATTGTTCGCCTCTGACGCCCAGAAAACGGACAAATGAAGTCTTTCACCTTATTAAAGCGGGCAGCCGGCAGATTCCCACAGCAGCAGCCGCAGTCGGGGCCCCGAATCGAGGTCTGTTTTTAGGAGTGGGTGGATGAAAGCGGGGATTAATAAAGCGAAACACAGCCTCGCGCTTCGCTTAGGGCCTCGACGCGCTCTCAGCCACGAGTGCGGGGAGGAGAGAAAGCAGGGAGTCTTCTCTAGGACTTGGCAGCGAATAAGAGTTTGAGAATGTAAGGCTTATAGGCACGTTGCCGCGGCACTGGTGCCGGGCCAAATATTGAGCAGGTTCGAATGAATGAGAGCCCACACATTGCACTTCTGCAGCAAATCTATGGTGCACAAAGATCCTGTAGTGGATCTTTGTCAGATCTAGGAGGAGCAGAATTTGACATTGAACCATTTGTATCAATTCGGAGTTCTAAGGAAATGTTAACCCGCAAGAATGTAATTCCCTGTATTCATAGAACTGCACGTTATTAGCTGTTAAATTTAGTTTCCTTTTAAAACAGGAAGTGACACCCATCTGTCTACCAATAGGTTATCCTGGTGAAGGTCGGGGGGGGGGGACAGCACAGGACACAAGGCTGGGGTACGTCCTTACATGGCTATAAATATTTATCATAATGAAGAATACATTACAGTCATGTTTATTAAGCATTATAAATGCTTTATGAAGCTCTCATCTGTAATGGAAATACTGCAAAAAAAATGTCTGTATTTGATTTCTTATACTGATCATTATAATGCATTATGAAGGTATAAATAGTGCATTATAAATGAAAGCTTCATTGGTGCTTATGAAGTATCTTAATCAATATAATAATGCCTTATGATTGTCAGTGGAAGATGCCATAATGCTTTATTAACTTATACCAACCATTGTAATGCATTACAAAGGTATCTATAGTGCATGATACATGACAGCTTTAAGTAAAGTGTTACCATTATTTTTCCATACTCAGTGCCCATTGACTGGATAACAAACCCTTTTATGAATTAGTCGTCATCTCACACAGTGGTATAAGCAGGTCGGGAAACAGTGTCCCTACATGCAGCCTGCTGAGGTCGCTTATTTTAGTATGAATCTATTAAAAATTTAACAAGTAGGGAAATGCTAGTCAGACATTTATTACCTGCGAAGAAAGATGGAATGCCATGTTCAGTTATCCAGGGAGAACCTTGATGTGTTTCTTTTGTGACAAAAATGCCGAAAACAAAGCATAGCATGAAATGAATGTGGACGACGTTTCAAAGCTGGGCGCGCACTGGAGCAGTACCGCGCGGAAAACATTCCTGCAAACACAGCATCCAGAACACGTTCCTGTTCCTTTTCTGTGTGTGAGTCAAAGCTACAGAAAAATAAGATATCATGTGTGGGGGTTATCTGGGGCTGATGCTTCCGCAGAGGGGTGTGACCCGTGCGATTCCGAGAGCGAGCAGCCAGTCTCCCGGGCAGCCCTTCAGTTCTTTTGCAGTGCCGGCAGTGAGCACTTGAGCCAAGACTGAAACTTATACAACGGTAAATAATGAACCACTTTCTCAAAAGTTTCCGTTGGGGCTTAATGGATTTCTGTGCCCTCTATTCTCTCAGCCAAAGTGAGCCACCGTTCTACCCGTTGAAGTACAAGAGCTTTTCCTCATGCTTTCACCATCAGCACATTTCCGGCCAGGTCAGGTGTGAGGTCGCATGATACTTTTCTGCCCTTCAGACAAGCCTTCTGGGAACCTCACCTTGTGGCCTTCAGTTTTATTACACCGCATCATATATTTGGTAACATTCAAGCTCACTTAATCTTGACAGCATTTAAAAAAAATCTGCTTAAATACGTAACAATAAGAGGTAGACTTTGTGGCTCGTGGGAGTTTTACTTGCACAAAAATGTTCTGAGGGCAAAACAAAAAATGATTGGTTCAGAGAGATAACCAATCAGATTGCAAAGGAGGTGGGTCCAAGCAATTAGAGGAGGCAAGACCAAGACATCTAATTGATTGGTCCCACCTCTAGTTGCTTGGACCCACCTCTTCTACAATCTGATTGGTTATCTCTTTGAACCAATCACTTTTTCATTCGGCCCTCAGAACATTTTTGTAAGTAAAACTTCCATGAATGGCTTTTTGGGTGGCATGATGGGTCAGAAGGTAGTGAGTACTGCTCCCTCCTTCCTCCAGAATTGAGGCTTTGACTCTACCTCCTTTCTGTGTATGTGCATAAGTTTACCTTTCCTCTCTATGTTTCTCACTGGTACTCTGGCTCCCGCAGGCCAGATATGCAGTTAGGCTAATCACTCCCTCATAACCGCCCGTACAGTATGATTGCATGTGTGTGTCTGCCCCCTGATGCACTGGCATCTCATTCCGGGACCCTGAGATGGATGAATACGTTTTTGCTCCTGCTGATCAACATGCAGTTAATGGGAGACAATAATAAATTAAACCCGTAAACAATTTGTAGCGTGTTTTGAATTGCATACACGCACACTTGTAATGGCTAATGACAGCGTAATTAGGAAGTGACACAGCCATTTGGTCTGAACGTGGTGTACATGCACAGTTCGACCTTGACTCCGTGCCGGCCGCTCTCCTATAGGATTGAAGGTGTCCAGTTATTATCTAGATGTGTATGCGACGGCTCTTTCCATTGATTTTTTTTTTAACTTTGATTTTGAAGCACAACTTTTTAAGACTGATGATTTAGACTCCCTTTCCAGACAGGTGTGATGTCTGCTTGGATTTATGATGTGCAATATTGATGACGATAGAGTTTTCCTTTTTTCCACCTACTACATCGACTGGCCAGATCAGAACCTTAATTCAGAAGATAAAGAGAAAACTGGTAAGGTTTAGCAATTTAGAATATGTAAATGACACCATTTAAGCCTAATGACTGAGAAATGGAAGGTGCTAAATATCATATTACTCTTTTAAATTTTAAATGTAAAATACTCAGAGTAATAATACTGCAAAAGATGTGTATTTAAATCATCAGGAATTTCATTCTTTAATGAAGCGAGCTCCTGCCATGAATTGTCTGGCCATTGTACGGGGCCCGAAATCTACTCAGAAAGATGGCTGGCATTATGTCCCATTCATTATACACCCCAGCTTTGTGCTTTTGTGCTGCCTGAGACTCCAGGCCCCCCGCAACTGACCAAGATAACTGGTTAGAGGATGGGCGTTTGGATGGATGGATGGATATTAACTGGCATGATATTCAACTAGGCTGTTCTAGTTCAAGGAACACTTACAAAATGTAAAGTATTGATCTGTTTCTACTTCTGATGTTCTCGATTATTTAGTTCCTTACATCTTGTCCCACCCAACGATTTTACGACGTCATCACGCCTCAATTATGATGTTTCGAACATGGATAAAATGTCTCAGAGACGACTGTATGGGCATCCGTTTCTGTAGCCCACCGAGATCCTTCCCATTCTCCCTTTGAGGGCCACTTTGGTCAATTTAGAACAACTAGTTGCAAGCCTCTTTTTCTCGTGCTGGTAATTGCAGACTTATTGTGAGTCATTCACACTGAATCCTGGACTTGAACCTCTGTTTAGTCATCTCCTCCTCCTGGTATCTTGTCCTCTTCCTGCTCCAGATGTCCAGCTGACAGACTGTGCATTTAATGGTACAAAGGGCATTTTTTTTCAAATATAGATGGCTGCTTCTTTTCTGTCTTAATTTCATGGGTCATCTCAAACAGCTCGTCTGTCAGCCATAATGAGTTTTTCTCTCCGGAGACTTGTGCAAGACAGGCATTGAGGTACTGGCGTTTAAATGTGAGACACAGTGCTCCAGCCTTCTCAAAAAGGCTAATGATTCTCCAGACAAACAGGATCACATGCCTTCATGGAGGACATGAAATCCCTCTTTACTGCTTTTCACGCTGCATTTACTTGCACTACATTTTATTCAGCAAAAAAGGTCTATTTACAACAAAAACAGTCAAGCTAACATGCACAACATGAAGCTTCATGACTAGGCTGCAGACACCGAGATCTTTCTTACATTGCCACGTCATCTCAGCTATCCGGAATGACTTCAGAAGCTTGAAAAGGCCTCCTCTTACATTAGATGCTAGTGGGGAAATAGTTAAGATGATGGAAATTTCTGTACAGATATGTTAACAAATATAGATTGAGATTAATTAATGTATAACCTACTAATCAGCACTATTAACTGTAAAAAAAAAATTGAGAGCATCTTACTGTTGTAGGTCTCAAACATCGCTGTACATCTGGATATGGCAGAACTGAAAGAAAGAGCTTCTCGTGTAACGGTGTACATCAGTAATTCTTGTGTACATCAGTAATTCAGAGCACTGCTCTCGTTACCGTCCCATGCACTGGAATACTGGGTCAGTCCCTTAAATTTCGAACGTTACGTATGTCCATAAAGAGCCGCAATGCTAGAGGACTTCGATGGTGCATGACAGGGGGTGGGCTGCCAATAAAAAGCATCCCGGGAATTCACTGTCCAGCGACCTCATATATTTTGCCACTGCTGGGAAAGCAAGACTGGCGAACCAGTGTATGTCTGGTGTATGGCGACGACGATGATGAAGCAGTACTTCATATACTTATACATTAAACATTTAAACCCACACTGGTTATACTGGTCACTGAACAATGCAGTTAACAATTATGGTTTGGATTTATGATTGTACATAACCATTCCTAGGCAAAAGCACAGTAACAATAGGACATGGCAAAGCCTTTTAGGTGACATCATAATCGTAAATCTGCCATCTCCACATGTGTTTCTTACTGGTTTTAAGAAGAGAGTTTTCATTCTTTTTTATAAGTCTCTAAACAACAGAGACTGATGACTTTATATAATACATCTATCTACTCCTTTTACTCCTATCCATTTCAGGACTAAGATGAATGCAGAACTCACTCGAGAGAGCCCAGGACCGGGAGGCTGGGGGCACTCTGGACGTGGTTCTATGAGAAGGCATGCAGTCACACTCAAGCACACACTACAGGCAGTACTTGGGAACCACAAGCATTTTTAGATGATAAATGGTACCAGGAGTACCACTGGAGAACCCAAGCAAATATGCAAACGCCACAAATCTAGGTCCAGTGAAGGGCATCCTATGTGGTGTATGACCACAGTGACACTGGCTGCCCAGTGCATATATAATGTATAAGCAACTGGAGCATGGATGGATCAACTCCGTGTTCTTAACCACTATGCTACCAACTCAAAAACTCGTATTTCTATGCCAGTTTTGAGGCTGATTCTGCCTAATGTGCAGTGATTGACCTCTTTAGGGTAATTTATGCAGTTTTGTAGCCTCGCAATCGTGTCGTAAATGAAGTGAATCGGCTCACAGGCTCGACATACGTAAAACTTTCCGTTAGCACAGGTAGCACATCGCCCGTGGCGGTTCGGCAGTCGTCCTTGACAACGACAGAATGGCTTCCAAATCTCCTGCTCTCCCCTACAAATTTGTCGCAGGCCGTGTCTTGGAGGACAATAACAAGCTCCTCCACTTCGCATCTGATGAGGGTGACACGATGTCAAGGATTGTGCGGACTCAGCGTCTGTTCCCCGAACGACCTCTGCCTTGGCCTTAGCCACCCCCCCACAGAGCCCCCGTCTTGGCATACCTGCCCCTGATGCCTCTCTCCAGAGGTCTCACTCGCTTTTTAAACCTTGTCATTCTCTGTAGACATCTCTGCTACATCTTACGTGTCTTATGGTCTGGAATAAGATTTATGTCCAGAATTTACTGTCATCTGAACGATTGTTATAGCAGCAACATCGTACATATGGGGAGATTGCTACTAATACTACTAATGCTATCATAATAATTATGCAATACTAAGGACTTGGTTGGAAGATGGATGAATGAATGGATGGATGCATGGATGGATAATAGAACTTTAGACTTTCATTGTGTGGACTTATTATTTTTCAAAGACAATAATAACTTTCCTTGAAAGATCAAACCTCAGTCTAAATGGTAATTTACAATAAAGGGTTTTGTGAGCTTGAAGGTCAGACTGACCTGGGCAACTGGATTCAGCTTCTGTCAGTTTGAAGCTAAACAGTAAGACCTTACATATATAGATATATTATGTGCATGCAGACACACACACACACACACACAGGTTTGTAATTATATCTTTGTGGGGACTCTCCATTCATTTCTATGGGGAAATCTCTAATCCCAACATGATGACCTTAACCCCTAACCCAGCCCTAACTTTAACCTTAACCTTGAACAAAATACGAGACTTTTAGCATTTCTAGTTTTTTGATTGCATTCACAGATATTTGTGGGTACCTGAAAAATTGTCCGTACGCCATCAAAATAACAGGTTATTATTACATTGTGGGGAACATTTAGTCCCTGAAATGCAATATAAATCTGATCCACACACACACATAATTTATATTTAAACACAACAAGCTAGATTACTTTATTTACATTTGAAAGGTCAAAACTCGAGTCCCTAAAGATTATCATGTTTATGAGAACTTGTGTATAATTTGTCTGTCCCATTTCAGTGTTGTCTTTATAGAACACTTTGAAGCCCATTCACAGTCCAAAAGAAAAACAAAAAAGGTCTCTTCTGTTAATATTTAAACAAAATTGATTTGGTTGCCCTTTCTGTTTGATTTGCATTTTCAGGTTGACTAATCCTGTGCAAATTGCAAACCAAACTGCTAAAGGTCATACTTCCTGGTACTTCATGATAGTGTACAGAGTCCCCTGTCCCTCATCAGCAGTTCCTGGGCCATGGACAGGGACAAGATGCCAATCGATGAATAGCTGCCCATTAGCTGAGTGCAGATCAAGGGATGGACGCACTTAACTGGGTCACAAGAGAAGCCACACAAGACCACTCCAGAGAACCCCCCCCTCCCCCCGTGCTCGGGGACCGGTGTTTAGCATATGCAAGAGTCCTGGATGCTGCCTGTGGCTGTTTTTATTCCCCTCTCTTTTCTCATCCGTTAATGAGGCAATTAAGACAGCCGAACAGCCGGAAGGTGTTAGCTGTCCGTTTGTCATTAACTTGCCGCTTAACTGTTGCTTTTATCCAAAGAGATCTGCCGTTTCAGCTGTTTACCCTGCTGCGTGTTTGTAACGGGTGGCGATCGCGGCGGAGAGCAAAATGGCAGCCTTACCCCAGGGACGTGAGCCCACGTTCCGCTGTTTTTTTGCATTTCTCCGTCACATACAGTAGTGCTGTAGCGTAATGTCAGAAAGTAAGACCAAAATATATATTCTGCTATTTCTGTATTACTTGTGCGGTGTGCAAATTAGATCTTTTAAAATGACTGATTCTCAAATCTGTCGTCTATAACATTTTCAAAATGGTACAATGCCCCTTCTGCCGCTTTTTGTCTCATATTATTTTGCTACGATATTGTGCAGACCTCAGTATTATAGCTTTTCAAATTATACTGTTGGTGCGGTCACAAAATGACAAATATGGATTTCATCAGGACGGGAAAATTGAAAACAAAAGCCAACCGCAAAATGGACAAAGAGTGGGCACAAGACAAACTGGGGCAGGACTCTGCAGAGCGGCGAGATTGAGGGTGACGTCCTTGGTGCAGAATTATAATGAGGCTCATCAATTAAGGAGAAACAGAGCCCTGTATTTCAAAAAGCTGATAAGAAACGGAGATGGCTATAGAACAGCATGACTGAATATATGGCACACAATGGACCTGTGCTGACTGATGGGAATGCAGGTAATAATTAATGCACACAGGTCAGCAGAGACGATTTTGAGGAATTGCAACACAGCGACATGACACGGGCAACTCTTGAGTCACAATGGCACGTGTAACAAGCAGGCTGCAATGCTGGCTTCAATCCACCCCTCATCAATGGCTGCTTTTTGGCCAGGCGCACCAATCACGAACAGAAGCATGATTAACTTAAAAACTAAGCAACTAATCAGTTTTGCAGTTACTGAAGTACGTCATTGTTAACATTTATTTGTTTGGCAGGCAGTTTTTATCGAAAGCACGTACGATTGAGAAAGCAGGGCCACAGAGTCCCTGGAGCAATCGGGGGTTAAGGGCTGTGCTCAAGGACCCAATGTAAAATCACTTGGGTGATCGTGGGATTTGAACCGGTGACTTCACTGAGATGACTGGCACAGAGTGATAACCTGCAGAGCCACCAATTGTCCCCAAGCCTTTCAAGCTTTGATTAATTTTGCATGCATTCATCTCAGTTATACGCACTCTGATAAATAGAGTAGCTGTACCACATATATTTTCAAAGAAAATTTTGGGCTCCTTTCCTGAAACACTCCTAAATCTCAAACAAGACCAAATACCTGTAACCATTTTTCCTTCCACAAAACAGACTGTCGATTCCATTAACGGTATTGTATAAAGTAGCACAACGTACCACACAAGTCATCTATTATGTAGTATATAATGATTCTGTTTCCAGGACTAGAGGCATTTTATAAGCCCTGTATGTGCTAGACTGGAAAATAAAAGCAGGATAAGGAGGGTGATTACAGGTTCAGCTCAGCGTCGCATTATACTGTACATACAGTCACTAAATGAGGATAAAAGAGAGCGACACATGGCATTCCTGCTAGCATCTATTTGGCTTATGTAATGCTTATTTGTTTAAAAAAGGCAACTCTAATGTCCTTCGTTCATTTCGGGAACATAAAAACTTTTTAGATAAATAATAGTATTATATAATCTTAGAACATGTGGGCATAGGTGAAATATTTTCCATGCTGCTTGCCCGCATCATTTCCTTGACTTTTGCGAAGACGTATCTGTGCCAGTCGTCTTCACAGTCTAAATATTGCGCTGGGTGCCGCTGGGTATCTGCCGGAAGGCATCGACTACAGAGGAGAGTAGGATTGACCAATGGCAAGGGTCAACAGCCAGTATCGTGATGACCGTATTGGTTTTGGGAGAACAAGGTTGCAGCTTCGCAATCCAGCAGTATTCTGTGGAAGGAGCATGTGGCTTTATGACTGTGCATATTGGCACCTCCATGACGGAGACATCGTTACTGCTTTTAGAAAAACCTTTATTCTTATTTTTTATCTCTTGACATGTTGAATGCTTTAAAGCTGGTGTATCCTAGGCTGCAAAGATATGGATCTCTCATGCATAATGTAACAAATTAACTCACTGCCACAGCTAACTCCACTCACTGTCCTTAGCTAGCAGATTTGAGCGGTTTTACTATGCTGCCCTTTGACCTTTTCATGCGAGATGACATTTGAACTTCCTTTTGACATTGATCTGGCCTCAGATTTGTCGGGGTTCACTCTTATTCTGCTTATTCGCTGTCCGGACTTTGTTTGGGATTAACTCTCATCAGGTCCGGACCTGCCCATTAGCCCTGATGGCTCAAACACTATGCAGAGAGTAGGGTTAATTATGGAATATGTGTCTCGTGGGGTAATTTGGTGAAGGACACGGTGATGGGGAGCCAAGAGGAGGCTGCACCGGATCTGCTGTCTAACAGCTTGTCACCTCTCGCCCATCCCCGGAACGATGGCTTCCTCCCTCGCTCTGCCAGAGGGAGCTTCTCCGCTTCCTGCGACAGTCAATAAGAAGTCCTACGGCAGATTAATCTAGCCTGCAGAAGAGGCTGATTTTTGAAGACGTATGCGTTTTTTTTTCTTTTTTTTTGGTAATTGTTTAGCGAGTCAGAGCTATTGATTTTTAACGTGGAAAGGGCAGCTATGGCGGAGGTCAGGTCGTGGGGGAATAGCGGTACTTGAATAAATAAATGAAACAAATAGGGAAGACAAGCAGAAAACTCTAAATGCTAATGTCTGGCCTGGAAACGGCAGAAGCAGCTAAATTCACCCCCTTCTCTCACCTGCTGGTCTATAACTCCCAAAATCTATGATGAAAGTTGCTAATGTAGGATAGAATCCACATTGCGACAGACTGAGGAGGAATCCTCCATGGATCCACAAGGCTCCTTCTTGATCTTCAGCTGTGAATCAGTGTGAACCTGGCGATCAAACACGCCAGCACCAAATTAACCTGCATACAACAAATCTGGCAGGATCTGATTATCGCCGAATGCCACAGGGCAGAGATTTAACTCCCCTTCGTAAGCTGGCCCGTGGGGTTTTTGTTTTTTAAGGCATACCTTCCTGTTTTCCATCCTTCACTTCTCAGAGGATTCAGGCCACATCAATGTTGTATGAGTGTCTGTTCCGGGCTCGGCTCGCCACGCCGGTGTTTTATGTCCCGGAGATGGTGGGACCTCGAGATAAGGAGAACACCGGCTTTGCAAACAATCCGCATTTTTCATTCACAGTTTCTTCCCAGACGTCACTCCCATACACGGTGGTTCTCATGCCCCTTGTAGTTCTGTCCACCTTTGGACTGTTTTAAGTTTTTTTTTTTCTAATGATTTTATCCCACCGCCCCCCTGCCCCCTGCTGTCCACCAGAACACCTGCACCCTCTTGATTCGTCAATGCCCCCATCTCTGGCGACCTTGGCGACATCACATGCCAGCCTCCACCTCCGGTTCCCCCCTCTTCGTCAAACCCACCTCCCTCTTCCCGTCACTCGGCCCGTTGCGAGGCACCGACCGCCGAGCGAGTAACTGGTCCCCTAACAAGACCTGCCACCACGGACAAACGGCCTTATAAAAAACGTAATTATGTTGGTTTTTGTGAGTTACGGCAGTCAGCAGTCCATGCAGACAAGCTGATTGAGCTGTATGAAGCCACGGGGGTGGAGGGGGGGGGGGGACTGCGATAAAGGCATCATCAGCAGCTGTTTTAATGCGTTCATGGGGATATCAAGTTCATTTTGGGAGTTGTGGGGCGGCACTCATAACACTTTGGCCAATAAGAGAGATTTCATTAAACACTAATCAATATCCACCTTGCGTGAACTGGAACAGCACACAACCATCGCTATGGCGCTTGGGACTCGGGACCCGTGTCATCAGCAGAACGCTCGTCTCCAGTGACGGCGAGGACCTCGCGCTTTGGAAATTCGCAGCCGCCCCCCCCCCCACCCCCCAGGAGGAAGGGAATCGCGCAGCCTTGGCTGTGGAAACTCTGCCAAGTGACACACCCAAACCCACACCTTTAATTACGTGCAATTTTCCAGGCGCACTTTTCCCTTGAACCGTGCGGTTATGTTCCGACTGAGGGCCGCCATACATAGTGCCATATGGTGGTGGGGGGTGGGGGACAACACTAACTGAAGGCGGTCAGCACTTTCAGCCAATCAGGGGGAGAGGGCAGCATGAGCCTCAGCTGGCCAATTCTCCCTATGGAACATCTGCAATTAAGGAGAATCTTAATTAAGGCCTGCTCTGTGGTAACACTGAACATGTCATACTGGGACCTCTTATAGCGGTTATTAAAACAGTGCCGCGCTACCTGAAATGACCTCCATGTTCATCACTAGAGGCACTGTGTCGCCGCTCTGCAGGTGAGGAGGTGAAAGCACACCCTGCACACCTGTGATAGTGGGGAAGAGTGATTTCATGAAAAACCGAACTGAATACGGACTGAATGTTGCGATGTGGCTGTACACCTTCAGGGGTGTAGGTTTAATTCCTGTGTTAAGGCTGTGTTTAGGTGCCTCCTCCTAAACATGGTTCCACATAATGCCCGTATTTGGCTCTCTGTATTCCACTGCCATTTTATCCAAAGTGTGCCCTGTCCTGTGAGTTAGATAAGAGGTTATAGAAATTATACGAGTGAGCATGAATGCTGCTACTTTACCAAGCTGAACCTTTCTGAAGAAGCAAGTAGCTGTAAGCTCACAATACACACAACAATATTAAAGGAGGCCCAGTAATGCGTGCATTAACCAATTTTTTCCATGGCAACGGAATGTTCAGAGTTCACGAATATGTATTTAATATTAGCTATGCATCTGGGTTTACATGCATTGTGAGTATAAACAGACAGACAGACAGACACACACACAAAGACACACACAGACAGACAGGAGTTATTTAATTAGCAAAATAAAAATGCTTCAGGTTCAGCGCACCATTTTCACAAGTAACAGAAACAGGCAAGAAGAAATCCAGTTCAGGCATAAATATAAACACCGTCAAACTGAGCCCACCTCTTCAGCAACTCCTCTTACTCACACCTAAGGAGCCCACACTAAGGTGAGTCACTATGTACGCAGAAAATGGGCAGAGTAATGAATTAGTAATAAATATTATACACACCTCTGTTGTCCTTTCTCACCCACTTTGGGTAGAATGTACGTCTGACTTTAAATGATTTGATTAGCATCTTTATAAGCATAATGATCGTGTCTCGGATCCCATCAACTAATTTATTACTTTGCTAAAAAAAAAAATATGTGAAATTTCTCATTGTGGCAGTGCTTATTTTATCAGTGTGGGATTTCAGCTTTTTTTTTAACTTCATGGCAGATGCCATGACCTTGAGCACAACAGAGGTGTTTTAAAGACCCAGGTTATCCACTGTCCCTCCAGCAGGAAAACGCGACTGCCCGTCTCCCCCACCCCCGCCCCCACACCTGCCTTCTTTTCTGTGGCCGTCCACGCCTTATAATTAAACGGCACGGCGACGCTGCCTTTCCACCAATGTCGCGCTGCAGGCGCGTCGCGGTAATGAATGGTTGCGGCCCATGTTGCTCCGTATCCGTTACCGTGGAGAAACGCTGTGCCTGGCGACCTCAGCCCCGGGGGCGCGGGAAGATGACTCACTGCTGGGTAAGATCATTTTCTCTGGATTATGATAAAGCAACTACCCGTGGAGACGGAGTCTGGCTCAGCTGTTATTGATAAGGGGAACAAGTCACCCAGTGATGGCGATTCCTGGTTTCCTGGCCTGCGTCATTATTGAATAAAATGTAAAGTCCAGGCAACAAACAACTAAATAAATAAAACAGAGGATTGTATTAGCTGCCTCTAGCTTTTTATTTTAATTTAAAAAAGCAAATGTAAACATTCTACCATGTTTATATTAAACACACCTCACTGAAAAGGACTTTCAAATTCAGCTAGCCTTCACCACACTGATTTCATTACCATACATAATTCAGCATTACTAGTAAATATTTGATTAGTATAGAAACTAATTTGTCACAATGTTAAAAAATAGCTACCATATCTGACAGAAAAGAGGAATACTGTTTAAGCTTGATCTACATTTAAGTCTAGTGAAATTAAAAGATGATAATTGTGTCTTTAACGTCACGCCATTGGCTGTTGGCGGGGGCTGAATCGATATACTGAGAAGGATAGAGTTTACGATCAATTGGGACGTCAATACGGCTTTAATATGAGCAACCCTGCTTCCAAGGCTTGTCGTAGAAAGGGAGAGAGTCTTTTCTCTTTTGCTTTCATATCACAGAGGGATTTTGAAGACATGTAGCAGCTATTAGTGTTTACTGTTGGGAGGCGCGTGACTGGGGAAGGAAGGCGCAGCACTCCTCGTGTCTGTCAGACTCTAGAGAATACTCTGCGTCTTTCTAACAAGTCGCTCATGCAGCTGTGCTGGACTCCCTTTTGCGACGCATCTCGTGCCGACAGGAAGTTGAAAATGTTTTGATGGTGAGAGGCATTGATCGTCAAGGGATCGTGAATGGGTGACACCGATGGTCCTCGGACACAAGGAATCGCAACAGGAATTAACGTTACTTTAGCATTATTAAGTGTACGTGCAAACATCCATGGTATAAAATTATGTTTAGCAATACACAAAATGGGCAGAAATTTCAGGCAAAATTTGGGGAATATGGGTCACTGGAAAACAAAGATCGCTTTGTGTCACTGATTTATTTAAAAACTGAACTAATTTGAAGGTGTACTCAGAAATTTCACGTGAACTTTAAACTTATTTAGAGTGAAAACAAACAAATGGAAAAACAGCATCACCATACAAAGCTGTATTCGCCTTTCTCCAGCCTATATGTTACTGGATCTTATTATGTATGAAGAGGAAATAAAAAAAAAAACTACAGATGGTATATAGACCTTTTTTTTCTCCTCTGAGATGATTCACTTAACAGATAAAGTCTCACATCTCACATAACAAGCGGGGACAAAGTGGACATAAATGAGAAAAATAGCATTTTTCTAATAAGTGATATTTATATCACCTCTCACCCACCTGGGAGAGAGACTGCAGAGTCAGTAGGGCCTGTTCCCTCGCATACCGGTGCCAGAAGAAAGCCCCACCGGATACATCTCCCCCCCCATACACCCGCCCTGCTACCTGCTGACTGAAGAACACGTTGCTACAAGATAAGAGAAGGCTGACCCCCCCAGGGGGAGTGCAGCAGCGGGCGGGTAGGGAAGGGGGGGGGGGGGTTAAAACACTGCTTTGTTTTTATTTCTGTTCTATTTTATAAGTCGTGGCATCGGATTAAAAAAATAAAGGAAAACAGGCTCATTGTGTACCTGAGAGCTATAGCTAGAGAGCAGCCCTGAGTCTCAGCTCGCAGGCTTAGGAGGACAGCAGGCCTGAGTCTCAGCTTACAGGCTTAGGTGGAGAGCAGCCCTGAGTCTCAGCTCGCAGGCTTAGGAGGACAGAAGGCCTGAGTCTCAGCTCGCAGGCTTAGGAGGACAGAAGGCCTGAGTCTCAGCTCGCAGTCTTAGGTGGAGAGCAGCCCTGAGTCTCAGCTCGCAGGCTTAGCTGGAGAGCAGCCCTGAGTCTCAGCTCGCAGGCTTAGGAGGACAGAAGGCCTGAGTCTCAGCTCACAGGCTTAGGAGGACTGAAGGCCTGAGTCTCAGCTTGCAGGCTTAGGAGGACAGAAGGCCTGAGTCTCAGCTCGCAGGCTTAGGAGGACAGCAGACCTGAGTCTCAGCTCTCAGGGTTAGGAGGACAGCAGCCCTGAGTCTCAGCTCGCAGGCTTAGGAGGACAGCAGCCCTGAGTCTCAGCTCGCAGGCTTAGGTGGAGAGCAGCCCTGAGTCTCAGCTCGCAGGCTTAGGTGGAGAGCAGCCCTGAGTCTCAGCTCTCAGGCTTACTGGGACGGTAGCAAGTAGCACCCATAATCAAAAGGTACCAAGTGGGGCCCCTGTGCTGCTGCCTAACCC
>JAODJW010000015.1:10391895-10427173 GCA_026777045.1 Hyperopisus bebe
TGCCCCGCCCCCCCCCCCCCCCATTTTGATCCTGAAACCCCCTTGGTCCGGGCTAAATGGTGCCAGAACCTGCAGACTTTATTTTGTTGTTTTTTTTTTTTTCCCCTTCGGCCCGAGATAGCATGTCAAAGGCGATTACAGCTTCAGCCTGAGATGATTCCAGATTGGAGCACAGACCTGTCACGCAGCGATCGATAGGGGGAGTCAGGGTGGAAAGGTTGTTCCTGTAATCACACTAGCGCCATGCTGCCAAAAAGGTAAATAGCTTTGTCTCGGGATGACACACGTATGTGCGTGAAAGGCAAAGACCAAAGACGCTCAAGTGGAAGTGACAGTCAGGCATCCGGGTCCCGTTGTAAACCCCGAATCCCATTCCCAGAACCACAGAGACAACAAGCTCAGGACCAGAAGACAAGGATATGCCATATACTAATACACCACACTAGTAACATATTAGTAAGCAAAACACAGGTAATGGTTAACTATAAGTAATGGGTTTCACTTATAGAGGGGGCACAAATAATGTAGTAGTGCATTCTTATCTAAGTTTGTTACATACTGATCTCATGTTTGTTCACCATTAATCAATTATGATGGTTCATGTATTTCATACAGGAACTATATCTGTTCATGATTTGTTCTTGAGTAGTAACTGAGTAACTAATTTATTCGTGCCCCCTTAAGTAGTGTCATTAACAAAAACACGTGTGTTTTATGTCTTTTTATTCACTTTATTACTTGATTTGTTAAAAATTAGCAGTTGCATCTCATCTACTCAAAGTTCCGATGGGGCTACGCTACGATGGGGCTACACAATATAGCGAGTTTCTTCCGCATGAAATTATCAGGTTTTTTCACAGCAGTAAGTGTAAGGACCCTTAAAGGTCATCATTCCATCATGATTCTTACACATTTTGTGGGATATATTTCATGGAGACTAACATCTTCATGAAATTCACTTGTGATTTGTTAATATTTGATTCACGCTCCTCCTTGCAATCGGCATAGATTTAAAGGGTAAAAATGAATCTTCACAACTGAATCTTTAAAGAGTTGCCTGTTGAAATACTCAAGTCAGGCAGCAGCAAAGAGGAGAACAAAATCAAGACAAGATATAAGACCTGCTAGGTTTGATCGTGGAAAGCCAAACTGGAAAATAAAACTGAAAAATAATGGACTTGGAAATCATAAGAACAGCCCAATTTCAGAAGTCCACAATTTCAATACATTTTCCTAGGTTGTACATTTTTTATGTGCAAATTTCCATAATGTGCAGTGCCATTATACTAATGAATGAATGAATGTTACATTTATTTAGCACTTTTCAAGACACCCAAAGCACAGAACCACTGGGAAGCCACTTGAACCACCACCACTGCGTAGCCCCCACCTGGATGATGTGACGGCAGCCATTCTTTACCAGTAAGCTCACCATACAGTAGCTAAGGTGGTGAAGGGGCAAGAGAGTGTTCATCAGTTAGATACAGGGGATGATTAGGAGGTCATATTTCAAAGGGCTACACCAGGTAATTTTAGCCAGGACATCGGGGTACGATGGACTAACCTGTTGGCCACAGTGTCCCCATCACTGCACTGGGATCCACATTGACCACAGGATGGGCTAACCTGTTGGCCACAGTGTCCCCATCACTGCACTGGGACACTGGGATCCACACAGTCCACAGGATGGGTTAACCTGTTGGCCACACCAACACACCACAGCAATCCATCTTTCCTAGTTGGTCTCCCATCCAAGTACTGGCCAGACCCAAATCAGCTTAGCGTAGGAATTATCTAGTCTGAACTGCAGGTGGTATGCTTTATACAATTATCATGTCTATAAGTTTCTATAGTTAATGCTGTCAACGGGAAATACAAGCTACTATCCATATGACCTTGCTAATTCTGTATCACCTTATACAAGAGATAAACTTTACTGAACTTTTAAAAAAAGATGCAGACAAGGACTTATATAATATTACATAAAAAAGACAAATCACAAATCCTTTCATGTAACTGTACTTAATGATAACTCTGCCCGAAGGATAGATTTGCATAAAGGCCTCATATAAACCTTAATAATAATAAAAAAGCAAAACAGTGCACAGATCCATAAGAAAATATGAGCTAAACTTACTGGTGGAAACATTCATAGAAACAGATCTATTGTTTGCAGAGCGAAATGTGGCTAAAATCACTCGACAGGACAGGGCTGTGCAATTATGCTAAAATCCTGACTTTCAGTTTTGGTTTTATCGTTCATCAAGCATTATTTAAATATTGCCATTAATACAGGTAGCTAGTGTACTGAAGTAGCTAAATTTTGTGTGTCACTCAAAATGCGCCACAGGACTCCACCTAAGGCATAAACCAAGAATCTTACGTGTTATAAGCCTCCATCCTTAATGACTGGCTGTACTGAGCTATCTCCTTTCTTTCTTAACACCATACTCACTGACGTGATAACAATCTTAACCTTTCCAAGACCCCTACCCCTCCATCACAGTTTCTGTGGTTCAAAAGCAAACTGATTGAAGAACTTTAGACCATCTGTTTACTTCTAGTGTTAATTAGTATAAAAGGTGAGGGGGTCTTTTCAGGAAAGCTAAAATCTCGTGTACTGTTTTTTGATTACAAGCTTTAATCATAGTTTAGGAGCAGTCAAGTGATGCCATATTAGCATAACAGACGCCAGATCGGGCTCCACAATAGCAGTTAGAATGCTGCAGTTACCTGAAATGACTAATTACCTTTGCACTGCTTTT
Organism: Hyperopisus bebe; assembly: GCA_026777045.1. Lineage (NCBI taxonomy): Eukaryota > Metazoa > Chordata > Actinopteri > Osteoglossiformes > Mormyridae > Hyperopisus > Hyperopisus bebe. Next base: position 10,394,661 of record JAODJW010000015.1, read on the forward strand.
TTCCCCAATCATGTCAAAATAAGACCCATTTACGAGCATCGCATGTTGGCAATGAAGGAAGTCCCCTGTGAATGAGGCAAAGGGAAGGAGAGCGGAAAGTGACAGCATCGCATGACAGTTCTTTATTCATCTCCTAAGAGATACTGTTTGTGGTCTTTTACAAAAGCACCAGCGATAACACAATGTAGCAATACTCTGTCGCAATCATTTCCTTGCATCAATTTAACTTTTAGCCTTAATCTTAATGAAGTCCATGAATCTAACCATCATTTTACAACGTACCGGCATAGGATTTAAATACAATGAACAAAGTTTAGGTTCGTTATGGAACAGCATAAAATCTTATGTGTAGAAGCTAAATATTGTATTATACACAGCCCTCTCCTGGTATAGCGTTTGATTTGGGAGGAGGAGGCTCACATGAATGACAATGTAAATTATGAGTTATGCTGCCTGGCATTTTCAACTCCTGGCATTCATGGCAAACAGGTCTTGGCAGAGATGCCAGACAAATCCTACCACCTACATTCTTTGGCCTGTGTAATAGGTAAACCTGCTTTCTGATGCAAACAGCCTGTTCCTAGCCGGTTTAAAGCATCACAGAAACAGCCCCCCCCCCCCACCCCACCCCCTGGAAACCTCTCACACGCTACAGTATCTGGAGTTTACAGAGGATGGTGTGATGAACAAAAAACATGCAGTCAGTGGCTTTTCTGCGGCTGAAAACACCTTCTAATGAGAGGAAAAATACCATCTCAGTACAGCTAATCCATTCTTGAAATGACTGTGGAGGCAAAAATGGGTTCTACGCTGTACTAGATGGGCGTATATATTATAAAATGGCCACTGAGTGAATATTGAGTTGGCAGAAGATAAGTCTCAGTGGTGACAAAAATATTACATTTTCAAACTGTGCAGAAGAAGATAATGGTGAACTACTTCTCTGTACTACAAGAAAAGACCTTAATGATGGACACACCCAGGCGAATAACAATAAAGTGCTGGACAAGGGACCCCTCAGGTCAGAAGGTGCTTAATATTCTACTGAGGAAGAGCAAAGGATTCTTTGGTGTAAAGCTGGAGGACACAGCTGGATGGGAGTCTTTCAGGCATTCACGTATCGACGTTTCCGTGTGGGAATGGAAAATATGAAGCTGCTAAGAAAGAATAATTCCTGGGACATGGAAAGTATAGAGCAAGCACCCAGGGCAGCTGGATGTGGTAAAGACAGAAGTGGTTCACTTACAGCTGGACACTGTAGACATTAGCGAACTTAATGGACTGGATTGGGACACTTTCAGCCAGGCGAACACACAATTTACTGCTCAGGAAATGGACAACAAAGGGGAAATGGTGTGCCTGTCACAGTTATGAAGGGCAGCGGGGACACTGTAACTGAATACCTTGTTATGAACTTTATGACCGATATCAAAAAACAGAGAAAGAGAAGCCAGAATCAGGAAGAATCCCTTAAATCTACTCATTCGCGAATTCTAAACGAAAAACTACCAAGGAATACAAAGAACGATATTTCAACAGCATCTGCACAGTGAAAAAGAAAATAAATGTGAAAAAACAAAGAGGTATTTTCCAGATCTGCTTCATTAATAAAGAGTGCCAGCTTTGATTGGGTATGAAGGACCCAATAGGAGCAGCAGTAGGAGCAGAGAAGCAAGATGAAACAGATATGGAAGGAATGCACAGAAAATCTATAGAGCAGCATTTCCCAGTCCATTCTTCGGCACCCACATTCGATCCATGTTTTTGCTCGTTCCATGCTCCCTGCCAGACAGTCCACATTTTTGCTCCCTCTGAAAACTTCCAATAGGAGCAAAAGCATGGACTGTCTATGGGTCCCTGAGTACCAGATTGGGAAGAACCAAGAGATATTTAATAAGGTCACATATGTGGAACTTCCAATGAAAAAGGAGGCCAAATTATCCTTGAGATGATGCTGAAAAGGAAGGACATCGTGACAGATGCCCAAATGAAGTAGCAAGAGCAGCTGAATAAGAATCAATGTTGATTAAATTGAGAATAAATTCTGAATAAATGTCCACTAAATTATCCCAACAAACTTGGAAAACAACTCAGTGGCCTACAGATTGGAAGTGATTGGTTGGAAATCCAATGGCAAAACGGTACAGTTTTCTTCACATCATATTAGTATGCTAAAGGTGGTTTAATATTGACGGGAAAAAAGCAGGATTAAGGTGAGGCAAAGGAGCAAGATACATCACTGTGCTCATGGGAGTTTTACTTATGCAAAAATGTTCTGAGGGCAGAAGAAAAAAAAGATTGGTTCAGACAGATAACCAATCAGATTGTAGAGGAGGTGGGTCTAAGCAACTAGAGGAGGCTGGACCAACCAATCAGATGTTTTGGTCCCACCCATTCTAGTTGCTTGCCACACTATGGCAGGGTTATTCAAATCATGGTCCTCAATGTCCGAGCCCTACTGACTTTCCAGCCTTCCTTTACCTGGAAACTAGGTGTGAATCCTCTGACCTATCAAAAACAGTAATTATTAAACTAAGTACATGGAAAAACTGAAAACATGGCCTGGATTTGGAATCAAGGTCCAGATTTGAAGAGGCCTGGACTATTGAATATTTAAAATGGGTGAACCAGAGTATGTTCCTTATGAAGAACCCTTTCTGTGAGAAAAAAGTTCTCAGTCAGAGAAACTAAATGTTTCTGGATTAATAAAGAAGACGCCTACGTCGGAAGAAAGCTGACCATCAACAAAAAAGGATCCAACTGTCAAGAAATACATGGCAGACTGACATTTGGCAGAGCTGCAATGAAGGACTGAGGGGGAAAAAAGGCTGATGTATCCCAAAGAACAAAGACCAGATTTGTTCAGAATGTGGTATTTTCAGCAACTCTTTACGGATATGAAAGCTGGAGAATGAAAGAAGCAGAACAGGAAGTGTATCGATGCCTTTGAACTTTGGTTCTGACAAAAAAAATCCTGATTGAAGTAGTCTTATTTGCGATATATTATGAGAAGTGCCAGTGCATTTAATATACCATATTAAAAGTTATACCATGTTATGCTAATGTAATGTTAAAGTTAGAAGAGGAGGAGAAGGATCATTTATGAGATGGATGAACACAATCATCACGACAATAAGCGTGCCATTTAGAAGCCTGAAGACCCTGACAGAAGACATGAAGTTCTGGAGTAATAGTCTACATGTTCACAAGGTGTCTATATTGTCTATACTGACTTGACAGAACCTAATAATATTATTATATGCAAGGGATGTTCTTGACCTTCAGTTTGACAGCCATTTTAACCTTTCTCGGAGGCAATGTTATTTTTATTCTTTGCTTATTGAAAATATAAAAGCACATCAAAACGTAACGAGGAAGTTCTTAGCCCTGCTAGCACATGCCACACTGCCGCCAGCCGCTAGCATTGCGCAGTCGCTCATTAACGTACACTGCTAATGTAAGGTGAGGTCGCGGGATCTTTGAATCCACTTCATCTGGGCTGTTGAGCAGCAACAAAACAATTACTACAAACATGCGACACGGGGGAGCGGGAGGCTTATAATTAGACTCGGTAATTAAATTGAACTTTGTTGCTAGTTGATGAAACCTATAAAAATATCAGATGAGCCTGATCTATTACAGCGCATTGCCTCATCTGAGTAAGAGCCTACTTTTTTTATAGCGTTCATGTAACATTGATGCATATTATGACACATAACCATTGGCATGTATTGGTGTAAGTCCCAGGAGATGCATTGTTGTGGATCTTGTGCTATAGGGTCATCGTGTCATGTCCTCTAGGTTACCTTTGGGCTGTAGTTACTTATGCAGTAAACAAACAGTGTTGTTCAAAGCAATAGCAAATGTGTGAATATGTGCCAGTGCTCTCTGGAGACTTACATCCTCAAGGTGTGTCGTGACACAAATGCAGAACCAAGTTTTTGAATAAGACTCATTAGAGCCCTGCTGAAGCCCGGTGCGTGTAGGTCTTGCTAATGCGCGACCAGCTGCCCTGCGCTAACCCTCTTAGCCGCAGAATGTAACAACTTGATCGCCACACGCCATAATTATTAATTGGCCCGATTTTCAATTTCGGACCGAGCGCCACGGGCCATGAATCAACAGACCTGGCTGCGTGAAGTTCTCCTGACCGAGTTTCCTTGAGATTTTCCATCATTGCCGTGTTTGTGTTCCCTTTACGATGTGCAGGAGAGTTGGAATAACAGGCTTGCGTTCTCATCCCTAACTAAATTGATTGCGGATTGTGCAGGCCATTTTTGCATTATCACTTGCAGCTCTAATTTTACATGCATTTTTGCAGGGCCGCAATGAACTGAAGAACGAACGCCATATTGCATTTTGAACCGCTAAACACGCAAATGAACACAATTAAACTCAATACCACTGGTTTCTCAATAGGTACCCAGTTTTCCCTAGTTTTCTTTAAGAGGTTCTCAATCAAGAGTCAGATTAAACCAATTAAAACTGTACAGTGCCCCTGATGGTGCTTTTGTACAATTCAAACACGCAAAAAACTTTCCATTTTGACCTTTCTTCTGGCCAAGAAGCGTCAAGCAACATATTTATATTATTACTTTTTAAATGATTTCTATTTTCTTGCTTGCAGGAATGCACCATAAGAAATTAACTGAAAATCAGTTCCAGTTTTGTGTCTTATTGTGTGTGCAGTCTTTAGTCTCCATGGGCTACTTATAAACCTCAATAAGCAACGTCTGCCACGCTAATGATGCAGTCTGCAGTTCATTCACCTGTGAGCCTTGTCACATTTTGGCTAGATGTGTCACATATGACCCAAAGTCAGTGTATTCTGATGCCAATACAATGTTTTCCAACATTTCTGTAAAAAAATAAATTAATAAAAAAAAATAGTTTTATGCAAAATAAATGAATTGGGCCTGCAAACAATGTTTATTTTCCCATTACTACTATTAAAATATAGGTGATAAAATGACACACTTATGTCCAGCAAACATTCACTGGCAAATATCTCCAGAATTTTAAAAAACAAAATATCAATAACCCAAGAGAGCTAGTGATCATGAGAAATGTACACATTTATCTCAATAGTCTATGTCTTCTTAGTTTAGATGATTAAATCCCAAAATACAGTCGTACCTCAGTAATCAAACTCATTATAACTCGAATTTCTTAAAAGTCGAACCAACCAGTTTGAAAAAAAAAATGACCTAGAACTCAGTCTGAATCTCAGAAGTCGAACCGTGAACATCGACCTAAGATAACTTGTATGCGTGGGGAAATGAGTCACGCGGCACGTCTCTCAGCGGAAACAAAGGGTAACGCTTCAGTCTCAGCCTCGCATTCGCTGTGATAGCATCGTTTGTTGGTGATAGTGCTTTTTTAATTGAAAATATATACAATACACTGTAATACACTGTACTTTATATCATTTTGGTAGCCATTGCTCAACAAAAAGTTACACGATACAAACCAAGAGATATGTTACATCCTAAAAGCTTGCGATTTACAAACAAATTAATGAATACAGAGTAATAATAAAATAAACAATGGACCGCATGGCATAGTCTAGTGTTGGCACAGTGTTGGGGCATGGCTTGGGGTAGTGTTGGGGTACATTCCTTATCGTTTTGGAAGCCATTAAGAAAAAAATGCTACGCACGTCGTACAGTGTTGGTGCAGTGTTTGCGAGAAATTGCGAAAATGTATTTAGTATATGCTCTTCTTGTTTTGTCCTGTTCATTTTGTGTTTAAATGCTTAAAAAAAAAAAAAAAAAACATATTTAGGTGTAAGTTTTTGGAGCCGGGAACCAATTAATTGGTTTTCCATTATTTCTTATGGGGAAAATTTGATCAGAACTCGAACTTTTAAGGATTCGAACCCAAGTTCTGAATGGATTAAGTTCGAGTTCTGAGGTACCACTGTATATGTATTTTTAAAACAAAAGCATTATTTATTTTCAGTGGAATTAGTACAGGGGTGTCCAATCCTACCTGCAAAGGGCCGGTGTGTGTGCGGGTTTTCGCTGCAACTCCTTAATTAGATTACTAATTAGAGGACTGATTGGCTGAAGAGTCCTAACACCTGGGTTTGAACAGCTGACCTAAAGGTATCCCCAAAAACCTGTGTACACACCGGCCCTTTGTGGATAAGTTTGGCCACCGCTGAATTACTACCTTGTCACATTCTGCTTTTTGTGAGCTATGATGATAATATTTTCTTTAATTTTGTTTGGTCTTTATGTGGCAGAACACATATTTTGAAATATTAATAATCTGTCCAGTACCCAGAACACATTATTACACTTTCATTTGTCTCAATTTTCAATTTTTACTCAGCTCTTCAGGTCAATGAAATCAGATCTTATTTTGTGACAAAGCAGGAAGAACTCAAAGGCATGACAGCACTTTCTAAGACCAATTGGTCCACGTCCTTGAAGACACTGAGTTGTTGTCACAGAAGGTACAGTACGCTTCCGAAGTGTCTAGTCATAGGTTACGTGTTGCCTACTGCTGTTATTGCTATTATTCAGTGAACCGGCATAAGCTCATGTGCGTCGCAAGCAGCTTTTTTATAATTTCTCGTAACATTTTCTGCTGGCATTGTGATTCAAAGTTCAATTATGTGCTTCATGAAAAGAAAAGAAAAAAAATGTTGATGGGCAGATCATTTTTCAGAGACTACTCTCCCATTTTTCAGTCAGGCTCACTTCTGTCAAGGTCAATTCCATTAGTTTACATCATTACTTCATTCCCTACAATTTCTCTACAAATTACCTGCCCCATCTATTTATTAATAAGGGATGGACTCCCAGCATGCATCAGGCAAATGCAGGTTCATTTAATTTTTATACTTTGATTTCCTAAAAGCTAGACTGGTCTAAAGTTCACATATTTGGGTTACATAATTGAATCTCTTGGTTACGTAATATTTTTCGATATTCTGTGTTTGTTCTGTTTCAGACTGGGTAGGCTTTTTCTTCACAATGTTTGCCTTCACTTTGTAGTCCATTATCAGGGCCTGGGAATGGAATTAGGTAAGTGTTTCACTTTTCTGTAACAGTAATTGAAAAAGAAAAATAACTATGAATATGCTCTATGCTGCATCTTTTTGAGCGTTCCTGAAATCTGCCAGTGTGATTTCTTCATACACTTTTCTTAGATTGGCATACCATAATATTATTCATGTTACTGGAAATTGTTCAATGCATAATAGTACTGCGAGTAGGATGGAAAAGCAGAACGATCTGATTCCAGCACTAGACATGTAGCAGCAAAGTGATGCTCTCTGCCTGATTCTTGTCTCCATCTGACATGCCTCTGTTAGTGTTTTGTTAATTCAACATTCTTTTTGTGCTTACTTGTGTTCTGCCGGTTCTATTCCATCCACCCAGTCAACATCATCATTCCCTTTCTACCACTGAAAGAAAAATCATTACCCAAATAAACTTGTCATTTGCCCTGTGTCGTGTAACTCAGTTAACCCTCATGACTCTAAATGTTCATGCAACGACAGGGGTACCTCAGTTCTCGAACTTATTAGAACTCAAATTTCTTAAAAGTCGAACCAACCAATTCCAAAAAAAATACCTAGAACTCGATCTGAATCTCAGAAGTCAAACCATGAACACCAACCTAAGATAACTTGTACATGCGGGGAAATGAGTCACGCGGCACGTCTCTCGGCGGAAACAAAGGGTAACGCTTCAGTCTCAGCCTCGCATTCGCTGTGATAGCACCATGCATCTTTACACTAGCTGAATACATATATTTACACAGTAAAAATACATTTAGACAATGATAGACAGTAACAGTAATAATAAAATTTTATATAATAAAATACATTTAAAAATAAAGATTTCTTATAAATTTTTTTAATATCATTAATAATAAACCATTAATACATTTAATTATCATATTGTCGTGCAGAGCGGGCAGGACGCATTGTTTTTTTTAACTTTACACATTGTTTGGATACATTTATTTTATTACTTTACAAATTACTGTTTTGATAAATGTGCTTAGATGTGTTTAGTACAGTATATGGTCTTCTTGTTTTATCCGGTTCTTTTTGTGTTTAAATGCTAAAAAAAAACCATATTTAGCTGTAATTTTTTTTCAATTAATTGGTTTTTCATTATTTATTATGGGGAAAATTCAATCACAACTCAAACTTTTTAGGATTCGATCCGGAGTTCTGAACGGATTAAGTTCGAGTTCTGAGGTACCACTGTACTTTGTTTCTAAAAAATAAAAAAAAATGAGTTGGATGGGGTGCCTTTTATATCAGGAGACACATGCTCACAGAAGCAACGTTTTCTTAACGGGCAAATACACATTTCTGAACTGAGGGAGGTAACGAGAGGAAGCTCTTGTAGAAAAAAGCTGGGTCAGAACATCAACCTACAACCTTGGAGATGTGAGACCACACCACTACTGAACCAAGGTCATGCTTGACTGTCTAGAGTCTCTGCTGCTGGGGCTTCCCAATATTGCAACTGCACCTATAAAACAAACTAATTACCAGGACCATGGATCCATCACCTAAACTAGCATGAAGGTAGAGGACAATAAATATTAAAAGAGAAATTCTTTTAGATACCTTTTATGTGTTTTTATTTATTTATACATTTTGTGTATCTACCCAATCATATATGACAACGTTCTAGATCTGAATGAAGTGTTTGTGTTGAAAATGAAATTGTGTTATATATTTGCTCTCGGATTCTTCACAGACATATCGACTTTTGCAAACCTATAAGACCGCTTATGAGGTCCAGAGCAGCGTGTGGGCGACTGCTTCATCTTTTATGAGCAACTCTCAAAAGCCGTATATATATATATATATATTATTTTAACAATGCTGAGCCCAGCACATTGCAAACAGCCAAAGGGCACCGCTAAGATAATTAGCGCAATGCCATTTTAACTTAATGTTACCCCACTCTTTATGGCAAAAAAATACATTCTGCCATCACTGCAAACCTCTAAATGGGTCCTCTGAAGGATGTCCCTCCCCAGAGAAAGAGCTCCCCGACACCCAAGAGAAATAAACGTCTTGGTTGCCCATGCTGCTGAAGACGTCACCGTGGCAGGAGCTCCGCCGTCTCAGCCTGTCTCCGCGGCGACTGACTCACGGGGGCGTCCTTATTCTACCATACTCATCTCCCACTTATTGGAAAGCACCTAATTGATGGATGAGGACGTTATGGAGCACGGCAGGAGTCGTTATGTCTGTGGTTTTCCTTGAAATGTATCTGTCACGCGGCTCAAAATTGAATAGCCATTTTCGGACCCCGGTCAGAATGCAGAACTGACGGAGGGGGGCCTGAGGATGGGGGATGAATGATTAATGCAGTTTACAGACAGGATACATACCCCCCACCCTCGATGCCCGCGTTCCTGAGGTTCAGCCCGGACAGATCTAATGAAAAAGGACGACGCGTTTTCTGTCTGTCCTTCTGGGCCCTCTCTCGATGAATTCTCTATTGACAAAATGTGCTAATGAAATGTCACCTTGGACAGCCAGCTTAAAAGATGGATGCGCTGTAACTTTTACACTTTAAGTTACCCAACATTCCCTCTGCTTCTTACTTAGAAATTAAACCCTCCACCGTTTATGCGGACGCTTGACGGCCTGATGTAGCTCTCTCTTCAGTGAACGCCCTCCCCCTTCCCCCTAATACTACATTAATGTTACCAACTGCACATTTCCAGTGGGAATCAAAGTTAAAGGTCATTTGTCACTGCAGACACAGCAGGAAGGGGAAAACTCAATGAAAATGCCATTGTTGCATTCCATTAGCCATGGTGTTACCTACACTCGGTGCCCATGGTCTGGAGAAAGAGCTCACGGAGCTCTAAACACTGCAAAACAGAGGGAAATTAATGACATTTGAAAGGGCTGGACACAAACAGGAAGTGAACATGCGAGAGGAATTCAGGACTGTGTCAGAGTAACTGCGTACCCAATGAGCTAGGCTTATTTCACACTTCCACAAAAAGCAGCAACTGATAAATATCAAAATTTGGATTTCCCTAACACTGGGATTCTCTGAATAGTTCTGTTTCATTAGCCCACAGTCTTCTAAAGTTTAAATTATAAAGCATTGTTAAGGCAGAAAAGAAAGAGTGTATTTAGGGTTATTTAGAAAATGACACAGGCGTGTTTTTGTTACAAAAAAACAGCTTGTCTTGGCCTGGCTTGGACGGCGGTCTCCGGAAATGCACATTGTGAATGTAAAAACAAAGCGGCAAAGCCAAAAACCTTAACGAGACAATACCGCTCAACAGAATGTGGTGTGGTGAATCCCTGTTGGGGGGGGGGGGGGGCGCGGGCTGAAGGACTGAGTCATGCGGCGCACATGTAAGCGCTGCACTGTGGATTATAAGCAGCGGGTATCAAACCCATTTGCAAGAATCTGTAAGCCAACTCAGGGACCCCGGCACGAGTTCTTTTGACCTTCCCGTCAAAAACCTGGCCAACAAAAAACAAATGAAGAGTTTAAAAGCAGAAAGAAAAATGAAGGAATGGAAAAAAGGAAGCGGCAGCGTACAAGGAATATGCAAATTGGCTTTGTTTATCATTCTGGAGAAAAACCAAGCTTGGCAAACACACGTCGTTATGCTTTTGTGGCAGACCATTTTATTCGTTTACAAACTGCTCCCTCGCTTTAATTGCAGTCATTTACATTCAGTGGGAGAAGGAGCCATATAATAATTTGACATTTTTATTATTTCCAAGCATCACGGCCTTCTTAAAATTGGACATCACACATGCATCCGGGTGCCACGGTTTTAAGACTCAGGAGGGACAGGCAAGCCGTTTGTGAGGAGAAGCGGCAGAGACGGACGGCTGCACTTTGTGCCGCACTGCCGATGACGGCAGAGCCCCGCCCACCCCGGACGATAAGAGTGCTACCCGTGATCTCCGATAAGGATCGCCTATCTTTTCGCCATCAGGGAGGCGCTAACGAGCTGGAAACTCAGACGTTGTTTGTGACCGCGCACCGTCTCCTGATGCTCTGCCGACATGCGTAGTTCGAGACGTGCGCGGTTTACTTGGGACCCAGCGGTAGCCAGCGGCCCAACGACCTCACTGAGGAGCCTACAGGTGGCGTGTCAGATGCTGCGCCGTCCAATTAATCTCTTCTTTACACCTGAGGGGTGAAAATATAGAGCTGACCTGAAACAGGAATATGAGCCACTGCTCAAGGATATACGTTAAACATGGCACTCAACAGGATGTGACGTGTCAGGTTTGCTGAGGGGTTGTTTGACACACTTACACATTAATATTTATATTCAATTACATAATCTCCTGCTGTGGTTTTACTGGTGTTACTGGTACCCCACTGATGTTCTGCATTATTACTTTCTCATGTTTGTTGGGCACAATTAACATCTCCCAAAACACTTTCAATTTACTAACAAACCTTCTTAATTTTGTTTAATTACAAATTTATAAGTTACATATATAAGTTATGCAGTATAAGCACAAAAATGGTCCTTTAGCAGAGAATTGTCAGGGTGATTTGTTAGAATTGCCCTTTGAAATGAGGCCCGCATTCTGATTGCAAACCACTTTACTAGCCTCTGGTTCCCTCACATTTAGGCTCTGCTGGGCACTTAAGTCTGCCCAGCCACGCCCCCCCCCCCCCAGCAAAAAGAGAAAAAATGTATAAAATAAAATGCACATCACTCCGTTTTAACATGGAGGCAGCGGTGACGCCTATCCGGGGTCTAAGGGGGGCTCTTTTGGGCTAATTTCCTCCACAATCCGAGGCTATTATCGCAGCCTGAAGCCCAATAAATAAGAAGCGCTTGTGCGTTGTGAGCCGATCCATATTGATCTGCCCCACTCCCCTCCTCCTATGTTAATGGAGCGTGGGGCCACTGCGTGGCTTTCATCGTGAAGTACAGGTGGCGGGGTGGGGGGGGGGTGGCTTTACAGCTTCCCATTAGGCCTATTAACACCAGCGAGTGCCACGCCCCCCCCGAAACAGCAGATGAAACGCGGCCTGTCATGCTTTTCATAAAGAGCGCCCACCCTGAACGAGGCAGTACACTGGTGATCAGGCTCACTGGATGCAAGCAGTTTAGACAAAACGCCTTTCCAGTGTCAGCCGATCTCTGTATATTCAGCACCTAGCATCCAGGGTTGAGTCACTCGTTGACATTTCTCCCCTGATAGTGACTGCACCATTATTAGCAATAATAAATTATTTTATATATGTGTATATACATATATATAATAAGTTATTTACATATATACAGCCATATGTGTCATGTATGTACATATAGCTTTCATTTACATTTATTTACAAGACACTTTTCCCAAAAGCTAGCGCACGCTATATATATACCACAACCTTCTGGTTAAAGGCAGAGTGTCCTAACCCACCGTACAGAGTGGGTCTGGAGCCTATGTGGGGAAGCACATACAGACAGTATATGCAGTACTGGGCAATACTGCTGCCGTATTATTACTACTATTATTACTACTACTTACTGCTACTGCTATAATAATTACAACAATAATAATAATAATAATAAGAAGAAGAATTATTATTATTCAGTACACAGTATATTATGTATTGTTGTTTGGGGGTTGTTCAGGATGTGACATTTCTTTTAAATTCAGCTCATTAGGGGTCTCATCGATCATTTTATCAATTTCCATATTTTAGAACCGGATCGAATATTCCTAAAAACGTCTCAGTATCCTTATACATCCCGGAGGAAAACGGTGACCCTTGTGATATTCAGCACCTGAATCCTACCTGCATTAATCAAATGGAAAGGAGAGCACCATATTTTATCGATTGTGTCGCTGCGGTGATTCTGAGCCCGTATCAGTTACGTGTTCCTTGTGGGTACTTCCTCCGCTCAGAAGTTTTCAGATAAAGATTTTCTGTGTTATTTCAACGCCAGTACTGGATATAGCACAGCAGGGCTCGTAAAGGTTTCCGTGCCCTTATATCCTTGGATTAAAAAGCATCAGTCATACACCTGCTGTGTTTATGGTATCCCTGAGATTAACTCCCAAGGACAAAATTCTGTACCAGTTGCTCAGATTCTATTGCTTAAAAAGGTGTAGGTTAAAAAGTTAAAAAGGATTAGCCAAAGGTATCTCCACTGGGACTTACAGCTATGCAGAATTTTTATATTTTATAGATTTTTAGACTAATTCTAAAGACACCAAGGAAGGATCAGTTATTTTAAAGGCATCGAGGCAGTAACATGAGGTTTTTCAGAATCAATCCACTTCCATCTGCACAGTCCTCATAGACACATGAAAATGAATGGGTTTAGATTCACTTCCCTGATCCTGTTTCTTATCGTCACAGGCAGTCAATACAAGAAACTCCATTTAAATCTTAGTATTTTATTTCATTATCATTAAACCCATAAAACGGGCATGCTAATGATTTACGGCCTCAGTGTCGTCGGTCTCCTCTCGGAAACGACACGTGAAGTCGCCCATCTAAGGAACCCGCACGCTGATATTGCAGCAAGCAGTCCCATTTTACTGCATCCAGTTCTCAGATGTTTGGCATTAAATTCCGCCCTCGTCCTTCCTGTTTGCGGACTACTCCTCCCTATTTATAACCCGGGGTATAAATTTACCCCCATCCGTCGCCACGACACCCCTTCCTCCAGGTGCAAAGTCAAGAAGTAAGTGCACCTGTATTCGTACACAGGAACCTGGAACAGTAGCAGGTGCCAGTCACATGACCGAGTCAACATTTCTAAGCAGGAGGGTTAGGCAGTAGAAAAGCAGGGATTCAAAGCTACAGCAGCACCAACAGCTCCCAGAACATGGTCAGCCTGTGTCTGCCAAAGCTTTAAAAACCACACAAATATTTACACACATTCATTTATACATATGGATTATAAAAGCTGTACGTTTATGCATATTCATTGTTAGCTATATTATGTAAAATATTTATTGTGTTTATAGATATTTAAATATACTGATAATAGTTAACATATTAACCATGAAGGCCGTGAATAGCATAAACATCAATGCATAAACCTCAGTCTTGAGTCAGGCGTTGTTTTTGATGCGTGGCCCCGTGATTCATTTTAGTTCCATAGCCAATCAGCAGTGTTGTGTTATGTTCAGTTTATATAAGAATTGTAAAATGAAGCCTAAAATCTGCTGGCATTCGTCACACGTTTAGTCAGACTGCAAGTCATGGCCCAGCAACAAATGGATGTGTTTAATGTGACAGCTGGATGGGGAGCCCGCTGTGGAATTCTCACGGACAGTTACATTTCTGATAAACACGTCACACTGCACTCACACTGTACTCACACTGTACTCACACTGCACACCCGTGCCATAAGCACATGCACAACCTCAACATGAATCTCTCTTCTTTTCCATTAAGGGCCAGCGGTCTGCAACCGGGGTCGAATTCATCCACTGAGGTCCTGAAAGGAGAACTCGATCTGTAGCAGCCGGGTCGGTGTCTATAACTTTATAGAACTGTCTAATAAATAATATATGGGCCAGTTCTGAATCAATATCAGAGTATCCAGGCTCTGAATCAAATGCAGGATTCATTGTAGTTAAATAATAGCAATAAGTGGGACTGTACTCTATTAAAAAAATAATTTAAAAAAATATATTATAATAAAATAATAATAATAATAATAATAATAATAATAATAATAATAATAATAATAATAATAATAATAATAATAAATACTAGCAAAGTAAGGTTGATTAACGTCTGCCAGCAATTGAAAAAGAAGGACGCCCATTTTAAACTGTCTTTTTCAAAGGCTTTGGGCACAGAGATTAAAGTAGAGGGACATTAAAACAACCTGCCAGTTTCATCATAAAATTCTTACTTAGGGTGGCATTCTGGTCCCTGTGCAAGTTGCCGTTTGTCAGATGACTCAACGTGTGTTTCCTCGGTAATTAATTGCTGCTTTAATGAGGGTATAAAGCAGCTGTTATTCCTAGAAATATTTTGAATAAAATTTCGATGAGATTACAGCACAATTATGAATAAAAATTCCACAGAAGAATATATATAATTTCTACAAGCAATTGCAAAGATGCAAAAAAAACCTTTTAATAATATCTACAAATTAATCCTAAGATTATTTAGTCAGCAGTTGCAAGAAGCCTAATATTGCACACTGGTCATATTTATGTAGACTTTTTTCTGGAATAAGATATCACAAGGGGCATGCATGTGTGAAAACAAACTTGCTTTACAGAACAAAAATTAAGCATTTTATGATTACCGCTGGAATGGGTCACTGCATTGATAATGCAACCATTGTGTGAATTTCTCTGGAGAAAAACCAGTGGCACTGGTATTGCCTCTAACTGGACATATTCATCATTTCTTTCCACATATTTTCTAATCAAGTTGCATTTCGTTGTGCAAGATTGCAAATGGATCAACACATTGACTAAATTAGTGTCAGTCTGATTTTACACCCCTGACAATATGATGGATTAAGGGCCCATGGCCTTGGTCAGTGCCCCTTTTAATTGGTTTGTCTAAATGTTTTATGAAATCAAGATAAAATTCAATCAGTATTCTGTGCTGCTGACTCATTCTAAAAACGGGGGGACGTTTTGATTAATAACGTGAGACGGGAGTTCTGGGACGAGAGGTGTGCAAAAGGCAGCAACGACTCAAGGTTAAACTATACCGGAGTTGTGCTGGACATCTCAAAGACGCCAAAGCCTGAGAAAGTACGAGGTGCCCTCCTCATGCGCTGCAGAGAAACAGTCAGGCCAGTCAGAGGTTTGATCACGTGGCCTGTGACAGCGCTTTCACAAGCGTACATTCCACATCCCCCCTAAAAGTCCGCATTTTGGTATCACTTCATTCAGCCTGTCGTTTCAGGGATAAACTCGATCAGAGACCAAGCGTGCGCCCTAACGTCTGTGACTTCCGGAACGGATGACACAGCAGCACACAGCAGAAATGGATCCCGGAAATCTGCTTCCTTCGGGCAGAATGAGATTTGTGGTGAATTGAAGATTGACTAGAACCACCTCCTTTGGTTTTAGAAGTTTTGATTTTTTTTTCCTAATGATTTTAAAAATATCCACAGTAAAAAAAAAAAAAAAAAATGAGAAACAGGACGTCCTAATGTGTTGGACTTCAAAGGAGATTTCCGCAGGTATTTCTGTCATACCCGCAAAATCTCAGTTTCAAACAGGAAAGGGTGAAACTATGTGCAGTACATTAATTTGAAGGACAAGCTAATATTGTAATCTTGTAAAGTTTTTTCAAGTGAGACTGAATATGCTCTGGCAATTCAACACAACTGAAGGACGCAGACAAATGTCTATGTGGCCCAAACAAAATGATACAAACCAAAGCTATAAAATAGAGTGAATGGAACTCATTACAGTTAATTACATGAAACTGACCATCTATCCACGAGTTACAATGAATAGCTACTTTAATTGTAAGTGTACTTTTCACTTTACATATAACAAAATGGTCTAATTGAGCTGTCTGAACTTACCCGTTTAAACAAATGGGTGATTAACGGAAAATCTGCCTATAATTATATTTTATTATGTTCTGTAACTGCTTATTAATTGCTTGTAAAGGATGTACATGGTGTTTTCATTCAGATTACAGCTGTGGCCAGAAGTTTTGAGAATGACACAAATATTATTTTTCAAGTCTTCTGCCTCTGTTTTTATGATGGAAATTTGCATGTACTCCAGAATGTTAGGAAGAGTGATCAGATGAATTGCAACTAATTGCAAAGTCCCTCTTTGCCATCAAAATGAAATTAATCCCAAAATCCCATTTCCACTGCATTTCAGTCCTGCCACAAAAGGACCTGCTGACATCGTTTCCGTGATTCTTTCATTAACACAGGTGAGAGTGTTGACAAGGACAAGGCTAGAGATCACTTTGTCATGCTGATTGAGTTAGAATAGCAGACTGGATGCTTTATAAGGAGGGTGGTGCTTGAAATCATTGTTCTTCCTCTGTTAACCATGTTACCTGCATGGAAACACATGCAGTTATTATTGCTTTGCACAAATTGCTTCATAGGCAAGGATATTGCTGCAAGTAAGATTGCACCTAAATCAACTATTTATCAGATCATCAAGAACTTCAAGGAGAGCGGTTCAATTGTTGTGAAGAAGGCTTCAGGGCGCCCAAGAAAGCCCAGCAAGCACCAGGACCATCTCCTAAAGTTGATTCAGCTGCGGGATCAGGGCACCCCCAGTGCAGAGCTTGCTCAGGAATGGCAGCAGGCAGGTGTGAGTGCATCTACATGCACAGTGAGGTGAAGACTTTCAGAGGGCGGCCTGGTGTCAAGAAGGGCAGCAAAGAAGCCACTTCTCTCCAAGAAAAACATCAGGGACAGACTGATATTCTACAAAAGGTACAGGGATTGGACTGCTGAGGACTGGGGTAAAGTCATTTTCTCTGATGAATCCCCTTTCCGATTGTTTGGGGCATCAGGAAAAAAGATTGTCTCAAGAAAAAAAGGTCAGCACTACACCAGTTCTGTGTCATGCCAACAGTAAAGCATCCTGAGACCATCCATGTGTGGGGTTGCGTCTCAGCCAAGGGAGTGGACTTACTCACAGTTTTGCCTGAAAACACAGCTATGAATAAAGAATGGTAGCAAAACATCTTTTGAGAGCAACTTCTCCCAACCATCCAAGAACAGTTTGGTGATGAACAATGCCTTTTCCAGCATGATAGAGCACCATGCCATAAGGCAAAAGTGATAACTAAGCGGCTTAGGGAACAAAACATCGACATTTTGGGTCCATGGCCAGAAAATTCCCCAGACCTTAATCCCATTGAGAACTTGTGGTCAATCCTCAAGAGGCGGGTGGACAAACAAAACCCCACAAATTCTGACAAACTCCAAGCATTGATCATGCAAGAATGGGCTGCCATCAGTCAGGATTTGGCCCCGAAGTTGATTGACGCCAAACTGTAGAGGTCTTGAAAAAGAAGAGCCAACACTGCAAATATTGACTCTTTGCATAAACTTAATGTAATTGTAAATAAACGCCTTTGACACCATAGAAACATCTGATAAAAAGATCCACAAACACTGAAGCAGCAAACTTTGTGAATATTAATATTTGTGTCATTCTCATAATTTTGGCCATGACTATACAGTCCATGAAAAGGGTATGTCATAAGCATAAAATGTACTATTGATATACAGAGTTGGATTAAGAGTATTAAGTGCCTCTGGGCAACAGCACCTAGAAGACGCTCCCAACCTAGGGGCTCAAGAAGTACAGGAATGGTAAAACGCTAGATAGGCTTATCAGTGAGTGTCAAAAGAACAATATACAGTTATACTAAATAAATCCATCTTGCCAGCCATTTTCTGTAACGGCGTGTTCTATTCACGGTCACATGAGGTCCAGAGTCTATCCCATAGGCTTCAGGCACAAAGCAGGGAACAACCCAGGATGGGACACAAACCCGTTGCAGGACACACTCATGCATACACACCAACAGGCAACTGGGTAACTCTAAATAATCTGTACGGGGAAGGGGAAACCAAACTACCCAAACACAGGGAGAACATGCACACTCCACACACATGGAGTGATGGCGGAGATTCGCACCCATGCCCACATGCATAGTATGGGTCAGTTAGCATGCCAAAAAGCCTGTGTTACGTTTGCTTATCTAGCAGATGCTTTTATTCAAAGTGACACACAATTGAGATGCAGGGTCAGACAGTCCCAGAGGCAATTGGGTTTAAGGGCCTTTGCTCAGGCCTCCAATGGTGACATCACTCTGCTGGCTTCTAGATATGAATCGGTGACCTTCTGATTACAGTAGCCTGCACTGGCACCCACCCCTCCCGTTCCTATACCCTTGTGTACAGACAGATCTCCACGTCGCTGGGCATCTGCATACTGTACACATGCTGCAGACCCAGCAGAACAGGCCGGGGACCACGTCTCATGTTAAAGACCCCTGATATTCTGCGATCACATGCATCACCCAAGCACCAAAGGAAACGGCTTTCCACATAAACACTCAGCCTGCATTATTGCTTTGTTTTCTCAAAGGTGTGTGGTAAGGTGTCTGGGGTGGGGGGGGGGGGTGGGTGGAGATGGATATTGCTGCTCTATCACACAAATCCTTTTCAAAACACATTTAGTCCCACGAAATCAAATCATGGGTTCTTTAAAAGAGCAATGAGTTATTTGTCGGGACGGAGTTGTCGAACGATTTTGGAACCCCGGGGGGGAACCTTACAAATGATTAAATTCATCGTCCTTAATTTGAGGAGTGCAGAAAGGTAACACTTTGCAAATATGGTAAATATTGATTTAATGTGGCAGGTGGTAAATAGAGAGGGGAATGTGTTTATATACAGTGCCAATGAGAAGCAGATGCAGGGCTGAGGGCTGGACAGAGGACCACAGACATGGATTTGTGGTTAGCTTACCAGCTTACCTCTGATGCTTCCTAAAAGTGATCCAGTCGATGGATTTAATACCTTCTCAGGAAGGAGAGGCACGACTTAACCCTGACAAGCTTTATATAAAAGTAGATTACTGTTGTTATCCCATCGTGTTATTGTATCTGCTGAGTTTCAAGATTTAAATGATTTTTTAAATAATTTATGTAGTAAATGTAAACACGTGTTTTTCCACTGACATCTTTCATGTTTGATCATGACATTAAATAAAAATGAGAGGACAGTGGAGAAAAAGAGAATGATTTTTGCAGAGTCCACCGGGGCTTTGCAAATCACGGTCCTCAAGGGCCGAGCCCTGCTGATTTTCCAGCCTTCCTTTACTGTGAGCCAGGTGTGAAACCTCTAGCCAATCAGAATCAGTAATTATTAAATGAACTACCTGGCAGAACTGAAAACAAAGCGTGGGTTTGGATTCGAGGGCCAGATTTGAATAGTGGGGGTGTACACGTTTCCATTTTATGCATCATATAATTCAGTGTTTCTAAACCAGCTCTCGGGGACCCCCATAGACCGTCATGTTTATAGTCTCTCCCATTTTCCTGGCAGTTGAGAGGGAGCAAAAATATGAATGTCTGAGAGGACTGGATTTAGAAACACTGATATAATAAAAATATCAACCTCTAAAATTAACTATTTCAATTTTTATAAACTGTGTTCCTTGATTAAGTGTTCTGTACTGCGTTACAGGACCAATTAAAACTCTGGCCTTTGGCAACTGTTTTGGAAAGGAAACGCTTTCGTTTAGTATGACTATGGCGATTTCATGCTGGACTAGTTCTGCGGATACAGCAGGTGACTTAACTGCCGCAGTATCCAGCAGAGAGACCAGCTACAGAAGCTTCGATGTTCAGACTGAACGTTTCCCTTGCCCCCATCACTGCACTCTTTTGTTTTGTTTTGTGTTTTGTAGCTACTTTCATAATTAGGAGCCAATGTTTTCAAGCTACAGAACAGCTGCATTCTTTTCGTTTTGTTTTGTTTTCGTTTTGTAGCCATGTTCATGATTAGGAGCCAAACGTTTTTCAAGCTACAGTAGAGATATTGCTTGTTTTCTGCCTTTTACTGCTGCAAACCACTACTGGGCGATCAAGGGCATAGAAAGCAGCATGAATTAAATCATAGGACATGGATGAGAAACAAAACCACACACTGACTTTGAATTGTGACTCAAGCCAATGCAGTCCCAGTCCAGACCCCTCACAAAAATCCTGTTTAATCTTGGCACTGGTTCTACTTCTGTTATTTGATAAAACGTTGACAAAAAGAAGAGCAAATTGAATTCTAAACATCCAAAATGACTTGTACTGGATATGAAGGTTTGCATCCCTACGTTACAGTGCCTGTCAACCCCTCAGGTGACTTCAGCAGCCCGCTGGGGCAACATCTTCGGAGGGGGTGCTGACTTTGCAACCCCTTAGCCACCCACTCCACCCGTTGGGCCAAAGTGAAATTGGCTGGTAAAGTTTACTTGGCGAGGGGGGTGGGGGGGCCTCCGGGTGGGCTTCGATCAGCACTACTACTTTGCTGCTTAACAAACCATCTTCTTTTTTATATGCTGGGTAGCAATCAATATCTCACTCTCTAAATTTTAAATTCAGGTCATTCAAGTATTCATGATCCAATTTTATATCACACATCTACTGGAAATTATTAAGGCAAGCAATTCTGTGCACCGTGGATTTCATTTTGCTTCACTGAAAAAACTGTATGCCTATAAAAAAATTATTTTAAAATATTAACACAAAGCATATGAAAAGCTGGAGTCTGAATAAATGAAATGTTTTCAGAGGCCCATTCTTTTAGCTAAACCCAGCACAAAAACAATTATGTAAACATAAAGACTGATTACATCTTTCTCGCTTGGAGAAAAAAATGCTTCTGGCTTTAGAATCTCAGATGCGCTTTCTAAACATTGAGTTTTATTCCCATCCGCGGAATAATGGATGTTGCAATGATGACTTTGCAGCTACAAACGCTGCTTATTGTAAACTCAGCGGCCAATTGTGTAAACAGCTGGAGAATGTTGCTTTGGGGGCCCAATTGCCCCTGTTGTTTTTATGCTAATTTAAATCCCCTGGAGTCTCTTCCATCACCACTTTCCCTACACTGACATGCCTTGTATGCGGGTCA
Organism: Hyperopisus bebe; assembly: GCA_026777045.1. Lineage (NCBI taxonomy): Eukaryota > Metazoa > Chordata > Actinopteri > Osteoglossiformes > Mormyridae > Hyperopisus > Hyperopisus bebe. The sequence goes on from JAODJW010000015.1 coordinate 10,416,264, forward strand.
AGGCTCTGTCGGTGCCAATGAAACTTCCCAGACAAATTTTCACAAAATTTTTCTCAAGACTCAGTATGTGCTCAGGGACAAGTAGTAAGATGTAATAAGCATTATTGAGTAGAGATAAAATATAAATCAGGTTATTTAATTTTAAGGACAACCAGGAAATGATATGACCTAAACTGATCATGTGACGTGTTCCATCCGATCTCAATTGTAGTCTAATGAATTGGAAGGGCCATGTTGGGTCATGGACATGAGTTTCTCCTCACGCTTCACAGGCGGAGGAGAAGGAAAGGGCATAAATCCAGCAGGGAGCAAGACCTACTGCTTGTGAAATGACAGCCTCAGATGAGTGTCCCCATACTGAGAAGTTGCCATGGGCAAAAGCATGGAGCGAATGAGGAACCCACTGTTTTCCTAAAGGCCTCACAAAGCCCCGGTTGGGGTTTTTCAGGAGGAATTCCTCCAGTCCAGGCCTGCTACTAGACTGGCTTGTCTGGAAGAGAAATCAGAGATTTTTTCTGTCTGATATTTCGTCTTTTTATCTGGTACTTTCTCAATCACAAGAAAAGTTTTATAGACATATATTGTCATAGTAGAGTTCATGGGCATCAATTCCGGGGGGTTGGGAGGATTTATAATGCCCCTCAGAGGTGGAGATTTCAGGTCCTGAGAGTACAAATCCAGACCAGGAATTTATTTCAACCAACCAGTTGAGTATAAGAAGTCAATGTCACAGAGAACTCAACTGGTTGGTTGAAACGAAACCCTGGTCTGGATTTGTACTGCTTGGACCTGAAATCTCCACCTCTGATGCCCCCAGTAATCAGAACTGGCCAGTGCAACCCCCCTCTGCACTGAAAAAAATCATTGTTATGATGAATGGGTGGGGACCTCAACCACCCCCAATGTCCAATCCAAAGTTATGCCTTTGTTAGAGTTTTACACAACCAAACTAGCCAATCAGAATTGCAATAATTGGGGAAAAATGTTTGTTGATTGGCTGAACACTTCTAGGAGGCACACAAAGGCCCCACCCCACTCTTTAGCCATGCATCCATCTGCAATGATGTGAGAACTGCAGAAATGTCAAAAGGATCTCATCACCAAGCCCCCCCAAAACCCAGCCCAAGTACTGATCCTGGGCTGCTGTGGGTTCGCTTCCCTACATGCTGGGGAAGTTTGCCCATGACAAACAACAAATGCAAAAACACAAATGCTCAGGGAAGAGCATGGTGCTTTCTGCTAGGATATTTAAAGTTTCATATTGCTGTTATATCAGTTTTAATTTGTTTTTTAAAGTCACACAACAAAATAAAATCCGCCAGGATAACATTTCCTGTCTGTCCCTATATAAAATTAATGGAGACTCAATGTCATTCCCTCCATTTACCTTATAATGGTTGGCATTAAGGGTAGGCCATTGCGGAGCTGCTGTATACCGTCAGACACACATTTTGCTTGAGATGCTTCAGCAATTACCCTTCTGTGTGACTGGGAGGAGAAAAATGTGAATGCTGGCAAGATTAAAGTATCCTATATAAAAAAGCCAGCTGTTGAGTACATGAGGGGCGCATTCAAATATTTCTGGGCCATAACATTATCATGCCTGGCGGAAATTTGCAGCAAACATTTGAACCAGTACATATTTACATGAGATATAAATGTTAACCTTATTGGTTAGGCGTACATAAACACACTCAAGGGCATGATATCTGCGGGAGTCCCGGCACATCACATGAAAGCGGCTTCAGTATCCCATGACACTAAAGGCCGAACGCCGAGCGTCCAGGTCAAGGCTTATTGCCGTTATTAACCCCGAATCCAGGGAGCAGCAGATCTGCAGCCTGAAGTTCTGCACATGGGACGTAAATAACCCCACTTCGCCTGGGGTCCTTTTCTCAGGGTCCAAACCAAAACATCATTTGTCTGGGATCCATTAGCCTCTCCTCACGTCTGTCCCCTCGCAGGGCCAGCCGGCTGCATTACCGCGTTCCCACAGCCTTGGAGCGCAAGGCTCAAATTGGCCATTCCAACTTCACGGACCATAATGAACATAGGTTCCCTCTACCAGCCATAAACATGCACAGTGAAACCCTTTCAGCTCATAATGGCATTGGTTATTTCTTTGGTCTAGATCGAGTACCATGCAATTTTATATTTATAAAGGTTGTTTCATATAGGAAAACCAAAGCATCCTGGTGTCTTATTTTCATGCCAAAACCTACCTGGGAAAATCAGTTCATACTGGCCAGAAGGTTCTCCACTTATTGTTACCTTAGCAACTAGTCAAGGTAATAACTTTGATGGATGATAAAACCTAATAACTTATAATATTACAAAAATTTGGGTCAGACTGCCATATCCTATAAAACATATCTTAAAAATTTGTCCTTTTTTAATCTCCATGGAAAAAAGTATGTTCTGCACTGACAGAAACTCCAGAGAATCTCTTTTTTGTCACAAACCATGACTCATTTTTATGATAAATTCTTGCCTACTTATATTGTTGCATTCAATGAGTGGTTTTTGGGTATTGTTTGAACCTGTTATCCATGGCAACATTCAAAGTGGCCAGTATTCAAATGTAAAGCAGACATTAGCTGGAATTTTAAAAATCTGGTTTTATAATAAGGACACTGTGTATATGAGTTTTATTACAGAATCGGGTTCGCATGTTACCTTGGCCAAAAATCCCAAGCAAACTCACCCAAGCAAAATGATTTTTTGTTTCTCTTCTGCAAGACGTGTCAGTTATGAGAAGTGTCTGAAAACAAGTATTTTTATACTGTGTGAATCAAACGTGGCCCCAAAAAAGAGCAAACATTTCATGTTCAGTGAGCTGAACCAGGCAGACGTATCAGTGTCTCAAACATTTGCCACAAACACCACACAGTCACATGCTGTTTACACTGTGTTATTATCCCTGGAAAATGACAGAGGCTGGAGCATGTCAATTGTGTCTTTCAAACACAATCATCAGAATGTAAATAGAATCTTGCAGATGGACTTGAATGGACAAAACGATACACAGCTCCACATTTGTAAAAATCATACAGAGTGACGATAAGAGAGTAGTATTACTTGAAACACAATTCTGTGAGGTGGTCCCTGCTCCCTGCAGTTAAAAGAAAAAAATTTAAAAGAAGCTTAGAAATCCAAAACAGGTGGGGTTACCATATATTCTCACTATATCACTGTTAGGTAACACTAACAAAAATCCCATCACTCACATAATGAAAGCGCAACCCCCCCCCATCCAAGGTTCCTCTGAACAAAGCCCTGAGCAGATGGGTCTGACAGCATTTCATTGACTCGACCAGGTGCATATCCCACGCAAGCATAAAAAGACTGATCATGTGACCTGATCATGTGATCAGGTGTGGCTGGGTGTTTCTGCTGAACGCAAAGAATGAATTCGGCTTGTGTGCATCCAGGGGCAAACTGGCAGCAAAGAACAGGCCGGACATTTGCCACTGACCAGGGGGGCATGGGCAGGTAAGGTCCCACTGGGTATATTTTACCAATTGCAATAGATCAGGTCTAAGCAGATAAAGCATAATCCATTAATCATCTCCTGCGATCAGCTTGGAAAGACTGACCAACGGATTGGGCACCCCTTGTATATCGGCACTGGGAAAATTCCCAAATTCCCTGATGGCCAGTCCATACCTGTGTGGATCTCCATCAACATCCAGATGGTCTTGTGTACACAGTAGCTACCACGTGGGGCCTCCCTGCATAGCACTTACAGCATGATGAAAACCAAGAATTTTACATAATATTTGTATCATGCCACCTTATACTGTACCACTAGCAATATACAGGGTGGGACAAAAGTAGGTGTACGGTTGTTTATTTTACACTACTGATTGGGTCATATTTAGTCTTTTAGGTGTTTGAATTGTCCTCCGCCAACGTTGATACATTCCTGGAGCCTGTCCCTGGCACTGTGACACACTTAGGCACATAAATCCCAGTTAGGATCAATGTCCACAAATGCCTGCAAGATGAGCTCCTTCAATTCACACACTATGTGGGGCTTCTTGTCAAGAACTTTCTCCTTTACTATGCCTCTAAAAAAAGTTGGTGTCAGGTTGGGTGAACGTGGTGGCCAGTCAATGCTGCGACGTCGCTACGGAAAGGTGCTGTCAAGGTAATTAAAGTGTGTCACAGTGTCAGGACAGGGTCCAGGGATGCATGAAAGTTGATGGAGGATATTTCAAACACCTAAACAGACTAAACGTGACCAATCAGTATTGTAAAATAAAAACCGTATACCCACTTTTAAATGTAACCTTGTAAAATAAAAACTTTATTTTGCAAAATAGAACGTGTACTTTGTATGATGAAAAACTGTATATGTACTTTTGGCCCAATGGCGGAACAACTGTGCACTGGGCTCTGGGGCAAAAATGGACCAGAGCCCCCCCCCCCCATTCAGATACACACCTAGGGCCAGTTGTAGCAGCTGCAGATGATGAAATTTTATTGGCCTCTAAATATCGTACCCACCATGCACTGCAGTAGTTAGTAAAATCCACAAGGATGCTTTTTTCATTAAATACATGCCTCAACGACATAGTTTGACTACAAAACATTACAAACTATTACATTTCAAAATTGTTTTAAGTATTGTACCAAATATTATTGTGTTATGACTCCCACCATAATGAGAGTATATATGTATATAAATAAGAGATAAAAAGTAAAATGTCACATACTGGAGTTAGTATATATAGTCTAAGTACTTTAATCTTGCTGGCTATTTTGGCATATACATGAGATTTTTTTTTGATTGGGGGGTGCCTCGGTGTCGCTGGGGCAGCTGCCCTGGCTGCCCCGCCTACCAGTCCGCCCCTTTTTTGGCCCACCCTGTACTAAGTTTTTCTTAATTGCCTAAGCGCAGTGGTTAAAACAATAGCTACAGTCTCAACACAACCTGCAAAATGCTTACATAATTTGCAAAACTCTACATTATAGCAGCAACAACCTCCCTGCCAATCAAAACAATAAATACATGTTGGAAAACTACATAAGTCACTCAACAAGTAACACACTGCATTACAACAGTGACACAAGCAGTCTGCGGATAATCATTGTCAAAACGTTCAACATACGTCTCAGTGAGGCTTAGTGCAAACTGCGGTCAGTTAAACAGTGCAAATCTTCTTTGTTACCTATGGTACTAACCGTAATCTGCCATACATACATATATAGTTGGGTCAACTAAATGAAATACAAAGATCTGAATGCACATTTTTAGTATAATATGACCAATTTTCCAGATTTTTTTCTGTAGGTTTGAAGCACTATCTCTGAAATCATTTACACATGTCGCTAATCCATTTACAAATTCAATGTATGTTCTCTGTTTCACACTCAAGTTGAAATTTTATAACAGACTTGTTGCAAAGCTGTAAACACAACTCACTGCTTTCAACTCAATTTGCAATTTAATAACACACATCTAGCAAAACTGTAAACATTGGTCTCTACATTCCTATTTGCCAAATGCTGTTCCACATTGACACATGTGACAACACCTTTATATAATGAGCTCACTTACAAATCAGAGCTTGAGCACTATAAATAAGCCGCAGGTGAATGTTTGGTTTGGAGAACAGTGGATGCCAACACTGGAAAAGGAATAAGATGGGTGAGAACAAGAGGAGAGCAAGGGGGGATAAGAGGAGGAGGTGAAGAAATAGGAGGAGGAAGCGGAAGTATGAGGAGATGGAGGAGGTGAAGAAGTACGAAGAGATAGGTGGAGGACGAGAAGGAAGAGGAAGTAGGATGGGAAAGAAGGAGAGGATGGGGAAAGAAGGAGTGGAAGGGAAAGAAGGAGAGTATGGGAAAGAAGGAGAGGATGAGAAAGAAAAAGAGGATGGGAAAGAAGGAGAAGATGGAAAGGAAGGAGAGGATGGGAAAGAACAAGAGGATGGGAAAGAAGAAGAGGATGGGAAAGAAGGAGAGGAAGGGGAATTAGGACCACAATAACTGATCAGTGCAGCTTTAGTTGACCGTGTTGTCAACCAGGAGAAGAGCATGAGGGAGGCTGGGCAACAGGTTCAACCCAGTCTGAGCCACAATGCTGTTGCAGGGATAAGTAAGTAACAGGTAAGTTACTGTAGGCTTCATAGGTCACAGGTACAGTAATATGTACAGTACTGTCATAATGAGAAGGATCTATCACTAAAACCATTATAATTATATTACAGAACTGCAAAAAAGCAGCATCTGGTGGAAGAAGTCTACTGTTCACCCCAGAGCTGGAGACCCACATTGCAAATACGGTCACTGCATATAACTGCATCACACTCAGAGAACTGCAGGATCACATGAGAGCAGATATAACCCAATATTCTAAAATGTCAACACAGTGAGTCTTGTCTACTGAAACACAATAGAATTAGGGAGAAGCAGCTGTACAGAGGCCCTTTTGAAAGGAACTCAGACCATATTAAACAGCTCAGATTTGAATGTGTGCAGATAAGCCATACAATCCTGTTATTGGTATTGTATATGGAACTGTATGGTGCTACATCATATTGACTGATCCCTGTCAGTTCATATTGTCAAACAGCATTCTTCACCATCATGCAATCCTAGGTCCATACAACACTACACACGCTATCACCTTTCTGGACACCCTGCACAACAGACTCATTCCTAATTACCAGGGGTCAGAGTAGCCTGGGTACATTATCATCCGGGACAATGTTACTTTCCACTGGACTGCTGCGGTCCACAACTGGTTCACAGGTCACCCGCTTTTCATGGCCCCCATACTCTCCGTTCTTGAATCCTATTGAGGAATTCTTCTCTGCGTGGAGCTGGAAGGTCTATGACTGCCAGCCTGGTCAATGCATACTCCTACAGGCGATGGAAGAGGGTTGTGGAGACATCCATCAGGTCCGGACTCCAGGTAATATTGTCCACCCTGCTTAGCACAAGACAACATTGCAAGTGATGTAGATGAAGTCTTCTGGCCAGACCCACAAAGAAAGCGAGATTTAGCCTAGGTTTTTTTTTTTTTTCCTAGCACAAATGTCTTGATTTCCTTTTACTGTCCTTTTGTTTTTTGAGCAGTGCTAGAACATTCCTGAAAAAGATAAGAACCTTTAATCTCTTATTTATATCGATAGCATGTTCAGAATTCAATTCCATACTTTACACCAGTGTTTCCCAAGCCAGTCCTCGGGGCACACTGAACGGATCCACATTTTTGTTTCATCCCAGTTCCCAGAACACCTGACCCAAGCAATCAGAAGCTCTAAATACCTTACAGGTGTGTTGGGAACTGGGATAAAACAAAAATGTGGATCCATCCAGTGTGCCCCGAGGACTGGTTTGGGAAACATTGCTTTACATATTGGGATACCTGTGCATATGTGTATTTGCTACATGTATGACCTCTTTGCAAACTGCTGTGCCCTGGGTACAGGACACGCTAAAGCCACATGTGTTGTTCAGTTATACTGTCAGTGTGTACATTTCAAATGATGCGAATTCAAATGATGGTTTGTGTGCAATGTATTACCAGAAAAACACAATTCTTATAAAGAGTTTTGCAAGAACGTTTTGCTTTTTCAAGAGAAGTATAAGGTACTGCTGGTTTGATGTAAGGTTTGCGATTAGTGATTTTTGCAAAAATACCCTATAGCTTCAAAGATAGTGCCTCAGCAATCAGAAAAAACTGTAATAGTACAGTACTGTAGTACAGTACAGCTCAACTACAGAGAAATAACATGAAATAACCTTAATACAAAGATTGCTCTGCTTTTACCCTTCATTCTATTTTATCAAGAGTCTCCTTATCAGGCCACATATTCTCATCAACATCACATACAATACTGTTTATACCAATGCAGTGGGTCATGCTTGATCCAGCCCTGGCACCCTGATGCTGTAATTGCGCTACATACCTCAGTCATAGAATAGAACAATAGCAACTGGTCATAAGGACGGTAGCAGAGAAAACCCAATAGGATTGAGGACCAGGGAATATGGAGGGAGGAATTCCATGGACGTGTGGATGAACGCTAAACCAATCCTTCACTGCATATGAGTTATGGAAAAGAGTGTTGCATCGTTTTACTACATATAAGCAACATTGGCTACTGACTTCTGAATCTTCTGTCCAGTTCGAACTTCAGAAGTTGTCTGTAGAGCTCATCAAGAAACAAGCAAATTTTGTCATTTACATTTGATTCTCAGATGACTGCCGTGTCTGTTTGACAAAAGATGTACAGCATTGGAGAATTACAACAGTAATAATGTCGACTGTTGGGCAAAAGTATTTCTAGTTTGGCTTATATGGTGTTTACGACTGACTACACGCACTGCTGGCTTGATCAGCCCCTCTAAGCATCTGAGAAAAATTGTAATAAAATGTACTTGCAGACTTCAGTCCTCTGCTGCAAGCCAAACATGCTTGTGAAAATGACTCAGTGTTCACATTAAGAGGGGGCGGGCCCCGGGCCCCGGGCAACGGGCCAGCATCTTGCAGAAGTCAATGGAGGTCTACTTCAAGGAAGTTCTGGTTGTTTGCTCAGAAGTGTTTAGTTTCCATCCCAAATTTCTCAACATGCACTCTGTCCGAGTTCCCAATGTCTTGCTAAAACTATATCTTACTGTTCTCGATGCTATGATTCAGCGTCTACCAGCTTACTATTTCAGAGCAGCTTACTAAAGTACAACAAATAACCCCGAAGAGACCCAAGATATTTCATGCTCTTTTCAAGGCTCTACATCGCTGCCATCTACTGATGAAAGATTAAAAGGAGAGAGGGAATAGAAACTGGACGAGAGGCGGAGAATCCGGCTTCTTCGTTTGATTATAAAATCAGATTTAGCGTCATTAGGGCGTTTGATCAGACCAATCCTTTGAAATGTCAAACTCTTTACAAATCATATATGGCTGCGGCGTGAAAGCAAATACAAAAGTAATTGTGTTTTGTGCTGATTAATAGCACAGTTCATTCAATAAATTATTAATGATGCAAGACATTACTAACAGACTCAACTGTCAAATGAGAAGCGCTACTAGGATTTCTATGCAATTTCACTGCAATCCGTAAAACCATTTCTCCTTAAGGTACTAATAGAATGCAGTAGTTGTAATCTGCTGCCACCTTGTGGGTGAAATATTTTACTGTGCTAAATTTATTCCTTACAAAACACTGGTTTATTCTATAGTTGACACTTCAGGTTTTCCACTCTTTCATGACTGCATCACACAATTTCTGCAGATCTCTCGGCTGCACTTCCAAGCTGCAAACCCTCCGTTCTACCACGCCCAAAAGGTGTTCCATTGGATTCAAATCTGGTGACTGGTAAGGCCACTGAACTCAGAACACCAAACTCATTGCCATGTTCATGAAACCAGCTTGACACGACTTCTGCTTTGTGGCAAGGCACGTTATCCTGCTGGAAGTAGCCATGAGAAGAAGAGATGAATTGTGGCTATGCAGGGATGCATATAGTCAGCAACAGTACTCAGTAGTACAGTAGTACTCAGTAGTATAGGTTGTGGCATTCAAGCAATGATTGATTGGTATTAACGAGCCCAGAGAGTGCCAAGCAAACATTCTCCCATACCACTACACCAACAGCAGCCTGGACTGTTAACACAAGGCAAGGTGGGTCCATAAATTCATGCTGTTGCTGCCAAATTCTGACCATACAATCTGTGTGCCTCAGCAGAAATCAAGATTCATAAAAACAGGCTACATTTTACCAGTCTGCAGCTGCTCAGTTTTGGTGAGACTGCGTCCACTGCAACCTCAGCTTTCTGTTTGAAGTGGAATCTGACATGGTCTTCTTCTGTTGTACCCCTTCTCCCTTAAGGTTTGATGTGTTGTACACTCTGAGATACTTTTCTCTTCATCATTCTTTCAGTCAGCTTGAATCAGCCTGGCCTTTCTCTTCTGACCTCTCTTATCACCAAGGAGTTTACATCAGCAAAACTGCTGCTCACTGGATGTTATTTTTTCCACAACATTCTGAGTAAAGTCTAGAGAAAGTTTTGCGTGAAAATCCCAGCAGTTACAGAAATACTCAAATCATCCTGGGATTGACAATCATGCCACAGTCACAACCAATGACATCAGTTTTCCCTCTTCCGATGTTTGATGTGAACATTACCTGAAGCTCCTGACTAGTATATAGATGATTTTCTGCATTGTGTTGCTGCAACATAATTGCCTCATTAAATAATTGCATGAATAAGCAAGTGTACAGTTCCCAATAAAGTTTATTGAAGGATGTGCCTGAATACATAGCAAGTTTGACTGGTTAGCCCATTATGTGGGTCGTGTGAAACTGAGATTTTTTGCCCCAGTGAATTTGAAGACTACACAGATTGTTGAAATGGAATTGAAATTAGAATGACAAAAATAAGAATTTACTTCATTTCAATTAAAAAAAAAATCCAACGCAATCAAACAATACAGGAATGTCATTTAATCTAGCAAAAACATAAAAATTATATATATATTATTTTTTATTTTCTAGATTATATATATATATATATACACACACACACACACACACACACACACACACAATGGTACCTCAGTTCACTCATTAGAACTCGAATTTCTTAAAAGTCGAACTACCTAGAACTCGATCATAATCTCAGAAGTCAAACTGTGAACGCCGACCCAAGATAACTTGTACGCGCGGGAAAATGAGTCACGCAGCACGTCTCTCAACGGAAACAAAGGGTAACGCTTCAGTCTCAGTCTATTTGCTGTGATAGCATCGTGCATGTTTATACTAGCTGAATGAAAATATTTAGACAGTAAAAATACATTTAGACAATGATAGTAACAATAATTATTATTATATAATAAAATACATTTAAAAATAAAGATTTCTTATTCATTATTTTAATATTAATAATAAACCAT
>JAODJW010000015.1:10433864-10450557 GCA_026777045.1 Hyperopisus bebe
AAATGTAAATTGTCATGATTTGAGTGTGGCACACAAGCATACCCCAAATCATATAAACAAAAAACAATATTTGACTACGAATATGTAGTGTTCTTGGATATGCATGCATTGTACTTGCATATTTCTAAGCAGTAGATGAAATGGGTTATTATGATTGGTACTGGATTTTATTATTAGTCTGACGCATAAAATAGTAACCAAACCTACCCGTATAACCACATTAATAACCAGTAACACTCTAGTTGAGGGGACATGAAAAATGTAGTAGTGCACGCTTACTTAATGCATTAATTAACTACTGACTATATCATAATAATGATGGCTCGTGTATTTCAAGCAAGAGTCACACTATATGGACAAAAGTATTGGGACACACCTCAATCATTAAATTCAGGTGTTTCATTCAGACCCATTATAACACTGTATAAAATCAAACATCTAGCCATGCAGCCAGGTTTACAAACATTTGTTAGAGAATGGGTCATTCTGAAGAGCTCAGTGAATTCAAGCCTAGTACTGTCATAGGATGCCACCTTTGCAATAAGTCAGTTTGTGAAATTTCTTCCCTGCTAGATATTCCACGCTCAACTGGTAAATGGTATCATTGCAAAGTGGAAGCATTTAGGTACAACAAACTCAGCCACAAAGTGGTAGATCACATAAAATAACAGAGTGGGGTCACCAAGTGCTGAGGTGCATAGTGTGTAAAATTCACCATTGCGCTGTTGACTCAGTGACTGCAGAGTTTCGAACTTTTTCTGGCATTAACCCCAGCACAAAAATCGTGCACTGGGAGCTTCATGGAATGGGCTTCCATGGCTGAGCAGCTGCATGCAAGCCTCACATCACCAAACACAATGCCAAGCGTCAGATGGAGTGGTATAAAGCACGCCGCCACTGGGCTCTGGAGCACTGGAAACAGGTTCTGTGGAGTGACGAATCAGGCTTCTCTCCCGGACAATCTGATAGATGAGTGAGGGTTTGGCGGATGGCAGGAGAACGTTACCTGCCAGATTGCATTGTGCCAACTGTAAAGTTTGGTGGAGGAGGGATAATGGTATGGGGTTGTTTTTCAGGGGTTAAGCCAAGCCCCTTAGTTCCAGTGAAACGAACACTTAATGCTTCAACATACCAAGACATTTTGGACAATTCGATGCTTCCAACTTCATGGAAAAAGTTTGAGGAAGGCCCTTTTCTGTTCTGGCATGACTGTGCCCCAGTGCACAAAGCAAGGTCCTTAAAGACATGGTTGGGCAGGTTTGGTGTGGAAGAACTTGACTGACCTGCACAGAGCCCTGACCTCAATCCCACCAAACGCCTTTGGGATGAACTAGAACAGAGATTGTGAGCCAGGCCTTCACGTCCAACATCAGTGCCTGAAAACACAATTCCTCTTCTGGGTAAATGGGCAAAAATTCCCACAAACACACCGCAAAATTTTGTGGAAAGCCTTCCCAAAAGAGTGGCAGCTGTTATAGCTGCAAAAGGGAGACCAGCTTCATATAGATGCCTGTGGATTTAGAATGGGATGTCATAAAAGTTCCTATGAGTGTAATGGCCAGGTGTCTCAATACGTTTGTCTATATAGTCTATTTTAGTTAACTAATTAGTAAACTGTTAATTAATATAGTTCCTGCATTTAATACATGAACCATCATGATTGCTTGATGATGAACAAACACGAGATCAGTAAGTAGCTATCACTTAGTTACTGGTTAATTAAAGCATTAAGTAAGCATGTACATTATTTGTGTCAAGTGTAACCTCATAACCTATATGTGTGCATTTCAATCCATGAGTCCCAGTGGCAATGCAACCAAGAGTTACAAGCCTGACCCATCACAGGACACACGCACATAGACGGGTCATGCATTGCAAGTCTCTTCGAGATGCCTGAATCACAGGGAGAAATCTGGAGCAACCCAGGAGACCCACATATCCATGAGGAGAAAGTGGCATCCGACAAAGAGCTGGGTCAGAACGGAACTGGCAACCTCAGAAACGCAAGGCCACAGAGTCACAGCACTGTCAACGTTTGACACATAAAAACATCCCCTTATAGCCATAGACAAAGCCTTACTGGAAGAATAAGAAATTTATCAGTGCCTTCTTGCTCTAGAAAACCAGTATTTACATAAAAAATCAATGAATAATAATAATAATAATACATTAAAAGGTAAAAGATAAATACTAAGAAAACCAGAACACTAACTTAAAAATACTGAGGCTGACATCATAACCTGAAATTTTGCGATTAGTATGTGAAAACTCAAAGTATTATAGCCATTCAAAGAAAAGCTGTGTATTAATGTTAAGACAAAAGCAATTTTTCTAAGAACTATACAGAGAATTATCCTACAGATTTAACTAAGGACTCTACAATAATATCTGCAGTAATCTCATAAACACCCATCCATCCATTTTCTTTAACTGCTTGTCCCATTCAGAGTCACGGGGGGTCTAGAGCCTACGGGCACAAGGCAGGGGTGTCAACCCATTGCAGAGCACAACATTAACTGACACACACACACATATCTATGTCCAACCGGGCAATTCCAATTAACTTCACCATGTTTTTGGATTGGGGGGGGGGGGGGAGAATATGCACACTCCACATACATGGAGCCATGATGGAGACTCAAACCCAGGTCCCACAGGTGTGAGGCAGCAGTGCCAACCACTGTGCCACCACCCAAACAGCATTGGATAGCCGCACTGATAATAGATCTTATTAAACAATAATTACATCATAAAGGAAATGCTAACAGTTCTTATTAAATAGGAAGTACATCATAAAGGAAACATCTATCCTTGATGATTCAGAATGACAAATGCAAATTCCCTAAGAACTGTACACAGCATTATCCTACAGATTTAACTGAGCAATGTACAATAATCTGCATAGGCCTATCATAAACATCCACCAATCCATCATTAAAGTAAATTTTTCTTTAACTGTTACGTTTTTTTTTTTCTTTTTAAATTTTCAACTCCTCCCCGCCCCTCACCATGATAATGCCCCTAAAGTCCGTCAGCAAACAGCAGCAGTGCGAGTGCAGGAGGACGGCACCGTTAACCTGCGCTAACGTGGCTATTGATCTCCCCTGGTGTCCTGGGGGCGCCTCGCCTCCGTTCGAAAGTGCCAGAGAAGCTTCTGTGCAATTTCCAGAAATGCCCTCTGTCCCCCAGAGGAAGGGTCCCCAATGTTAAACATTAATTATTGGAAGCTGAAGCATTTGACTAATCAGCAGGACATGACTTCGGGGCTAAACATCTGAATGGCAAATGCCAATATCCACTCCAGCAAGTATGGATCAGCGAGCCAATATGGTGGGGCCTGATCCATCATTCTGTCAGGCATCTCCGGACTGCTCTCAGAGGTTTGCCAATGAGGAGGGGGGGGGCAGCAGCAATGGCCAGCAGACACCTGTTAGGAGCATGTGGCCGGTACTCAGACCTCCCACTTGGGCACGGGGGGCCGTAGGCTGCCGAGGGACTCTACTGACATGTGTGGTCTGTGGTGCATGTAAATCGAAAGGCAAAGCTTTACTTGGGAGGCCCTTCTACGAAGAAAACTAAAGATCATCTCTCTTCCTCTGCAATGCAGGTAAGGCAACTGCCTATTCTGCATATAGCTATAGCTGGCCATGTTTCTGCCTGCACAAAATCTTCTAATTTGATGTATATGGTTTTGCTAGTTATCGTAAATTATATATATTTTTCTTCACGACTTGGTATGGGCCCTCAACAGCTGCCTGTATCCGGCCCTGAAAGCGACATACATTTTTTTTTTAGAAAAGAGAGGGCTCAGTCAGTCTCTGGAGCAGCTAAGGGATAAAAGTCTTGCTCAAGGACCCAACAATAACATCACTCTGCCGATACTGGGATTCGAACCAGTGGACAGAGCCTCCTAACCCACTGAGCCACACCCCGCCCCAAAAAGACTTGGCTAACTGGAGCCTTGAATCCAGATCATTCATCACATCAGCAGTTCCACCCTCAGCTTTAAAATGCTTCAACCAAGATATAACAGAAAATCAAACAAACAGTGTGTGGGTATGAATACAAGATCAACCCAGTGGCTAACTAACAAAAAAATAAAAAATGTTTGTGCAATAGAAATGTGTAGAGAAATAAAAGCATGCCATGATTACAGCGAGTTGAGAATTAGCTTAGGCAATTATCTGAAGGTTAAACTAAGAAGCCTTGCTTTTTAAATTGAAAAGGAAAACAAGTATATCTGCAGCCACAATGACAGAGCGCCTTCTCTTATTACAATAGAAATAGAATTGTTCGATTTTTTTGTTTGAAACGGGTAAAGTTAGACGGCGTGTCCAATGAGAAGTCAGAATGCATCGAATGTGTGTGACACCCTAGCCTTTGAATTATTACTACTCTCAGACTAGCATAATATTAGTCACATCCCTCTGTTTATTTGAGAACATGATTTTTGTATGGTAATTGGAGTCCAGCCAGGGATGGCACATTCCAAATACCATTGGAACATGTTGAACCCCTGATATCTGACTCTGATATGCGAACATGATATTCAAAAAGCACAATGGAGTAGAATATAATGGATCATAAGCTGAAACCGCTTCCATCATAAATGCACTCTCCGTGCCTCCAGCTTCCGCCACACTAGAAACAGAGAGTTTACTGAGAGCTCTTAATGGATTGCGTTATTTAAAAAGCCACACGTCTCACAAAGGCAATTTGCCGTATCCAGAATAGCGCCATGAAAATGCATCTTAGCATACCTCCATGGCATGAGCTCAGTCTCCATGGCTGTTATTTCGGGCCGGCGGGGGTCGATTTGCCTGCTTTTTCGTTTGACACGCGCTGCATTTAGACTGTAAAGTGACACAAGTGTCACTTCCTCAAAGCGCAATTAGCCCCCAATGCAGACATGTGGAAGCTCTACTTGTTGCCGAGGGGGGGGCTCAGAGAAGAATTTAAAAAGTGCACTCAGCGACACTGCTTGGCAAGCCTAGTGCCTTCGCATCGCAATGTCACAGGAGTCGGCGGCGAGCCTGTTAAGGGGTGGGCTGCGGCGGAGAACGTTCCGGAAGGAGCGGTGGCCCATTGAAGGGGACCCTAATTAAAATTCTGAGCCGGCGTAACCTTCAGAGTCCCTGCATTTAAACGTCATCACTTCTTCCAGAAGATGTGGCAAATTAAATCAGGGATGAGCCGGGACAAGCTATGGGAGACAAGCTCAATACAGATGACTTATCTGCCCAGACAAACGAAATCAGTGTCTGTTTATTCCCGCGGAATGGCACCGTTGTTTCCTAAACTCACATTTAGGGGTCAATCTAATTTATATCGAACTGTGTTTTATCAAAAAACTTTTTCGTTTCCGGCCCCCATCTTGGTAGATTCTACTGGAGCAAGGAAGAAGAAATGCAGAATATGCAACACAGCAGGACAGTTAAAAAAAAAAAAACTACATAGCATCAATTGGCTTTGAGCTAATTTGAACTGTTTTACACGATTCGTCTCACCCAGCAGGTAATATTTTATAAATAATCCTCTTAGTCATTGAATTCATTACAAAACTTATATTATGTGTGTGTCTGTGTGTGTGTATGTACATACACACACACACACACACACACACATACATATCCACACTTCTGTATACTAGGGGGAGGTAGACCTAATTATCACTTAAACTGCTTTCTGCTAATAACTAAATGGACACAAATTGAGAAATACCCTATTTGATAAAAAGGCACCTCTCTGGAGAGCCAAATAGCTTTATTGAGAGCAGCTGTGCATGTACATTCTGACTGAGTCTTTGCACGCAAACTTTGCACTGAGTCTTTGCACGCAAACACAGACGTAATCCCAGCACCTACAGCATAATCCATTCCTGTAGCTCACTGGTATACCTAGATACACCCACATCCTAGGTACTCCACAGGGCTGTGGGGGTGGGCTTGTTTAGCTGGGCTTTATGTATTCAAGGATTGAAATTATCTGCTATGATTTAAGAGGGTTATAAAAGAATAAGTCTTTAAAGTGAGCTCTGTCAGAAAATGTCATGGGACCCATCATGCTGCTAAAACGGTTATGGCTCTTTTCTCTGAAATAAATAAGGAAATGAATAAATAAATAAACAGATGTGGACCGATCTGCCCTTGTAAGAGGAACTGGAAGGGCGTCCTGGCCCACAAGCATGACAGCTGAGGCCCAATCCCATCTAACGGGCCCGGTTCGGGGGGAAAAAAAAAACATGATATGATGTTGGAAGTCGTGAACAGAAGAGCACAATTCATGCACAGAATATGCTTTCAGATGAGTAGGCTGTGAATGAACTAAAACAGGAGAGCCTTTCAGAGATGAACAAGAACAAGATGTAAATGTAAGACCACGTAAGTGATGTAACCATAGTGTGGGATACGGCAAATGATCCATGATTGTCGAGCAAAATGCAAAAACACACAGGATAAAAGCACACGTGAACAAAACAAGCAAATATATAAAATATGAAATCTGCATTACAAACTGGATTTTTTTTTACATTGCACATTCATTAAATGAGCTTGATAACAATGCAAGGGGAATTATCAAACCAAATGTCAGTAAAGAAAAATAGAATACCGTAAATGACAGAAATACAGCCAATTCCCATTAAAAATCCTTAGCAGTGTCCAGTATAGCTGTAAAAGCATATTTTTTGTTTCCATACCAAGCCACAGTTTCCAGCTGGGAGTCACACCTGGTGTCCTTACAAATGAATAACAAACAGGAAGCCTAGTCACACAAAAATGCAAGGAATTTGAAACTTATATTAACATTTTAACTATATAATGAAATAAATATTGCATTATTCCTAGAGATGCACTGATACAGACCTGTTAGACGGTAGAGTTGAATGTCTCGAGACTGGTCTTGGTCTCGAGACCGGTCTCAAGACCACTTTTATGTGGTCTTGGTCTTGTCACAGTCTCGACGGTCTATGGTCTTGGTCTTGGATCCCTCGGTCTTGTCTTGGTCTCGCTGTCTTGGTCTTGCTGTCTCAGATCGACATAGTGGTCGGATAATTTGGAGTGAAAAGTATCCATGACACACAACGTAATGTTCGATAATGCAGCATTATTATTATTTCGCCTTTTGTGCCCTTCAAATGCAACCAATCAATGACATACATGCATTTTGTTATGATTCAGACATTGACACTCATCCAATCAAAATACATGTTATATGCACAAAATAAATGTAGCACTAGTTCAGGGGTCGGCAACCTTTTTAAAGGAAAGTGCCGTTTTTCACTAAATATCTGAACCAAGATTTACAATGAGTCACAATGGGTAGAGATGGGGGTTTGAGATACGATTTTTTAATGTGATACAGGCATACATGCATTTAATATAAAAACAAAAGTTCAAGTACTTAATATAATAAAATAAAATAATATAATATAAATAAAAAAATAAAAAAAATAAAACCAATTTCGGGGGGCATCTCAGTTTTAAATCACTCGAACGCGTAACAGCACAAAGGTGAGTAGTATAACATTGTTCAGTTCTGTAGCGATAGCCGTCACCCTCACCCCTTCTTTCGTTCGCTCTTCACGCTCCTCTTCACTACTGCTGTGCTGAAGCATGCAATGGACTGCCTCATTCACATATATCTAAAGAAATATCTAAATGAAAAATAATATTAACCAGTAAATAAATATAGCCGCAGTCACGTGATCAAAGAGCCTCATGTGGCTCGCGAGCCGTAAGTTGCCGACTCCTGCGCTAGTTAAACCTTAGTTAAATGTGTAATCACATGCCATTGCAGACATCAAGATGTCAGAATCTTCTAAGCACCTGTCCTTATTCTTATTAATGCCCAATTTGATGTGCAGTTTGTATTGGTATATAGTATTTGTAGTTTGCATTTGATTCATGGGACTTGTGCACATGTCTTTATATTGTTTGATTACAGTATTTTACTTAAAATGGTGTTGCTTGACTAAATAAATGTGACCATTGACTTTTAAATAACATCTGCATATCACGTTGTGTTGACTTAACAGGCCTTATCCATTTCAGGGAAGTTGATATCATACAGTGTCATTTGGCTAATACTACTACAATGGGACATGATGCAGTTTCAAGTTTATAATTGTGTATCTTCAATTTGATGTTACAATTTCATCTGCAAGTTAAGTATAATTGAAATTGGTTACATATTTCCCATCCTTTAGACAGTTATTGGAGGTGTTAGCAGTTTTGTCAGATGACTTTGGGACCAGTCAGTACCCGTCATGTCAGTCCTCAACAGCACACAGAAGTTAAGGGAGTCTTTTTTTTTTGGTCTCGGTCTTGGTCTCGTGTCAACTTTGTCTTGGTCTTGCCTTGGTCTGTCTTGGTCTTAGTCTTGTCCTTGATACCCTCTGGTCTTGGTAGTGTCTTGGTCTTGGTTTAGGCGGTCTTGACTACAAGTCTGTTAGACGGATCGAGTATCGCCCATATGCGGCGATACTTACTTATTTCATTTTCGGCAGTTCCTATTTCATGTTAAATCTATTTCCACAATCAGTCGCAGGACAGCTCTTTCTTATTTTCGATGTGTTTTGTGCAGCATATAAACCGAACGCTAATTCTGCCACATCTGTCTATTTGCCACTCAGTGGGTGTGACTGCAATGACTTCCGCTTGCTGTAACGTCATGAGCATACCCTTCGCAGGACAATGAGCATAAAAACATCAGATTACAGGGTAACAGCAAATGAGACTTGCCTGCTTGCAAATCAAATTAAGGAACATGTCTACAATGTGGACCTATTCTAAACTTGAAACAACTAATAAGACAGCGATTTGCAATCTTTGTAAAAACTCAAGTGCTCAAGTTTTGAGAGGTGGAAGTGGCGTTTGGTGGAAAATCCCACTAAACGAAGCACACGCAATCGTGCGAGACAACGCAAGTAAATGGATGATTTGGGAGTCGCTAGCTTGGGCTGTTTTGCGCCCTCGCTGCAGCTTGTGATGCACAAGGGGCTGCTGTCGCAACAAAGTGGAAGCGACGCTGTTGCCAGTGGGAGAAAAATTGTGGGGCATTTTAAGCATTCGCCACTTGCGTGAGCTTACTTGGAAGACAATCAAATTGAACTGCAAATGCTTAAAACAGGCTTAAAACAAAGTGTTTTTTTGGCATACATTTTTTATTTGTATTTCCTAGTTTTAAAAATATCAATAATATATAAAGTATAAATATTTCTATAATATATATACCTTTATTATATTATACTAGCTCTTGTAGTGGAATCTGTTTCGGTATCGGCAGATGTGTGTCAGAATTGGATTGGAACTGAAAAAATAAGGATCAGCCAATCCCGAATTATTCCTTTGCGATGATTCCTATTTCACGGGTGGGAATCATTTTGAAAGAAAAGGCAGGAGCATAGATATCAACAACCTAGATAGGCAAAGACAGTTAAAACAACCCCAATTTGAATATCTCTGCAATTACTTTTTCTTTACCTAAAATTTAGAGCTCAGTGGTCATTGACGACACACCACAGCACACAATGACTCCTCTACATTTAACCCATTTGTGACATAGCAGGGGGCAGTTAATTCAGCACCCAGAGAGCAGTGCTTGGGGGTGGTACCTTGCTCAGGGTACCTCAGTGGTGCCTTGCTGGTCAGGGATTCAAACCAGCATTCTTTCAATTACAAGTATGTTTCCCTAACCATTAAGCCACCTCTGCCCACAAATGTGATTGCCTGGGACACATAATTATACATAAATGTTTGTGATGATAACATAATAGATTTTACAACATAGATCATTTGATTACCAAAATTCAATAGGTTATTTCAATCAATAATTAAATGAAAGTTGATGAACACTTTGTTATACAGTGATTAATTTGATGGTATCAGTCTGACAGTGCCTAAAGCATGGGCATTCCAACTGGGAGAGCTTCTACAGCAACTGTTTAACCTGTCTTCAGGATTACAAAAGACACCCCCAACAGGAAAACCTCATGCATAGTCCCTGCCCACAAGACGAGATGTTCCAGTGCCCTTAATCACCAGAGATTAGTGGCACTGGTATGCCATATTTTGAAGGTGTTTGAGAAACTAGTCCATCAGAATCTCTGACCACTGGTAAATGATTTCCTAGACCTACTACAGCTTGAATGTGTGACATGCCTAGGTGTAGAAGATCCTATCCAGGAGTACTTCACAAGCAGACACCCAGACCGCATGATGAAACACTCCCCCCACCCCACGTGGCAAATGTTACTGGGGGGGAGCGGAGCCTTGGCTTTGTGCTGGCAATGGAATTTGACCTTGAGGAAAAACACTTTGGGACTCTTCTATATGGACTTCACAGGATCTAATCACACCTAGACCAGTCTAGCAACGTCATTTAACTCCAACCAGCCTTGTATGCAAGGGGAGAAGATCAAGGTGAAGCTGGTTGAGAATACCATGGTTACTTGGATCAAAGATTGCCTTGCTGACAGGCCACGCTTTATCCGCACTGGTACCAGCATAACTGATGTGGTGCTGAGTAACACAGGAGTGCCATCTTCTGAAGCTCACTGATGATTCTCCGATTGTGGGATGTGTCAGTTGAGAAAGAGGAGTACAGTAGTCGAGTGGAGGGTTCTGTTGGGTGGTGGACATCAAGGGGAGCCACTGACAGGCGTCACCATTCAAGGAGAGATTGTACAAATGGCACAGTTACATGAGTCCTGTGGTGTCTACATTAATGACAGGCTCGGCTGCTGTAATGACACTGAGGGACAAGAAAGTGCAGAGTAGGCTGTTTTTCTTCAGGGGTCTCAAGTCCCTGACTGAGTGCAGCAAATTGCTACTCATGTCTTACAAGTCCTTCTTTGCCATGTCATGTTATTCACTAGGGCTTCCTAGGGGTAATATAAGGTGAAAGGATGATATCTCTCTCACTGGACAGAATCTTGACTGTGTCAGACCAGCGGTGGAGGGAAATATGGTATCTGAACTGTATCCCATTTTGGAAAAAAATGAGGCTTATACTCTCAACATTGAATGGTGTATTTACATTTAGGAGACACTTCTATCCGAAGCAACGTGCGATTGAGAGATCAGGGTCAGCCTGTCTCTGGAGTGATTTAGGTTAAGGGCTTGGCTCAAGGGCCCAATGATGAAATCACTCAGGCAACTATGGGATTTGAACCAACAACCTTCCGATAACTGGCACAGTAGCTTTGAGTAGTGTCCCAGACATGCACAACGGAAGGCTTCAGATGTCTCTTTGTACCTACTGCCTACTGTCCTCAAGCCCACTCAGCTCAGAGGACACCAGCTCAGCTCTCGGTGAATCATTGCCAGCAGCGGCTGGTAGCTAAGAAAATTGATAAAGGTCAGAAGATAATACGTTTTACAATATTACAATAGTGAATTTTTCCAAAGAAGAGAGAAAATGTGTTTTTAAATGACAATACCATTTTAGTAATGAGTTATTTCAAAAGTACTTGTTTCATAATTTGATCTCAAAAATACAGGAGATACTATGTCCTGTACCTCCATGGACCAGCCGCCTCTGCTCATCAGGGTATTGATTCACCTGAACTCTACTGTATAATATCTAATTAATTAATCCTTTGTAGTAATATACTGCTGCTGTCATCCAGTGAAAACTGTCACAGTTGTGTAATCAATATTATCATTGCCACATAATGAATGCAGTCACAATTATCATTGCAATACAATAAAGAGCATCACCATAGCAATACAAATATATGCATGCAGAATGGTCACCTTCATCTGACTGTGTTTATGTGTAAATGAATCCATGAATTGTGCTGCATGTGTGGCCCCAGGAGATGGTGTAGACCGGGGGTAGGCAGTGTCATCCAGAAAGGGCCACTGGGTTTGCAGATTTCTACTGCAAGTCACTAATTAGATTACTAATCAGAGGTCTGATTGGCTGAAGAGGCCTCGCACCTGGGTTTAAACAGCTGACCTAAAGGTTATCCCAAAAACCTGCACACACACCGGCCCTTTGCGGATAAGGTTGTCTATTTCCGGCATAGAAGAGACTTTATTAAAAGGTTTTTTTAAAAGGTTTTTCAAACACCAAAGAATAAATACAGATTGATGTTTTCAATCAATGGCATACTTTCATTGAAAAGGCGGATAATATTACATTTATTATGATCATTATTAACATTAGCATTTCTGATAATTGCTCAATATGTCCAGTTACAGGAGTGACACTGAGGATTGAGTGTGTTTCTACAAATCAAAATCACAATCATTAAATCAACTCCATTTTGAAATTGATACTTACCTACTAGATTCCACTGCCAGCCTTGCTTAGAGTAAGTTGCCCTTTACAGACAAAAAAAAGCACTTATTGTTAATGTCTTCACAAAGTTTTTCTGAAATAAATAATTAAACGTCAAGAGGCGTTGAATTCGACATAGATTCCAGAAGCATCTTCTGGTTAATCACTTAAATGGAACTGTCTTCCTTTATCAGCTCCAAGACAAAACAATAATTATGACAAATACGTTCAGTTATACTCTGTAATCACCCCGTAAATACCCATAGTAATTACCTACAAATGGGCCATGCATTAGTAAAATGTGATTTATGAACTTGTCCAGTCCAGGCATAAGCAGGACTTATCAGTATATGCTGGGTAAACTGATGAGATTTATCCTAATGGTTACTAGGATTACTTTATTAATAATGTTGTATTAATTTCATTTACATAAATCAACAGAGTTCTAATAAAAATACCTGCTCACTGTTGAAGCGTTAAGAAAAAACTATTTTGAAAAATAACCCCACAAAAAACCATCCATCTCCTGTCTGTGCTCTTAGAAGCAATGAATAAAACTCTGCGTTTCTGAAAGCTTTTTCGCGTTAACATCATATGCATTTTAGAATAAAAGTTCAGCATGTTTTTCAGGTGGAACGTACAGTACTGCTGTCTGCCAGCAGATGCAAAAAGACTTTCAGCTAACGAGAAAGACGTGCAGCTGAGGATTTCCCCCTGGAAACACCTTGCCTGGCATTCAGCATCAGCGAAATCCCTTCGAAGATAGTAATGGTGGGTACTGCTGATGTTCCAGCAGTTACACAGCATCACAGTCGGCCAATGTCCCCGTTTTAGTTTTTTTGCTACCTGTGAGGACATTTTTCAGCAAGTGCGAAGCAGCATTCTTGGTCTCTACCGTCACA
Source organism: Hyperopisus bebe (assembly GCA_026777045.1). NCBI lineage: Eukaryota > Metazoa > Chordata > Actinopteri > Osteoglossiformes > Mormyridae > Hyperopisus > Hyperopisus bebe. The sequence continues at coordinate 10,447,052 of JAODJW010000015.1, forward strand.
CAGTTCAAACAGGCTGGTCTGTGGGCGCCGCCTTTGCCAAATGTCACTGAAAAATTACATCAAAATGTAACAAATGAAAAACTGCAGAAGTAAATACGTGAAAATATATCAAATACAGCCCGTTGTGATTCAAATGTCAGTCTGCCGCAGGAAAGAGAGTGACGCCAAGAGTGTCACCGGCTGCCCCAGACGTCTACGATTGCGACGCTGTTGCCTCGTGTCACTGTTGCATCTGAGCAGCAACCATAAGGTTGGGCCCATATGGAGAAAGAAGTGACAAGAATCATCACCTGCAGAGCTGTCAAATGTGGACTTCTTTCACGCTTCTGTCAGTGATGAGGAAACGTATCCAACGACCAACACTCCATGATAACTGAAGTTCACATCAAAAGCAGAAACCTTAACATTCCGGCTAAGCCGAGACTTATCCCGAGGGCTATTTGGATCACGACAACATAAAACAAAATGACAACGACCTTATGTAACCAGTTATGCAACCATTCAATTATGACTAATTAATTAAGAGCTCTGCAAGAACAGAAGCCAGCATGCCCTCCAGCCCACAAAACCTGGTATTTTTCACCTCTGATTTCTGAAACATTACAAACAACCTGTTTATCTATGTCCAGCCTCACAGGGCCTTCCAACATCCAAAGGCAATAGTTTCAGAATGTCTAGGAGCCACAGGCAGCAGATCAGTTTCATACTGCAGCACAACACTTTTTACCAGGATTGATTACCCTTAAATGTATAATGGGGGTTTACAGATTGCTGGATGGCTGAAAGATGTTTTGGAAGGATCTGAGGTTTCTGAACAACTGTGATAATGCAGTGTACATGATGTTTATGATGTTCGACCAGGCGTAGTCTGACACATCACAGTCCAAGGAACCTGAAGTGTCATGTAACATTCTCTCACTGTTCACTTTCCCATAAATAATTGCTGCATTGGGCAATAATACTGCACATAAAAACAAGTGTATCATCTCACTCTACAGCCAGACATAACTACATGATGTTGCTTCTCCAAGGTTCCCCTCTTTCAGATTTCAAATGAATGCATTCCTGGTCCTGCTTCTCCTGGAATGAGGGGCGAAGACGCTGCTGTGTTTGACTAATCTCTATATTTTTCCCTGTTGCCAGACCTTCCGATGTGATGCATTTTATGATGTCTCAATTCTAAAGAAGTAAACTGAGCTCACGGGGGTGTATGGGGGTATATGGGAGTGTGTGGGGGTGTATGCGTGTGCCATGCGATGGACTGGCATCCCATTCAGAATGTACCCCAGCCTTGTGCCCCATGCTGTCTGGGATAAGCTTCGGGCCCCTTAAGAATAGGATATGTGGTTGGTGGATGGATGGATGGATGGATGGATGGATGGATGAGTGTATATGCACAAAATATATCTGCTACTCAGCTACAGAACATTATATCTTGCATATATTTTTTATCAGAAAAGAAACTGAGGACCGTTATATCCATACAAATATAGTTTAGCACAGCATTCGTGTATTGTGATATATGCACTCATCCAGTCCAAAATATCTGTCAGGCTCTTGCATTTCGGAGGTACAGAAAATCTATTTTGTCAAAAAGACACAAAGCTACAGTTTGGGCTGAAGGAAAACAAAAGTGGTGGCCCGTATACATTCCTCAGTTCCGGCCAATGAACTGGAATATGTTTAACAGAAAATAATCACAATAGACATGGCAAAGGGTGAAAGCAGGAATGGAAAATGGCTACCAACAAGGAAGAGTGACTATAGAGGTTAATCTGTAGTCCACTCTGGTTAGAATTACCAATGGAAACAGGAGGCCAGGACAATTGGACAGAGAGACCATCCCTTGACAAATGCGATCAGCACCAATGCTGCATGTCCTCCGGGGGGGGAACGGCGCAACTGAAAATCAGCGGTATTGTGGTGCCGCCCACGATTGTGATCGCTCTTCGCAATCAATGAGTCTCCAGCAGGGTGGAAAATTATACCTCTGCGTTTGTGGAGCCCGAGACACACGTTTATTCCCAAGGACAGGAAATACTGGAAAGGCATGTGAATGACCAGTTTGGCTGTTTGCAATATCGGACATCTGCAATTTGAAGGGTCCTCTAAGGGAATACGCAGGATTTTTGCTGCAATAAAATCCAATGCATCATGTGGGGTAGTATTACAGACAATCATTTCACTGCATTTTGCCATGAGGTTATTTTTAATGATTTTCATTGAATAATAAGAATAATAATAATAATAATAATGGAAAACAAACAACAAAATTATGTTGGCCCTCATTTAACAAGTCCAAGACAGATAGATGACAAATAAAGTGCAATACTTAACTGCATGTTAAGCAGAAATGAGAAATTAAAATAATAACATAGTGGATGCAGCCTAAAACAATGCATGCATCGCAGTGGTCAGTGTTATGCGTGTGACTGTGTGCATGTGTGCACCCGCCACTGGAGGTACAGTCTGTGCTCAGCAGTTTAACGGCACTAGGGGAGAACTGATTTTTCAGTCTAATAATGTATTAATAATCTGTATGTCAGACCGGCTGTTACATATGCGGAGTTGTGGCAGCATTACTAAAGAGTAGCTTACAGTAGCTTTAGCTCCATATAGAAGTTGCGTTTATCTCTGTTTTGCAGTGGACCACTATCCATGTTTATCCGCGGATACCGAACAATAAAAAAGCTGCTAAGAACCACAGTTCCCGGCGGATTAAGGCCGTAAATTTACCTAGGCCGTGAATGGCTCAGCGCTGCTAACGACTCTGAATTCTAATCATAGTTCGACAAACACAGGCATAAATATTCCCTACTTTTCTGGGCGCTGTGCAACAAAAAAAAAATTTACTCACTATTTGGAATCTGAGACCCGGGGACAATAAATTTCAAACAAGCCCTTATTTGATGTTATAATCAGTTTAGCCTGCAGAGTAAAGGGTGACATTGAGCAGTTTGGCACGGTTTCTAAGTCAGAACAAAAACACGGGCGTTTTATTCAGTACAGCTCGGGGGACCAACACCAGACCAGATATACCTCTGGAGCTCGCTTGTGTACGTGTCTGCTAAATGGCGCACATGCTAATGTTGAGCTAATTGTTATTTCTCTGCAAACTGATTAGGAACCTGCAGCAGGAAATTTATTTAAGCCAGAAACACAGCTAGCTGCAGTGTGAGGAGTACGGCAAGGGCGAACAAAATGAGACGGTGCCGTTTCACCCAGATAACGACAACAGCAGCAAAAGGCAAGAAAAAAAAAAATTAAAAATAGCATCTTAATCACAAATTGTTAGTTGCACACAGAGATGCCCACAAACGCAACCTCAAATGCATCACGGCAATAGCGTAGGAAATAACCCTAATGTAAAGGTTGAAAGGACAGAAAACACTGGAACGAAAGCAGAGACACAAAGTGTGGACCAGCTGTAAAATGATGTTTGTCGGTCAATGTGCCTCAGCGTGTCAACTTTATCCATATTTCAGGCCTTGGTGTGTATTCATATA
>JAODJW010000015.1:10451044-10470671 GCA_026777045.1 Hyperopisus bebe
ACACACACACACACACACATATATATATATAATTTCACGTGGTCCAGTTTACGTCGAAGTTTTCACACCACAAATGGACCTTCAAGATCCTTCCGGATAAGAAAAAAAATGAGTGATAGGAGTGGGGAATAAAGTGACACCGCACTCCTCAGATGGGCTTGGGCCAGATCACATCTCCAAGGATCTGCTGGATGAGGAAGAAGCTCTGGGTGACAGATAAGGAAGCGTCAGTCTAATCCCTCAAACGGAGCCCCTTGCGCGCGTCCCGGATGCATTCCCTGTGATGTGCTTTCCGAGGGATTGTCAATACATGCCTGCAAGCGGGGGGAAAGAAAAAAAAAAACATCTGTCATGTCACGACAGCCAAGGGAGAGGATGGCAACTCAAATAACGATGAGAATATGCGCCTTTCCAAAAGGATAATCATCGCCTTGTAAATCGAGACAAAACAAAGCAAGGGACAATAACTCCCGCCAAAAATAGGTCTGAAAAATTAGAAAATTTTTTGAATAGCGTTCATTAATATTTTGAGATATAACTTCTTTTCATGTAATTAAAATGGTTTGACTGTTATTAGACCCTATTAGGCTTTTAAAACGCAGGTAATAGATAATTTCACTATAATGACACCCCCAAATGCACCATTCAATACTCATCCTGTATTAATTGGTATTTACTTGAGATTTATAATTGTAATAATCTCCCTGTAATTGTAAATGGTAAAGGCACTTTGAGATGCTGAGGGCGTACTTCATTACATTTTCATTATGGCTTGTTTGGAGCTTAGATTGCCTACAATTTTTCATAATTAACTCATGTCTTTTGGCAGCGCTGCCTATTCTTTGCGTTATCTTACTTTATTTAACTATCATGGCTTTCCCGTATTCCGGGATATTCCGCGGCCTAACACCGCTCAGAAATTTAAAGGCAAAGCCCATCAACCCAGATCTCAGCAGGGAGAGAAAATTCATACCTCGCTGCTTATTTGTTTAACAGGAGATATTATTCAACGTGACCTTTACAAGTTACAATTTTAGCCATTTACACAGATTAGATATTTTGCCAATGCAATTCGCATCCTTCTTCTAGCACAGAACCTGTGTCCTGAGGAGAGAACCTACAATCTTCTGGATACCCGCCCTGTTCCTGACCTGCTGGCATTAGCTCTGCTTCCCGTGCTATGAGTAATGGCTGCGGGGACGCCTCGCGGCAGTAATGCGCCTCTCTCCCTCTCTCTCCCCCACTCTCTCTCAGCAGAGACACATCACTCATCTTCTAAACACAACTTACCTGGCCAGATTCAAGCTAAAAATGTCCACGGGCCCGAGGGCTGGTGCAGAGCCAGAGGACAAGGTGGAGGACCTGGTGAGCTGGGGGGTGGCGTATGACGCCAGTATGGGTTGGGTTCCTCTCACGAACTGGACGGAAACACGGGGAGCTGCACAGATGGTCAGGGCTCATTGGACCACCTGGACGGAGGTTTTTGCAGCTCCCCAGCTGAAGCGAGACTCGCTGCGCCATCTGTGTGACCCTCTGACAAGCAGGATAACCTGATTTCCTTCAGACATAATGACGCCGCTGAATGTGCGAGCATTGGCTGTTTCATACCTAATCCAGGCAGATCGTGGCTGCTTCACTAAACCTCCCTTCGACTCTCCTAAACAAATGCGACGGCTGACTGTGTCTCGCAATTTCATGTTACGGGATAAACAAGATCACGGGGTGTAATGCCACTGCATCTGTAAACAAAAATTAAAAAAAAAAAACAAAAACAAACACCTTCTGGAGAGAGAAGTTGAGTAAGATGGTATAAAAACAGGCGACAGGACGGAATATCGCAGCACTTTAGCCGAATCACATGATCTCTCAGCGCCCCTGTATGCCATTTGGCCAGTGACCACATGAGGGCCATGCCCACATTCCCTGCATGACACTGCCCTCCGATGGGCAGAGTGAGACCCTAAGATGGCCTGGGTCTCTGCCGTGACAGCACCGCAAGCCAGTGTGAGACACCACAACCTCTGGCAAAATGAAGGGGGAATGCGGGACATGCTGGTCCATCTTCAGTAGAACGTTCATCAGAGGTTGAAAAGCAACACTTTTTACTGTTTTCTTGGCCTCGCATTTTGTACCAAATGCATATGCAGTTATCTTATCTCATACAATTTTATACACTATTTCCTCTGAAATTATTGGTACATTGGATAAGCAGCAGTGTTTAAAATACATCTAACACACAGAAATGTGTTAAATCTTTAAATTGGTACCTCTGTACTCTGTAATGATTTGACTAAGAAATATTCCTGTGTCCTTCCAGTGCTGACATAAAAGGAAACAGCAGAGCTGCATAACAACTACTGTGTTTAAGTTTTAACAAGACTCATTATATTCATTATATACCCATTTGGAATTTAGTTTAAATGACCAGGATTGGTCTGAAGTCAGTTACCAAGACAACTCAATTAGAAATACTATCCTTGTCAATTTCAGGAAAAAAAAAATCATTCAATCATTTAATAGTACACTTCCCAAACACTAATTTTAGTGCTGAAAGTCTAACAATAGGTGTTTAAGACCCTTTCTACGTTACATTATACGTCAACTAAGTCATAATAACAACAGTATTGTTACTTATATTTCAAACTGAAATATCTATGTTTAGTTTTTTATTAGCTTACTATGTTCAAGTTTCACTTTCATTTACACATAATAATCGCATATTGACTGAAAAAATTTTTTTTAATTAAATTCTTTCTATTCCGGCACCTGAAAGCGACACCACTCAAATTATGGCCAGCAACTGGTATTATGTTACATTAAGGTGACAAACTGGGGTAATCCATTTTCTACAGAGCTACCATATTGGAGTCTTCCCTGTTTCAGTATAAGAATGGCAAGTAATACAGGGCTAATAAAGTCTCTATGACTTAAAGTAAAGAGTTAAAAGAATATAGCAAATGTAAAAATGGTACATCACAGCTTCAGCTTACATAGAATAGAACAGAGATAGTTTGGGTGGTTTTTACAGGGCATTTGGGTCTGAAGGCCTTACGCAAGAGGCAAGAGTGATACGATTACTCTGCCAGTGATGGGATTTGCACCGATATTCTTCTGGAAGCAGGCGTCGGTCTGTAACCTGCTGAGTTTCCCATTGCCTCACTCATTACCCACCTTAAAGAGTCAATTAGGCATTAAATTAGGCAAGCAGTCATTTTGCCAGTGATGCGTGCCATGCATCAGCATGTCTGTCATGCGCAGCTGCAGCCCCGTCTGCCGCTCGGTGCTGGCCGGCGCATGGCCCCGCCGCAGCTGTGCTCGACGGCCACCCGCACCACATGGTACCTCGCCGCCCGGCCTCCTCGTGCGTTACCGAGTTTTCAGCAGAGGAAGAGAGAGACAAATCAGCCTCATTCGTTTTGTTCAAATCAGCTTCCTCAGATCCTTTGTAGGCAGGGTGCGTGCCACATACTGTAAGAGCCTAATTCTTGACTAAAACTCAGAAAATTCACCTCAGTTTATACATTTCCATACCTACTTCTCCTATACAGGGTCATTTGGGTCTGGAGCCTATCCCTACGGGTGCAAGGCAGGGAATAACCCGGGATGAGGAGCCAACCCATCACAGGGCACTGATAGATATAGCAATTTGGCAACTCCAGCTCACCTTAGCATGTTTTTGGACTGTGGTCATGGAAACTGGAGGAAACCCCACAACGACATAGAGAGAACATGGCGGGGACTCGAACCCGGGTCCCAGAGGTGAGGCAGCGGTGCTATTCATTACAACTTTTACTAGAGAAAAACAATATTTTTCTTTTATTTAAGAAATGTGGCCATGGAAACTATAAATACCAACGAAAATACCTCTCAGTTGATTCTGTAACATAATTCTATCATTAAAATCATTCCTTTTACATTTCCTTTTATTAGGATACAGCTGGAACTCAAAATAATCGTCAGGTATATTTGCCTTGCTGTTAAATAATTACAGACTAAACTATGCCACTGTATTTGCCTCCCCAAAGGACTTTAGTAGTATGTAAATTAGTCGTATTTGACCCATTCCGAAAAGTCATGATATATGTACATTCTTCTGCAGTGATATTCTCGGTTATTGGGAATAGCGCACATGCAGTGTGTTGGTGAAGCAGCTAGCTAGCAGTAATGACTGTGTTTGGCTGGTGTGATCGCGTCCAGCTGGTGCCATGTGTCACCAGCACGGGATGATGATGGATTGATATTGTGAGTTTGGGTCTGGTCACATGCACATTTCTCTCTCAGCTAGGTGTTACGCCAAAATATGCTCCCGGATGGAAAAACTTTTCATCAAGCATCAACCCATTTGGTTTTCCCGCATGTAATGTGGCCTAAATAGACATCATTCACTGTCAAACCGGAAAGAACGGCCTTAATAGGATAGTTTTCTGTCAACCCAAACAACGGATCAGTATTCTCATACAGCTACTGACAAGCATCTTCCCAAGTTCAATCAAGAATCAACATTCAAGTGCCCCTGACATATTACAGGTACATAAAAATGTATGTCTTTCATCCTATTAAAAAATAGACGCTAAATTAAAGTAAGTAAATTTTACTTACTATATTTTTTGTTTTTGCTACATGTGCTCCACAGTGATAACACGGTTACCCTAAATTACGCTTTTCCATTGCTGCCCCTTTGCAGTGGTCCTACGGTTTATCGGAATTGCACGTTTTGCTGGGATGACAGACCCATCAGTGCGTTTGGCTTGTCTTAATAAATGCAATGAAATTTTGATCCATTCGTCGATACCGTATATTGACTTAATGTAATAATTCTCAATGCATTCTATTAATGCGCTGACAAAATTAAACTTCGAGCTGAAATATGGTTTTGCAGATTGCAGTTGTATTTCAAGAGTAAGTACGTCCCACGTCATTTGGCTACCGCGTCGGGGGGCCAATGGCATGAGGCCCCCTGTAGATACACCTGTTTACGCGTATCATGCCCTTGCAGGGTGATAACAGCACTGCATAGGTGACCTGATCAGATCCTCACCACGATCTTCAAGATGTGGTGCCACTGAATCCACTCATCCAAGATTAACAAGGCCTTAGAAACATCTATACGTAAAAGTCATGGAACGCTTTTTTTTTTTTTTAAATAAAAATTAGAGGAATAATATAATGAATAATTCATCCATCAATCCATTCACCTAAACAGAACAAGGTTAGGGAACACCCTGGATGGGACGCCAGTTTATTACTGGGCATAAAAACGCACACGCTTTGGGCAACTTCGAAACATCAGTCAATCCACCTACAGATGTATGCAGATTGCAGGATGAAGCTGGAGTATGAAGAGGAAGCATGAGCGAAACAGAGTGAACATGCACACTTCACACAGTGTGAGATGCGAGGCAGCACGATCACCCTCTGTGGCATCCTGAGTTAATATAATTAGTGATGCATTCATCTGTTCATCTATCCAACTGCTTTACCCGGTCAGGGTTATGGGCACCTGGAGCCTCTCCCAGACAGCACAGAGCACAAGAGCTACATCCAGGATGGGACAAATGAGTAATACATTATACTTAAATTAGATTTTTCTTTAAAAATTCAAATTAAATCCTAATCATTGATTAAAATCATGGAGAATTGACCAGCACTACGAATTCATGACAGAGACAAAATTACATAAAATACTGACTAAAAAACAAAAAGTTGATCTGAATCCTGAATGTTTTTAATTTTATTTTTCATTTCTTCTTATGGCACCTGTTTTCACTGATACTTCCACCAGTAGAAGCAGTCTGAGGATGGATGGATGGATATTATGATTTTCACTTCATGTAACCAGTTTTTCATGTACCAAAATACTGTTCTTATTCTGGTTTCTCTGTCTAGTGGATGCACAGTGTAGGCAGAGCTGCAGGTCCACCTTGTAGCATCTTGCTAATATTATCTCATGATCTCAAGATCATATTAAAAAAAGTCATCCTGAGGTTTAAAATTACTCAGCAAACCCTCTATCAACATGGGGTCCCCTGCTGAAGATCTGTTATAGATAAACTTCTCCAATTATGTTCCACGTGCAATGAACTCAGATACAGACATTATGCCCAAAACACTTGCTCCACAACTGTATAAACAATCTCTGTCGTATTGTGTACATCATGATATCGGAGAATATAAAAAAAACACCGGGTGAATCTCAATTTGCATGCCTGACCACACTTGTGTTTTCGTGTTCCCATTTTACATCATCTTTCATTGCTGAAGAACAATTCCAACTAAGGGAACAAGTACAGAGGACGGTCAAAAAAATCCCTGGATATTGGTTTTGCACTGCCCCAAATATCAAGGATACATCGATTGTATCCTCGCCGAACGAGACCGATCCCATGATGAATTGTGCCCCAAGTTCATTCTCAGAAGTCAATTTAGTAAGACCGGTCTTGCCAAGACCACAAGTACAGTCTTCGCCTTCTTGGTATTGAGATTCACCCATTGTTTGTGAAGCATTTACAGTTAAATATAAAGTTTAAAATGCTTTCCTTTAACAATGAAAAACCCCACAGGGTTGTTGTCCAAAGCTAAGTCACTGGAATGGCCAGTGAAGACTGTTTAAAGGACTGTTTAGCATGCAGCACCTACCCAGTCCCCTTTTCATTGCAGCTGGTTGGCATGAAATTCCAGTGAGATTATCCCGTTGATTAAAGAGCGTCATGTGAGTAAAGCCAGGACTGTTACCGTTAATGCTGCCGCATTGTGCAAACACAAAAGACAAAAACAATTTCCTACAAATAAGCTCTGCAGGCCCAGTCGGGCAGTGGGGGGGGGTCAGTGGATTTGTTGTTGGTGCAGGTGCAGGTGGGAGCACGAGAGCACTTCAGCTCCTCTTTTAATGCGATGTTAATGCCTGAATGGGCTGCGGCAATGACAAACTCGGCGCAGAGGTGCAAAAAGCTCTCTCTATGTAAATAAACAGTTACATAGATTCCGTTACGGACAAACCGAAATAGCGAAAGTAATACTGATTAAAAAGAATAACCATAATTTCTTAGTCATCTAGCAAACATTTCCTAGGTTACATGAATCCCAGGTAACATAGGGCACAAGGCTGGGGTGCAATTTGGATGGGATGCCAGTCCACTGTGGGGCACGTATACACATAATTGGAGTCCATCCATACATCCATCCATTTTCTGTAACTGCTTGTCCTATTCGGAGTCACGGGGGGTCCAGAGCCTATGGGCACAAAGCAGGGAACAACCCAGGATGGGGCGCCAACCCATTGCAGAGCACAGTCACACACTCATACCTATGGGCAATTTGGAGATTCCAATTAACCTCAGCATATCTTTGGACTGTGGGGGAAAACCGGAGTACCCAGAGGAAACCCCACGATGACACGCGGAGAACATGCAAACTCCACACACACGGTGCTAACCACAGCACTACCAAGCCGGCCCCCAAGCACAAACACAAACAATCATTCATTTTTGTCAGATAGCATAACTGCATGTATGGACTGCAAGACTATATCCACACAACACAAGGAGAACATGCAAGCCCTACACACACACAGCGCACAGTCACCGTGCCGCCCTCCTTGGGTTCGTATTTTTCAAGATAAACATTGCAAAAAGATAGCAACATGCAGCTTATTTGATGGAAACTGACGGCACACACAATAACATTCAGGTAATCTCATTTTGTCCCGTTCCCCCGCTCCTTCTCCAAGTGTCGCGGTAGCATTATGGTAATAATTCTGAAACTACGTGAGAAATGCCGTTAGTTAATGAAGTTTAGCATATACAGTAACTTAATTTTCCAAAACACTAAATGCTGATGTGTTTATTCGCGTTTATTATTACTTCAAAGTACTTTTATTTTTACCCGCTTTTGCTTCAGGGTCCTATTGCTATAGGCGTTTTGATTGTGAAAAACAACTAGATAGCGGGATAGGATGATAACCACCTATGAAACGCCCTGAAATTTAAGCGGTTTAAACGCTATTTTACGGATTTCACTGTTAGGAATGTTACAGCATGACTGTCACCTTTCATTTACAGATTAGATTTCTCTCCGACACTTCGCCATCATCAATGCTACACTTTACCTTCTCGTGGCGCCCGGTTTTCACGTGATCTGAAAGGGGCAGGGATCGCATATTTTAATATAGTTCACAATCATCTCCACGTAATGCAGTAGTGATATTCACATCTGATGAAAGTATAAAGTATAAATTTCTCAAGGATGGATGGACCTTACATCTCTCACTGTGTGAAGTGTGCGTGTTCTCTCTGTTTCGCTCATGCTTCCTTTTCATACTCCAGCTTCATCCTGCAATCTGCATACGTCTGTAGGCGGACTGACATCTGCTCTATAATACATTTTCCTGTAGTTACTCGGATAATGTAAGTTAGGAGTTTCCAAACCCTGGTCTGTGGAATGTTTGGCAGAGGGGTTTATTACTTTCCAAAGACAAAGTTTTGACCTACATTTTCAAGTTACGCCCTTTTTCTTATGACCGTTGACTTTTACATGCTGTGATTACATCCTAACAATAATGGAAACTTATGAAATTTCTCCTGCCGAATGATCTGCTATGCCACCCCTGATAAGTTTTAAAAGTCCCTGAAATTTTTGTATGACTTAAACCGGCCCACGGATGACTTGAGTTTGGGACCCCTATTCTAAGCAACATAAAAATTAGCTTAAAATGTTATCATGGAGTGTCAAGGTCACAAGACCTGGTGACCTCACATTAAGGAAGCTGTTTCCTACTGTCTTTGTTGTCCAAGGTGTGGAGGGATGCTGGTCACGTGGTGGTGGGGGGGTAATGCAAAATGGCCTTATAGGTAACAGATGACCATGGAAATTTTGCAACTAATTTATGGAGGGACCCCCCGAGCATTGAGCTCCTTCCAGAATCCCACCCATGATGTTCTCTGCCTTGTCACTTTCGTTATTTGGCAATGGCTCCAGTGATCGTCGTAGACGGCACGGGTGGATTTTCCTCTTCTTGCAAACAACAATATCCAGAGGTCCACTCTGTACACAGAGACACACGGGTGAAACTCGTCATGGTGCCATACATATTTTCAAAACAAAAGGAACACACCACAGCCACTGCAGACGCTGTTGCTCGTGTCACGAATCGAGACGCGGAAACGGATTACGAGAAATCACACAAATTGGAGAACAAAATCATCCCAATCACTCATTCTTGTTTTATTTTATTGCCAGGTTATGGTCGAATGTGATTAAAATAACGCTAAGAATGAGCCTTCGGTACGAAGGAAATGCTTTAAAAGGCGAATTCTAATTCTTCATTTAGGCAGGAATTCAGCTTCATAAACAATACAGCCCCATGGCGAGGAAATTATCTGTTCATGTCCTTAGTGCCATATGTTCTTTCACTGCTCAAAGCTACTTAATTTGAGGAACTGGAACCATTTAAAATGCGCTTCAAAGCACACATCCCGTTCATTAACCCAAATGCAAAATATATATGGTAGAGCAGGCTGACATTTCATTTTATTTCACACAGTGATCCCTTCCCTGAGAATCTTTTCAATACCTGCATCCCCTTTGCTTTCCAACCCAAGCGGCATTATCTCCATATGATGCCAGTTATTTGCTATTCAGCCTGAACAGTGCGCACGCAATGAAAGATCAGCTTCAGCTGAATACATCTAGGCATCTGCAATAAAAAAATGAAATGTATTCCGTGATATATTAGCCTGATTTTAATATGCCAGAGCAGGGCTTCTTAATTTGAAGGCATATCCCCAAATCTGCTGAAGTTACTTTATATTTAGCTGCAGAAAAAAGAGAGTTTCATTTCATCTGCTTCATATGCATGAAGTACTAATATTTAGTTATTTGCTGCTCTATAGATTTTCTTTTATAAATACATAAAATGTCCTCTATTCAAAGCCGGAACAGATTAAACACTGGCTCTCAGTGTCTTCTGATGCATGTGGAGTATGATGAATTGAATTAATAATAATTAACATACTGTTGAGTAAAAGAGGTGGGTGAGGACCTGAGATACCTCATCATATTTTTCATGTGCACGGTCTTTGAGGACCAGTTTCTTAGAAAAACAACAACAACAACAAAAAAAAACATTGCAGATCACAGTCTGTCTGAGATGAAATATATGTCTCACACTGGGCAAATGCACTTCTTATAACTGTGCTACATAACTATGAATGGGGGTGTAGACAAATTTGTTGCAATTGACATAATCATCATTAAATACTTGGTGGATGTGTTTCTTGAATTTGCTTGGGTACTCCAGGTCCATCCTACCATTCAAATACATGCAGTTGGCACAAGGGTACCGCTAAAGATTTTGGACCCCGTGAAACCATATCATTTTGGGCCCCCAACCCAGATCAATGCAGTTATGTTCCAGACATTTTAGGGCCCTGCCACTCACTTCATAGCACAGGATCCAGGACCAAAGTGACCCCGTACTAAACAAGTGAGTAAGGTAGGTAGATGGATAACGAGATTCAGCTTAGAGTTTTTAAAAAGTCTGCTCTTTTTTTTTTAAACAGATTAACTGATATTGTCAAAAAAAAAGTTTTCTTACTCAGTCTATTAGTGAATTAATGGGCTGAAAAGCCCAGCATGACATACACTTTCACAGCCAGAGTTTTGGATAGAACCGTAGGCTTGTCTATTATTTAGTACATTAGTTGGGTGCCAGCTACAGAAAATAAGGAAGAACAACAGGAATAAAAGAGCATAGATAGATGGGGTATTCTGTGCATTTCACCAGTGCTTTTATGTTACACATAGAGATAAAACAGTGAGTGCATACTAGTTATGACCAAATAAAGCATCATGAACCATTTGCTGTATTTTCTGACCCCACTAGATGGTGCTCTCTAATCTAAAAAAGGGCTCAAATCACGCCCCAATGCAAACAAAGAACGCCATCTAGAAGCTTCATTTGGCCATCATTAGTGCATACACATACTTGTTTGCTATGTAGTAGTAGCATTATATTATGTAAAGTGAGCAGTATGTCCGAATCCTCAGTATGGATGGTAGCTGGATGATATACTACATACTGCAAAATTCCAAAACGTTCAACTGATGGATGATTTGCTATCCCATAAGGCCACTGGAGCTGCAACCAGAGATGAAGGATGTCTCTTGCTCAGAAATTTGGGCCAAGATGGTGGAGGATGTACCACCTCTGTACAAACTTTAGTAGGAAACAATACTCAGTTGACTCGAATATGAATTTCTTTCACTTGGTGGTTTTTGACTATTTTTAACTTGCATCAGGGTCAAGCTACGTATTTGAACACATCCGGGTCAGGTAATGTTCAAGATGGCGGCTGAAATAAGTTAATACATTCTGTTCTTATACAAACAAGCAGTACATACTGCATTAATGGGCAAGTAATAGGCTTCTAACGAGATTCAGTGCGTGCTGTATAAGTATGCGATTTCAGATGCACCAGTGTCATCTTCAGTATTGTCAGTAGGACACAACACTGACCTATTACATCTGACATTATAAAATATTTTTGCCATTCTTGGAAAAAAGCCTGGTAATAAAAAAAAATTAAAAATCCTATATTTGTTACCCGACATCTGCTTCCAACCAGTATTAAATATCCAGTGTTACATAAATAAACATTAACTTGGCTTGTCCACAACAAATGCGTAGGACCTGCACAGCACATGTGACACAGGGGCTCGAAACCTCAACTTCTTCCTGTGAGCACCAATCAGCGCTCAGCCTAGGCCAGATGTTTACCGCTGTTGCCTCTCCGCCGGGTGCGGCTCTAGAGTCTGCCTCTCTGTCTCCTCTCCAGAGGAAGGCCCACCTTATGCACTATGAATGAAGTGACAGTACATTATATGTAGACTCAGCTGTAGTAGTCCCCACATCTCATTAAAAACCTTTTAACACGTTCAGAGGAGGATTGCTGTCTATTGGAACACTGCATATCCATGGGCAGGATGGCGTATTTTTTAATGGATGCAAGGAATTATCCTAAAATATTCATGGATGTGTAAGTGCCTTTTCTCTATAATGTAGCTTTTGAGTTTCTTACTCAAAACTAGGGGCACTTCTAGGATTTGACTCTAAGGGGGGGCTCGGCTCCCTAAAGAAATATCGGATGCCCCCACAAATTTAATGATTACATTTGCCAAGAGGACGGGGGATCCCCATGATAAAGTTTGCCAAGCCGGTGGTACGAAATGTATATGAAAATCTGGGACAAATCGTTAAATGATTTACTAAAAACTATTTTTCAGGGGGACTGAGACAAAAAATAATTGATTTTCCGCTCAGTCTGCTGAAAACTGGCAGAGGTAAACCTTTGACATCCTTAATCACAACACCATCATCTGCCCCCCTAAAACGAGCACCTACTTCATTCTCTAGCAAGCAGATGTTTACAGACTGATATTCAAAAAGGTTCAGTCTGGTTCCAGGAATACACAACGTTAGCATCTTAGCAACATCCCGTATCATGGCGCGTTGCTGGAACATGCGTGCATTAATCGAAGAGTTCCAGTTGCGCAAAAAGCCTGAAAACAAACTTCTCGCCTTTGACAGCTCCCAGAACTGAGAAACACTGCGGCGCTTCCTCCGCTAGCTGGCGGAGAATAACTAGGCATCGAGAATCGAGAAGGTTGCTGCCTAAAATGTGTACTTCACAGCTTCCAGGCCTAACAGAACGGCGCCTCGCTGCTCTGCTGTGAGAGTAGCAAACGGAGGGGAGTTACTTTCCACCTGACAGCTGTGGAAGAAGGAGGCGGTGCTGGCATGATGCCAGGCCCTGACACATCTCTGGGCCCAGGCGAAACTTTCCCAGCCCCTTCATAAAAGTGTATTTCTGAACCCGATTTAGAGGGCGGATACTGTTCATTATGTCTAAGCAAAAATTATTTATTTATAAAGCCATTTTCCCAGCTAGAATATCATGTTGTAGGTAACTTAGCTTATAAAAACTATTTTTAAGATTGAAAATTGAATTTTTTGGGGGAGCTTGAGATTACATCAAAGATAAAACTGCAATTCAGTAGAAGGAACAAATCAAGCCAGGAATGGTGTGTGAGTGTGCCCTGCGATGGGCTGGCGCCTGGTCCTGGTTGCTCCCTGCCTGTTGGCCATAGCCTCCGGGATGGGCTCTGGACCCACCCCACTGTGGCCCTGAACAGGACAAACGGTTTCAGAAAATGGAAGGATGGATGACTTTCAGAAAGTGGATGAATGAAGTCAAGCCAGTCTAAGATGGCCCCTTTAGGGTTAAGAGTCATATCATCATGTGAGATATTAGAACAAGCATGCATTCTTGTTTTTTTTTTTTTTGTATAGAGAAGTCAAGCTTTTTGATGTTAGCACTTGGCCCAGAAAGGAAGCGACTTTCGGAGTGTGAGACTATAATGGGCAGACTGACTGGATTCGCCGCTACTCCCACATACCTTCTGAAATTTCCGACCTTTTCCTTCAACCCACGTTCCCTTGACCATACTTTGTGCCAGGAAGTCTAGCCTCACCAATGCTCTAGGCGAGGATCTTCTCACCGTAGTCACGTACGCAGGGGCGGACACGGCGAGATCGCTCATTGACCTTTCGCTGAGTGGAAGAAACATCTGCGGACACCGGCCCCATGTCAGACCGTAATCCTGCAGCGGATTGACATTTGCACTTCGGAGTGATGGCGCTTAAGCGTCCGAGAACAACGCAAACATCGTTGCACAGCCTACTTGAACGTTACGTCGGCTCAAAAAAATAATGTACTCGGAATGTTACAATGTTTGTTCCATTAGGCTAATGTTTGCGTGTCTGCTTTGTAAAATTAAGGCTCTCCGATGTGCTATTTATAGGAGATACCAGCAATTTGCAATAATAATAATACAGCTATTATTGTGAAAGACATAGAAGCAATCTAATTATTTTACTTCTTTGATGATTGCATGAAAAAGACACATGACTTATAAATAGGGAATAATGAAATAGTGTACTAGAGTTTTTTGCAATTTCATTATGATAACAGTAGCTGGGGTGAGGTACCTTCTTATACCTGTTTCCTACTAATTTTACTGTCTAATACCATCACTGTGGAGCTGACCAGAGCTCTACTTGGGCTGAGTGTCTGTTTCTGGTTGCTGTTACTCAGAGCTCCTTAATCTGTCCTTTCCGGAGGTCCAGCTTATCTATTGAAGGTGAGGTGAAAACACACTCTACCATCATCCCAGAGTGCTCTAGGGATCAATACAACAGCCATCACGGACTGGGGTGGATCCGGCCAAGGGCAAGATGGGCAATTGTCCAGGGCAGCGTCGTTCAAGGGGCGCGGTGGGGAGCCAGCACAACTGCACGACTGCTGATGAGAACATTTGGCACAGATTTTACCCAGGGCTCCAAGTACGCCAGAACCGCCACTGATTGCGGACAGCAGACGCATGCATTGGTGACCGCAGTTTATTGGATGAATTGTGCATTAGCGCAGATGGAGGAAGGGGGAAGAAGTGGAATTATATGATACAAATCTTGTGTTGAGCTCTCAACGGCTAGGAGTCTTCTGGGAGACGTCTAGTGCTGCCCCCTGGTGGCTAATATTTATAAGGCATCTGTCCTTGTGTTGGGGGCAAACCGAAAGGGAGCGCTCAAATTCAGGACCTGGACAGCTCCTGAAGGAGTATAAGGTCTCCCTCTCGGTGATTATCTCGGTCTACTTGGGTAGCCACCTACAAAAAGTGAATTAAGGCCTGCCTCCCTCTCAGGTGGAGCCCTTATGCCAAGTATCCCAAAAGGCTTCCGATGTGTAATAAACATTTTTTACGGCTGACAGAAATTTAGTGTCAACCATCTGGCTTTGCATGCCAGGCTGACCTGTCCAGGTCGGTTCCGGAAGCTTCCCTTAGTATCACACCCAGGAGGTACGAGCTGACGTTGTGGATGCATTGTGAGGCGGAGTGACATGTTGAGTCGGGGGCATGTGGAGGTGAAGTGTCACATCTAGGTGAAAGGAGCACGTGCCTCCGACTCCTGATTTCAGTCTGCATACGACTGAGACCAAACATCAAAGGCAAATACTTATGGAAAGACGTTTCTGGTCATGATGGCATTTGGTCTGGGATGATTAAAGCGTGACAGCAAATAAATAAATAGAGGAATGGAGCTGGTAATGAAGCGGAAACTCTCGAGGGATGTTTCTTTTTGCACTCGACGTGTGCTTTTAGAGCTTTCTGATAGGCACCGCCATTTACTCCAGCGATGCATGTTTTCCACTTCATTTGCAGTCGCCGCCTGAAATGTTGCGAGGAAGGAAAACAGCACGGCACATTTTTCTCCGTCTGCACTGCTATGATGTGTGGCCAGGCTGTCACAATGACATCCGACATCACGGGGGGGAGGGGGGTAGTATTGATTACTGAGTCTTTGACACATGTTGGTCGTGGCTAAAGGTCAGTCTGGATTACTTTCCTCTCAGCGCTTAACATGACTAACATAACATAATGTTACGCTGCTTAGCTTTTATCTGAAATGACTTTGATATTTATAGCGGTGGTGTTTTTACGGGAATTATTTAGGTAAGTGCCTTCTCCAATATTATATTGGACTGTATACAGTATGCTATATTAGAAGATATAATGCTATACTAAGGTATACTATACTATACTATACTATATTATGCTATACTGTTGCGATACCATACCATATTATGCTATACTGTTGCGATACCATACCATATCATACCATGCCATACCATACCATACCATACCATACCACACCATACGATACCATACCATACCATGCCATGCCATGCCATGCCATACCATCCTATACCATACCATGCCATACCATACAATACCATACCATGCCATGCCATGCCATACCATACAATGCCATACTATACCATAGCATACCATGCCATGCCAAACCATCCTATACCATACGATACCATACCATGCCATACGATACCATACCATGCCATACGATACCATACCATGCCATATGATACCATACGATACCATGCCATACCATACCATACCATGTCATGCCATACCTTACCATAGCATACCATGTCATACCATAGCATACCATGCCATACCATACCATACCATGCCATGCCATGGTATACCATAGCATACCATACCATACCATGCCATGCTATACCATACCATACCATACCATACCATACCATACCATACCATGCCATGCCATACCATAGCATACCATGTAATATACTGTAATACCGGGGCTCTGCCTAGGATTTTAAATCTGTGTTCATTTTCTACTAATTTCTACATTAATTTCTTCCCTAATATAACCTTTCAGAACATCTAAGCACTCCATCCATCCATCCACCAATCTTCTGTACCCACTTGTGTTATTCAGGGTCACGTGTTGGCAAGGCAGGGCATAACCGTGGCTGGGGCACCAACCCATCATAGGCTACACCATCCAATACTCAATAAATGATAATTTACTGCTTTCCAGAGTAGCTGGGTTGAGATAATGGATTGCCACTTGTCATTGACCGTGATGTGATTGACCATGATTGCAGAAATATGGGGAGAAATGTATTTTATAATGACTCAAATCATTTTTTTGTTATGTATTAATATATTCTTACTGTCAACAAAAAATAGTGATGCTTTTTTAGAACAAATACACAGGAAAGATCGCCAGACAGAGATATTATTTGTTTTTAACCTCAGTTCCTACGGATGTAGCTGCACATGATGGATAAATCTGTCCCTTTACCATTAGCAAAACAAACAAAAAAGACGAATGAGTGCATTTAGGTTGGACTGGGCTGTTTGTCTGTGACCGTATAACTCCTCCAAGCCGCTTTTGAACAGTATTTCAAATCCCTTTGTTCTACTTTACCAGTGTCTGCTAAAGGGTAGCCTGTGTTCAACTATTAATACTGTGGTTATTAATCATCCTATTCCACTTCCCTACTTATTTTTGTGCGTTGATTAATGGAGAAATATATGCTAATAATTAAAGTTTCCAATAGAAATTTAGGAGTTTTCACGCCTTCCATACATGTCTTGTCAACTCGCAGAACTGATTCCATTCTCCCACGCGGGAATGACATAATTTATCTGCTCACTGAGATAGAATACCCTGGTCCAAAGCCCATAGTGACCATTGTATGACTGTCTTTGTTTCATGCTTATTCCATATTTAGCAATAATGCCCTGCCATTAGATACATCCAGTTGTATTCATGCAATGAAAAAAAAAAACTTAAATGGATGAGAATATTGCACTTTAAGATTTACTGATGTACGCAAAAAAAGACTAAGTGCATTGCTGATTCTTAATGTGATGCAATGCATACAAAAAATACATTTACACTGAGCTGTTGGAATGATCATTTTATTAAAAGTGACCATATATTTCAGTGGAGCAATTCGGGCTAAAAGCAGTGATATGGGTTAAATACAGACCTTGGGGGTGCAATAGCAGGGCTGCCCTGGGGGCTAGAAACAGCAATCTTCTGGGAATGACTCCTGTTTGTGCTACCCAGGGGTGTACTGAGAAGTTTTTGGGCCCTCTAACAAAATATCACCTGCCCCCTCCCCAAATGTACATATAATTTTATGTATTGAAGGGACTCTGTCAGTTTCTATGCCCCTGAATCTGTGTCCCCTCATGCCACCATACAGACACTTCGACAATATTTTGAAAGATTCTCTCAGATTAATCACTTCAAAGTAACAATTAGACCCAGAATACGTTTATAAGGGTCACCATAAGAGTATATTCAAGTGAAAACTTCACGAAGGCCCTTTCAAAACAAGCCAAGGCAATGTTTTTATTTTAATTTAACATTTATCTTCAGTTCAAACATAACTTGATTAATAAAACCACATCATCACATACAGTTTAATTTAAAACTATTTAAATGAAACACATTTACAGGAAGTAATAATCACAACAATAAAACCATTCAATCATCTTTATTTGCCTGTAAAGGCCAAATGGCTAATTAAATATGAAAAGCAATCTGTTTGGGTTCTGGTTTATATGTCATCGCTAGTTACCAAGACAGACTGCGGCTTGGAGATTCGGGAGACACAGGCAAATTAATCATTAATTGCAATGGCAGTAATTATGTATTTGCTCAGCTAATTAGTGCAGATGCTTGAAATGAAGATAATACTACAGCATTTCTCCAAGGCGTTCTGATGCTCTAAAACTGACTCTCTTAGCTATCGCCTCATGATTTAGGACCCTTAAGCACCATGGTAGATGCAAAGTACCTCTGCTGCATAAGACCAACGGAATTGCAGGAGTCTCACTCCACCCAAAACAAGAGCCTGAGGTTACAATAGAAAAGGCTCATGTTACGTAAAGCATATTAAGATGTTTTTCCTGCTTCCAATAATGCAATGCACAGTATAGATTAAAAAATAATATCAATAAGCTCATGGTACTAAATGGTTTTGATGTATATGTTTAGCAGCAGACCACAAGGTGTTAACCAGTGGTTCCCCAGAGCCCACGCCTGATTCAAAAGATACTTTGTACATCACATCTGTGCTGTGATTGGCTGTCTGAAGTCTGACATATAGTCAATCACTGATAGTAAAAAATAAAGCACTCACTTTCCTCTTTTAAAACACTGATGTGTAAATTTATTGCTTAAAATATAAATGTATTACTGAGAATATAAGGCTGGCAAGCAAAAAATATTATTTTATTTCATCTGTAATAAAGTTAAATTAGATGAGGACAAAATCTGCAGACTTATAATAAGCCATTATAAAACTTATACTAAAATGTTTCCTTGGTTTGTCCTTGACATTTATTTAATGTCACCGAACTGGGAGCCTTGCTAATAGTCATGTGTCCTCGATGAGTCTTTGCGCTCCGAGGCTAAAATTTTAGAGGTGGACTTGGTGAAACTATTGTCACTGAAGCTGAATGTCACTGTAAGTGGGCGCAGTAAAAAGGAGACGCTGTCCTGATCGAAAGGAGGATCGTGTTCCAGGTGCTGTGTGAGATAGGAAAAATGGGATACACGGTTCCAGCTAGTATGTTTGCCGCCAAACACACCACTGATCGGCACTTTTATTTACAAACCGGTCTGTTTAAGAAAGATACCCATGCCGGGGGCCTGTGTCACAAAGCAAGATTTCTTGCTTAGCTGGATAACTTATTGGATTTAAGATAGCCTGGGCTGAATGTAAGTGAATGAATTCTGTTTAGCTTTTATTTACACAAAAATGTTCTGAGGGCAGAATGACAAATGATTGGTTCAGAGACATAACCAGTCAGAATATAGAGGTGGTGTGTCCAAGCAATTTGAGGAGGCAACACCAAGACATCGGATTGGTTGGTATCGCCTCCTCAAGTTGTTTGGGCACACCTCCTCTTCAATCTGATTGGTTATCTCTCTGAACCAATCATTTTTGTTCTGCCCTCAGAACATTTTTGTGTAAGTAAAACTACCAGAAGTGTCCATTTAACCCAGGCTACCTTAAATCCAACAAGTTTAGTTAAGCAAGAAATCCTGCTTGGTGGAATGCCCCGCAACTCCTTTCAGCATGACATCAGGACAATGTGATACTTTGCAACTGGGTCTTGAGAGGAACCTCTCACTGAAGAAAAGGTAATGTCTAAACAGGACAGC
>JAODJW010000015.1:10472239-10501459 GCA_026777045.1 Hyperopisus bebe
GGTTGTTTCTCAAAGATGCTCTCACACAATGATGGCAAACCGGTGCACCTCCCTGTTCTTCAGCAGATTTTGTCATGCGACAATGATACAATGATTGCAACGGGGAAAAAAAATAATTAATGACAATAAGGCATCAACATTTTGATGTTCTTTATAGAAACCTGATAGATAAATATGAAACATAAGCTCTTCCTAAGCTTTATATACTGCACACCACTGTTCTGAACTCAATTTCACCCTCCACTGGCTTTCTGACAATTTGGACAGCCTCACGCCAGCAGCAGAAAGTGGGAAGACACTGAATTTTTATCTGTGTTTTTTTTTTTTTCTTTTTTCAAATCTGAAAATATGATGCAACACAAGTTAGGAAAACAGTGGCATCTCCAGGAACTTGTCAGGTATTTCTTCCAAACACAAAACAGTTTTGCTCTCAGGCTGGTAACCAGAGTCCCAAACACAATGTACATAAATGGATGGATGTACGGGGTAGATGTTCCGGGTGTGATTCCTCTTTGCAGGAGAGCGGTGAAGAGATTCAGATGACCTTGCCCTGCTGGATCATAAGCAATTATTGCATTGCCATTTCACTACCGCGTAAATGGTGTCACATAATAAGGGCTTGATAGTAGTTGACAAACAGGTACAAATGGACTGTATATAGATTTGGGATGACTGTTATAATTGATCATCTCTGCTCAGGGACCCAGAGCAGAGCACGGAGGCTTTGGTGATGGTGACAGATTCGCTATCAGCAACTGGCTCAGTCGTTTGTGTGCTATATTCAGGAGCGTATTCTAGCGTTGCGTGGCCGCTAAACAAAATCGCAAAAGCCCCTTGGAAGGTGTCTGTCATACGATTTCTCACCATTCCCGTCCCTGCAGCCACGCTTTTAGGATGGCAATGAAAACCAACTAGCCGCTCCTGCCCCCTAGAGGACAGACAATGCATGACCTCAACAACGCATCAACTTTAGGATCAAGGCAGCTACAGACTGAGCTACCTTTTTGCGTGTCCCTCACTGTCTATTTGATTTATTGAAATAACTGCTTGCAGAGCACGTTAACCTAACCCAGTGTATAAGTTCAAATTGGGCATTGAATAACTAACATTTCCCAAAACGGAAAACTGAGGCACTCGAGGACCTGAATCCACTACCATGAGTCTGTGTTTAATGAATGCACGGCGTCACGCATACCGTTTCGCTATCTCCAAAGCTCTGGGGATGCACATGAGACATTATTTGTGGATTAGCAAGTGCTGTGTTTAGTATCATGAAAACATTTTCGCTCAGACGCTGAATACGGATGATGTTTTGGTAATTATATGGTTGACGGATAGTGTTTTGCGCCGCGCTTGGGCAGCTGCTGCTGACAAATCCGCGCAAGGCGAAAACATAACCAATTAATGGGTCTCGATAAGACCTGCCCCCGTTTCCGTGGCTTTAAAAGATGCAATACCTCTCGCTTGTGCACCTCTCTCTATCCCTCGTAATAAATTCCTCATCCAGGTCATACTTTTCCCACATCGCGCATCAGAATACCAAACAACCTGACGCTACAGACTCGGAATAAACCGCCAGTGCAGGTGTGAATTTCCTGTATGTCCGCATATGCGTTTTGGAAACATCCCATGCACGCCATCTCAACTGTAGTAACCTGACAAATTGCTTTAAAACTTATATAATGGTTTTTAAACACCAATCACATTTATATTTGCGTCCACCTATTAGTGGAATAAGGCTGAAATGTCAGCAGGACAATTCTTTAGTTCAACCTTATCAGCGAGGCTGACTTTTCAAAGACTTGGCAAGGACGAATCCTTTGTGTGGGGAGGAAATTAGTTTCTTACGTGTGCGGTACCCGCACAGAACAAAGTTAATTATTCAGAGCATGGACCCGTGGATTTGCAACAGTTTAGTCATTCCGTTCAGACAGTTCGGGCTCAGTGAGCAGCTTCTTATCACCCAGATTTTGATAATTGGCTTAGACATATCAAATAAACTTTAGAGAATTCAGAAGTAAGCAGGTATGACGTTCTAATAGGGCTTTCATTAGTCTGTTCTCCACGCGGTAATGTATTTGAAATTACTGTGACGTTTTCCACTCCGAAAGGTTTGGCCTTGTACTGTTTTATTTTTTTTCCTTACACTTGCTGTGAACAAAATTTATTCTCAGTAGTGATCTAATTCAGTACAGCGCTCTATTTGGCCCCATTTGCCGAAGCTGCACGCGCTAAAGATATGATGGAAACTGACACCTACATCTTGGTGGGAAAGACATATAATTTTTTGGCAAGATCTATAAAGGGTGCTAGGCCTTCCCCTGAATTCCTCTCTAGCAGGAGTGGTAGACATTAGCCAGGTGCTAAACCAGCTGAGAACCAAACTTTATCCTGCCTACATACTGTAGATTCCCTCAAAAAGGGAGCCACTCT
The DNA here is from genome assembly GCA_026777045.1 of Hyperopisus bebe. Classification (NCBI taxonomy): domain Eukaryota; kingdom Metazoa; phylum Chordata; class Actinopteri; order Osteoglossiformes; family Mormyridae; genus Hyperopisus; species Hyperopisus bebe. Next base: position 10,474,673 of record JAODJW010000015.1, read on the forward strand.
GCCGCTGATAGGCTACCTTTGGCTGTGCGTGTAGCCACAGGGGCGGCCTGCCAACGATTATCCAGCCTTCCTGAGCCTATCCGCGTCTCGATTAGCGATCGAACCCCGGCTAATTAGCCCATTGTTAGATTTCATGGAAGACGACGTAAATAGGCGGGAATGCGTCAGGCGGGAGTATGTTTTGGTTTGAGCCGTGCCGCTTTATGCTCGGATGGCTATTTTCGACCCTCGCAGGCAACGATATGTGTGTAGGGAAAGCAAAAAAAAAAGAGAGAGAGACTAAAAGGACTGATCAGATCACAGTTAAAAGCACTGAATTCTATCCTATTTACAATTTCAATGACATACACAACTCCCTCTCTTTATATTATGAATACACTTTCATTATTGATACCTTTTCATCTTTCAACAGTACTTTGAAGTACTTCATACTTCAGCAATACGAGTATTTGCCCTTCTTGACATTATATCTAATTCTGCTCTTGTTCTGTTCATTTGCTTTATTATTCTGTATGACAGCCTGAAAACGTCAGAAATGTTAAACTGAATTCTTCATGCTTATTTCATTGATTTGCTTTTAATGTTACATCCCCCCAAAATTACTCTGACTCTATATATCTCTTGGTATTCATAAAAACTTCTTTTCACAAAACGTCTAAATGAAAGATGTGCTCACACACGACCCTAAAAATGCCCCTCCGATCTACTTTTATTAATCAGTTTCACTGTCATTACATTTCCTGCTAAATAGCGGCTATGCTAATATTCCCTCTGGCCCCAGTGTAACTTTGAGCTGAGCTCATGCCCATGCCATGTTTCCATGGAAACCTCCCCATGGCACACGCCATTAAAGAAACAGACACTTGCACATCACTCGAGGAAGCTTTCAGAGGATCTTTAAGTCAGGAGGTATATAAAAGATTGATCACTTTTTATCGTTTTTTTTCCTCATCATTACGATTGCATGCAATGTGTGAAAGAGAATTATGCGCCCAAAAGAGCTGGCTGGAATTCATCACATATAACGAGAATCATCTTCACCTTATTCTTTATCTGTTCCCTACATCTCTGTGAGGAACCTTTAAAAAGGTACATTGACTTTCCTGTGCTTATATGCAATATAAATGTAGAAAGCTATGTTGAGAAAATGTTTGACTTGACTGCCTATACATTGCTACATGCATGTTTTAATGTTGCCAGTCTAGCAGTATAAATCTATGCTCCTTTTCACTGAGAATGTCTTACTTGCGCACTGCTACCAAAATAGATCGGTATTTAACCTTTGACACCTTTATGAGAATTCCATGATCAATTGCCAGTAGCTTTGCGAGTCCTGCTCTAATATTCCGAACCAGATCTTCAGATGTGAAATGGCAAAGAAACCAGGTAAAATAGACTATGACAAAAACAGCATTCAAAAAGAAGATAGCCGTCACATCTTTGTATCAAGGTATTAATAAAGTGATATATTCCAGGTGCAATAAATAGCTTGTTTCAAATAAGTGAAGAAGTTGTTAGTAGCTTTGGAATGACTTTTTTTGCTCATTCGATGTTACATCTCCAGCATGAAGATCCATCCATCCATCCGTGGAAGGTTGCTGGTTTGAATCCTGTGAATGCCAGGAGTGATCCTATTTCATAGGGCCTTAAGCAAGGCCCTGAACCTATATGATTAATTCGTCTTGGGTATGGCCTTGCAAGGAGGTCCTCCAACTTCGGGGGTTGGTGGCAGGATTCACTATGTTCCATTCCATTTGGACTAGTGTGGTGCTGAGGTATCTGTCCTATGGTTGCACTCAGCTTCTCATCCCTGAGGTGGTTTCTTGTGTGGTGGGCACAGCAGCAAGCTATATCAGTGCATGCTCCTTACCTCCTCCTAGAGTTTGACTGTGCCATCACCATGCAACCAGTTAACAGGACGTCAGACATGCACTGTTACATACTATTTCCATGTTATAAAGGGAACTTGTTTTATTTGACTTATATTTTCACACAACTTTCCAGTGCTTAACATGAATAACAATATGCAGTTTAGGAAATAAATGGAAAAGTGGTGAAAAAACAAAAACCTGTGGGGTGCAAAAATTGGTAGTGTATATCTAGAGCATGATTATGCTCCCCTTCTTTACTATTTAACTTTGTCTTGACTGAGATTTCATCAGTTCTTGTTCTATGATGTTATGATGCCGAAACAATATGTAATATAAATCAATTTAAATATTACATATAACCCCAACATTTCTGTTGCAGGTGGAATGAGAACAGAAGAGAGGTAGTGATGGCTTTTCCTACCAAGCTACGAGACACACAAACACTCAATGACAAGAACAGCCACAATTGTGTATTCAGGCCATTGAACTGCTGACAGTTTTACCTGTTCGTTTGATTCTATGCATTGCTGGACATGCCCTGTTTCTGCACTGCATTAACTGGTTATGCTCTTTCTGCTTTTCCTGGTAATACTCAATTCCTACCGTCTTAGGCTGCAGTTGCAGCTCTCCCCTCTGGAGTCCGTGTCATCTACTTTGCTTGCAGCTAACCCGATTTTCCCCGCAAAAATCTCGTCGGCCTATGGGCAAGAGATTATCTCCGCGAGCCGGCTGCTTGGGATGGGGCCTTGAAGGTTTCCTCGCCTTCCGCTCGCTCGCGTCGGCTTCAGAGTCCCCGCGGCCCCTCTGACTCAGCATCAGCACGTTTGCATCCCTCCAGACTGTCGCGATCGCCAGGGGATCATCTAGTCTTGCAGGCTGCCTTCTCCTCTGCTCTGGGCGAGGCCGTGACAGCCTTCCCTGATTTATCTGCCACCTCCATGACGATGGTGCTTCAGCAGAGCAGAACTTCTCTCTGAAGGGGCACCTGAGTAGACTAGAAAGGCAGTAGGTAGTGCAGTGCTTCTAATGACCTGTATTTGTAGCTGAAATATTGCTGGTTCAAGTCCCAGGAAGCAACTTCTTATTAGAGTCGAGCGGGTGTATGAAATGTAAATGAAGTGCAGTCATAAGCCATCTAGGTCTACCATGATGCAGCATTAATGAAACCTCCAGATAATGTCATGCGGTAGGTCCAGGCTGCCATCTCCTGGCTTTGTTTTATGAAAAACTTCTGTATTTTTCAGAGTCAGTGCACCCATCAGAACCCTGCCTCTTCCCCACTTGGCCAGCAGGTGTTACTGGCCTTGCTGTTCCTTTCCGTTCTCCCTGTCTATCCTCCAGCTCCCGTCCTGCAGTCCCCTCATTGCCCTTCACCTCCCGTCCTGCAGTCCCCTCATCACCCAACACCTCCCGTCCTGCAGTCCCCTCATCACCCTCCACCTCCCGTCCTGCAGTCCCCTCATCACCCTCTACCTCCTGCCCTGCAGTCCCCTCATTACCCTCCAGCTTCCGTCCTGCAGTCACCTCATAACCCTCCAGCTTCCGTCCTGCAGTCCCCTCATCCCCCTCCAGCTTCCGTCCTGCAGTCCCCTCATCTCCCTCCAGCTTCCGTTCTGGAATCCCCTCATCGCCCTCCAGCTTCCGTCCTGCATTCCCATCATCGCCCTCCAGCTTCCGTCCTGCATTCCCATCATCGCCCTCCAGCTTCGGTCCTGCAGTCCCCTCATAGCCTTACAGCTCGCGTCCTGCAGTCTCCGCGTTGTCCTCCAGCTCCTCTCCTGCGTTCACGTCATCGCCCTCCAGCTCACATTCTGCAGTCTCCATGTCACACTCCAGTTCCCTTCCTGCGGTTCATGGACGTCCACTAGATGCGTCTCCTGCTCCAGTCGTGCTGCTGCTCAGCCCAGCCAATTGTTTTTCTAGGCCTGCAACGGTCCACTCTGTATCTCGTCCTTGTTCCACTGCTACTCCTGTGTTCTGTTGTCCCCAGTCTGGTCCTGCCCCTCCCTGTATCTCTTCCCCACTGTTTCCTTGTCTGCTGCCCTAACAGCTCCCATGTTCAACTTTCTGTTTTGGTTCCCCTACCTTGTCCTGGTTCCCACCTCATGCCCCTGGTCCTGTCCCTGAGCTTCCACACCCTGCCCCCAACAAATTCATCCCTCATTCTGTCCTTCAATCTCTGTGTCCAGTCCTCAACACATTTTTCCGTGGTCCCCTAGTTCTGCTCTCTGTTGTACTCCCCCCTTAGTGGCCCTTTCTCAGCTTCTCAAGTTCGCCCTCTGTCTCTGCTCCACCTCTTGGCTCTGTCTGTCCAGTTCATTGGTTTCTGTTACTGTTTTTTTTTTCTTCCCCTCTTCTGTGCTAAGTAGCTGTGTATTGTTGCTCTGTTTGGTTTCTAGGTCTGTTCCCTGTGTTCCCAGTCTTTCCTTATTCCTTAGTTTTGATTGGTTTCTTGGGTTTTAGTCAATTCCATATTTGTCCCTATTTGTTTTCTCACCCCTCGTGGCATGTTTGTTTTGATATATTTTCCCAGGTGTGTTTTTAGTTGTATTAAAGAAACCCTTCTTGTCCCGGAGCCATAAATGGATCGTCCCTTCCTTGTTCCCACCTGCACCAAGTACCATATCCGTGACAGTGTTGAGTTAGACACCTGCAGTGGTCTGTGTTTCCATTGCATTGTCCAGAGTAGCATGGGTCAGAAGGTCATTCTGCCCTGCTTGCCATGGTGGAAGTATGATACAGCCAGGCCCTATGTGCCTTGAGTCAAGCTGGGACCACACATCAAGTAACAGAAGTTACTAAGTAACAGAACAAGTCCATAGACACGCTGACAACTTCAAATCATCAACGACCCTGGCTGTTAGTCATCAATCAGTAAATACTGGCATCGCTAATCAATTTTTTACATTGTCCATTGCTTACTTAGCCATTAGAGAAGACCAGGGACAATTGTTGAACAGGGTCCGTTGTTTAACTGACCTTCAGCACACTTCCCAACTATACATTCCTACATTTCTGCTAGCTTAAGGCTCTTAGCGATAGCTGCGATACAAAATGTACACAGATTAATGAGTAAATACATACCAGGTTCAACACAACAACTAGGCTCCCATCTCCCCTAGTTGTTTACGTCCATTTGGAGATTTTTCACATGTTTCTGTTTGCGTCTGCATTGGTAAAAGCTGCACATTTACACAGCCTTGCTGCTTACGTATACTCATGCAGACAAGCCCAGCGCACGATTTTCAGAATTTCATAAGCATGGACAGAAGTGGAGTCTTTATTAAAAAGCTTTTTTTTTTTCCAGGGATGTCCTCCAGCTCCATATTAGTGTGTGTGGTGGAGGGCTGAACCTGCAAACATCTCCTCACCTCTGAGGAACCTTAAGCAGTGCAGCACCTGCTCTCCCACGGCTGTGTGTATTTTTACAACATGACATTACCTCTAGTAGACACGACATTTCTCTCCGATCGGGTTGCTGGCCCGTGGGTGGTGACTGCAGCAGGACTGTATGAGCCTAATATTGCCTAGCGGGCGGCGCCGGCGTGCCCATATCTGAGCGAGGCAATTGGGTGATTCCTCACGACAAAACTGGGAGTAATTGGAAGAGCGAGCGCGCTGGGAAAGACACAGCCGCTCTGTCATCCTCCCTTCACACTCAGAGAGCGGGGGCCTTAATATTAGCTGCAAGGGTGGAACATAACGTAAGATATCAAATTAAAACGTCAGTTCGAATGCAAACGCAGACTGAATGATTTATTGGGCTCGGCAAAAGCGTAACTTGTATTGGCACGTGTGTCTAGGATCCTTGTAAATATATTTCCCCCGTTATTTAGTCCTAATTACATTTCCTCATTATTTTTCTGGCAGTCGCTTATACTTATTGGATGCAGTGCTTGAAAGATTTCTCCTGGAGGCATGGCCATCCTAGGACGGGGAATATTAAGACAGTGCGGTAGGGAAGCCTCAGATCTCAGCTACGGGAAAAGGTCACGCATACGATTAAGTCCGGCCAGCGATCGAACACCAGCCGGTGCATCGGCGCATGTTTTTTTTAACGCTTCGCATCGTACTGTCTTGTTCAATTGCTGCAGGTTGGCAGACAGCTTCTTAAATGAGCTCAAGAGGTCTTGTGGACTTTAAAAACCTTTCAACAACCCAGCTTGTGCTTTTTTCCCCCCTGGTTTAGAATGCAAACCATGTTAGATGGAGTGGAAGATCAGTAAAGTTCAGTAATTTATGATAATGGCCACTTGTTCGGTCCGTTTCAGTGATTAATCCCAAAGACAACGAGTAGCTTCAAAGTGCTAGATTATTGCAGTTTAATCACAAGCCCATTGTGCATACAGTTGATAGGAATGTTAATTGCCACGGGGGTCATTTGGCATTGTCTTGGAGTAACAGAAAATGTCAAACACCAAAAACATACTTAGCTAATGGAAAAAATATGAGTATGACATTTATCACCGTCTTTTAATTTTTACAAAATATAACCCAGAGGTGGGGCTGCTTTGTGTGTGTGGAGTTTGCATGTTCCCCCTGTGTCATCTCTGTGCCCCCCCCCCCCCACGGTCCAAAATTATGCTGAGGTGAATTGGAGTTGTCAAATTGCCCGTAGGTGTGCATGTGTGTGTGAATGGTTTGTGAGTGTGCCTTGTGATGGCCTGGCACCCGACCCCCAAGTGGGTATGAAAGATGGATGGATGGATGGATGGCACTCAGAGGTGCCATAAGGTGAATGAACAGCAGAGGATAAAAAGAGTCACAATAATGAAACTATGTGTTTATTGCTAAATGCTACATAAAAAATTCTAAGATGTGTCTGCTCTAGAAGGGAACTCCTGATTTGCTGCAACATATTAGGTTTGTAAATCAAACAAAAGACTGCACATAGAAGAGAAGCTGCTCGTTTTGCTTTGTTTGGAATCCTCAGCTAATTTTCTGTTAGCTAAATGAGCAATACATATATACATATATATATAGTATGAAGTGCAAATTGACAAGACTATTCCCTTACGCACATAGACTCTACACTATCAAACTTGCTTTTAAAGGACGATGCATGTAAAGAGGTTTACTGGCACTGAGGTCTCCTGCTGAATCTCCTCTTAGCAGCTGGCTGAGGAGCATGGTGAAGCAGGGGAGAGGCAGGATGGCATCACGCCTGTAGCGGCTGCGGGGTGACCTGTGTGACTCGAGTGACGTTGGATCGAGTCTCTGAGAAGGACAAACAGCAGCGTGGTTGCAGTGCCTATCTGAGCGTTTCCACTCTCCACAGCTCAGTCGGATTTGGTTCTTTCCAGATCACACCGATCTGAGTCTCCGACATGGAGAAGCAGCGAGCGTCAGGCTGTTTTTGTCGGGCAGTCAGACTATCGGGCTGCTCCAGCATACCAGCATATCTCCAGCTGCTTCTCTTGGTGTCTTACAGCAGAGTCACGCTCACATAGTATCTGTGAGCAAACAGGGGATAAAAATATCGTTTACATTAGAGAACACAGTGAATCTAAAATATACTTTTCTTAGCACTCGTATTGATCTTTCTTATTACTAGCATGAGCAAATGTTGACATTGCGTAATTCTCATCTTACGTTGTGGGTAAAAGGATGCTGTCACACAAGTAAAAGGATCTAGTATGCGGGGGGTGATTTGTTCGTATAAATGCAATTTCATCTCTATGTTAAACATAGTCACCCGCTCTAACCTCCAGCAGAGGGATTGGAACATTTTGATGGTGCCTCCCCATTTCAAATACATATGTTGCATATTTGTACATATTTAGAGTTTAAGGCTGAGCAATGTTACTTAATTTGTACAGGATGCAATTGCACTGTAAGGTGCATCAGACAAAAGATGTGATCAGATTGTGACCCTTTTTTCATTTTTTTCATGCCTTTGACATGGCATGTATATTAAAGTATATATTTTCATTCATGTAAAATAGAATTCATTCATATATTATAGAAATGATGTATAAATAAAAAAATAGCATAATAACATTAATAAAAAAACATATTTAGGACTGTAGTAATGTTTAGTACAACAGCTCCTTCTACTTTCCATCTGTTATGTTCTCCAATCACTTCATAGTTTATATTATTTACATGCTTAATCAGAATCTCTGGGGACCCAAGAGGATTGATGATTTGGGTAATGTTCCCTCATACCTGCCGCAGACTTTCCTGCAATATGGCAGCTGTAAAGAAAAACAGTGAACCTAATCCAAACATACGGAGCAGGAGAATGGTGCTGTTTCGAGAGGTGAAGATTACGGATGAATGTTTCGGGGAGGCCCACGGGAGGCTGCCGTGAGTCACAGTAGGGAGCTATTTTGTCCCTCAAACACTTGGTCTCTCGGGGTTTGTTCACCGAGGCTGGGTAACGGGGAGGGTACCCAGCCTGAATATCTAGCCTGAATAATTTAAGTAGCTTTTGGAACATACCCAAAGGCTTGTTGATTGGACACGACCGTCTAACTTTCAAAAGTTATGTGGAAGAACCCCAAAGTTGAGGCAAATTCTCACGAAGAGTTCCGCCCCAAACCTGCTCTCTTCTCTTGTCGTTTTGTGCCATTTTTTTGACAGTCACTTGTATGGTGTCATTTTTTTTCCTGCCAGCTGCCTGCTAGCCTAGCGACAGTTTCATCAGAAGTTTGACTTAAGTAATTTGCTTCACTGGTCCTTTGTGTCTCACGGTAGTGCGTCACGCAAAAATCAACACTTAACGGGCTGTTGACAGCCAGACGCAGCCGGGCCGCGTGCCACAGTCAGCTTCTCTGTATCGTTAAATCAAAACAGGTCCTGTTTTTTTGGCCACGCATCACCTGTCCATGGACTGCTGATAGTCTCCTGCATCCCAAGAGACAACTGGATGGCTGATTAACAGATGTTATCATGTAACATGCCAAACTGTTAAAAAATAAAAGGAAACCAAGACTGTGGCAAGTTTTATTAGATGTAGTTCTGCCGTTTTTATTTCTTTGGATGATCTTCATTTCCTGTAAGGACTCTCTCTGTGCCCATTCATTTTAAGAATGCTATATTCGGAAATGTCTCAGCACTTGGTATTGTATTCTATTAACATTATTTTCTATTATTTTCCTATTCTGCTTCTGGAGAGGAGGTGGTCTCATTGTTAACTCTGAAAGGACTTACCTTGAATAAGGGATGGGTTATGGACACAATTATATGTAATTCAGGACCTAATATTCACCTCCCTCAACGCCATTGTTCTGCGAACAATCCGTCTTGGACTGGACTTAAGAAAATAATGAGTGATGGATATTTAGGAGAAACAGTTTGGCTATAGACATGGATTTCTGAATTGATCTTGGTAACATTTTGCATAAAGCTGTCATCTACAATGCCTTATAGAAACCTTCATAATGCATTATAATGGGCAGAATTAATTAAGAATTAATAAAGCATTACAGCATCTATTGACGGTCATAAAGCAGCATACATACGATTATAATACTTCATAAGTTCCAATGAAGCTTTTATCTATAATGCACTATAGATACCTTCACAATGCTTTATAATGGTTGGTATAAGCATTAAGGATGCTCTGTATTATATTATAAAGGACCTATAGTACATTATAGATGACAGCTTCATAAAGTATTCATAAAGCATAATACATATAGCTGTAATTTGTTATGCCTTTTATAAATATGCATGGCCATGTATATAATGACGTATGAATGCATTATAATGTGCTATGAATGTGTTCATAGATACTTATAGACGTGGCATTCATAGAAAATGTTACCTCGATCTGTTTTGGGACGCGTGTACGCCATGTTGGTGTAATTTGCAGCACTTTTACACACTTTTTCACACCTTTACTCTGCATGTGTGTGTACGGAGTGTGTGCATGTTCTCTGTGTGTTTCCTTGGAGTACTACATTTTCCTCTTGCAGTCCATATAGTCATGCATATGGGCTAACTTCCACCTGTAAATTGCCCATGCTGTGTGACTGTATGTATACCTGCTTGCCGATAGACCGGCATCCCATTGGTGGTGTACTCCTGACTTGTGCCCTATGCTGTCTGGGATGCATTCCAGACCCTTCTACAGGCTCAGCAACAGGACAGGCAGGGCAGGCAATGGCCTGGGGCCCCGAGCTGGGAGGGGGCCCCCGAGGGCGGCTGATTACATAGCACATTGCAACGACTAATCTGCGTTATCTGTGTATTCCGTATTCCAAAAAAGTGAAAATGGGGACTGGTGTTCATTATATTCTTTTTGTTTGCATTATTGATTTAGATCTCATGCTAAAATACTGGCGATACATTTTACCATGTTGTGGGAGGGAGAATTTCGGGCCATATGGAATTTTTTTGCCTAGTGCCCCCAGAATCCCCAGAATTCCCTCTGGCCATGCACCATGACACCATCAGGAACCAGGAGTGCTCCCTTCCACTCTTTCAGACAACACTTTAATAAACTCAGTTTCGTTCAATACGAAGTACTGCTGTGCTCTATTTTCAAAATTTCTGAACAACAGGCTTCATTGATGTGACATCATCATTTCAACTAACACTACGACAGATGGATTAAGGAATGGACTGGACGGTAACAGCATATCTAGGCTTTGTATATAAATCACTTTTCTTTGTTCACTTTTTTCCTATTATTTAAATGTTTTTATCGTAGTTCGTAGATTCCTGGGATTACTGCTTGGAAAAAGAAAGCAGGAGATGCATTTTAATAAATCCCGCACGCAAATCAGACGAGCAACGCTAAGGCGTCTGCCTGAAATGCGTTTGAACGCTTTCGGACTGGTATAGAGGCGTCCCGCTTCTTGCTCCGTGGGGGATTCATTGTACCGTAATATTGCGTTTTATCTGCTTTAGTTAGTTTGATGTCCTTTCTCTGTACGCATTGCATTTTGTATTCCTTGAAGCCGCTGGGTTTTTATAGGCTGGCGCTGTCGGAATGTCAATAATCGTTTTATATTGTTATGTTGTGTTCAGTCGTCGCGTATTTCAGATGCCGGACGCCCTAGGAAGATTACCATGAATCGAATGAGAAATGCGCATCCATAATGTATCAAAGGAGATGAAACATCTTTAGGAGATCAGTTGAATTGCTTGCAGTGATAAAAATGAGAATTTCTTCGTACATACTTTCACACGTGTTACTACTCCAAAAGTTTTGACAGACCATCCATCTATCCATCCATCCATCCATCCATCCATCTAATACAGCTGACAGTCCACAGGATTACGGTGGGCCAGGAACCTATCCCAGGATGCACAGGGCACAAGGCGGGGGACATCTTGGACAGGATGCCACTCCTCACAGGGAACACATTCATCCATCCAACTGCATACTACAGGCAATTCGTCTTACAAATTATGCTCTGTATTTTGTTGTTTTGTTGTTTTCCAGGTTAGGTGTTGAAAAGGTTTTCTCTGTAGACCAGGAGACCTTAAAATGATTACTTTCTGAAGTCTTTGAGATAATGCAGTCCTTCACAGTGGTGACTGTGAAGTCCCAACAGTCAGATGCATGATACAGTCATGCGCTTGCTGGGTCCAGCTGCCTGGTGACATGAGCGCTCGTGTCTCTCTGCCAATTACAGACATGGCAGAGGACATTTCTGCATAAATGCCACTCATGATACCCTCTCAGACAGTGGAATGCGTAATTGCCTCTGCATGTGATCAGAAGGGCTAATTTCCTGTCCCCCCCCCCATCCCATCTGTGGACCAGGACACGGCGCCGTCAATTAGACAATCTACCGCAACCCTCGTTATGTCTAGTTCCCCCACCGCGGAACGTCCAGATGACCAGTTAAGCAGAATGCCGCGTAAAGAATAACAAACGACATCATTAGTCATACAACGGTGACTACATGGGCTGATGCTCCCACAAGGAGAGTTTTAGATGTCAGAAGTGAGATACTCCTGCTAAAACATACACCGTGCTAACCTGAAGAAAATGAAATATACAGAAAGAATCATTTGCAAAGGCAACCCAATTTATTTAGTCACTTGGAGGCACTAAGTTATTTATTGCTTGTCGGCACGCGCTGTTCAATTTAATTTCAAGTGTCAAAAAAACAGGTGTGTGTGCAGAAAGAGAGGTGACATTTTGGGTAGGGTAATTTGGCCTTTGCTTTTTAGCACACCTGGCTTTCTGCAGAGAGGATGGTCTATGGGATGGACACAGGTGTGACAACACCTCAAACCCAGCACCTGCTTTGTCTCTGAACTTCACAGCTGAATCTCCCAACTGGAAGGCAGGTTCTGTAGAAGGTGGATAAATTACCCTGTAACGGGAGCATAGGGGAAAATAAATAAACCCAATCCATTTAATTAATGCATATTAATGTAAAACACTGGCAAAGCGTAAGTGTAGATTAAATGGTTTGGTCTGATTTGTCGTTTTAGAGTTCTGTTGGTGCTTTCGCTCCCTCCAGAAGCTAATAATAATATTGTCTGTAGTTTTTCCTACAGAATGATAGTACTGCGCATTCTTGACAGATTCTTCGCCTCTAGGTCTGTGATAATGATTTTGCTCCTTTTGGGACTCACATCAAACACGGAAGTCCCTCTTTGATCGAGAAGCTAAGAATGGAGACAATATCGAAGTACAAAGAGAACGTTCAGCAGAAGCCTCCTCAGCCCTGCGATTCCAGTGCGCTCTTGAAGAAGAAGACAGCGATGGAGGGCTCTCTTCATGGTCAAGCTCTTCTCAGGGGCCATTATGGACCCCATTAAAGTGAACCATATTGGCCCCCCAACCCAGACTGATCCAATTATTTTCCAAATTTCTAGGCCTCCTGAGTGGAATCACCCGACCCCACCCCATGGTGCCTCTGACTTTTCCTATGGTTGGTCCAACAGCAAACCTCCTACAGAGAGGTACCATGGTATAAAAAATTGCACAGAAATTTTAAAAATGAAATATTTACTTCACCTTGGTTCTGGGATTCGCAGCTAGTTCAAGCTTTACATTGGGGAAGATGTTACTCTTGGCATAAAGGTTCAGCATTGAGGGTCTTGAGTTTAATTTTAATTAGTACTTTAATCAGGACCAAGAGAAGGTGACTTCCTCTGCAACTACAACAAAGAGCATGATCCAGAATGTTCTGCAGTACTCCTGACACATGCAGCACCTGAAAGCCCGGTTTACAGTGCTGCCCCCCCCCCCCACAGCATGAAATGAGAAAGCGATCCTAAGAGGAACACCACTTCCCCAGGAAAGTGGGTCACAGATAACTGGGGAGAAACTGGTGGAAAGTCCGCTCTCCCGAGCAATGCTGTCTGACTGCTGTGCCAGCCAGCCTTTCTCAGCTTAGAGCATCTTTTCATGTGCCGAGGAAGTCAGCCCCAAATATGGAAACTGCCTCATCCAAAGGAAGAATCCGATTGGCTGCTCAGGCTGGACACATTTAGCTATAAAAACAGGAGACCAATTGGATACAATAACATGATCTCATCATTGCCCTCAAATTAAACATCATGGGCAAGCAAATCACAGACACTAAATCTCATGCATACCTGGGAGTATTTATTTATCATCTACAAATGTTCATATGGTTCCCAAAACCTTGTCATTGAAATCTGAAACCTCCTTCAATAAAAATAAAAAGCTTTTCTTAAGACATTGTCCAGTTAACGATTTTCCACAAGCCTGCATGTGGACTGTCCTTGAATGGTGTTAACTCTGTTAATTCTGGCATCTCATATTGACTCGATAAAAATAGCACAGTTGCTGAATTGCTGTGCCCTCCAATCTATTAGACACACTCCAGTGTGGAATCTGCTCTGGCTGATATTTGAAGTAGCATTTTTCCCCTTTATAAGAAGAGCATGTTTTGTAAAACACTTACTGGCAAATGGAAATGAAGAGGACAGAATTATTATCAATGCGTTTAGACGGGGGAAAAAATGTTCCGTTAAATGCAAATAGCGGGAAGGCAGTCCTAGTGCTTAATTCTGCATCTGATTCAAGTTTTTCTACTCTGAATCTGTGACTACATCCGTCTCCGCTTTACTTTACCAGAAATAAATCTCAACCCCCCTCCCTCCGGAAAAAAAAAAATACAGAGGTTAAAGCTTTATATTTGCAATGCTATGCAGTTAAAAAAAAACAAGAAAATACAACATGATGAATGTAAAAAGCAATATTAACGGCATAAAGCAGAACTCGGTTCAACTATGCTCATGGTGCTTGCTGCCATGACTCAGAAAGGGGCAACCTTTGAGTTCCTGTACATCCATAATGGCACAAAGTGGTAACCACTCTCACCTCTGTGATAATCACAGGGTCAGAGCTCAGCAGAGGCTGATAATTAAGGGGAGGGAGGGGGGAAGTGCCACCTAAACACCTGGTTAATGTCGCCAACACGCTCGCCACGTCATGTGGAGTCGGAGGCGCTCACAGATCGCGCTCGAGGCTCCGAATTTATCCCATCCCTGAATCTGCCCACCTGTATTTTATTGTATACTTCCTTGTGACTTTGATTCCTGCCATATTATGCACCAAGTCCACCCATCTAATACCGGATAGACTTACAGCACGACTCCATACACCAGGACATACACCAGCAGGCGAAATTGTGTAAATACTTCCAGTTTTTAGAGCTTGCAGAACTTCAATTACTTATTTAATGATCCAATGTACGATATTTGTAACATTCTTTGATTGTTAAGCATTACCGCCAAAACTCATGTAGTCATTTTTAAATTGTAATGCCAAAAATGCTGTTTCCACAATTTTGCCCACTATTGTACTTATAAGTTGAGGGCCTAATGTATTAAGGATAAGGTCTGTTTTGAGTCACGCGGCGTGCTTTAGGAGTCACTGGATTAATTCTGGTGCTGCTTTTGATTTCTGGGTTTTAAATAGCGTGCTGCCCATGTTGTGACACCAGACTCTGAGCATCGGAACTGTCCAATGGAAACCCGCTGCTTGTCATTCACGGACACATTTACCTTTGCGCTGACTCATTCCCTCCTCCGGCTCGGTGGGTGGGGGACAGTGCTGGAAGGGTTCTGGTGACCCTTCTTACGGCCCAGCCCATCCGGTGGGTGGGTGCGGCGGGCCGGAGCTGGGGGGGGGGGGGGGCGCACAGCCGCTGCCTGTGATTAACCCGCTCCCCCCGTCATCGTGGAGCGCTTGGCAGCCTGGCAGCGTTCAAAGCGAGCGGCAGGGGCCTCAGCTGACTGCAGAGTGATATTAAATCGATACGTCGACTCGGGGCTAAGCACTGCAGAATATTAATAGACAGGGAAAATGGAGCCTGGTGCTCGGGGGAAGCGTGCGTGCCTGAATCGGTGCGGTTAAGCGCCGTGACATTCCCAGGAACGACGCAGAAGCATCCTATTCAGAAAACAACACAGCTCTGATCTCCTGCAAAACATGAATACGGCACGCTTAAGTTATCTAAAATATACAACAAAGCAGCCAAATATAGCCAGCACATGCCCCCATACACAGCATACAGAGAGCAAGAAGACCTTTGTCTAACCCCAGGAACTTCAGTCTGAAGGGATCGCTTCATGTGGAATTATTGCATTCTGGTACGATAAGCCCACACATCTTTACTTCTGTACAGAAGATGAACATGAGAGACTCCTACCTGAGCTCAGCGTTGTTTTCTATTTGTGCAGTTTTCATGTCTGTGCGAGGAAAACACCAGACATTCTCAGCCATAGAATACACCATTAAATTCCATGCAATTCTCTCAGGGCGGCTGAAAGTCTTTCCACATTACTCTTTTAACAGGGATCGTTTTCGCTAATGTTACCAAAAATTACAAGATTGCCCTGCAGACATATAAACACAAACAAGGGCAACAGAATATTGATAAATGTGAATATGGTGGTATAGCTTGCACCCAAAGGCTCTGGAACAGGATTTAGACCCATATGAACCTGCACAACACAAATGGGTGTAGAATATGGATGGGTGGATGGATGGATTGATTGAATGATAGATGGATAGGATACTTTATGTGACTGTACAACGTAAACTCAAGTTATTCCATCCAAAGGAATGACCAGAAACTTCCTTTTATTTCTATGACCTCAAGCACATAAACTGTGGGACAGCTCTCTCTCTCTCTCTCTCTCTCTCTCACACACACACACACACACACACACACACACACACACGCACACGTACATGCACCTCAAGGTTCAGTTTTCCTCGTCCAATTATTTTTCCATCCCTGCACTGAAACCAAGGCAAAGGTCAGGCTCTGCGCTCTACTTGATTGCTCACAAAAATAAACTTTTATTTACCCCACCATAATGCAAACAGCATTTCAACCCCCAAGGATCTGCATCAGGTTTTCCCCCCACCCCCCACACTGCCCACTTATATTTTTTTTCAGTTGTTTACACATTTTCTGCATTCCCCTAAGTTTCCATTTATAAATCTCACTATTTGCAAAACACTACACACAGTAAGCCCAATGTTCAAAAAGACAATCTGTTGTGTCATTCAAAATGTTGCACTTATTTACCAACTGGCCAGGTTCTGTCCTGTAAAACACCAATAGCTTAATTGTTGACTTACAAACCAGTGCTTGAGCAATAAATAGCCAATAGGCCTTTGTGGCCTGTGTCACAAAGCGAGATTTATTGGTTAGCTAGGTCCCCCAATTTGAATGGACTTCATCTTCCATTCACTTGCATTTAGTCATTGGAAAGCTCAGGTCCAGAAAGTAGAAATCCAGACCAGGGTTTTGTTTCAACCAACCAGTTGAGTACTCTGTGACTGTGACTCTTTATACTCAACTGGTTGGTTGAAACAAAACCCTGGTCTGGATTTCTACTTTCTGGACCTGAACTTTCCACCTCTGCATTTAGTGCATACTAACAGAAATCTGAGAAGATATCTTGCCTACTCAAAAATCCAGTCTTGTTATACAAGCCAAAGGTCTTCTGTTTAGGTAAACAATGAAAGCCAGTGTCGTTGCAAGAGCTACAGGTAGAGTGAGAATGAGAGGAAGAGGTTAAACCGACGCAAAGAGAATAATCTAAATCCAGACCATGGGAAGTCGGAATTAACCATCTCATGGCTGTTTTTATCCCGACATTTTGAAAAGAGATCCAGAAAGTAACAAACTCTCTATCCTTCGCTAATATACCTTAATATACCTTAACGTGTACAGTAGTGCTACTGATCACTATGTCCATGGTACTCATTGATGCTTAGCCAATGTTACTGCGATTACGTCATTCCAGATTGCAAAAAAAAATAAATAAATAAAAAAACATCCTTGTACCCTAACCATTTGCATCATGTTTTTTAGATCTTCTACAGAACCTCCAAGGGTGGACGACATGAGCTCTTCACATTGCGATCGCTGACACTGCGCAGACAAACAAAAGTATTTGTCTGAGACAATTCCAAAATCATATTTTGGTACAGAGCAACATATTTACAAACATCAGCCAGGTGAGCTTGTCAACACTGGCCCGTGTCCTGCAGTGCAAACACATCCGTACAAAGTAGTAGCAATTCAAGGAGCCATTTGAACAGAACTCAAAGAGGATCAAAGACTATGCTATGAATATGTGCAAGTACGCCATACTATATCAACTAACTATACTCTATCAGTACTAAATAGGCATAGGACTGTAATCCAGTGCATAGTGCTACATCAAATTGAGTGATCCAGATGTGGAGTCCCTGTAGGACAGGATATGCCCCTCCATGTTAGGTTATAGCTTCTCACAGAACATATTTTGTTTATATAGTACAGTATCCAACAAGCAAAAGAATAGTTTTGCCCCAGTATATTTGTGTGGTCATATATACCACAGCGCATATATATATATATATATATATATATACCACAGCAGTCTTTTACACAAGGTGACTGCTGTGCATTGTGTAAGTGTAACACTGAAAATGTATTGTATTGTTGTACATTGAGCAAGTCAGCTTGGGTCGGTTTCAGGGATACAGATGTATTTGTAAGGCCTGTGTGTCATTCTGATACGACTGTTTTACGGTGTTTTATCCTTCAATTTTTGTTTGTGTTCAGCGTCTTGCGAAAACGAGCCATTATTGAGGAAAACGTGCAAATAGCAGTGGAAAACTTTAAGCCCAGCCCCTTGGAATGACAGTGTTATGGCACCACCCAGAGGCTTGCAGTGGTATGACAGGGACACACTTAAGCAGCGAGCTGGCATAATTTTGGGTGGCACAAACAGTTTGCCTGCAAATTTTCAAAGCTTGCTTGATGTTTTTCACCCCTTGTTACGTACGGTTGCCGAGATGCCACAGCGTGCGACAGACCTCGGCATGGCAGACTGTCACTTGGCAAGAACCACTCATCCTTGTGCTGATGAAAACGTCTGTTTTCTTGGCGCAAAAACCGAGTGCTTTTGATTACACAGCTGGTCACAGTTCCACTTAGGGGCCAAGCAAACGTGGCCGTACAATTGATTTAAGCAGGCTGTAATAATTGAAAGCGACAGATGTCCCTTATGTCAATGTAACACGAGTATAAAGATTATTAGATAAACATCAGCCTGGAAAGAATAAAAATAAAAATGACATAAACCTCTACAGACTTTAATTGATCCTGAAAGCTAATTCATATGCATAGTTAATATTTCAAATTTGCTTTTTAGAAAACGTCCCATAATAGAAACACTGTTTCATCTGATTCCCTTTTCTGTACATATACTAAACTCTATAGACCAGAGCATGAGTGACACATCATGTAATTCATGTATATAGAAAGAGGTCAAAATGAAGACTGAGCTGTCGATTCCTGTTCCGTTCAGCATCACCCGGCCTGCGTTTACCTGGTGTGGTAGCAGCAAGATGCGCGACTGTGAATGGCCATAGCATAGTCAAGATCAGAGATTGACTTCAGTCTCCGGATGAAGCTGGCTTCCATTTCAGCCAGCAAGTGCTGAAAGGTTCCCGGAAAACTCTGCGTATTGCTGCCCACCCCCTCAGTTCAGTCAACAGTCTACGCTGCCAAATCCCTCTCCCTGAAAACCACCAGAGGCAACTCAAAAAAAAATAAAAGAATCGGCCAGACTTGTTGAACCTTTGGCATCGACGACCTAGAGACAACCTCAACAAATAATAGATTAATTAGCTCCTTGGGACCACCACCAAAGGATGCCAATCCACCACACGCTGCTAAAATAATACTGAATTAAAACAAAAGCACAAAACAGCACCACGTTTGAGGCCTTTATAGCTTCCACCTTGTTAGGAGGGAATTCATCTGACACGATTTGGGGCAGGGCTATAAGGTCACATATCAGGAGGTGTGGTCACAACGCCACAAAGTCCATCCTGCCGCTCCCGACCAACCTAGTCCAGCATTTCTAAGTAAACTTGAACATTCAGCAATACTGTCTGCCATCTGCCACATACCTTGTTAGCATGCAGTGCCCTTACTCTCTTTGGCTATTAATGCACGATATCTAATACAGTTTATTGCCTTTGAGAAACAGCGCTGGTGTTATTAACACGGAAGCCTGTCTCTTTGAATCAGGTAATAAAACCTTTCTGTAACAGATACCATTAGAGCTGATGAAACCCAGACAGGCTTCGGCATACACAGGGAACATAGGCGGAAAAGATTATTTCAGCTGATTACAGTGATGGCACAGTCAAAAAAACTAACTACGGTGACTGTACAATGTGACAAGAACGCCACCCATACAACATGTCCGTTAAGGTCAACTTAAAGCAACGTGACAGTGATGTGTCTTACTGGGAACATTAGTTGAAGTCTAATCACACCAGATGGACTCCAAACTGTCCTTGTTGGTTCAGTCCATACTGGATGACAGTAACTGCACAGAACGAGATGACAAACCAGTTAAAGAGAAGCTGGCCAAAACTGCTCAATCTGCACTTCTGTGGTCTTCAGACACAGGCACTCTGACTGACCTGCTTACCATTAGGAAGGTTCTAGAAGAAATAGCTTTTAATAAAAACCCAAGAAACTACTTTGCATAACGAACACAAGTGCGCAGGACAGTATCTTCCCATGTGAGGTCTCCGATCATTCGCTTCATTTTGCCATCTCACCATTTGAAAAGCGGGGATAATGGAATCCCATATTTCACAATATCCTTGCTGAAATGGAAAACCCTCACTCTCCTTTAAAGACTGGATATCTGAGACTCTGCTTAACCTACCATTTCAGCTCTGAATAATACAGAGCTTCTCCTGCATGAGTAAGAATCAAAACCAGAGGATTATACCTAGAAATGAATGCAGAGAGCACAGTCTTTGTGAGAAGGAAATAGAAAATATGCAAATTCACATATTTACTGTATGTGACTAAGGAAGGTAAAAGTGTTAGCTTTGTGATGTATTTAGGTCTCAGTGAGGTAGCGTACTCATAATATTCTAATACATGTAATAATACTGCTTGGTAAAGTATGAAAATACAGGAAAAACTATTTGCAGTTACTTAGGTAAAAGAGACTTGCATGACAACGTAAAAGCTGAATATGCATGTTTAAGGGAATAACAGTGATTATGGTTTGTTTTCCGCTTTGTGTGCATGCTAATGAAAATTAATAAATCACAAATAAGCAAAAAACTATACACAGAGAGATGTCTTCATGATTTTAATTACTACTGCTGTAAAATATTTACAGGACACGAACTTAATTGTGCATAAGAGGCAGAGGAACATGGCAACAAATTAAGCCAAGTATAAACACAAAAAAAAATTAAAAATAAAAAACGATATTAGACAAAGTCAAGTTCCACGCTGCCTGGGCAAATAAAGCGTCCATAGGGGTTGAACATCACCACCCAATGACAGCCAAGGTCCCGCCTCCGGGGCTCAACATCACCATCCAATGACAGCCAAGATCCCGCCTCCCGAGGGGGGGTACAGTCAACTACAGGTCTGCCTCTTCACTTCATTAGCCTTCATCAAAGCCTTGATGGCACGGGCCCTCATCTCCAGCTCTAGAAGCTCCAGCTGTTGGGCTGAGGGCAGGGCTGTCTTAGGGGGTGGAGTTACCTGGGGAGTGACCCCAGAAGTCACACCCGCCATTGGTAAACGGGGTGCTGGGGTGGCCACCTCTGCTGGAGGCTGCTGGTCTGCGAGCTGCTCCCGTCCAGGGACGACTCCCAGGGCCAAGATCTCACTCACGCTCTTCTCGATGTCCTTCTGCAGCTCCCTCTTGGAATCCACGGACTTCGGCGCATCTGCCGGCTTCACTTGGTCTGGACCGGGCGTTGCCTGGACTGCTCTCTCCGTCACCTCCTCCTTGGGCCCTTCGATGTCGCTGTCGTACGTGTCGGCATTGATGCTCAGGACGTCGCTCTCCTCTCCAGAGCCACCGCCTTCCATACAACAGTGAGAAAACAATGACACAAAAGACAAGATCCATATGCCTGTTCAAATCCCAGGTCCCAAGCTTTCACCCTTAAGGATAGGTATTAACCGAAATTACACCAGGAAAACATCCTATTAAAAAAAGCAGCTTCCAATAAAAGAACTGACTAATAAATGTTATAATACTACAACTAATACACTTGAGAAGGGACTTGAGTCATTTATTCTGAAGCTCAGCAGTATATGACATAAGACATTTCACTATCACCTTGCTTGAGATCCTCCATTTGTACATTCTCCTTCAGAGATGAAGTGGAGTCGACGTTGTTGTCCTGCCTGTGCCACAAAAAGACATGTGCAATCAGGCACACGGAGATGGGGTGAGCGCAGGCCCACTCTCTCATCCTCTGACCTTTTCCTTGAAAGATGCTTTAAAGATACCATTTCTGAGGGGGAGGGGGTACTTTGCTTTCCATCAGGTACTTTAGAATAAACATCCAGCTGTAGGACGGACCGACATATTCAGAGATGTTCCTGACTCAAAAATAGAAAAATGGGAAGAATCTTGTCACAAGAGTTTTATAACTGAAGCACTTTTCACTCACTGGCTGTCAGTCTCTGACTTTTTTTTCGTTCCCTCCTCTTCAGCATCTGAAGAGCCAGATACTTCTTCACCTGTTTTAAATAAGAAAAAAAAAAGTGAAATTAAAGAAACACAATACTAAACAAAAACGACAATAAATGACATCAGTGCTGAGATGTGGCACCTTCCAGGATCTGAAGGAGATTACTCTGTGAAAGCTGCTTCAGCTGCTCCCAGCAGAGGTTCTTGATCTCAGCAAAAGTGCAGCTCTGAGAATTACAGTAAAGTGTTGCTTGTGACACCGAACCAAAGCTTATGAACACTTGAAGGACAAGCAGTTCCTTTACACAGGCAGCCATTTTGTCAATTCTATCCGAATAAAGACCCCTATGTGCATTTTCTTTAAAATGATCATCATGGATGGTGTGACAGCAGACAGACCTTCAGCTCATCCGGCAGCATCTTCTTGAGTTTGTTCTCCCCCAACACTCGGAGGCTCTGCTCCAGCATCTCCTGCCTGTCCATCAGGTAGGCGCTGATGGGCTTGAAGGACACACTCAGGTCTAAGCCACCCTCCTCGATGTCACTGGGCTCCTCTGCCCCCTGCTGCTCATTGTCCTCCTTGCAATCGGGCTGGTTGTTGAGACACTATGCTGAAGCGCTTACAATGCCTGATTAGGTTCCCACTAAGCATTGCCACACTCATTCAAAAATTCGTACAATTACGGCTGGTAAATGACCCTCGTAAGGCATTATACTTCTGAATGGTGAGCTTTATACCATAACCGTAATTGCAAACAAGTTGAGGATAAACTAGTTAATTAACCAGGCTAAAATAGAGCTACCTTTACGTCACTAGGGTGCCTAAATTCTTAGAAGTCTCCAACGAAGACTTGTTTTATGCAACAATAGCAGGGCATATTCACCTCCATGCTCGATTCCGTACTTCTGCGCTTTCGGTCTCCGTCATGGCGACCCTCCGAATGGGAATGCTTCCTCTTCTTCTCTTTTGCAGACTTTTTGCCTGGCATCGATGCTGGTAACCAGTAACACTTTGCCGCGACGCTGCTGGTTTATGAACAGCTGATAGTTTAACTGTCACTAATTAAATTCTCATAACATGTATATGTCGATACGGCAAATAAGCGAAATGTGAAGACTTCAGAGAAACACTAAATCAGCCAGAGAGCAACTTACCTTTAGTAAAACGAAAGTAGAAACCACGAACTTACTTACTCTTCTGCCGTGTCGCATACTTTCTACGTCACTCTACCCCGGGAACACGGGACTTCACACGTGATTCGAAGGCAGCCTTCAACATTGGAGTTCGTTCGACTGAAATAGGGTTCTCTTTTTTGACTGACTTCTCCCTCTTTTTGGGCGCCTAAAATGCCTGAAATTTACGGGATTCCTCTTTGTTTCATGCTGACATTTGCTTTATACAGTCAGAATATTTTCTGTATTCGTATTTACGTTGCTTTGACGCCTCTCTGCGTCCTGTCCCCGGCAAAATATGGTCACCCTAACTAAGAGATTTATACCCAGGGAGTATTTTACGTCACTTACACTGATTATATATTTATATATAACGAAAACAATATAGATTTCTAATACATATTTACATTTCATTATAATGATTATTTAATTCGTTATTAGCCAAACACTCTTTAAGACATCTGTACATCAGTACACTAGTGGGGGGAGAAACAGGGTGCTACTTGAAATTAACAGTAGGATCAACCGTGTGCGACCGATCTGCGTTAAATTGTAAATGCTCGTGGCATTAAAATGATCTCTGTGTTACACCTCAGTTACCAGCTCGTTTCTTTGTCAGATTAATGAGAAAAAGGTTTACCCCGCAAGGGCCACGTGACATACGTCAGTGCTGCTACCCGAAAATGGTGTAGGTATTTGTGGGAGGCACTGGCGAATATAAGGACACTGGGGACCCTAGGCAAAAAATAAAAAATTAGACATCCTTGGGGCCCTCCAGCCCCCCTCCACCTTGGTAACATTTCTGAGCATTATATAGTGTGAAGTCTAAATCAATAATATCAGCCAAAAGAACTTCATAAACACCTTTCCTTTATTTTCACATTACTGCTAAGAACTGAATACTCAGATAAAGCAGATTTGTCGTTGCAATGTGCTATGTAATCGGCCGCCCTTGGGCGGGGGGCCCTCTCAGCTCTCATTGCCTGCCTTGCCTGTTCTGTCCCTACGCTTCTGGTAGGAGGATATTTTGTCCAAATGTCATTGTGTGTGTACGTGTGCCTCTGGTATAATGGTAGACACGATGCCACGGTGTGTTCCCTGATTGGAGGACTCAACTCAGCTAAAATAATCTTAATAAAAATACGACCATTCGTTTGGAAACATGCTTCCTCATATGTACATCACATGTATCTTTTTTCTACCTGCAATTACACATTTTTTTCTTGTAATCTCACCATTGTATGTTTAATATTGCCACTATTTGCAGCTAATTTCGCCGCAGGAATCAAAATTCTATCTTTAAATTCATGGTCATAAAGTGAGCCTCTGCCTAACTGTAATGTTCAGCCACTAGATGTGAATTATTTATTATTTAAACAAATTGTCTCAAACCCCTCACTGTTCGACCTGATGTCCTGAATCCCATAATGCACTATGAGTGTTCTTGGTGAAACCCATGGGACGTCATATTGAGGACAGACTGATCGTCGCACAGCGTGTCGCTGCCGCTGGGCCAACAACTGGTCCTGCAGTGTAGCAAGCAGAAGTCCAGGAGGTCAAGCTGAGCCAGAACCTGTCATGCTGAAGACCTTTTGTAATTCGCAATCTGTGCCAAATATGTATTGGTGCACCTCCTACTGGACAGATCAAAATATTATTTGAATGAATATAAGTTCAATACAATATAATTATATTGTAAAGTTATCTTTGGAAATGTGGCTTGTGTTTGTCAGATCAATGTGTAATAATTATTCATTACAAATTTATTTATTTATTCGTTTGTTTGGTTTTGTATGTATAGCTTAGGGACCTGTTTCATGAAGCAGGATTTCTTGCTTATCCAGATAACTTGTTGGACTTAAGGTAGTCTGGGCTAAATGAAGGTGAACAAAGATAAACTCTGTTTATCCCAGACTACCTTAAATCCAACAAGTTATCCAGCTAAACAAGAAATCATGCTTGGTGAAACAGGCCTCAGTTTGGCATAGGCCTGTAATGAATGACTGGTTAGTCTCTCTCACCGTGCACCCCCTGGGAAAAATAGCCTACGGTTGCCTATGAGCCATGCAATGAGACATAGACCCTTAAAAGCTATAGAGCAGGGGTCTCCAACTCCGGTCCTGGAGAGCTACCGTCCGTACTTGGCTTCTGATGAGCCACACCTGTTCTCAGGTAAATACCAGGAAGAGATGTGGCTCATCAGAAGCCAAGTGGGACAGAAAACCTACTGGATAGTAGCTCTCCAGGACCGGAGTTGGAGACCCCTGCTATAGAGGAATCAGGTGTTTTGAGCAGGTCAGGGAGGGTCATGTTGCTCTGTTGTTTAAACTTGGATAGTGCTGGCGATGGACAAGCAGCAGGTGGCATCACGGTTAAGGTTCCTGGCCATGGCACTGCCAGTTTGTATGCCAGAATGCAAAAATATGCTGTAGTTAATGAGACCTCCTCAGCAGAGAGACCAACCTGTGACTTTAATATTAAACCAGAACACAGTTTGGAGGCTTCATGACATCTTTTGATTACTAATCATGTATTTATGTATTCAGATATGAATGAATATTGCAATAGAGTATGAAATCCAAGGGAGAGAATCTCACTTTTTATCTTTTTTTCTCTTTTTTTTTCCTTTGTCTAAAGAACCTGACAGCAAATAAGTCCTTGGGAATCTGGCTAATACCGTAATGGGGAAAATGATGCATATAAAAGCTTGCAATGGTGTAAAAGAACAATAATCCTTAATGTAACTGGAATAAGCATAATCACGTTTAGTCGAATTACATGTCATATTGCATTTTTGATAGAGCATGTTTGCAATGCAAATCCCAATGCTCCTGGGATTGTTATAACCTTGACCAATCAGGGCCAAAAATGAGAAGGTAGCAGAAAGCAAGTTACAGTAACAATGTTTCCCACTCCTCTGGTTTCCGATAATAAAGCCACTTTTAAGCGTGGAAGAACCCAAATGGGAAATGCAGCACAGAATCAAGCAAATGCACTTATACAATTAAGATAAGGCTCAGGCAATTCTGTAGGGACTATAGATAAAATAAAATGCAACACAGTGTAAGTCCTTTTCCCCACCTCTGTATGTTCCTTTGTAGGCTTTGTAAGGTGTTTGCTGGTGTTTGAGAACCTTCCAAGAAAAAAAAACAAATGCTGACTGAGAGGAGGAAACATGTGATGTAACAGTGGCCTCTGTGTTTGCATTTCTTCCGGCCAATCAAGGCCAATGTGGCTTCCTAATCAAGCATCCCCTGCCCCAGAGAAAGTGCAATAGGCTTGCTACATCAGCACCACTTCAACAGGGTTGACTGACACTGCTTCCAGTTGATTTTAAGGATTTGTACTTTAAAGTTGTTAGTTGGTAGGTGCTGTGACAGACACTTTAAGGGTTGCTATAAGGTTTTTATGCATTTATTTTGGGTTGTGTTAGTAGAATAACAGCCAAAGATTATCTGTGCAGCTTTCATTGCTTGGTAATGTATGAAAAAATGTACTGGATGTAACTAGAGGGTGGGGGTGGATGTACTGTTAGTGACAGAATGATGTCATCCTCGGTGTTGATTCCCCCCGCATTCCCCTTACGGCGTGTGGGCGTGCCAGACATATCGCTTTGCCCTCAGGTACCAACAGGCGTGGGCTCACGCGGAGCCGAGGCAACCTGACACCTCCGCCGCCCGGCCCACCGAAGCGGAAAAGTGAAGCGAGCGAAAAAGCGGGACGCCCCGCCGGGGACTAGGCGGCGAGATCCGGGGCGCAGAGCCTCGACGATTTGCGCCGAGCAGACCGCGCGGCCAAAGGGCTCGGCTCGCGG
>JAODJW010000015.1:10531121-10575072 GCA_026777045.1 Hyperopisus bebe
CCGCAACCCTGCATTGGACTGAAAATGGATATAATGGATGGATTTTTTAACATCAAGAGTACAATTTATGTTTCTCTTCCATCAGACAGGTATATTTTCTAAACTCCTCTCTGCTGTTAGGAGGCATAAAGCTGTGTGAGGGGACAGGTGACACACGCCTGACTGTAACACACACCCGCTTCAGTGGCCCCCTCTGTCCAAGACCCCCCCCCCCCCCCCCCAACTCACTGATGCTTTCACATGTACCAGCTCTCACCCTCACATTTAGTGAGGGGGGTATTCCTCTGGGGGGTCTTACTCTGGGAACTGGGCCAGCAACCATCTTTTAATCTTTTAACTCCGTAGCTTGTGTTTTTCATCACTCTGGCCTTATTTCTGATTTTTCGGCAACGCCGATAGAGTCTGTCTGTGACGTTATCTCACGGTGCTTTATCCCCCCTCGCTGTTTATGCATGATTGATTTGTGTTTGAGGGCGACTGTAGTAACTTATTTATTCACAGCTGATAGACATCTTTATTGGAGGTGGGTGATGGTCGGAGCCCATTAAGTTGGGGCGCTTATCGGCCACATGGCAGTTGGGTCGTGCACCCAACAGGTGTGACTGTACATCAGTGAGTGGGGGGGGGGGGCAGGGTTCATATACTTGCCCTTGTCTGTCAGTGTGAAGGACAACCGAGACAGAGTGGCTGTCTCAACAATCGCATCACTTCCTGTCGATCGCCTGACGAGCGGAGGACAGGAAAGGTGGGGCTGCTCATCACTGCTCCCCCACCCCTGAGGGAGAGCAGGCTTAGCTACTGAACAGGAATAAATGTATGTTAAGTAAATCTCCATATGAAATATTTGCGTGGACATACCCTGATCTCTCTGAATCCATCTTTTTCAGGGTTATCAGGGTCCTTGTGGCATGAGAACAAGGCCGCACTCTCGCAGTCTTCTTAGCCTCTCCGGCCTATAATGTAGAAGCGAGTCGGCTGAATAATGGAAAAAATAAAATCTAAGCTTAAAATCCCATCATTAAAAATACACAGATATGCTGCGGACCGTGACCATCCAAGGGCAGAGCTGCAGCTTCTGTCTACAGACTCCCATGCCATTAAAAGAGACATTTTTCGTTATTACGGTTTGAAAATGGTAACCTTTTTTCTCTTTTCCAAGGTGACCAATTATCCTTTTCTCCCAGTGTGCCAGTCTTAAAGGAAAATGTGGTAGACCGGACCATAGTGGTCATTCTCTTTATTTCAAGAAGCTGGGTTGTCTGGCAGCCATTAGTGTGCAGGCAATGAAAACACACAGGAAATTCAGTATAGCAGAAATTGGAGGACAGTCTGTCCCTGGGCTTATCAGGGAATACATGTACATCGCTTGTATTCACCACCTCTTCCCAGGTTCTCTTTTATACACATCAGATAGGTGATGGCTCACATTCAAGCTAGTAAAATCCAAGCATCGTGACTGACTACCTGAATTCTTTCAATTACTGTTTTTAATCTTAACTGCAGCCTTTATTTAAAGAAATATTCGTCCGTCTTCTAACCATTTACCCTGGTCAGGGTCACGGGGAAGAAACAAAGTTTTACCCATTTATGCAGATCCGTAATTTACTGGAGCAATTAGGGCTATATAGGGAGCTGATGGCCACTATGGAGGTGGTGCCCTTACTTCAGGTTACGTGTCCCTGTGCTTAATCGCCGGGCTGCCTGCCCGCAGGAGCCGTCCGTCATCCGTCTTCATTGTGAAAGAAGTCAAGCTCTGCATTGTACCGCCTAACAATGGCATATCTATTAAGTGTCAAATTAAATGGCACTTTCGTAAGTCTTTTAAAAAGCACAGTATAGGGAAAATGTGTCCGCTGCCATTTGCACTACTGAACCCTAACTCCTTTTATGTTCAGTAAGCGACTAAATACTCCATCAGAATACTGGTTGTGTTTTCGCTTCTCCTTCTCTTAAAGTAAACAATACTCATGTTTAGACTGTTGGAGATAGAATTTAGCCTTAATATATAGTTATACTGTGCACCATGGGTATCTGAAGGGAAAACTATAGTTTTTCTACAAAGATTCCCAAACTATTATTCGAGACATTTTTGGCCATCACATTTATAAAAAGGTTACTTTTTTTCCAAGATTACCAATCATTCTTGTCTCCCAGTATGACGTGCCAGCAGATTTTTATTAATTTCACAGGAAAGTGATTAATAACATTATACTCTAGCTTTTCACTGGCTTTGGAAGAGCCGGTAGGACCTTTTTTCAATCTTCTCATGATCCTCGGTTGACATGGTTTGTCCAGTTGCCCAAATGCTGGATAACCAGCGATCCAAACATAAAATTTAACCAGGTCTACCTGCTACCAGAAATACCAGATGGTGCTTAAGGCTGTGGACTTGACTTCAGTAACTGTGGTGGAAGACCCAACTTTACAAATCAACTAACTTAAAGTTTAAGTGCCAAGATTAGTACTGTGAGTCAGAATCTTACCCGCATGAATCTCTGCAGTGGGAAAGCAGGAATATCCTGGCTCCTGTCTGAAGAGTTTCCTCAGATGTAGAGAAGTCTGAAAAATGTGGTGCCAGACGGATCACCAGGCAGGTACGTGATGATATAAGTGCTCTGTAATTTTTTATTCTTTCAGTTTCTAAGCTCTTACTCCCAGCTGCATGCAGTCCTAAGCTTAACAACTCAGGTAAGTGTTATCTGTTTAACCCAGAACACCAAATGAAGCCATATATGGTTTAATGTATGTGCAGGGGGACAGTAGTGCAACACAATAGGTCAGTAGGTGGCGCTATAGCCTCACACCCGTAGGGTTGGACTTGATTTGCACATTTGGTCTCACCTTATGCCCTCTGCTTCCTGAGAAAGGATCCAAGATGATGGTGATCATGCACTGGAGAAGCAGTTATGGGGGATGGATGGATGGATGGATAGAAGATGGGTGGATGAACATGTGCAGTAAATATAGCCTCCCTCCATCTTCTTCTAAACAGAATGTGAGATGCATACTCAATAGAAGAAGTAAATACAGAAAAAAAATAAACCTCTAGGAGAATTTAGCAGTTTGAAGCAGAGGCTTTAATGAACAGAGCTGTGGATGACGTAATGTACGCTGCATTCATTGCACTGGCCATTGCGTTTTTGCCCTTTTGTCTTACAGGAATGGGCGGCGCGTGCTTTGGGGCGGGGGTGGGGGGGGTTAACTTTCCATCTGAAATCCAAGCTTCACTGGGCCCGTCGAGCACATTGATTGTTCACGCCTGGCTGCCGTTCTCTCTGCATCAGCTCCCGGTGCCCTTAAGATGATTGCTTACATGCTCTTAAATGATCTATATTTAAAGTTTAATTACCAATAACACTTGATTTTGAGGACAGCCCTGTTGTCGTGCCAGGCCCGAGCAGAGCTTGAAAGCTATAATTGCTATCAGCTGATGGATGTGCCCTGAAGAAGCGCGTGCTGGACTGCTTGACGTCCAGCAGAGGGTGCTGTCTTAGGTAAGGCTGTTGCTGTGGGCCAACACTTTCCCTGTTCAAAACAAGAGTGTACAGTGTCTGTCACATCAGGTAACCCAGTTTCACCTCCACAGAAACATGCTAATATTTTTGTACAGATATTATTACTATTGTTTTATTGTTATTATTTTTTGATTGCAACGATAAAACAACAACAACAAAACAACAACAAAAACAATAATAATATATTTATTTTAGCCCCAGTTCTAAAGCAGTTCCATTTCTGTAATGTTCCGGAAAATAATAACAGAACTCGTTGTGTTAGTCCATCAGTCCAGGAGAACGTTTTAATTACAGGCCTGTCACTTCATCTCCATCAGTCTCGCTCGAGCTAGTCATTATCTCGCTGGAAGATGGGTGTCAACTTCTATGCTTTTTTTGCACCTCTCTGCATTTAACAAGTTTTTTTTCTTGCAAAAGTTAGTGCTAAGACGTTTTTGTCCTCACTTTTAAGATTATTGCCTATATCTGACCTTAATGGATTTTTTTAAATGCACGTGCTATTTTTATAATTGACTATTGCTTCTGAGCATTTGCACCCTTTGGCTGAGCTTGTCTGCATTTGCTTACGTGACACAAACCTGTTTTTTAATTAAGGCATCTGCATGTTTTTCCCTGTGCCTTCGACATCACGTCCAACATGAAACATGAACCAATCAGTTTCCCCTAATTTAGTGTCCCCGTTCGTTATTGTGGCTTCCACGGCATTCCACATCTTGGCGACACATCTGCTATTCAAACGGCTTTAATTATTGATCCTCACTGACTGTCCAGATAAAGCTAATGAACATAATCTCATTTAGAGTCTCTAGCTAAACACAGCACATTTCGGAGAATGAACGGAAGGCACTGAATGAACTGTTTTCTATATTCTCCCTTGCAGATAACAATCTGCTTTCAGTCCAGCCCCTTCCCACATCTAAAACATTATAAATCTGGAGGGGGTGACACCATTATCAAAATACATTTCAAAATTGTTTTCTTTATTGCTTCAGGAGAATAACAATCACAGGCTCCCGAATAGAAATGACATAGGAGGGTATCAGCATAATGGGGTAAAATGACTATTTTCCATGCTGACTTATTGCCTGTCCCTGGCCTTGTCTCCGCTTGGCTCAGAGAGAAGCCGACTCACTGCCCTCATTAATGTCCAGACAGATGGATGGCTGTTATCTGTCAAGAGTTTAGGGCCAGTGCCCCTGTTGCTGCTCTGATTGGATGCGGTAATTAATATGTGTTTCAGAAGAGCCCCTCCCACAACCTTGTTCAGAAGTTTCTACAGAAGGGTGTCACACCAGACCAGATCATTTAGATGCATATTCATATTTATATGTGAGAATGAACATTTAAGTGCCTTACCTTACTCTTTCTCTGGGTTACAATTCAGTGCGATAAGCTAAATATTACCAGCTCAGCCCCCGTTAGGTGTATGTTAGCGTACATACGGCAAGCAATAAGACGATAAGTTTAACCTTGCGTTTTTTTGCCGTAACTAGCAATGTTGTCTTTATCTATACTGCTTTCAGGGATTAAGTTGTATGAAGGCGGAGGATCCATGTCATAAGTCGTGCCAGATCTACTTCAGGATCATCCAAGAGCGTGAGATGTTCAGGGATATGCTGAGAAGTCACATTGGCCCACGAACAGCTGGCTACCTGTCTACCCGCACAGAGAATGACACAGTCAAGCAGGGTACATCCCATAATGCCGTGCTCTTGTTCACCTTAGCCCATTGGATATGCTGGCTATCCCCCGTACCTCAGAGCACCTCACTGCTCCCAATAAGACTCAAATCGTCAGCCTCACTCTTTAACCTCTGTGACATTTGTCAGTACTGGCTCTGTGGTGACAGAGGTCTCAGTGTCAATTCCTTGTATTAGCTCCACCATCCTATTTAAGTCACCCACTTGTTAATCGACAGAGCAGCCCCCCCCCCCCCCCCCCGCCGCTTGAACTAAGAGGAAGTCTGATTTATTTTGGCAGCATCCGTGTGTCCGTTCGATACCATAATGCATCCAGTGAATTCCGCCGTGCCGCTGATGTCGAAGTACCTAATTTCCCTCATTACAAGTGTGAGTGCCCAGCGGTTGCGCCACTCTGCGCTGTCACTCCAGCCCAGTTGGCCAGTATGTACCTGCTGACAGTATCGAAGGGCTACAAGGTTCATCTGCTGTCACATATGCTGTTCAATGTAACCAATCAGGAGGGGGCCCTCTTGCCATTTTGGACACGAACACAACTGTTTCCTATATTCTTTTGGCATGCCGGGAAAGGGCCTCCCGCCCCCAACTTTATTTCTCCGCTGTTAACACCCCCCAATTGGAGGTGTTAATGGCCACAAAGTCATGTTCCGCTGCTAATGGGCTGCGATGAGTCTGAGGTCTAAGCATGCGACAGCTATCGAGTGAGCTAATGTGTGCTTCATGGATTTGTAATGCGACACTTCGTGCCACAGCAGAATTTTACTTTATCAAGGTTTTCTGTTTTTTTCTGATTCCTTAATCCCGGCTCCTTTATCCTTCTCCGTAGCTGTGCAGTTTTTCTATGCAACACACATCGTCTTTCTCCTTCAGGTTTAATGGTTCTTGTGACTAGCATGGCTTGTCCTGGCTTGAGAACCTGTAAATCTTTTTTAAGTAAAATAAAAGAAAGTTGATAAAGCAGGATGAAATCTCATGTTTTTTTTTTTATTATTTTGCAGAAATTTTCCTTTACTTACTGTCTTTATTTTTGCAAAGGGGCAGTTGGGAATTCCTGTATAGTGAGGCGCAGAACTGAATCCTGTGATAATGATTGCAATTAAAGCGCCTTCACATTAAGCCTGCAAGTAACCGGGGAATTCAGAGAGGCCTGATGTTCATGTCTTAATGAGAAACACCTCTGAAGACATTTATACTCCTGTGAATCACCCCACACAATCATCAATAGTAATGAATCCACTGATGAACAGATCAATAAATAACATTAAATGTAAAGAATTGCATTTGAAATGTTCTCTTTTTCAAAGGCGACCAGCACCCTGAGGGTGGTGCCAACATTGCCCCTGCAGCTGCCTACAGTATGTCACCCCAACAGCTGCCTATGTCACCCCTGCAGCTGCCTATGTCACCCCTGCAGCTGCCTATGTCACCCCAACAGCTGCCTATGTTGCCCCAGCAGCTGCCTATGTCACCCCAACAGCTGCCTATGTCGCCCCAGCATCTGCCTATGTTGCCTCCGCAGCCACCTTTGTTGTGCCTGCAACCATCTATGTCACCCCTGTAGCCGCCTGCATGGGTGACATAAATTACAAGGGCTCCTTAGCTTGAAATTAATCATTAACTATCTCATACACTGTCAGAAAAAAGAGCGCCAATTTGTACCTTTGCTTGTCCTTGGGACTGTACCCTGTAGGCAATTACACCTTATAAGGTTCAGAAATGGATTATGAGAAACATTTTTGTGTTATTGGGGGTACATTAATGCTGTTTCTCAGTTCATTTCTGTACCTTAAATTAGACTAAAAGGTCCATTTACCTACAGCTAGGGTACAATTGGCAGACCCTTGAAGGTACAGCCCCAGTAACAAGCAAAGGTACAAACTGGCGCTCTTTTTTCTGACAGTATATATAGTGATTCTCCACAGCCTTTCTTATCTTTTGTGTGTCTAAGTGTGAATATAGACCCACCTAAGACCTGATCTTCAGGCTTTTCCGGGCATGTCGGTAAGCACAGTTGGCTGATACTTGGTACCAAATGAGGGCATGAGTACCCTCTGGCTGGGCTCACGTCATGATGGAGTACTATACTGACCCAGAGCACAGATCCACTTTGCATCCCGGTGTGCACTTGGCATGCAGGCTGGCGTGGCTGTGTTTTTTCACCTGGAGGGTGCAGACACCTTTCTGTATGGCTTTGTGGTCTGTCCTGCAGGTTTGGCCCACTTCAGAACCTACAGCGTCGCCGTGCCGGACCGTGGGAGGACCGGTGCCTTTCGGAGGCCGACTGGAAGGACTAAAAATTGCAAAAAATTTGAAACACGGTAGTTGAGATGAAGAGGAAGGTTTTGGCTGGCACTGAGTTTAGAGGTCAGAGGAAGAAGAGGGTAAGAGGTCTACACTCTATGCCACATCACTGGAGGCCATCATTGGTGGATGTTTCTATATGTCACTGCATCCAGCATAAGGTAGGCCTTGATGAAATAGGAAGGATCCTAGGATGAAGCAGCAAGGGCGTGAGAGGAGATTGATTCTGTGAGTATTTGGCACATTTCACAGTTGGAGCGATTATGCTCTCCTAAATCAGGCTCCTCCTGCAGACGGGCTCTGAGTAGGAGTAAGACTCCTGGGACGGCCTCAGTAAAGCCGAGCTTCCTCCTTTTCTCCCTCCTGCCGTAGTCCGACAAGGATGGGGTCAGAAACCATGGTTTGGGATGCAGCATTGGGGATGCTGGGTACATGGTGGTCAGTGGAGATCCAGGGTGCCCCTGGTTACCAAACTAAAACAAGGAGCTGCAGCACCTGGTTCCCCTGACATCCAAACACAAGTTTACAGTATCCATTCCAGGTAACTGTATTTAACCTTACCTACACCTTACCTATATATATATATATATAATATATATATATATATATATATATCAGAAATTTATGTTACAGTGGCTGTCCAGATATGTCATTGGCAAAATGTAAGGAAACAAAGGAAAACAAATAAATTGTAAAAAAGGTGCTGGATGTTTTTCGTTGAAGAAGTACAGGGAACACGCATATATTCTGAACGGGCAGCCAGTGGACGACCCTGATCCAGGACATGTATCCATCTTCTTCGGGGCCTTTTATGCCTTTCCATGCTGTTGTCTCCTCCTGCCAATGAACTATGAAGACTTCCTGGTCTGCAGTGTTGGCACTGCAGATAAATGGAACCTCTGGAGACACGGCCTGAGTGACAGCTGTAATTAACGTGCTTTTGTGCACCTATCCGGATTATAGTCTTTTGTGGAACTGATCAAGGTTCCGGAGATGACAGTCGACAGGTAAACACATGTGCGGAAACAGGTGAACTCATGCACGCAAACGGTGCCGTGTACGGACCTCAGCTCTTCTCGCTGCTTAGTATAGGAATAGGGGGATGAACGCAAGGCCCTGGTTCCCTGCAGCCTTGGAGCGAGCATGCGAGAATCGTTCCAGCCCCACCGCCTCCCTCGCTCGTCACACGTTCAGAACATCATGTGGTCATTAGGGCTGAGCGGAGGCGGTCAAATGAGGCAGGAAATGAGCATTCCATCTGAGCGATAAGCCCCGCCGGCCCCCAGCGGAAAGGCGTCGTTTACCGTAATTTGATTGTTTTTTTTTTTTTTTTTTTTTAACGTGAGGTTTGTCTGCTTCAATGGGACGGGGCAATGAGGAGCTGTGTGGTGCCTGGGGGCGACGGAGCAGGTGCAGGAAAGGCACAAATAAAGCCAGCGGGCACCGTGGGTGAGCCCCGTCGCATTTCTATTGGGCCAAGACGTGACCCTTTCAGAAGCATTGTCATTTCAGAAGCATTTCACCAGAAATAATACACGTATTCAGCCCTAAAATCTCACTCTTTGCTAATCCCAGTTCCCAGATCAGTAGTGTCACAATGTATTAGAACATTTAATTTCCATTCTTAGAGTATTACAAATAAGAGTAGAACATGACATAATATAAATGAAATAAAAAATAAATTTGAAAAGAGATGTGGTTTAGCTTTGGCAATGGCTGCTTTCAGGCAGCACCCATGATCGCTCAGTAACTCATAACCAAATCTGCAAACAGAAAAATTTATTTTATTCTCACCTCCATTATGAGATGCTTCTCCCATCCCTTCTGGGTTTTTTTTGAGAGGAGCTGATTTTTAATCCTGTGGAGTTGCTGAGGAGAGAGAGAGAGAGAGAGAGAGCTCTGGATAAATGGATGTGATTTTGATCTAAGAGAGCCTGATTTGTTTTTGGAAAGGTAATACAAAGACGACTGATTATTTCGTACCTCCAAAAGAGTGGTTTAATTAGGATTAGACTTGCTTGTTTGTCTTCCTTATCAATTTATTTTTATTCATTTGCTGGGATAAAGCTATGTGTGAAATTACTGATATTTAAGAGATAATAAATCTATCATAGGCATTATTTTACTGTCATATTTCTAAACCGAAAGCGTTTAATTTATAATGCATTTTGGATTGTGTTCAGTGTGTGTTTCTGACGTAGAACGAAAAGACCCTTAAAAAGTCACACTTGTGACAGAAAGAGGGCAGTGTTGTCCTTTATTTTTCTTATATGGTTTTGGAGGCCAGGATCTGATGAGTGGCTTGTGCCTGCGTGTGTACAGCAAGTCAAAAGGTGATTTACACGCACACACATATACACACAAACACACACACACACACAGCAGTGTAAACAGGAACCTGATGTGTGTGAGCAGAGGCCTGATATCAGATAGTACACCCCTGTGTCTGAGCTGCTTGTTCAGGTGAGGGGGGGGAGGTGAAAACCCGACCCGTGTACCTACACTCTCACAGGCCTTGAAAAGCTTATGCTTTTAATTTTACACACCCATATGCTGACAGGCATGTGACCTCACACACATACATGCTGACAGACTCGGATTTACTCAGGGCTGCCTGCTCGGCACTATAGCCGCCTTTAAAAAACATGAATTAAAAGACGCTTCAGTTGCAAATCTGACCGACGTCATTTTAAAACAAATGTGACATAACTACATAACATCACAACAAAGACAATTACTTCAGTGCGAAGAGGACGGCATCCCAGTGAAGCTTTGGCAGAATCATACCTTGAGGCGTATTGCTCAGGTAATTAGTAGGCCCAAAATTTTCAAGTGGGAAACATTATGCAGGAATGTTAGACATTAATCAAATGCACTGATTAAAAAAAAAATCGAGAATCAAATTAATTTATGGAGCTTTTAAAAAAAAGCCCTTGAATGAGTACAGCTGGGTCTGGACCACCATGCCACAATTTCCAGTTTTCTTTCATAAACACTGTACAGATAATAGGAACAGACAACAAAGTCTGTGTAATTTATAATTTATCCTGTATGCCTTGCATTCATGCAGACGCAGTCTTTCTGCGGCAATGCCTGGTGTTCCTGTACGGGGAGATGAGTGCTCCGTTCATCTACGATCTTCACACCCCTCCTAGATATGGGCTGTCCCTCCTCCTCCTCCAGGGCAGGCACAGGTCATCACAGAGATGAACGCGACGAGGAGCTGGAGGCCGAGGGAGATAGGTGGAGGATCCCATACCCTAATGGCACCTGCAGCTGCTCAGATAGAGCACGTCTTTGTGTAAGTGTGAGAACATCATAGATGTATATTTTATTCTGAACAGGTGCTTTTATCTCTGCAATGGGCTGGCACCCCATCCTGGGTTATCCCCTGCCATGCGCCCATAGCCTTCGGGATAGACTCCGGACCCCCCGTCACCTTGAATAGGACTAGTGGTTTGCAAAACGTGGGATGGATGATTTTATCCAAGGTGGCATAAATTTATTTGTATTTTTGTAAGAGAAAAGTAGTCATAATCTGGGCGATTGGTTGTTCAAGGCCTGGCACAAGGGCCCAACAGTGAAATCACTTCGCTGACTATGGGATTCAAACTGACCTTCCAGTTACAGGAACAGCACCCTGAGACACACACCTCTCTGTTGGGCACATGTTAGGCAATATGGGCATTTTCTGTGGTGCAAAATAGTTGACGCTCGCTTCCATCTGTTAGTAGCTGAACTCTGAACGGTTTTGACTGCGTAGTGTAACGGATAAAGGCTGTCGGCGTCAGCGGTCCATCCATGCAGCAGGGTCAGAACCCGCCGTTGTCGCACAGGGGCCATTTTGCTATTAAGAAGAGTGACGTTTTCGTTTTTGGGCACGGCTCACCTCCAAGCGACGTGCATCCCGTAGCGACCAAGCAGCACACGCTGACGTCACAGCAGCCGCATCTGTCACTCCCTCCACACGCGTCTCAGTATTCCGACTCCCGGACGGTCTGCCGGGGGACTTCAAAGTATAACGAGGAAGGACGGAGTGCCTCGACAGCCCCCCGCAACCTCCGAATGCTTCGCTAAGCAGCGATATCGTCACGGAAGGGTGAACGCAGTCTCTTAATCGCGCTGAGGGCTAGTGTTTATCTGTGTGCCTGAAAGCAAATTCTGTATTTGTAATAATGTTCTTTTCATTCATTTATATGGGCGGATTTAAGCACCACGTAGCCAGTGGGACCCAAGGAAGAACCTTTTTATTTGTATTTTAGGTATATTAGTGCAGAGCAGTAGTGAGCCTGGCAAGAAATGCAGGTGCTTTTTTTTGTCCTCTTTCTTTCCTTGGCAGAAAATCCTTTTGAAGTAAAAATGATACCCGCAGGTGGAATCGCTTTTGGGGAGAGGAGCCATTAGTCTTTGTCAGTCAATATCTGCATCTTTCACAGATGACAGGTTTCTTGGGCGAAAAGCCGGAAGTCTATTTGTCTTGTGGGTTCCGCCGTTTCCAGCGGAGTGATTGGCAGTGGCACCTCGCGTACCGAGAGGTTCTCCCACACATACTCGTCCTCATGCCCGCACTTTGACGATCAAACACACCAACACATCATTTAACTTGCATTTTTTTTTTAAATCAATGTTAGCAATAATTGTTTAAGAATCTTCCTAAGGGTTGTTTTTCTATTTTAAGGACTCCTCAGGTTCTTTTAATCAAATCAGGCTTAGTGAACAGCAAACTAAAGGAAGGAGAATGTGCCAGAACACTGACATGAAGATGTGGAAGGAAGCTACATGGAGGAAGGTATTGACTGATTACTGGCAGGACATTTAGAAATCTGCTTTTCTGAGTATAGCCCTTAGGATTTCACAACCCTCCGCAAATGGTTTTTGAATGGCGGGATCTCCTTAGTTTTCTGGTCCTGACATATCTCAAACTGGGGAAGTATACGGCATAGAGCCAGAGTAGGCAGAACACACCAGAAGTGGAAAACCCCAGGTGACACGTGAAGCTACGAGGCGTGAGAAGTAACTTGTGTCCTGTACCAGGCTCCGCCCCTTCTGCTGCGGGAGCCCTACGGGGGATATGGCCTTCCACCAGTATAAAAGATGGCACAAGTAATGGCAAGCGGTCAGGAATGGTTTTTTGATTTGTTTGTTACAGTGGTGTGCTTTGGGACTTTTTGTGAGGGTAGTTTTTCAACTGCCCCAAGGTTATTAATCAGCCTCAGCCTGAAGGGGCACCGAAATGCCTTACAAAACCACTGGGGTCTGTCGTAAACTGCTTGCTGCGCTGTGCCTCTGCACAGCTCTCACCACAGATGCCCAGGTTATTTTTCCATAGTGGCAGATAAGTGTTACCTCCCCCTGCCCCCCCCCCTTAAGAAATGTAACAGGTACTGTCTGAACAAACATTTCTGTGTAGCAGTGAATGAAATCTCCATGTCAAAAACATTAAATTACAGAATTGTCATTTGTTGATTTGGCACTTACATCTACAGTGACACACACACACACACACACACACACACACACACACACACACATCTATCTAAATTATATGGAAAATCAGGTGGTGGCCTTAAGGTACATGTTGTCAAGGGGCTGAGAATTTCTAGGTTTGCCACTGACTCTGGGCACCTCTGAATGACCAAAGGTTGAGGTCACCTACTCCTTATTTACAATCCGCATTTAACACTGAGCACCCCCAGTGGATGCACCCACACCCGCCCACCCAATCTTGGCCTCTCTACGACCCTCTCTGTTTATTTCCTCCGTCTCCTTTCCCCCACACTGACGCTGATTCCTCTGTCTTTTGTTTTCTGCTCCCCCAGCTGGATTTGTTAAACCCGTCTCGACTTTCATCCGCCAGACCGAGTCCCCCTGCTTTCTCCTGTCTGTACGTCACGTCGTTCAGCCTGCCATCCCGCCCAGAGCTAGTCTTACAAGCTTCGACACAATTATTGGTATTTTACTTAAGCTAAGAGCTCAACCAAAGGTCAAACAGCCAACCTCTGTTGTGTTTGAACCAATAATATTCTTTTTTTGTGTGTTTTTTTTTCTTACTGCTGGAGGGAAAACAGAACCAGTGACCTGACTCTTCTGTGGCCTCCGTTTCCCCAGCTAAAGCCCCATCTCCACA
Source organism: Hyperopisus bebe (assembly GCA_026777045.1). Lineage (NCBI taxonomy): Eukaryota > Metazoa > Chordata > Actinopteri > Osteoglossiformes > Mormyridae > Hyperopisus > Hyperopisus bebe. The sequence continues at coordinate 10,544,765 of JAODJW010000015.1, forward strand.
GTACAAGGGCGGGGCCACTGGCCCCAGGTGAAAGCTTACTGGCCTGCAGAGTCCTCCCTCCTCTGTCACTCACTGATTGAAAACATACCATTGGCTAATGATAACGCTGGCTTCTCTGTATGATTTATGGCCGCTCTTATGCTAGAATCGCTCTGGCTGTTTTATTGTAAGGATTAGTCCAATGCTGCCAGGGTTCCTGGCCGCTTGCATGGCCACTCGGCTATGTTAGGACGAGGGTGACGCACCCCTCTCCTTGGTGATGGTTCACTCCATCATGACCGTGCTTACTGGCCATAGCAGACTGCACTCCAGTCATTTCTGCGTAATGTCCATACTTGGGGTGTTTGGGTCACTGCCTTTAATGTGTGAATCACATCTCATCACCCCCCACCCCCACCAGAATCAGGTATATAAATCATGGACAAACTGCATCCTGGCTCTTCCCTCGACTCTCTGGCTGGTACTCATGCCACAGAACCCGGGAAAATGCCTCCTGGGGTAGGTCTGGCCTAGGAGGAGATGGGTCTTCTCCTCCGTTACATCATTTAGGGGCTTCTCTCTCTCCATCAGGATGAGTCATCCATATGCCTTGAGCCTCAATGTGGCCTATCGCTCTCTTTTTGTTTGAATGCCGCCCCGAGACATTTTGAGAACATCCGGTCTGAGAGACCATCGGAGGATGTTCCTATGTCCTTCTTAACACTGCTCCGCTGGTGACAAAGCGCTGTGTGAGTGTCTTGGTGTTCCCGGTGGCAGTCCGCCTCCATCAGTTCCCAGGCCCGCACATGCTGATCGGCTTGCTTCAGATGCTCTACAGCCGCATCCTCCCAGGTCTCTTTTCAATCCAGCTGTATGGAAAGGCAGTGAACACAGGCTGGGTGTCTCTATACCTAAGCTCTCCAACTCCGGTCCTGGAAAGCTACCATCCGGTAGGTTTTCTATCCTACTTGGCTTCTGATGAGCCACAGCTGTTCTCAGGTAAATACCAGGAACAGGTGTGGCTCACCAGAGGATAGAAAGAATAGAAAACCTACTGGACGTTCTGCTCTCCAAGACCAGAACTGGAGACCCCTGTTCTGAATGTCCTTGACATGGTGACCCTACATGGCTTTAGACTGAAGACCAGCGCTAGGAAAGAATAAACAAACAGATGAACAGGAACGTTTAGGAATCAGTCTATCAGAAGAAATCATAGAAAAATGATGGGTATTTGTAGGCATGTCATATCACATAGGAAGCATTAATGCTTCTAATTAGCTACTCAGAACAATGACAGCTGGCTCCCCACAGCCCATGGGCCAACCAGGAGTGTATACAGGGACGTAGCCACAGGAGCACTCATCTCAGCTGAAAGCTGATTGGCCCCTGAGTACCCCCTTCCCATAATTCAAAACATATCATTGGCTAATGATAAGGTTGGCTCCACTGTATGAATTATGGCCATCCTATGCCCTCACCTTAAAAAAAATCCTAGAATAGCCCCTGGGGCAAACCACCTATGAAGTCTTTCTATTCAGTATTCACAATAGAAAGGGATTACTTCAGCCCAAAGTGGCCTGCAGATATGCCACCCAGGATGGACCAGCTTCCAGCAGTAATTACAGACAGCATATGTTTGTGGGTCAAAAGCAGCCAATCAGTAGCCTGCAGTAGTCTCCAGCGAGAATGCCACACAAAGACTTCCCATAAGCTGAGTCAGGCTGCCAGGCTGCCCCTCTCGAACCGCAAGCCTTCTCTTTCCGTGGGCAGATGAATCATGAGCAGTCACACGAAAAGGGAAGGAGAGGAGAGGAAGAGCAGCGTCTGCAAACAGCCCAAGCATCATATCCACCAAACGCCCATAGCTTGGCACAGCGAGCACGTCGTAGACAGCCGGGCATGCTGGGAGGTGCCGAGGCGACCCCCGCTGACACCCAAATGGGCGCCACTCTCCCTCAGGTGCGGGGGAGCGGGGGGGAGATTAGGCGAGGAATTCCAGGTTACGCAGGGACGAGTTTTCGTTTTCCAGCATCTACGGGAGGAGGTGGGAGTGACTTCAACGCAATATGGAAGTGGAACAGAAAAACTAAGAACATACCTGGGGAGGAACTGAGAACAGGCTGTACTTGGCATCATAATTTTGGTTGTGCTGCAAGAAAAAAAAACTGTTTATATACTGATAAGCCAAAATATTATGACCATGTAATACTCGTACTTGACAAGTTGACTCTATAGTGTAGGCTGTGGCAATGATCTGAGCGAATTTTACAAGGATGTGTATGTGTAACCATGGACTGGTCAGAGTATTGACCCCTCTCCACCACCGAAAGCACCTACAATGGGCAGATGACTATGGTTATTGGACCTGGGAGCAATGGAAGCAGGTATCCTGGACCAATGAATCCTGTTTTCTGTTGCATCATGGGGATGAGTTGAGTGGGATGCATCAAACAAGTCCAATCCACGACTACGTGGTCTCATATGCAGCAGGGCTTGATTCCTAGTGTATTATGATGCAGTACTCATTAGTACCCATAACAATCATTAAAATAATCTGGAATTAGTCTGACCCAGTCATTTGGCCATAATAATTTGGCCAATGTCAAAGTCACTCAGATCTTTACCCCTGCTCATTTTTTCTGCATTCAAAATGTTGCCTATGAGTATTGACTTTCAGCTAGTCTAATATATCCCAGATATCGACATGTTATCCACATTATCCATAAGGGTGGTCATAATGTTTTGCCTCATCATGTATATTTTAGTAGTACGAGGCACAGGTGGAATGAATCAACGCGGCTAACCCTGGTCACTGGGCCCCTCCTTCCCAGACAAACAGAACCCCTTCATTCTCACAGGAATGCATTTTTCCTATTTATTTTGTGTTGTGGGTGGGGTATAGCTTACACCTGGCTTCCACAGGAAGGGAGAGTCAGGTGTGGGGGATTTTCAGGGCTGATTACCTTCACCTTGCGTATAAGGTATGAATTGTCGCATTCAGTTTCATCCACCCACTGTTATGGACAATGAAAGAAATTCCTTTTCTAAGCACTTTGAGAGTCTCTTTGGTTAACTTTATCACCCGTGTGTGTGTTTTTCACATTTGGTAAAGCTAGCCCGTTAATTTTTGTTATAGCATTTATGTTTTGTTGTCCCCTTTGCTGTCTGAGCAGCATTCTTCTCGAAACTCCACTAAACCCGAACAACCTGTCCGATCCACATACTGCACGATTCTTTTGCCATCAGACTGGAGCAGGTATAATGAAATATCACGCCAAAACAGGATAAGCTCAACAATAGTAATTTAGTGTAACTTTATATTTAATCCAAAACAAAAACCGCTAATTGACGTTAGGCACCTTATTGAAGATAACAGAAATGCTTTCTGGGATTTGAGCAGACGGCATTCTTTTGGTCACCTTAAGATGGTTGAGAATGGTCTCCAATATTACCAGGTTATCAAAGGAACATACCTTAGAGCTTACAGGAAGCTAAATGCTGTAAAGTTTGTTCCGTTTTTTTTGTCTCTAAAGGATAAAGCCGCTGGTCTGAAATCTGCTGATAAAATGCTATGTGGTCAGCGGTATGCTTTTCTGAATTGCTCCGCGTCTAGCAGTCCCAGCACAAACTAACCTCAGCTACCTGGGAAATTTCCACGGCCAGAGCCCATTGTTACTATCAGAGAGGAAAATGCAGGCAAGTGGCATAAATCACCCTCCGAGGGTTTGCTGCTTGTCGTTAGTCCTGTGGTGAGGAGCCCAAGCTCTGGTCTTGCAGAATTTTGATTAGTATTAGCATGTTCATTAGCACAGTGGTTCTCAGTCTATGGGTCGCGGAACCATTTTCATTGGGTTATGGATTGCGTGGTGAAAAGAAAATATTTTGAAACTTTTGTGGTTGTGAATGATGTGCGATGTCTTCCCGGAAATCTTTTTTTATTTGTGTTACTGCCAGCACGCATCCCATTTTTGGTGAAATAAATAAATGAATACAAACACAAAACGTAGGGTTGGACTTAATGAGTGAGGAATTATGTGGGTCCTGAGGCTACATTAGCACACCCTCCCACTCAGATATAGCTATGTACGCACCATCCAGTAGATGACGTACACCTAAGAATGATTCTTCAATTGCAGAGCCTTCTTCTAGCTGGTTTTCCATAGCTTTTATTATGGATCATCCCTGATCTCACAGAGCATGTTGTGAACTCCACTAGACCTTAATTACCATGTTCTTAATAGCGGAACAGAAACCAATGACCCCGAACTGAACATTTTGTGCATTTTTTCCACAGACATAATATTCCACTGAAGTTTACTAACCTTTGTTCCATCTTATTTTTCTGTACATTTGAATTGAGCATTATTTCGTCTCCTGAATTATTACAAACTCATAATGAGAGGAAAACAGATTTTATTTTATTGCAGTCAGGTGAGGAATTGGAACTGGTTGTTCTGTTTTTGAACTTGACACAAGGAGAAGTACTGTATGTACAACACATCGACAAGTGTAGTCTACAGTACATTATGGTCACTTGGGTGGCATAGAGTCCAAATCAGGACCTACCATCTCCAAGGTTTGATTGACGATTGACTTAACTTCATTCAGCTTTTGAATAGGTCTGACCTCATCTGTTATGCAAGGCAAAAACCTGTGACAGAACATCAATCACATAAGCCTTTGCCCAACCCACTTTTTCAGGTCAGTCATCAGCTCGTTATTGACTAATGGCTGACAGTCAAACACTATGGAGACCTATCAAACACAATCTGCTCATCTCCACACAACACCAAAAAGCAAACCTGCCATCAGCATATTGTTTTTAAACTGTTCTACATCCCCAAAATATCCTAGAAGACTGTGTGTGTGTGTGTGTGTGTGTGGGGGGGGGGGTGTGTGGAAAACCAGTGATACCAGATACATCTGACCTGCTCACTCTACTGCCTACTTATCCATAAATATGATGTAGGGGGCATGTAAGCCACACCAACTACATGACTGCATACTATGGACTAGGAATGTCTGTTATTCATCACGGAGATTAATGTCCCCTTACTGGCCGTAGAGCTGTATTTGGGGATCGGTATTTCCTGGTGATCCGTGACCTACCACGTTCGTTCAGCCTGCCGTCTGTTATGTATTACATGTTCTCCTTCACCTGTGTTGGCGGAGCAGCACATGACATTGAAGCACATGAGGCCTGCCAAATGATTTCTGCGTTACGTCATGTCCCAGGTCTCACGTGCTGGCAGATTCCCAGCTGATCTCAGGCCTGGGACATGACTGAATGTAGAGCATTTTTTAAAATAGTCATAAAAATGGCTAGCGTGACTCGGCGTGATAAAAAATGTTTGGAGGCCTCTGCGCTTCGATCTGTAATCTAGAGGAGAAACAGACTCATATTATTCGTGCTGCGGTCTTTGAGTGATAATGTCAAACATCCGTAATGAAAGCTAAATTAATGTCCAGGCAGACAGAGACACAATGCTTGTAGAAAGCCCATCGTATCTCAGATGTGCTCCTCTTTGTAAGTACATGAAAACAGAACGTAATTGGAATTGCTTTCCAGTAAGATACTGAGACAACCTTAAAGCGACGGGGGCATCGCGTGGAATTTATAAGTTGCCCAGAAATACGCTTTCCCAATACGGTGTGTTCTTTTGTTCCGGCTAACCAACTGCATGCTTACGCTGCATTGTGGGTATCTGAAGCTCTTCCTTTGTTTTACACCTCAATTCTGGTTGTGCCTGGGTGTCCTAGTGCCACTTGAGGTTGAGGTTGACATTAGAGAGAATTAATGAGAATTAATAAAAGAGATAAATTAGAATACATATAGCGTAAGTGCAGCAGTAATATAACGTAAGGTAACATGTAACCATACATGTTGATATTGTTGCTGTATAAGTTTGGTGTCTGTCTTGGGAAGGTCCTATTCTGCAAACAAAAGCCCACCTAACCATAGTCTACTGTATGGGTACAGACCACTCGATGTCATCCCTTAACATGGTAAGATACAATATGGGTACAGACCACTCGTGTGAAATCCTATCACACTGTAACATACTGTATGGGAAAAGACCACCCAGTTTAATCCCATCATACTCTAATATACTATATGGGTACAGACCGCTTAATTCCGCCCTGAGTTCAGCTTGATCTCATCTTTTTATCCTACCTCCCATTTGTCAGTCTTTTACTCCCTGGTCACCTCAGGCAAATATCAAAAAAGCCATATTTAGCTCTGCCATTTATTTTCTGCATCATCTCACTTGTTATGCCCTCTCCGGTGTAATTAGGTCTTGCTTAAAAGACAAAGACTTCTAAATTACTCATCCAGTAAATTCCATGAATCCGGGAAATGATTTGTGCTGTAGAAAAACAGCAGATTCCGAGCTTCGCCTTCAGTCCTGGCAGTCTACACTCTCAGCCGTTCTGGTCCTGATCTTTACCCCCTTTCAGGTGAGATGTCCTCGTTGGTGGCTCTCTGAGGGATACACTGTTACCAGCAGCGACATCCTCTGGTCCCTCTAGGTCTGCCCATCACCCATTTTCAGAAACAGTAATATCAATTTCATTTTTTCCAGCTATTGCTGCCCTGGGCTTGTGAAGGGCTTGGCTAGGACAGCTTCAGAGTTTTTGGACCACACTGCAGCCTGTTAACATCTACAGTTTCACTGGTCACCCTCCATTATGGGATGTACTGTATATTCAGTCTTATTTCATTCATTCATTCATTCATTCAGTCAGTCAGTCAGTCAGTCAGTCAGTCATTCAGTCATTCATTCAGTCAGTCATTCATTCAGCAGTTAGTCATTCAGCAGTTAGTCATTCAGTTAGTCAGTCACTCATGCATCTTCTATACTGTTTGTCCTATAAAGGGTCATGAGGGTCCGGTATCATCCCCTTCCCCATTCCCACCCATTGTCTCTGGGATAAACTCAGGATGGGTTGCCAGTCCATATTAGGCACATACACTATTCACATACATTTCATTTTACTTTTTTTTATTATACATATAAAAATAGCACTGCTTTATGTCAGCTTGTCATTGTGTAACCAACGCTGTTATTTCCAGGATACAGCTTGGGCAAATTAAACACATGACAAGTAAATGGATGAAATAGGAAATTAGCCTCATGCTGTAGGTTGTCTAACATTGCCGTCTGAAGCTGCGCCACCAAGTCCACTCAGCACATTTCTGACAGGGTAGGACTGTGTTGCCAGTGTGCTACCTGCTAGCCCCCAACCCCCATCTAGGGGGCGCTGTAGATATAAGTAGATCTCACATAAAAAAATGATCTCAGACTCTGTAAGAGACGCTGAGGACCTTCACCTTAATCCATGCGGACTGTATGCACTGCAGTATGCTGCAGAGCTTAACATCGCCAGGAAACGAAGGCAATTAAGTTCATTTAAAGTACTACGGAGAGTGTGCCAGCGTGTTGTAGTGTTCCAGAAATTGCCACGCTTTCAGCATGGACATAGAAATGTCTTCTGTGCAAGGGCATAAGTCTGTGGGCGGCGCTGCTCGGCATAGATGGGTAATTAAGGGGATGATGGGGTCTTTCTGGGGGAAGCTGCTTATCCTCGCATTGGTCCACAACGGAGGACATTTAATGCGTTTCAGCTTCAATTCCTCACAGGCTCGGAATATATCACATGTGGGGCAATGCCAGGGACCGCCAACTGGAATCCGATTTTTTTTTCTTATTTTTTTAAGCGTAGGGTGTTCCCCTGTATGCAAATACACAGTTTGAAGGATTCTCCCCTAGCTGGTTTTGGAAGCTACCCAAGTCTGGGTCAAAGGAGGTCAAGGGATAGAGAGGGAGGAAGCTCTCCCTGGGGAGACAGAGGTGCATTTAACGTCACGTTGACAGCGCAGCATAATGGAAGGGCTCGTTACTGGATGCCACATCTTTCACAGTTCCAGGGTTGGGCGTTGAGAGCGCTTGTGGGGACCAGACCAAAGTCGTCGATCAAAGAGCAGACTTTTAATTGGTACCCTGCCTCTGGAATTTCAGCCTGGACAGAGAGCAGAGCAATATTTCTGAGAGACTGTTGGTACGTTTTCTGGGAATTCCTGCGGGAAGTCACGCTTCTGCAGCCCAGCGATGTTGCAGAGCTAGTCATTTTAACGACGCCCACAAAATAAAAGTTTAAAGAGGCCTGTCATCAGGGCTGGAGCCCTGCCTGGCCTGTAATTTAAAGTTCGTATCAGTCTGGGTCAATAACTGTAAGGAGTTTAATTTCATTAATAATTGCTTCTGTTTCCCTGCCTTTGTTCACTTCCTGTAAACAGCGTGTTTCTGATTCATTAAAGTCAGCCAAGCATTACATCTCACAGCCTTCATAAATAATCTTCTGTAGCCTGATAATCTATGGGACAGAAAACCATCACTAAACCTCCGTTGCCCTTTGCAGCCGCGTGGAATGAGTGCAGTAGAATTTCCAAAAGTGAACTTGTCTATTTTATTTACAACCTTTGGAAATTAATTTTAAGGGAATAAAAAAAAAAACAAAGGACTGATTAAATAAACAGAATTTTCAAGCTAAGAGGCACTGCCCAAAATACACAAGATTTTATTGAAAGTCAAAATTCACATCCCGGATTTGACTCGCTGGGGATCCGAGCCGAAAACAGCAACAGCATACCTACAGCTTTTCTGCGCTGGTCTTTAATGAGTGTTTCTGCTTTTAAAAGTGCAGCTATTCATTCATTTCCAGAGAAAAAATTGTGCTCTAACATCAAACTAGGTGCCCTGTTCTTCATCACTGTTACATAGCTAATGAGCAGTTACAGTATATTTCATGTGTAGGTTACAGAAGTATCATTTTCCAGGAAATTGCCTGAAAGTGAAGGTCCCAGGTTTCCTTGGAGATTTTCTCGGACACAATGCAACCACCCTGTATAGCTCTGAATAGTACAGAAGTGCAGAAATACTAGGGGCAAGATCTCTCCATCGTTCATGATGTTTTATAAGAGCAGATGACTGGCTTAGACAAGGTAATAACCTTTGAAGTGAGTGACAGGGCAATGTCACTCGATTCGCAGAGGACCCTGTCACGGGAAGGCACGACGGGTAATTGCACAAACGCTTCCCCCGTGCATATTCATGAAGGCCACGCTGCAAATCACTGACCCGCATCATTCCTGGCCTCTGAATCATCACCGCACCATCTCCCCTTTGTGCAAAGTTGTCACAGTGCAGTAAATTTTATATAAAACCGCGATCGCCGCTTGTGCTGTGCATTCCTGAGCCGTTCTGCTTTCTCTTCCCTGCACCCGACTGGCCTGTGTCTACGTCTACCTTGAGGTGCACCATCTACATCTGTGGCCCAAATTCTGCAGAACTTTGACAAAGCCGCATCGCACTGGAAGTCATTTCCAGTGACCAAGGAGAGCCACCGGACGACAGATGGGATTTGTATGTGTTATTTAAGGACACTCGTTCAAGAGCCGTGAAGCTGCCATAGGATCGGACAATATTTTTTGTCTCGCGGTCGCACAATAGCGTTTAAATTTGCAAAAACCCGTGATTGTAAAAATGACATAAGACATTTCTGCGTTTCATGGTGAATGCCGGAGAGGCGGTTAGCATCAAGTTGATTTTCTACATCTGCTACAAGTCATTACACTTTAATCACAGAGACTTAAAGCTGTTTCCAGGGGGATCGCCAGGCAGAAATGCATGTTTATGAACTATCATAATGTTGTAAAGGAGAACGTACCCCAGTAAATGATTTCTTTCATTATATTCCATCCATCCATCCTTCATAATCTCTCCACTGTGAGCCTGAAGCACATGCAGGGACACAGAGGACAAAAGGCAGGAGACCACCCTAAATGAAAAGCCAACCCATCCTAGGGCTCAGGTGCTCATGCACACAGCCGCACACTGGACAATTTACAGATACCAGTTCACCTACCTGCATGGTTTTGGACTTAGAAGGATTCTGAAGAACCTGGGTAAGACATGCAGACTCCACGCACAAGCTAGGCTCCACCCCCAACCCCGTACGTGAGAGGCTAGAGGTGCTACCCCATCAATTAATCGCATCAACAATAAATGAACAGCCGGAAACAAAAGTGTGATGCTGCCTTAAAAAAAAGGTGTGAATTGGCTGCTTTTGCAGCTACGTTTATTTACTCGGCCTTTGCAACAACAACAAAAGGGGGGAAAGCTTCAGTTCATTGGCTGTAAGGAGCGAAAGAACTATGGATCATCATCAGGTTAGAACCCTGCTGCCTCAGAGAGGCCACGCCCCTAAGGCCTTCAATCAAACAAACAAACAAACAAACAAACAAACAAAGGGCCAGCAACAGAAGCTAGAGAATTAGAATAATAACCGCAATAAGAAACAGGCAGTTAGGTGAAGGGGGGGAGCGAGGGCGGGCAGCATGTAGACGGGTGTGGAAAGTGAAGGCTAGGAGATTTCAATTTTGATTTTCCTTCTAATCAGAGTGTAGGTGGGGGGGGGAGGCCCGCTGATAATTCACCTTTCAGGCACTGTGGTACATCTTCCCACATCCTGTCACGGAGCCTCCATTTAACAGGAGGTATAAGAGAACTTGAATTAGGAAACTAATTACACATTAAGCTGATTGGAGGTCTGTGTGCCCTGGGAGACAGGTCTGGGCTGGTTTACACATGACACAGAGCACGCTCATGCAGGACACGCATGCACAGGACATGCTTACATGAAGCCTAAGGGCCCTTTTGGGGGGGGGGTGGGGCAGCTGTATTTCCCACAATATATGGTACCAGTCAAAAGTTTGGACACATCTACTTCTCTACATTTTACAATAATTATAAAGACAAGTGTACAGTATATATAGTAAATGCTAAAAAAAATATGGAATTATGCATCAAAAAAGTAACAAATTAATTTGTTGGGGGTGGGGGGGGGGCAGCTCTGAGGGTTGGGACTCGGCTGGTTCAGATCCCTGGGTCAACAGAGTGATGCCACCACTGGGCCCTTGGGCGAGGCCCTTAACCCCAAAGGCCCCAGGCACTGGCTGACCCTACTGTCTCCTCAAAGCCGGTTCCATGAGGTGGCCTCCTGGGATGCTTTTCCAGCTGTCCTGAAGGAGGTGCCACATATACGCTAAGCACTCTGTGACCTCTTTTCCTTCACTCTCTGGTCAAACTCCTCCAAAACCATTTTCACCAGTTGTGCCACTGCTTTAGGTCAGGTGGACAGGTCATGTGATACAACCCTAACACTCTCCCTTGTAGGTGCCTTGGTGTGTCCAAACTTTTACCTGATGCTGTGTCTTCTTTTCTTTGCTAAACTGGGTTGATTTATTTGTTCAAGGCCCCGTGCTGTAGATTTAAATCAGAGCCCCGTTTATATATGGCTTTTTATGAAACATTTATTAACCTTGAATTCGAAGCAAGAGACTTCAGGAGCAAGAGTCAGGAGATAGTTGTGTCACAATCAGTAGTTTTACCACATGCATTATTACAGAGAAAAAACATCACGGTGTCCTTGCATTGTAGACAATCAAAATTTTAACTGCACACCCAATTTATGTATTTCATTCCTGGCAGTTTTTTGTCAGCTGAATTAGAATTTGCCTCCCACAGGTCCTTCAGAAATGACTGCGGCCGCCATTGAGATATCCATGAGAGAAAGCCACTAACTAAAAGAGGTGAAGGACCTTGAGAAGGCTTTGAAGGTACAGTCAAGAAGGTGAAGAACAGTGTACAGGTAGACTATGATAAGAAGGAGGTAGAGGATGAAGAGGCACAGTGTGATCGAAGAACAAGTGGAGAATCCCTGAGAGGATGTTAATAATCTCATGGTGGATATGAAGAAGCAAAGGTGTGAGTGGCTGAGGACCCTCATGCCTGCTATTCCATCTGGAACCCGAGCTTTCTCCTTCCTCAGTCCCCTAAGGCTATGCAGAATATGTTGCAAAAAAAGAAGCAGATCTTTAGCCCCGAGGAGAAGAAGGCACTGGCCCACACCAGTTGGGTGGAGGGGCCCTGGGGGCAGTCCAGTACTCAGGTGAGATGAAAGCCTGATAATGTCCCCCGTCAGCCCAAGGTGTGCCGGCCATAAATCCACCAACGACAAACTATGACCCCTTTCCATCAGCCCATCCTCGCTCCTGCTGGCTAAACGACCTTCTGCTTTTCTCAAAATCTCACATCCCAGGAGGAAAAACAGCAGAGGATTATGAATGTTTGGAGGAGCAGAAGAAACCTGTGATATTGATTTCACCGAGAGCGACATTTTCGCACTGTCTCCGTTTCAGAGGGTCCGACTTCGTTTCCTCTTTGCGTCGGTATGCTCTTAGCTAGGTTCAACAAATTGAAATTAATATTGAATGCTTATTTGTTTTATTGCATTTTTAGGCACGTGAGATAATATCCACAAAATGGCACAGACAAATTATCTCCCGTTAAGTGCTTTTAGCGCTTATTAATTATATTAGGGGAGTAAATTGGGCAGCAGGGCTGTGATTTATTGCCTAGTTAACTTGTTCTGTCACTCGGGGATCAGGCAGACAGCCGCGAGCTGCCTTGAGTGGAACAGCAGGAGACAGCGACGTGGAGCTTAGCTGACCCTGAATCACCGTCGCCCACCTTCCCTGGCAGACCCAGAACCCAGCCTCCCGTCCTCTTCACAGGAGAGGGGAGCCACTCGGCATCTAGCATGGATTCACAGGACCCAAGCCTCCCACCCGGCACTGTGGCCGCTGGCCTCCGGCAGTCGGAAGACCTGTCCTGAGATGGCAGAAGCTCCGTCTCGCTCGCCAGCTCCTTTGCCCCGCAAGCTGGTATCTGGAGCAGACTCAGGCGAGCTCACCGCCTTCCCAGAAGCTGTCGCATATGCTCCGTCAGATCTGGCTGCGTCGTCAGGCATCGCCGGGATATGCCACCCGTCGGGGCGGTGTGTCCGGCGAGCTCAAATTCCACTTCGACAAGCCTTGCTCTGCTTCTCCGTCTGCCCCGGGTGCTGTGCTCGCGACATGCTTGGCTCCTGCCCTGTCCAAAAGGTCCGAAGCAGTAGAATGGTGGGATTAAGGCTATGTTAGCTACGAAAGACACATTCCAGCAGGGAAAATCCTGCATCCATTAAAGCAGTCTGGTCTCCACACCAATTGGATGTCCCTTAGTGCTTTTTAACCCAACCTAACCCCTTTGCCTTAGGGTCCCCTGTACCCTGCTCCCAAGGCCTCCACAACTGTCAGAGAAAAAGAGTGCCAGGTTGTACCTTTGCTTGTCAGTGGGGCTGTACCCTCAGGGGTCTGCCAATTGTACCCTAGCTGTAGGTAAATGTACCTTTTAGTCTAATTTAAGGTCAGGAATGGACTCTGAGGAGCATCGCCAAGTCGCAAACAGCATTTATGTACCTATGATGGTACAAAAATGTTGTTCAAAGAGCCCAGTTTTAGAACGGGAGGCCCAGATCCTCGATAGCATGCAGATGTGGGTCTCTTGTGGATCTATGTCCCAGGGACCACTGGCCCCTGCATAGCAGGGGGTGATCAATTTTGATTTTCCTGCTGATTTGCTTTTTGGATGTGGGGGTAATGTGCGAGATGGCCATGGTTATGGCCTGGTCCTCCCGGGGCGAGCCCCAGACAATTGCACATCCACCAATGAAAGGCGTTTCTGAAAGAAGGTGGGACCTGAATCTGCTTCCTGTCACGGTCAAGTCTGGCACAAGTCGGCTCAGACGGCATTTCAGCAGCAGTTTAGCTTCTCAGTAGTTATTCATCGTAATGACTTCTACAAATTACAGGACTGTCTGTGGAGTACGTTTCAGCATATTTCCCTATCTAGTGAAGAGTGATCATTTGCTTATGTTGCAGGGTTTGTATAATTTTCCAGTAGTTCTCCTCTTAACAGAAAGAGAACAATTTCCTGGAATTTTTCATGCAATGACTTTTCAGATAACATTTAAGCACTTTCTGTCAGGCTTTTGTAGCTCAGCTTCACAAACAATAAATCCTTCACATCCTGTATTAGTGAGACTTCCCACTGCTGCCTGGATCCAGATCTTACTGCCGTTTAAGCAGCATTTAGGGCAGGGGTGCCGAACTGCAGTCCTGGGGGGCCGGAGCGCTGTATAGCTTAGTTCTTTCCCTGTTCCACCGCAAATGATTCAGCTCCTGAGCTATGTGGTAATCAGGTGTGTTAAATGAGGGGAAAACCAAAAATGAACAGGGCTCTGGCCCTTCAGGACTGGAGTTTGACACCCGTGATTTAGGGCTATTCTTAGCTGTGAAACAGGCCCGTTAAACGTGGAGAGCAGAACCTGGTGCTAAAAGACCAAGACCTCACCTCTCTGCCTTGCTTCATATGACATTGACAGGACTTCTGTCTCACACTGATCCCAGCAGCAAGTGAGGAGCACTTTACAAGTCCATGCTGGCATGTCACTGACATGAGGCCTGGTGGAATTCCAAGGGTAAGGCAAGCGACTGAGCTTTCAGGGATATTCTGGAGCCCCAAAATCCCACAGCTATGTTCCAGGTTACACCCAGGTATTCCTGTTGCTGGGTTCAGTATGGCTTTATCGACAGAATAACACAGATGTCACATGACCCAGCAGGAACAGAGAATGAGGGATTGCGGAATTTGTATTGTGCTCATTTATTTGAGACTTTTATACATGCAGCGTTTCTGCTGCAGCTGCAGCAATGCTTGCGCACTTGCTGATTGCGTCTCCCATGAGCTCCTGGCATGTAGACATTCCCCTGAGCATGTCCTTTCCGCTCTGCCCCGCACGGTGCTTAAAAACGGAGGATTCACATGACTTTTTCTGGCGCCTAACAATCCGTTTCCCGTGAATCATTGTTGTCCTTTGAAGAAGATGCCTAGTCAGACGATGATCAGGAATAGTATGTGGCTGCAAACTAGGAACCACAATCCTCATGGCAGGAGCTCAACCATGAAAAGGCCTTTTATTACACGCAACATCTAAAAACTATTGTCTGCTTCAGAGTCCTGCCACACTGGACGGATCAGATTTCAGTGGATTTCCTCTTGCTCTCAGTTCATATGTACTTGATGTCTAACCCCTAACTTTCCCACCTCTTCTCTTTAACATAACCTCAGAGTGGGCGGCAGGTTGACCTAATGCTTATCCCTTTGACATGACCGTGAGGTTTTTTTTTTTTTCTTCCCATTAGCAAAACGATGCTAAAGCCAAGATCTAGGAGCTGGGATCCACACACTGAAAAGGGAAGGTTTGGTAACAGTCTGAAGAAAAGCATTAAACCATCATCCATTTTTAAACCATTCTGTCAGCCTCCAGCTTTGCAAAAAGGCTACAAGTGTCAAAATCCCGATGCCGTGATGTTGTCATTCACCCACTCTTAGCCTGTTCGTCGTTAGTGAGGTGAAGGATGGTATTTTCCGATTAGTTCATCCCAAGCCATGTCACAGATTACAGTGGGGACTCTCGCTTGCCACAACAGACGCCCTCATGAAATACTCATTTATTTTTCTACAAGAACCAGAAAACAATCTTCTGGCAACACTGACGGCTGCTTTCTTCTAATACCCCGTGGAAATGTTTTTACATAACAATGGAAGAACTTCATGCCAACACTTCACTTGAAACATAAGTCATCCTGTATATTTCTCCGGAAAAATATTCTCCATACATACAACTTATTATGCAACAACCAAATGACGACCTTTAGGGAACCCCACGGAGCCCTAAGGCTACGTGGTATTAGCCGCAATCAGCTTATGATTACATGGCTACTATTACAGTTGTGAGTGTGATATAGCCATTGGCTTTATGTGGTATATACACAGATGTTACAGGATTTCCGTGTCAAAGACAAAAGGCAGAATACAAAGAAGACACTGTGAATATCTGGTATGGATTTATTCAGCAGAAGACAGGGACTTTCAGTATGGCCCAAATTGTAAAGTAATACAACCTGTTTATTTTCTGGCTAAAATAAGTCCAGACCCATTGCTTTGCAGAATATTTTTATTATAAAGATGGTTTTAACACAGATGTCTTTTTCAGCATTTAGGGCCAAACTTTACATTACAGTTCCTTATTTAGCAGTAATTCAGGTAACACTCAAGTACAAATCATTAATGATTTTAGCAGCTACTTGAGATAAAAGATGTATCGCAATTCATTATTTATGAAGAAACATGAGATCAGTGTTACATTTTTTGTTTTATTCGTTGTCTGTTCATTCACTAGTTCACAAAGGTTTACAGAATTAACAGATATACTATCAAATATAGTAACTGTGTGAAATAAAAGATCCGTTACAATTCAATAATGAACAAACATGAGATCAATATACAAGTACATTAATTAACAGAAATAGTAGGTAAGTAGCAGTATGTTCCAATGTCTCCTTTATAATCTGCTTATTGGTGCATTGAAGCAGTGTTTCCTAGCCCAGTCCTCCGGGAACCCCAGACAGTCCACGTTTTTGCTTCCTCTCAGCTCCTAACACACCTGTACCAGATATTCGGTGTTCCTGATTGGCTGGGAGCTGGGAGGGAGCAGAAACGTGGACTGTCCAGGATTCCCCAAGGACTGGGTTGGGAAACACTGCATTAGAGTCATAAATACCAACATCTAGTAGGTAGATAATGATTATATACACTATAAAGTGATAGTTAGCTAAATTTTATGTTAACATTGACCTCAACGACTTGCTGCTAAGTACATAATCTGTAATTTGCTTTAACTAAGACTAGAAAAAAAAACAATGATACTTTTCATAGCGGTGTTTAGAAATAAAGGATTTACTGAGTACTCCTGTAATTGAGCTTTGGAGGATGTTCAATTCTGTGTAATGAGCACTTCAGGGTAAAGCAAATGTAAATGTAAAAGCAGAAAATTAAACAAAAAAATAAAAATTACGTTTCTACTGAGTACGGTGCCTGGGCAAGAACTGATCACAGGCACCAATACTTTATGAAATGTCTTTGTGCCAAACTTGTAGGCTTAGGATAATCGAACTTTCCATTTTAATGATTTATTGTTTCAATATTCTTTGCAAACAAATCAATAAATAGATAAACAGAATGAATTAAAATTTAATCACAATCAACAATTAGACATCTCATACAAATATTTTAAGTGTTTTTTGCATTTTGCTAATGTCGCATGAATATTATACTGGCTTTTATGATTATGGAGGGTTACAAGAGGCACGTGCCGGTTGTATTTGAAAAATGTAACATTCTCTCCTTCCATTTCCTTTAGCACTATGACTGCCTTGAAAACCCGGCTGTTACATTTGCATATTCATGAAATATTCATAAACGCGTGACCAGATCTACAACGAAAACTAGTGTTAAAATCGAGGTATGACATAATGTCGTGGGCCCTGGGGATTTCACTCATTTATTAATTTATTTATTCATCCTTGAGAAATGACAATCGCCGAAACGGCTTATTTTATGTTTAAGCGATGGCCTCAGCGCAGGACGCGGCCGCCGACCTTGCCGATAACTCTTCTCGTGGCTTAACTCCCACTCCGAAGACGGATTTGAAATCACACGCTGGGGAGTCGTAAAGCGGACAGCGTGTCATCCGAGGAAAAAAATGGTCCCCCTTCCAAGAATGCTCTTTACCCTTTTACTTTAAATTATCAACTGGAGTCACACTTGAAAAAAAACATCCATCTATTAATATATGTGTCAAAGTCGGAGGGTTAAAGTGCTGAGCGATATCTGCCCATTTCTTGTTTTGATGCATGTCATAACAGCTTCTCTCTGGGTGGTTTGGATACTTTTGGCACAGTGATTTACAGGGGCAGAGAACTAGATTAGCATTTGGCTACTTACAGTCAATAAGCAAGGCAAAGCAGAATCTTGGGACCTGTGCCTTATACGTATGTGTTACCACGGATACCCGCAGTTAGACCAAACATTCGGAAAGGGTTTGGGCTCAGGGCTCAGGAACCTTTAGAGTGGCCTGAGGCGCGTGGCCAATGTGTAAAAGCTGTGAGATTTACCACTATCCCCTTTGAGCCAGATAAACCCCAAATTAAGGACCACCATTATTTCATGAATGGCTTCAATACTGCATACATGAACTATCTGGGTTGTGCTCTCACCCAAAGTGCCCTTTGGAAAACTCACACGACTGAGATTTACTGCCTTTGGCATTCCACTGACAAAGAGTGGAAATCCACTGGAATTGTATTTTACTGGGTATTCAACTAGGAAGGCTGATTGAGAAAGATGTACAAGTCAGCTTTTCATCATCCCTGGTGTACCTGAGATAGAAGGATTATTAGTAACTTAAGATACATCAGTTGACTGGTGTTGCTTCAAATATTTCTGGACCAAGAATACCGTACTCTGTTTCCAACGTGGAGATCATATAAGAAACTCTTTTTGAATAGCTAAAATGGCTCAATCCAGATTCACACCAACAGAAAGTCTATCTGTTGTAAAATAACATTAAATGTCAAGTGCATGAACTGGACATACCGACTCATTTTTGGAAAGCAGGATATGCAAGTAGCCCCTGATTTTGAAGTATCAGGTAGCAGGATCCATCACAAATATTCAAAAGTTTTACTCATGAATCCCTCATCACCGTTACCACCCGCCGCACAGGGAAGTGCGTCTGACGAAGGCCCGTTAGAGATGGGCTCCCACCCTGACAGTTTGTCCAGCCGTGAAGACGTACGAGGAAGCCACATACGCGTGTTTTAGCCTCTTCTCTCGCTGACGTATAGATAAGCAGCAATCGGTGCCATCATCAGCCCTGCTGAAGACGCCGTCCCGTTTGATTCCAGGAGCAGAGAGATCCACGTGGATGGAAATTATCATCGTCTTTTGCCTACTCCGCCCACCATCTGCACCATAAAAGTAACCTTTGAAATTAGATGCCTTATCTAAATGACTTTCTTGCAGGAAATTGAGATAAAATGCTCAGTTCACTGTCAGCACTCTTGTGATTTTCCTGTCAAACACATACACCCACGCGCACACACAAATATCAAATCTGTGCAATAAAAAGTTCCTTCTTAAAAATCATTTTTTCTTCCCTTGAGAGGTTTTCATTTTTCATGTGTTGACTGTAATGCAAATATATTTTGACCATTTTAACTGTTATTATTGCATCAGCAAGTTAAGTCAATTTTGCTGCTATTTTGTCACTGGCATTCCAGCAGTATAAATTATAAACATACCCAGGGCAACATATTTAATTCTGGAAATAAGCATATTTCAAGGCCTATAGAAATGGAGCTTGCTGTCATATCGCACAATACCACTACCATTGGCAACAATTTCTACAATGAACAGGTAACCTCTGAATGTAATTAAGCACCTAATGAATTCTTTTGGCAATAATCCCCTACTTGCAGTTGTTGTGCATATGTGCATGCAGGATTAACTGCACTCAACACTGGTAAACATGGGCAAGTATCTCGATTTGCTGGAATGAGGACAGGCAAAGCAACCCTTATTATCTGCTATGCGAAACTGGAAGAAGTAAAGTTTTCAAAAAAAAACCATATATTCACTGCAAAAAGAATGAAGGAAAGGGATCTAGAAAAAGTCATTAAAAGTATAGTTTTACTCCTAAGTAATATTGTGTGAATACAGATAAATGGAGCCCTTTGGACTAGTGTTAAACAATGCATGTTGATGAAGCAATTAACTTAAAAATTAAACACATTATGACTGCTGATGACCGCACCGAGGTGCTTGAACAGTTGAACACCAGCTGTCCATCGATCTCTGTGTTCTGCCAGTTTGGAGGCTTCAAAAGCATATTGATACGAAAGTGTCAGTCTACACTGAGGGCTCATGGTGTGAGAAACAGCCTCTCCGCTGTTACGTGTGCCCTGATATGTCTCCCAGGCTCTCTGATTGAGAATAATTCATGAGAGGTTGATAGAGGGGGGGCATGGCATGATCAGGATGCCAAGGTACGCCGGCAGAAGCTAGCATTGCTTTAGCCCATTATCTGTCTCTTAGATCTGTTGGGATGAATTAACTCTCCTTAAGAATTAGCTTTACAGACAAGTGACTTTTTTTTTCCGTCTGACACATCACCGTGAGCCTGATGGGGACAGTGATTCCATCACACGTCACGTTTACCCTTTGACCCCAAAGGCCGTTGGAGGTCAGCCTAGCACATTCTACTGAAATGCAGTTCATTGTTCTCTGACATCACAGGGGTCACCCAGAGAAGCAGCGGCTTTTCCTCCTAGCAGACCTGGGGCTCGTCTGGCTGGCGCACTGAGAGCCAGACGGCGTTTCATGTTCGATTACCATGACGCTGGTGGCAGGGGGTCGAATTTTCTCTCGACGGCTTCTCGGCTCTCCCGCCATTATGCTTTAATGCAAAAAAGACCGACGTGTCAGAACAAAGACGGCATGACGGCGACGCCGGGATCTGTCCACCCATCCTTTTTCAATACCTCCTTATTCAGATTCAGTGCATATCATAAGAAGCCCATTTCGGAAAAGGCCTACAGAGAAAGTGAGGTTCAGCCTGAACAGAATTCCAGGCCTTCATCACTTATTCAATTCACCTGAACTTTGTGTCTTTACACTGCGGGATATTAACTGCCTGACCAGCGTACCGCTGTTCTCCTCAAATGGATTTGAGAAATGCAAATACTCCCTGTGATTACAGCCTTTTAAATTATTCCAGAATATATAAGCTCATCTCATTTCCCTGCTGCCCTTCCTGGTTAGGGTCACAGGGAGAGTACGTAATACTAACTTTATAAGCGCAAAGTGTGTTTAGAAAATGAAGTGACCTGCGTGTGTTTTTCCCCGGGGCCGCATACACCGCGAGCGGGGGGCCGTGTGCGTGCAAGCAGTCCTGTCGGAAACATGCACTGTATTCAGCTCCTAGTTATTAAATAAAAAAAATATGCTGATGTCAAACATTCATAAATTATAAGCCCTTTTTTTCGGGGGGGGTGGGCATCAAGGCATGCGCAGACCTGCACTCAGGATGAAAAACAGCCAGGATAAATCTGAAATGACATTAACCTTTTTCAAAGAACACAGAGCTGACAAGACCAATAATGATTCATGAATGGACTCTAGCAACTATAATTATGGCCTCTGAAATTTAAAGACACAGGATTTGAAATATAGTGCGTTTTTTTTCGTTAGCTTCATCCACTCTGTAATCAGGTGCAGGTATATTCATAATATCTCACAATAATGATGAATGAGATGTTGATAATTATGATAATCAACAGGAGCTCCACTGTAATTACTCAGTTTGCAAAATACTTTTTATGTTTGGGAGTATAACCCCAGATCAGAAAACAAGCAGAGTGTTAGACGGATTCTATCTTTTTGTATGTCTCCTCCACAATACAGAGGGCCTGATTTTTAAATGACCTTACAGCTGTCTGTCGAGATTTTAATTTTTACAATACAAGAACATATAAACATATCAAATATTATAAACCTGAAGACTGTCCTGCTTATTTGGACCGAAGTGATGGTGAAATGTTTTTTAGTGCTGATTGCACGACTCAAACAGCAGCATCATCACTGCATAAGCCTGGTTTATAGACTAACTGGACGGGCTTGTGCTGCTGAATCAGTAATAGCATAAAATGCATCAGGGTTGATCCACATGATATTGTCCTTAGACACCTTCACTCAAGATCAAAGAGGCTTTGCACTTAAATCTTTAGTTACCACCGAAATCGATATCCATGGCCAGTCCATAATGATAGAAATGTCACTGACAGTTCATAATCAGCGATGGGAGTTTTGTGTGTTGTTAAAACCTATTTTTGAAATTAATAAATTCAGTTCCTTTTATCGCTGGTCTTGCATTGCTTTTTAATTGCGGTTATGATCGTAGCAGGGTGAGTCATTGTCAGTGATATCAGACACCACGATCGCTTCAGTATAACCTTTAAATCCAGAGACGTCTGCACAGCTGTAGGTCTGTCACCCGGAGGGTGGGTCATGAGGGTCACCCGATCCCAATTTCCATCTGCAGTGAAATCGACTCTGCATCCGTGCCCCCACCCCGCCCCCATCTTGTACATGCATGTCATCTCCTCCAGGGTTTCAGGGGAAGCAGCTGCACATTAACGGTGAGATCTGTCCCAATCCACGTCCAGGGTCTGTACTCTTCTCACCTTCGACGAGGCGCCTAGACTAGATTCCTATTTAAAAAAACACAAACACTTTGAAAGTCTAAAGTCACAAGACGTGATTATCCTTTAGATGGAGATCCTGTAAGAGTGTCGCCACTAAGATTACAGTTTGTGCAATGGCACAATTTAGCTTCGTCGAAATATAACAATTTAGTCCGCAAACTAGCATCCGTGAGAAGAACATCACATCACGGGATAAATAAATCGCTATGCAAAATGGGAAAGTAAGCTAATGTATATGATCAGAGGAGTCATAAAAAGCAAATTGTCTCGAAGTACAGGAGCGTTCAGAGATAAGACTATGGGGCTCAGCAGTGAGAGCATCACTGTGTACCCAAGTCTCTACTCCCAGTGTTATAATGGTGTCTGAATACTAAGGTATAGGACAAGACAAACTGACTCATTCTCTGTTGCTAATATTTTTTCTCTTTCATCAATACGAAATTGATTTCTATATGTCTTTTCCTGAGTCTGAATATTAACATAGTAATGAGATGTCTAGCGGTTAGTGACATAACTACTTCTTTTATTAAATGCTACGTTAAAATGACGGTAAAATTAAAAGTAAGCCAAAGATTTTTTTTTTAAAAACTTGTTTACATTATTCACCTGTGACTTCTTAATTAAAGGAGAATAACTGTAAACATTTGATAAAAGATGACATAATCTGTGGGTCTCTATTGATGTCCATGTGAATTCGGGGGCGTATACAGGGGCAGGGCCACAGGAGCACTGGCCCCAGCTGAAATCTGATTGGCCCTCGGAGTGGCCCCACCCCAGTCATTCACCAATTCAAAACAAGTCATTGACTTATCATAAAGTTGGCCCCTCTATATATATTATGACCCCTCTTGCGACCCTACCTTAAAAAAATCTGAGAATCAGCCCTGAAATGAACCAGAATTTAGCGAGAGTAATGAAGGAGGAGCTGTCGAGTTGGATCTAATCGCTCCTTCTCCAGCTTGACATGCTGTAGGTTGGGAGCTGAGGGGAAGGCTGGACTGTGAAACTGTATCCCAAACGAGAGCTCAAACTCGATAATTTCATATGCCGTCCCTGATATTTACTGTGGTAGGAACACACCAAATAACCCTTACTTAAGTAATAAAACAAACTTTTCTTACATCTCAGTTCCTGGCATGTGAATCAAAGCCGTTAATTGGCAGTTTTTACGCAACCCCTAAGACTAAGACTAGTCTTTACATTTTCATACCACCATGGAATCATGAAAGGGAGGTAATTTGTCCTTCACACGGTAGAAACACTTTTAAAAACTTCACACTTCATAGACATCAGATACAATCAGAGAAAAAAAACAAGTCATATTTTCCAGCAACAAACATTCTGCCGCCTTTTCTGTGGGTGTAGGTGTTGCTTAGGTGTTGTGAGCCGATTGGGGATAAGAAAGGCCCAACCACATCCTAGCCAACGCTTAATGAAATTGCTAGAGAAGCACCTACACCGAGGGAGGGGGGACCTGACATATGCAGAGTCGGTTCGGGTTTCTGGCATGACCTCTCAATCATCCAATAACAGTGGGTTCCCAGGACAGGGGGATGAGAACCACTGCTTTATGATTGGCTGATTGAAAGGTCATCCCGAAAACCTGCACACGCACAGGCCCTCCATGGATCAGGATCCCCACCCGTCACCTAGACGATGCATGGTTCACATAATACAAAATATACAGCATGTTTCATGTGCAAGTAGATACATAGGGGACAGTGTATAGCTCAGCAGGTCAGGATGCTGTACCAGAAATCAGAAGGTTACCAGTTCGAATCCCAGGGCTGGCAGAATGATTTCACCTTTGGGCTCCCAAGCAAACTTCATAACCTCCACTTGTTCTAAGGACTGTCCAGTGAAACCCTCCTCTAATCTCAGAAATAATAAGTATTGCAACTTGTAATAATGCTTGGCCACCTGTTGGACAAAGGTAGAGAAACTACATCCATTTTATTTATCTCTGCATATAAACTACATCCTCCACTAAGCCAAAAGCTGATAGGCATTGCAGTGGGGTATAACTTTGTACCGCAGAATGTTTCCTATTTTTTACCACTAAAAATGGGGTTTGCTGCATAACAAAAGTGTATGGAAATGGTGCGTTTCCCTTGGCTGTCAGATCCCTCCATTCACTTTTAGCAAAAAGAGAATCACGACAAAGGATCGACTCTAAATATGAATCCTCTGGAAACTCTGGAAACACAATATGCGCCAAGAAATAAAAGAGACAGAGGTGTCTTTGGCAGAGAGAGATATAATCAGCGGAGGTGACAGCTTTCTAGAAGAAGGGCCAGATGGCGATAAGTTCCCAAGATGCCGGGATCTTCCCTAGCAAGCTGGAGACGTCATAAGACAAGAGAAAAAAAACATGCAGAAATGCATTTACATGTTTTTATCCAAAGAAATGCAATTCAGAATGTTGGGTCAGCCAGTCCTTGGAGAAATTGGGGTTTTGGGCCTTGCTCAAGGGCCCAAGAGTGAAACTGCTCTCCATTTTATCTTTTTAACATTTATCTTTATGAAGAAATGCAATACTAAAAGACATTTTGGCACTACTAGTAGGTAGACGTCCACCTCCGAATCCCCATTCCACCCAGCTGACCTGATTTAAACTCTAACAAACTGATCAGTGTAATCAGGGACAGCTGGTTTTCATTGCCTGGATTGTTTATAAGCACAGGAATGGTGATCAGTCACCATGGTAATGCAAGAGCTCTTTTGTACCCAGAGAAGTGCCATTTTGCTACCTCCCGCCAACTACAGAAACACTTCATGTTGTTTTTCAGCCATACTCTGTCAAAAAGGATGATTTAAAAGGTGCTATTGAAATATTTCATTCTGGTGTTTTTTCACATGTGAAATTCATTTTGGGACAATGTGCTGTGATTACCCCCTTCCAAACTATTGACAAAGTACGGGGCAAATTATTCACCCACACATTTAAGGGGCTTTCATTGTACTTTGCATAGGGAGTGTATCTTCTGATTCCTTTTACAGGCTGTACAACTTCCTCAGTTCACTTTTATGTAAATGTTTCCCCCTTTCCACAGCTAAATAGCCATGAAACCTGAGAAGACACTATAACTGTACTGAGCTCATTCATACCCTGTGACCAAAGTTCAGGAAGAATGTTAGAATAAACAAATAATGAAAACCGTCTCGACTCCTACACACAAATATTTTTCGCCAAAGTAGTTTTTTTTTTTTAGGTATGAAAGAAAAAATTCCCAACCAAACTAACCATATCCAATCAGGATGAAAACATCTCCCTCCAAAAACCAATTCATGTTGGATTCAGAATGATGACAAATTTTTGATCGGCCGAGGCCAAAACTTGGAGAACAGAGCTTAGCCTGCGGTTTGGCAAAATGCACACATTAGGTTACATTTTCCAGAAAAACTCAAGATTTTTAGTCAAAAAAGGTCACACTAATGATTCACATTGCCGTTACTAATCGAAGGTATTGTCGAACAAAATATTGCGGGTATCATTCTGTAATGTTTTTCTTTAAGCACATATCACTCACTGCGACTGTCAGACAGACACACAAACAGGATACAGAGGGAATTTTCCAGGTATTTGCCAGTGCTGACTAGATAGAAGGTACAAGGTGAGGTTTTTTTGATGGACCCTCCTGCACAGAATTCAGTTACAACCCCAAATATTACACATAACTCATTATTATGTCGATTCCTATTGTTTTAATTGGTTAAAAACATTCTCATGTACTGTAAGAAACATGTGATAGCAGCAATATGTGGTAGAGACTCCAGAGATTAGCCTTAGAGTAATGGCGTAAGAGGGAAGCCCATAAAACCGTTACTTTGTGAGGTCTTTATTCATTCTCTTTGAAAGCAATGGGACTTCCGCTATTTAGAAATGTTATTGAGTGCTCAAAGTAACACTCATTGCTACCATTAAAAGGCACTAAACAACAGATATAGAGTTACAACAGCAAGAGAGAGAATGTGTGATGTTTCCCATGTAGAGTGCGTAAGCTATTAAAAAGGTTAGTCCTTTTGCTTCTCTTCTGTTTTCTGCACGTTAATTAGAAATAATATTAAAATACTAAATGATTGATGTCCAAATGATTCAAAGATCGTATTGTGAGACTTGCATAGCAAAGAGAACCACATGACACAGCAAACTGGTTATTCTTGATTATTAGGTTACGGAACTAAAGCAGGGAATTGATCAGTTTCATGAGACTGGAAGATGAGAAGGAAGGTTAAAGAAACAAACAAACAAACAAGCAGATTTTCACATGACAAAAGCATGCAACTCGGTGGGGGGGGGGGGGGCATCAGGGAAGGGAATAACACAAAATGTAGGTGTTCGGGGTCTTTCACAAGCAGTGAAGTACAAACTCCATACACAGAAGAATATGGTTGCTTTTCACTGAGACTTATACTGAGACGTGTATTTCTGTGTAACATGATGTGTTATGAGGCATCGGCCATTTTACATTACGCTCTAAAGAAATTCAGCTTAATGATATGGGGCTTACTGAGCACTATGTGTTTAACAATGGCTTGTGACCCTGTCCCACATAAGTGCTTGGAAGATAAATGGATGGATGGATTTAACGCTGCAGAAGTTATATCCAGCTGACCTCAAAGGGATTTTGGTTAAACCACTAATTGGCTCTAATTCAGCCAATTAATTGTTTCAAGCATTTGGAACATGCACATGGACTGTAATTTGGTCTCCTATAGTTAATTAAACATACTACATTGTAATTATCCCCGGATGTATGTTCAAGTTCTGCTCTTTTGTGATCAAAGTGATCTGAGACCAGGAAATGTGATGTAAAAAATGCATCCTTACTTTCGTAAGCAGTGACACAAACAGATTAAAATTATTTATAAGCGTTTTTATCAGGGGAAACAAACATTTATTAAAACACTGAAATATGTACTGATGGGGTTTTGTTGCATTGCTTTTGAAATGAATTGCATCATAGTGTAATATAGAATATAATTAAAGGATTCAGGAATATTGGTTTAGAAAAGTGCAGTACAAGAGAGAAAATAAAGGATATCAGGATATTTATTTGTTTATTTGGGGAGGTTGACTACTGTATGTTGAAAAGCATAACCTTAGACTGGATGATTTTTAAGGAAACTGCCTCGCTCTCATACTTCAGCACAAAGTATTGATGTGGCCCATTATATTTCACAATTGCTCGGTCAATTCTCTCAGCAATCAACTCATGCTTGCATGGTGGCATACTTTCAGAAATTACACTTTAATTTGCTGCCACCTTATTTGACCACAGGGTTCTTATGTCAAGTTGACGAATCAAAACGAGAGCTTTTGGTGCAATGCACCACAGGACTGGCGTCAGAATCTGATCAGAGTGTCGGACCATTCGAACAAAACTACTACAGTTATTCATTCTTATTCCTACATCTTGTCCTTCAATTAAACAACTTACCTTTTTCTATAATTGATTTTCTTCATATTCTACATTAACCATGAGCAACCTAGTGGGAAATGTCACCAAATTCAAAATCAACGAAAAATGTGCTCCATAATGGAAAACCTACCGAGTTTTTATTTTCGAATGATAAATGATACTAAAAATAGAAATTAAAATTAATGCACGGCAGTTTTACTATTCAAACTAAATTTAGTCATTGATGGGCTGTATAAAGCATTTTAATTTAATAGGAGGCTGTAAAACAATATAGCATACCAGGTAATGCTTCTCACAATAAGATTTTCTCGAGAATGAAATGGCTGTGGAAAACGGACATGAGTACTATATGACTTATTTTATTGCAGAAAAACTTTTCCCTTGCCAGAGAATTGATTCTTCTCCTGGGTAAAAAGAGGACTCTTGTTATATATTACCCCAGCAGAATGTGAACCTGCATGGCTCAGTGCACCCTATCATCATTCCGCCCCTTAATGAGACGTTGTTTGTAGGCAGATGAAATTAAATTGTAGGCTTCACTGGTTTCAACAACAGGTGTTATTCGTATAAAACTGAGGAAGATAGGGAAGACGCTGCCCCCGCCTCTTAAAGGTTAACTCTTTGTGTGCATTCCCCGTGTTGGATCGACGGCATGCAGCATAGCGATATTTTAAATACAGCATGTATCTTTAAAATGTTGTATCAACCACCGGTTTTTATTAAACATTTAACGACTTAATTACAGTAAAAGCTGTGTCATTGCAATCAAAACCAAGGTCTTTCTGTCTGACTAGATAGATAGATAGATAGATAGATAGATAGATAGATAGATAGATAGATAGATAGATAAAACATATGGGAACCAAATAAAGGAGCAGAGGGTGTATATGAGACAAATGAATGATTTATTATAATGTGGGTCACAGAAATACAATAAGATGTCTCTAAGTTTGTTGTCCAAGGATGACTGACATAAATAATGAAAGCATGTAAACAGTATGTTACTTGTTCCTACCATACAATTACCCAACTGAATGCTGCTACAATAGCTGCATAAATAGGTCATTGGTAATGATTGTGTTAAGGGAGAAAAATGATAGCAAAAATACCTGTGGAAAATAAGCCCAAAACATACCAGTGGGGAAATCAGCATCTTAAAACTGTCCATAGTATGTCTGTGATGGATGAAATGTAGCCCATTTTTTAAGCTACCCAGCACTAGAGCAGGAAATGTAAGCTGCCGTTTTTACTATTTTTTCTTTTTTTCTGTAAGCAAATGTAAAGAAATTTTCTTATATACAGTGAATAAAGAAACTTGTTATTATTATTATTGCTTGCCTGTTTAAATAAGTATGTTGAATGAACATAGGAGGAGTGGCGCTCCGATATGAAGGCAGTGTGTCAGTTTTGACGGTAGCATCAATTCTGTATTTAATTAAACTAGCAGATTGTACAAGTACACATTTGACCATGTCGAGTCTAACTGTTTTACTCTGCATAATTATATGGGGATAATTATTATATGAAAGCCAAAGCACTTAGATTTATAGGACACCATTATCCAGAGGATGTGAATAAGGTTAAATAATTAATTTGTAATTAACTGAATAATAAAACACTTACCCATATACTTTTTCAGTATAAGTATGTTGACAAGTATTTAATCAGTGGTCTCATATGCCACTTTCATCATACCTGCTTGAGTATGCTTGAAACAACATAAATCACATGAAAATTCCGTGCCTTGCTGTCCACAGCTGAAAATCCATTATGGAAGGAAGTACAGAGTTCACAAAAGACAATTAAACATGTGATCAAGGTGGGGGGGGGGGGGGATCTGCCTTCTAAGGAGTTTTTTCTGTGGCTCGATGCTGGCTCAGTGTTTGTCAAAGAGCCCCTTTGGCGATTTAGCTCATTATTTAGTTAATTAAATTTGTGCAAAAGGGCTTATCAAAACAGCATATAAAATAATTGTTTTAAGGCTTTATATACATTGATTTATTCAACAAACACTCTGTCAGAAGAGATGTGCAAGTGAGAAAAGATGCAGCTCAATGAGCAGGATCAGCCTCCGTCAGGGGCCCCAAGGTAGATAGGGTTAAGGGTCATGCTCTAGGGCCCAACTGAGATACAATTACCTGGGAGCTCACACCAACACCCTTCCGGATACAAACCGAGTTCTGTCATCCACTGAGCTACACACAATTTATTGACCAACCTTTAAATATTCAACAGTATTTCGTTTGTATTTAGCAAGATGCTAAAAATCTTTGATACGTTTTCAAGAAGGGGATATATTGTAAAATGTGTAAACAAGTGTAGTTGTGTTCAGTGGTGGGAGTCACTTCTATTCTTGTGAGAAATAAAATGGTTTAATAGCCTCTATGCATGTTAATGATATTTCCTTCATCTTTAACACACCATTGCACAGATATTGAAACCATTCATTTCAGTGATAGAATAAAGCCCTGCAGAGCATTATATATGAATATAACATATCTGACAGTTCATATTGTCTTAATGAATTTGCAGCTAAACTGCCACTGATCTTTTTAAGCAGACTTTATCCCGCATTTTACCTCTTTATTCCCTGTTTCAGCTGGAAAAATTGAGCATTATTTGATAATTGCTTTAATAATGTGCTGCTGTGAGCTTAGTGAGGATATAAATGCATCCTATTACAAATAACAGCTACCCCCTGCAACTTGCGATAAAGCCAGCCCAGAAATGGCACAAGAGATCGTGTACATCGATGACCTGCATGACCTCAAAATCACCCCCCCCCCCCCCCCCCC
>JAODJW010000015.1:10575172-10613259 GCA_026777045.1 Hyperopisus bebe
ATTTATTTAAACTTTATTTTACCAGGTAAATTAACTGAAAACCAGTTCTCACTGCTTTACATGATATTCAGGAGAAACCCCCCAAAATCTAACAGACTTGACTGCATTAAATACATTATATGCTCGTTCTATTGCGAAATTCCCTGGTTTTTCTGATAACATGCACCCCTTGATTACATCTTGGTGAGCAATACAAGGACATTATGTTGCACTGAGAAATGCATTTGATCAATATCAGACATGCATTAACCTGTCCGGGTTTTCTGCAGAAAATGTGCTTATAGGAAACAGGTCACTAGCTTTTTTTTGCCCGCCCCCCCCCCCCATAAATTCAGCAAAACGTATTATCTATCTCCGCAGAAAATGTAAATGAAAGCAGAAGGCAACCATCTAGATGCATACGAATATTTACCAAAATGAACAGGCGATATCTAGGCTTGGACTTCTGGTGAAAAGCAGCTTAATGACAGAACAAGTGTACCGCACAGAGGCATTATTTCAATTTGCTTCCATCCCAGTACATTCAAGGGGATGAGACAATGACTATCGTTATTAAGGACTGAAACTGGTTGTTTCAAAGCAGAGCGGCTTGTGGAATTCAGCTCAGCAACATTATCAGTAACAGCAGCCTTAAAAAAGGACTTAAAAACCTCCACAATCAGCAATATGGGCTCTTATGTTTGTATATCAGTGTTAAGTAAATCACATTTTTTTATCTGGAAGTAAATTAGCAGCACTTGGACTAAATGTGATCCGTCATCCTCCAGATCCTGATTATTTCAATCATGAAAGGCAGACATACATCATTTACATCACATTTTTTCGGGCTGCCAAACCAATCCATTATCCTTTAAATCAAATGAAGTCATACCCCCGTACCAGCTTCTGCAAATCATTATGCTCCAGTGTTGCCGTGTTTGTAAACAGTATTGGGGTTACGGAGCGGGAGGGTAATTTAATAATTTAATCATGAAAGTGGGCTCGCCATATGTTTCACTCAAGGCTGGGTAAAAACCCGTTTCTGACTGAATGTCAGCTAACTTTGTTTCCGCAGCCTTGTAGAGTATTATTTATGTCCCAAGTCAAATACTGAATCTGTAAAGGTTAATCAGGAATATATTGATTTCAATACAGGGCATTCTTAACTTTTTTTGTGCCGTGAGGCTTGCTTAGGTCCTTGGGGTAACATTGCGGTTCTGCTGCGATTTCATGCGATAGGTGCGCGTGAGTCTGGCAGGAACTCATCATTAGTAATGGGGCTGGGCTTATTTGTGTTTTTTAATCTTTTTTTTCCTTCAAGGACCCTGAGGTAACCATTGCATTCAATATGCAGCAGCAAATTTCTGGAGCTGTGTGCTGTGAAACAGATAGCTGAGTATTTCCTAGAACATTCACTAAAAACAGACCCGAATTCAGACTTGATGCAAATGGAAATTAGCTAAACAATAGTAATATAAAGAAACATTTTAAAAAAATAAAAAGTAAAAGGATTCTAAAATGCAAACATGTAGTCCAACTTTGTTCATGAATTTGACTATTCACTAGGAGTAAAAATGTCCATCCATCTATCCGTTTTCCAACCCGCTTATCCTTCTGGGTCACGGGGGATCCAGAGCCTGTCCCAGAAGCTATGGGCACAAGGCGGGGAACAACCCAGGGTGGGGGGCCAGCCCATCACAGGGCACTCTCACACACCAGTCACTCACACATGCACACCTATGGGCAATTTAGTAACTCCAATTAACCTCAGCCTGTCTTTGGACTGTGGGGGGAAACCGGAGTATCCGGAGGAAACAAGTAAAAAAAAGCAAAAATGTAACAATACCGAACGTATGTAAAGTATTGAAAAAACACACCTGGGGCCTGTATCACAAAGCTGGATTTCTTGTGTAGCTGGGTAGCTTGTCAGACTTAACGTAATCTGGGATAAATGTAAGTGAATGAAGGGGAAGTCATTTAAACTGGGGTACCTTAAATCTGACAAGTTATCCGGCTAAGCAAGAAATCCTGTTTCGTGATTCAAGACTCGGAGTAAAATCCGTCCATCTTCCCTCCAAGCTCTTATTCTTGTTGGAGTTGGGGGGGGGGGGGTGTAAAGCCCCTCCCAGGCAGCATGGGGCACATGTCAGCTGTACACGCTAGGTAGGTGCCAGTCCATCACAGAGCAAAGTTCATACACACAGAATCATATACCTCGGGCAATGTAAAGACACTGACTGCCTACTTGCAGTTATTTTTCCGGACTGAAGGGGGAGCCCATGCATCCATGGGGAGAATATGCGAAAACCCACACATACGACAAGATTTTAAAACCCCAATGCTGGAGGTATGTGGCACCAGTCCACCCCACTAAGCTGCCCCTAATCCCCTTTCAGCCACAAAATATGACCTCATACTATGTCAAATAACACAGAACAGCTCCCAATTCTACTCCAGTTTTTGTTGACTCATTTTCTAATGCAAATCAACAAATTATTAAGAAACTAAAACATCACTGTGTAGCATGCTGTAGTTGACATACGATTGCAAATGATTCTCTGGTTCGCTCAGTGAACAGGGTTTATGCTCCATTCACGCATCTGTTAAGTTATTCAGTACTCGTCGTTCTTTCTCCTGTGGCCCCTACAAATAAGTTTCCATTGAGTTTCTTACCATAATGAGTCATTTATTAGTTCATTCAGGACAGCAGAAGTTCATTCAGAGCAGCCGTTCTATTAATTAACTAGGACAGTAGTTTCTCCAGACAAGCACTGCATCGAGAGGCCATATTGAAGTAAAAATGATCACCCAGTTGGTCTTTCCGAGCTCACATTCCATTTATTAGAGAAAGAATTTGAGAAATCTGAAAGTAAACAGTGTCTTTAAGGTCCATTCATTTCGAAAGATATAACTAAAAAAGCAGATCTGCCAACTAATTTTTCTTCCCTCTGGGGAAATTCAAAGTAGTTCCAGGCAGATGATTTTTATTAAAGGCGAAGTACACTGTCTGTGAACCTCTGTTCTTCTCAATGTTTTTAATTTTTTTTCTTTGCCACAGGAGCATCTTAAATGCACCGCGGGCTTCTTATGGACATCGTATGAACAGGTGGCGGGCAAAGACAATGCAATCAAAGTCAACAGCATCGCTGCTAGTTCGTTTGTCAAGATACGCCGGCGACACGGAACAGTTGTTTGCTGCAAAAGTATTTGTTGAATATGTACAGTATGGAGGTGTTTTTTTTTTATTTCCTCCCCTGTGGAATTTCATTTGTTTATATTCACAGCAACAAGTGAGTTATAGTAGCTATGTAGCGGCTATGAAGGCGTCTTTAGCTGTTAGCATCCTGCAGTGAAATGCCATTAAAAGTAAACATTCAAGTTAAACAAACTTAAAGTTTTAAAAAACAAGCCTAACTTAGGGAGCACAAAAGGAAAGTTAAAGTAAAGCAAAAGCTAAAATAAAGCAAATATTTATTGTAGTGTATTTTGCAAATAAACAGTGTGTGTGTGTGTGTGTGTGTGTGTGTGTGTATATATATATATATATATATATATATATATAAAGTGGTAGGATATATGATGAATATTATAATATATATGATAAGACAGACAGCGAATTTGTATCTGCTGCACGGAATTCAGGAACCGAAAGAATAAGGAGGGCTTCCATCGTTATGGTGAGCGGAGTGAAGAAATTATAACTCAAACCGGAACATCACTGAGGAGATCCTGAAGTATCTGAACTCATGCCTGATTGGGGACACTATGCCTCAGGCATCAAAATGCATCGACGGGAGAGCTGTGACATTATCAGCTTATTTCTTTCTTTCTTTGTTATGCTACAGTGCTTCACGCGAGGGTATGCCACTCTGTGATTAGCACAAAATGTTTCATTAAA
This sequence comes from Hyperopisus bebe, assembly GCA_026777045.1. Lineage (NCBI taxonomy): Eukaryota > Metazoa > Chordata > Actinopteri > Osteoglossiformes > Mormyridae > Hyperopisus > Hyperopisus bebe. The sequence continues at coordinate 10,579,050 of JAODJW010000015.1, forward strand.
AACTGGAGCCAGAGTAAAGTATTAATTTCACAGAAGCAACAGTTTTAATTATTGAATCTGTAACTTCTGTTGTCCATGGAGAAAAACTGAACTGAAACTGTGACATCTGTTGTCTGTGGACAAAAAAAGAGTCTTCTAAGCATCTGCAGACAGTGTTATTCAGGCTGAAGTGACGGCTACTGAGTATTTTCTGCACAACACAAACAAACAATGTCAAGTACAAGCATAACCCAGGAATTAATACTCAGCACCTTGCGGAAAAACAGAGTGTATTTATTTTAAAGTTTTCAATGAACATTGGAATAACATTGAAGCAGCAAATCATAAATACAGGCTGGAAAATGTATAAACCCTGAGTTTCTGGGTTTTTTCACTGTGTATTTAGATGGATTTCCATTGTTCTATTCAGGTTTTAGAATAGCAGTCTAATGGGATATGCAAATGTCAGAAACTCTGCATGTTCCAATAAGGATCTGGAAAAAAAAAATCTTTTCCTGGATTCCTTCTGCTTAAATTGGATGGCACCCCTGACAATGCAAATGATTTTGAAAATAATTTCCTAACTTACCCGGACAATGCCAAGAAATGCAAACAACTGTGTCACTCTCACGATCAAAGTGCATTTGGTTGTCGCAGTAGCTGGTCGTTAGGTTATAGCTGTTTAAATCAATAAATCAATCTGGAAAATTCACAATGAACAACTGCAGTTTTTCAACAAACATTAATATATTTAATGGTGGTTGGATATAAAACTCAGTCTGGAGTATGTCTATTGTCCATCTGTTTTCATTCATTTTATCTATGTGAATGTATCAAAACAACACAAACCATAGTCTCTAAAGTAGAATTAAGATGGATGGGCAGTTTACTATGTTTTGATAGTTCAGCTCAGACATTGAACAGTCACTGAGCTGAGGAATTGGCTAGATCAATACTAGGTTCCACTAGGCAACATAAACACCTTATTCAGTAGAAGCACACGCTTCACCAGAAGGCCATTTTCAGTTCCCTGAAAAGCAGTTCAGCTATGCTGAAATTTATTGTTAAGAGCTAAGTTCCTGATTTGCGGTTGGATCGAACAGTAGCCTTTTATTGCTGGAATGCTGAAAATAACAAGCAAAAAAAAAGACAGAGAGAGAATCTTCTTAACCTTGCAGCAATAAACATACAGTATAGCCAAAGAACATTTAACCAATGTCTTAGAGCTCAAATTAGCGACATTCCGAGGCATAATGAGTAGTAATGAAATCTTGCACAGAATTTCAGGATTTCACAGTTTTAACAAGATAAGGTGAGATCAGATATATTAAACCAATTGAAGATCTTGAATTTCTTGAAAATATATCTCCCAAATATTATTTTGTGACTGTTTCAGTTATGTACGCTATTACACTCCAACCGTAATTGCAACTTTAAACCTATCTCTATCCCTAACGGCAACTCTAACCTTAACTCCAACCCCAATATAAATCCTAAACTTAACCCTAACTCCAACCCCAATAGCAACCCTACACTTAACCCTAACTCCAACCCCAATAGCAACCCTAAACTTAACCCTAACTGCAACCCTAATAGAAACCCTAACCTAAGCTCCAACCATAACTACCAAGCTCATCCTGATCCATAACTCCGATCCCAACAGCACCACTTACCCCACCATCTTATCCAAAAACTATGAAGCTTTAGCAGGCTTCTTACGGCTCAATGTTTGTGATTGAACGTGCAGATTGAAATATTGATCACACAGACCATTTTGTTTGCTCTTAGCTGTTTAGGGCCATTCCAAAAGCCACTAACGACTACGTTTGAAGTTATGGGCTAAAGCAGATCAATTTCCTCTTTATCTACTGTTTGTTGCACAGTCAAACGCGGGGGCAGAATGACATCAGTTTTACCTTATATCTGGTTACCTCTTGTGCATGGCATAACTGACAAAAGCTTTGCTGCCTCTACGAAGGCAGATGAAGGTGAGTCATTTCTCCTTATCTGAGGTCTACGTGTTTGCTAAGACTGGAAGGGAAACCTTTTAGAAATATTCTTAATTCTTCAGAAAGGTAGGTACGTGTCACACGGGGCAAGAGCTACAGCACAGAAGCTTTTTTATGTGAGCGCAGGGTGGTGGGTGCAGAGGAAAAAAGGTGTAATGAGAAGAGAATGCAGGCTGGGTAATGAGTTTTAGAGATAAAACGAAGCTCGTACTCTGTGACCCCAGATTGCGTGGGTGGCCCTGTTACAGAGACACATCCTGTGTAGATCAGACTAAAATAATGCCATATGGCAGTAGCATTTGATCCTATGGTGTCTTTGTGAGACCTATTGTGTCTGTAATGAACATTTTCAACCTCTCACAGTTTTGGGGAATTATTTGCAGCTGATGGTTGGAGGGGTGGAGGGTGGGTCTTAGCTGTTATTGCTAATGAATCATCCTGGTTAAATCTACTGCATATTTAAGTCAGGCTAAACCACAGATTATCCTTGTCGGAGCGTGTTTGAAATGTATTTACAAAGAATGGCAATGTGAGACTGTTTTGATTTGGAGTGATATTGCATTTATGAGAGATTCATACGCAAGAAACACTTTTTAAAACGTAGACGCTATTACTTCTCCCTGTTATGCAAAGGTAGCTAAGTAAGAAATAGACAGCAGACATGTGCTTATTTTGTATAGTCGAATATTCATCAGTACAAACCACATGGTGCTTAGCAGTCACCAGGATACAGGCCCAAACAAATGGGCAAGAATAAGTCCACAGCAAGGGTAGAGAAAAGTTCAGGCCAGGGTCTTATTTTAGACTTTCTCACAAACATCAGCCATTTTCAAGAATTTCTTGTTCGTGGACCAAGCCACTGAGTGCTCCGTAACCACCAACCGTGCCTTTACTCTCACCCACAGAAAGTTCTTGCAATGTTCAGTTCAATGGGTCCATCTTGGAAGTCCTGAATATCTTTTGTGTATAGTGATTGAAAAGTTAATGCTATAGTTACAAAACCCCTGCTTAGAAAATAGACCTCTCCTACGAAAGAATTCAATTCAATTCAATTCAATTTTATTTGAAACTGAAATGTGTCTGTATCAGATGCATTTCTGTTCGTTTTTTTTTTTTTTTTTGCATCATATTTGAAAGAACGGCATTGGTTCAGGAAGGCATCATCCATTGATGACATTGGAAGGAAACAACACATTAGAGCAGTGTTTTCCAAGCCGGTCCTTGGGCCAGTCCACGTTTTTGCTTCCTCCCAACTGCTTGCCAGGCAGCCCACTTTTTTGCCCCTTACTGGGAGCCTGGAGGCAGCAAAAATGTGGCCCGGGGGTCCCTAAGGACCGGGTTGGGAAACACTGCATTAGACAGTTGACATGCAACAGTTATCCTCTTTGATTTTGCAAACATTTCAGGTCCCATGACTGTTTATATTCCACACACTTGGATGAGAATTGCCCCCTCCCCCACCCATTACCCTGTCCAAACCCAAGTGACTACCCAACAAACCTAACATCCTCTGTGCCAGCATAACAAATAAGATTTTTTTTCTATGGAAATTGCCATTGCTCATCTTAACAATTCACTTGAAGCTTCAGATGAAAATATTAAAACATCAAGAATGTCTACTAGGTTACTATGGGAGTGTTTATAACACAGTTTGTAAAATATAAATGAAGAACATTCACTTTTATTCACAATCCTGGTTATAATTGAGTTGTGATTGAGTTATGATTGATAAAGGTTATTATCACTGGAAATGCCTGGAATACCTAAATAGGGGCAGAGAGCTAAATCTCTATGCCCATGATGGAAAAGGCACTTGTCTGAACCCTGCTCCCCCAACCCCCCCCCCCCCCCCCCCAGTTCCAGGGGCGCCACATGTTAGCTGACCCTGCTCTGTGACCCCCCAGGCTATGGAGAGCAAGATGGGCTTAGTGAAGAGATGCATTCCAAAGTACTTGTGCAAATGACAAATAAGGGATTTATCATTACCTTATGATTGGCTTTTGCATTTTTCCATCTTACAAACTGAGACCAAAAAATGAAAAGGTTGACAGAGAAAATGTGTGGTGAACCCCTGAATGTGCCAGTTTGAGTCAAACTTTGACCCCTGAATTAATTTTACTGTGACAGAGCTTTTTGCAGAACCTGAACAACCAGGGAAATGAAAGCTTCCCTTAATCCTTGGATTTTATGTTCTAATAAAAGCTTTTTTAATCCAACCGGCTTGTTTTATACAGTGCAAAACAAACTGGCTGTGAAGTTTAATTTTCACCTGCAAAGCATTTGCTCTACATTGTTTTGCCACACCCTTACACATTTCCCCCATTCTGTCTATATCCGTCTTCATAATACCATTGTAAATTCTAGATCAAATCCCATGGCAGATGGATGCATTGCAGTTTGGCTTTTAAGACTGGCCTCTGCTGCAAGTTAGTTGGACTCTACCCATCTTCTACCAAAATGACTTTTCAGACAGAATCCATTATCCTCATTTCAATCCACGCTATGGGACAATCTCTTAAACGTCTATGACAAGGTAGACATTAGCAACAATTAATTATTGAAATTGTTTATGGATGAACATCACACAATATTATTTTGCATGTTATAGAACGTACAGTATAACAACACACTACCATTAAACCTCTGGAAGGATTTTTATTGAATGTATGCATATCATAAATTATTTAATCGCTTTAAGCCATACCACAGTGTAAATTGCTGTTTAAAAAGTACTTGGGGGGGGGGGATGAAATGTTGAGGAGGTGTACACATCCCCCCTGAATCCTACACCCCCGATGGTGGCACATTACCCTCGATCATCCATCTGCATTTGGAAAATGTCCACACAGTGGTCACTAGTCATCCCAAAGACCTACAGTGGCATCTGGGATTTTAGTTCAGCCACAGACAGTTGAAAAGCAAATCAACAGTGTAATGGTATATGCCGAAGTTGCCTATCACAGTGTAATGACTAGGAAAAAAAAAATCTTAAAACTTTTCTTTATCCCTGATTCTAAATATATCATGTTCGAATTTAGGCATATCCATCCACCAGTCTTCTGTTTATCCAGTACAAGATTATGGTGTTAGCCTGGTGCTAATCCCAGAGAGTATAACGGCACAAGGCAGGCGAACACTCTGAATGGAATACCAGATACATTTATTCCATTACACAGCCTGACCTTTGCTGGCCTTTCAGAACCTCTGCAGTCTAATGATGCTCCATAGTGACTATTGAATGGTAGAAACTTAGTGTGACGACGAGCAACACAATGCTAGATGATACAGTGCCAGATCAATTCACTCTACTGCCAGTTGTGTGATTCCTCTTCAAATGAAGAGCGATACTGGAGACTCATTAAAGGGCTTCATAGACAGATGTTTTAATCTTTGACTTTTTAATGCTATAATGTGTATTAGAAATCGATGCTAAGTTGAGGGCCATTTCCTTTGACGCCGAGTAACATTTGTACAACAACAGTATCTCTCTGTTCCCCCAGGGTTTAAAATTACTATTCGGCAATAAATTTATTCACTGCATTTTTAACTGCTGGGTTGTTAAAACAAATAGCTTACAAAACACATCAAACTTTTTACTGGGCGAAATTAAAGTGGCATTTAACCATCTGCAAATGCGAGACCCTTTTTTCAGTCCCTGCTCATATCCTGTGGTGTTTCCTTGCCGTGTCACCATCCGGTTTTGCAAAGTGATAGTTGAAAAGATATGAAGCCTTTGAAAGGGAAAATAACTGTCATTATTAAAATACGAACTGGACTGGGATGTGCTTTTCAATGAATTCTGAGCTGTTGAGCAATAGGTCTCCATCATCCCTGCATGAAGTTCCAGGGCTAATGGTAGAAGAGGACAAATATATGGGACAGTTTAGAGTCTGCAGAGGAACTGTCGAGGACCACTGCTGTGAAGGTTAATAAGAGGTGGAATGACATCTTTGTTATGTGTTATGTTAACATACTTCAAAAGCCATATGTATCAACCATTTTATGCGTCACTGTCACTGCTCAGAAGGACACTCACTTTTAGTTATGAAATTTACAGTTTCACTTATTTATAGGGCCAGAGTGATTCAGGGTTATGGATTTTGTCTGAGGGTCCTGCAGCAAGCACTTTTAGGTCATTTAAACCAGTAACCTATGGTTTTGAAACACATTACTCCAGATAGAAGGTGATGGCTTAGGGTAAACCACTTCAGAAAATATAACAAAATATGAACATGATCCGAACACCTCATTTGTCCTGATACAAGAATGCAGAAGCTGTTTAGATACCAGTTTAAAAACTCATGGGGCATAATGTCCTGACATCCTTTGGAGCTTTTCAGTGTGATTAGTTCCCTTTGTCCATTGTTCTCCAATATATAGATAACCTACTTGACCCTGCTCTCCTGCCACTATGTGCTGCTATTTTCAATAGGTTGCCAAGAATGTAAAATAAACTTTGTCAACCTTGCATCTTTCAGTGGCCGAATCGATTTTCAGGGATCACCACCCAATTCCGCAACTTTGAGGCAAAACAGAAGAAAAACAAAACAGGAACCAGCTAAAATGCAATGGCTTGTCCATCAGTGAGTCCATCTGCACCCCTGTCACTAGTCTCTACTCAGGTGATACACATCCATTTGAAAAATTGCGTGCAACTGCAGCCGGCCGAAAAAAAACAAAACTAAATAATGGAACAGACACTCTCAGCTTTCAGGTACATCGGCACCATTGCAGAAAAGAGGACTGACGGTGCAAGGTCACCATTTCCACTTAGAAAAAGGCAACGTTCTGTGCATTGATGGAAATTTAGAACGTCATGCTTGAAACTGTACGCATGAGCAAATGACCTGCAGAGGCGATCACGACAAATAAGGCTCTGCGTGGCGCTATATCGCTAATTATAAAGCTGCTATTCTGATTAGCCTGAAGATTCTGCCTCAGACAAGAAGCAAAAATTGACAGAGACATAACAGAACATATATTGTTCAACAGATACGCAAAGTAAGCCATGTTGTGGAACTCAGCTTACGTGCTGTGTTTTATAGCTCTACCTGTATAGCTAAATTCTTTTAATAACCAAATGAAGCGCATGCAAAAACATTGCTTGTAGGCCACTCTCTCACATGCCCCCCCCCCTCCATTTTCACTCAACTTGGACTCAGCTCAGTCACATCACAGGTCTCCCTCGCACCACAAAAACACCCATGTCAACGAAGCAGGTGTGAAGATTAGCACGCAGCTTCTGAGACGTGTGTCCTCTCAGCCTCCCACTTGTTGTCGCTCCCCAAGCTTCATCGAGCCAAGAAATGCAGTTGGGGTATAGCTCTATTTCCTATTTTCCACCTACAGTTCCAAACATGTGGAAAGACTAACCATGTCCTCTTGTCACAGACTAATGCACCACAGGAACGGAAGGGCCTCAGTATAGGATATACATTGCTGATCACAGCCTAACCCCGTGTACCATGGGGGAGGCCGGATTTTGGCTAGTTTTCTTGTCACCTTCTTTGAGAAATGGACAAAAAAAGTGAGACGAGCAAGAAACAACAATCAAGCGGCCAGAGGAATTGCAACCTTGTCAGCTTAGGCAGCAGAGCAGAGGTCTTGGTTAATCCTTGCACACACATTTATTGCAAATACATTTAAGAATAATCACACTGAATTTTCCGTACTGTATGTTACATTTCAGCACATGGACAGGATAAACAGAAAAGCTCTTTGTTTAAAGTCAGTAGTTTGAGATTAGACAAACATAAACACACTGTTCTCGGGTCATGTGACACATTCAGTGCGCTAACGTGGTCTGGGAACTTCCTATCTCCAGAGTGTATTTCACTAATCAAACTCCAAATGTCACTCATTACTGGGTCATCACACACTGACATATCCTGTAGGGCCTCCCTTCGACATGTGTCAATCTCTTCCAGCCTGTCATCTAGTGTCAGGATAAGACTCCAGTGGTCGTTTCCTCTGAATGAAGACTGAGCATCCTCACTGTCCATCGCAGGTGCCAGTGTATGACCGCTGGAGGGAGCGACCCTGCCAGTGTATGACTGCTGGAGGGAGCGACGCTGCCAGTGTGTGACTGCTGGAGGGAGCGACGCTGCCAGTGTGTGACTGCTGGAGGGAGCGACCCTGCCAGTGTGTGACTGCTGGAGGGAGCGACGCTGCCAATGTGTGACTGTTGGACGGCACGACCCTGCCAGTGTATGACTGCTGGAGGGAGTGACGCTGCCAGTGTATGACTGCTGGAGGGAGCGACGCTGCCAGTGTATGACTGTTGGAGGGAGCGGCCCTGCCAGTGTATGACTGCTGGAGGGAGCGACGCTGCCAGTGTATGACTGCTGGAGGGAGCGACGCTGCCAGTGTATGACTGCTGGAGGGAGCGGCCCTGCCAGTGTATGACTGCTGGAGGGAGCTATCCCCACACGAGTTAATTCAGGGGGAACATCATGGAGTGGCTCTGTGTCCTTCGCAGGCTAAATCAGTGGAGCACATGGTTTGTGGGGAAATTCCCATGCGTTCCTTTTTCCAGTCTTTAATGAGAACAAATACCCAAACACAGTAATAGTAACTGTAACTGAAACTGTAAATCTGGCAATAAATGTTATTGAAAATGTAAATGAGTGTGATATTCATAATGAAACTGTGAAAGTTCAAGGATTTTGTTGTCTTTTTAAGTTTATTGACAGTAAATGTTAAACACATGGAACGGGGTTTTAAAAGGAGTATTAATAAACTTTATAGTGTGTCATAAATGCATGTTCTCTGTTATACAAGAGTAGCATAATTACTAATGTACTACTCTGCATTCTTCAGATTGTCAAAATTGAATTTAATCATAAAATCTCGATTGGCATATTATTATGCGTTATATTATATATGCAAAAGAAGTTTTTTTTTTCTTCTACTATATCAAATGTCAGCGTGGGGTCCAGAAGAAACACAATGAACCCTACTCTTCAAATCCTTTCCGTGGCTTCCTCTGAATTGTAATCATCCCAAGCCAAACCTTTGTGTGGAACAACAGGTCTTTGCTATGGCATGATTCTCCCTGTCCTGTGGTTAGTGCAGCTTCAGAAATTCCTCGAGTCACCAGAGGACAAAGTCACTCACTCTGTGACTAAGCCTGGGTAAATGGTGAATGTAACTGGTGGCAGCTGAAACCTTAAAGCACACACTGACAAGAACGGGTGAGATCTTGGTCGACGCAGTTGGTCGGCACACGCTGACCACAGCGTGACAGTTTATTAACCTTTTAAGCTAATTATTATAAATGGCCATTTGAGTCCCGCACTCGAGTCTCAGTAGGAAAGCTTTTTTGCAGATCTCAGAGTTAAGTTCTCACATTCACTTACTGTCTTGTGTGTAACCATGTAATCTTCACGGATACCGTATCTTTTATGAAAAAGTTTAGCCATGCAAATATACATAATCATGTCTAAATGTAACTTATCATCAGTGTGATATGCAATGAGTTCCTAAGTACGCAGCAATACCAAGAATTTATTTAGTGCTTATTCCTGTTTACCTAAATGGTTTACAACCTTTCTTTCTTATACACGGGGTGATTTAAATGTTTTAGCAAAAGCAGTAGCACAATGTGGGATTTGTGAGGTTCAAGGAATTTTTGTGAAGATCAGCTGAATTAATTTAATTTGGATGTTCTTGTCTTGGTTTTATGAGATGAACTTGTGAACCTAAGGAATTTGCCATCTTGTTTTGAGTTACAGTAGGTGCGGTCTGTTCTCGACTCAAAGCCTCTGCTTCCATTAGCTTGTTTTTGTTTTAGTTATTCGAGACAATTTTGTCTGGTTGTGGTCTGGAACAGGTCATTCAAAGTTTATAAGCGTCACTCTTGTGACAAATCATGACAGCTACAACATATCCGAAGCCAGGCTGAGACACTGATACATTTTTTCTTCCCTAACTGTGGCTGAGAGAAAATGTCTCTCTTTGATCATTTTTCTTTGTAATACTTTGCCATCTGCTTAAAATCCATTTTGGTTTTTATGTTTTTTATTTTTTCATTCCAGTAACTTTTTACTGTCATCATTGGAGAACAGGACAACATAGTAAAAAGAAAACAAACAATACAAGAATTTTTTTTAATAATCATGGCCATATATAGACGTCCAACCTGATAAATAGTATCATATATGCTGGCTCACCATTTTAATGAATTATTTCCATAAAATTTCATTGAAGTAATTCTACTCCAGCAGGTGGTCTACCATAGTTTGATATCAGCATGTTACATCAAAGGTCTTCGTGACATTCTGCTGAATTTCACACCACAGAACCGAACTGAAGCATAACAGCAATGTCGCTTAATGCCTCACCTTCCCTGAACTCTCATAAAATATTTGCGGTCAAAAAAACGTTAGGCCTGCTTGTTGCTGGCCGTAAAGGTTAAGGTACCTATAGTAATGCTGCTGCAATAATGGAATTTTAGGTTTGTCGTTCGGCAAGAATATTTCACAATGATCAGCTAAATTAATTATATTTTTTCCACAAATGCTTTATCTCATTATGCATAAGACTTCTTATGTACCTCATCAGCCACACTAATTTTTACTGTGTTCAGATAGTGACGGCATGAAATATTTAAGCTAGTCTCCTAAAGAAATATGGCCTACATTTAAAATAAATTGTCTCCTAGCCAGGGATGTCCCGATTCACTTTTTTGGTACTCTGGGCTGATCCATTCGATACTTGTGTCTGCCGATACAAGTCCCGATCCGATATTTTATTAAACATTTAAATACTTACACATACAGTAGGTGTTTATGCATTCTTCATAAGCCTCATAATTCCACAGCATTCTTCCTTATGATGTTTGTGCAAGTGCCTAATTAGATTTGTATTAAATGAGGCTCTTTTGCTACCTCCTCTCTCAAGGATGGCATTGCAGACACTGCAGGAAGCTGTTGGGCTACTTTGAGTTTCCAATCCGAAGAATTTCCACACAACTGATATACTATATATCTAGTACAGGCTACCAGAGTATATATACAGATATATAGGATATAGACTGGACAGTGAAGTATAATAGATGTGCCAGAACGGAACAGGCAATTTCCCTGTGGGTTATGCCGTATATGAGCTTCTGTACTTGGGCAGTACAAATCAGTTCATGACTGTTACAAAGTTTGTCCAGTGGCAGAATGAACGATTATTGTGGCTCGGGATTTCATCAGCATTTTAAACATGCATCATTCAGTGGTCATACCTTGATGTCAGAAAGTCAGCATTGAAGTATAGTTTCACCTTGCATTTACTCCTCTCTTAAAAACCATGGCATTCTGTGATTCACAATACAGAATAGGTTTATATTCCACTGTGTTACCTGATGCTTCTTGTTTGTTTGCTCTCTGTATAGAAAATCATACAGATGGAGGTGGCAGGGAATCAGCACAAAATCATTTTTGGATGGAGTTACATACAACCCAACCAAATGCAGAAGATTACATCAAGACAGGTCAGAGAGCTACAGTCCAGCTTCTAGGGGACAGGAGAGAGAATATTGCTGTGTGCTCTCCTCTGATAAGAATGTTATGGGGGATTCAACAAGTAAGCAAGCAAGCTAAAAATGTTAAATACATAATTATATGGGACAACTCTTCTATCACAATTAAGCAACAGAAGAACTTGATTCTTTCCTCTCCAACATCCAGAATATTTTATGGAAAATAGATGATCTCTATCCCCACCAAGTCCCACCTAGTAAAGCGACAGACAAAGCACATTCTAAAGATACCACAAACGTGTTTTGACCAAGACGAAAGGAAAGTGGACAGTGGATACAATCTCTCATTAAAATCACGGATATCTGACTCCCATTTGGCAACCTTGTCATACAAACACACTGTGTAATGAATCATTGAAAAGAACCATCACAAATATTAGAAGGAGAGCAGAATGTTATGGATAACAGAGACCTTGTTTTCCGCTCTCCTTATATACACCTCTCCTTCGCCATTCCACCATCTGCAAGGGGGAAACAGGAAGGACAGGAAGGATGCATAATAACACACACAACCCAAAACAGATTGTTACACAATACCATGAAAAAAGGCATTTTTCCTTGACGCGTGGTGAAGGATATTTACGTGCTCTTTAATGAGAGACATGACCGTCCATGATAATGGAATTTTAATTTGCATCACTTAGTCGACTTTGATTGTCCTGTGATGGACTTGCATCCCATCAAGGGTGATCCCCTACTTTATGCATTTATTCCTGCACATACATAACAACAACAGACAAACACTGTTGTCCATTTGCACAATTACAGGTACATTGGATATATCTCATCACCAACCCCATCTTGCTTCTCTTGGGGGGGGGGGGGTGGACACACAGTGCAGGGTCAGCTAACATGCAGCGCCCCTGGGGCTGGGGGATTAAGGGTCTTTGCTTAAGGGCCCTTGGATATACAGTTATGTGAGTCTTAAATCTTCTTTCAGACTATATCTTTAGATGAAGGTGATGTAATTGCATCATCTATGCAAAAACAAGTAACAAATTCACTTATTTACAAAAATAAATTGACTAAGGTACTAATTTCCACTGAAAAAAGTTAGGACATCTTCACATCCATTACTGTATAAAATGCATAGAATTAGATTCAGGTGGCACCACATCAGGTGAAAATTAGTAGAACATCATTACAGAGCTTTGTGGTGGAGCCTGTCTTATTTAAACCACAGGCATTTAGTTTGGTTTACTCTTGATTGTTGAAATGAGTGGCATCACCATGGTGAGATCCAAAGAGCTCTCTGAGGCCTTCAGAAAGAAGCTTGTAGATGCATATGAGTCTGGGAAGGATGTAAAAAGATCTCAAGAGAGTTTTTAATCAGCCATTCCACTGTCCAAAAAATAATTTACATTTAAAACAACAGCCAGAATGGCTAAGTCAGGTCATCCTAGGAAGTTTAGCCTAAGAGCAGACCACAAGATCCTGAAAGAAGTTTCCAAAAATCCTAAAATGTCATCACGGGTCATACAGGAAGCTCTTGCCACAGTTGATGTCAAGGTACGTGCATCTACCATCAGAAAGAGACGCACAATTTTGGTTTACATGGGAGCTGTGCAAGGAGGAAGCCCTTACTGTAAAAAAAAAAAACATCTGGACAACACTGAAGTTTGCCAGAGACCATCAAGACAAAGATTTTTTGAACAATGTGCTTTGGACAGATAATTTTGAAATTTAGTTATTTGGGCGCAGTAACATAGGACATATTTGGCATAAACCAAAGACAGCTTTTGAGGAGAATAATCTCATACCAGCTGTGAAGCATGGGGGTGGAAATGTCATGGCTTGGGGCTACTTTTCTGCAGCAGAACCTGGCCGGCTCACCGTCTTAGAATCCACTATGAATTCTTTATCATATCAGAAGGTGCTTGAGGACAATGTGAGATCATCTGTCCAGAAGTTGAAGCTGAAGTGCGGGTGGACCATGCAAATGACAATGACCTAAAACATTCCAGTAAATCTACCAAGGAATAGTTGCAAGGAAGAAATGAGTTCTGGAATGGTCAAGTCAAAACCCATTTCTGAATCCTATTGAGATGCTGTGGGGTGATTTGAAGCAGAAGCGCATGGAAGACACCCTTCAAACATCACACAGCTTAAGGAATTCTGCATTGAAGAGTGGGGAAAACTTTCTGCCAGTTGATGTCAGAGATTGATAGATGGTTTCAGAAACATCTTATTGAGGTTATTTTCAGCCAAAGGAGGTCATACTAGCTATTAGGGCACAGGGTGTCCTAACTTTTTCCTCAGTAGGAATTAGGCATCTTAGTTAATTTCCTTTTGTTAAATAAGTGAATTTGTTTCTTGTTTTTCTTTAGGTGATGCAGTTATATCACCTTTATCTACAGATATAATTTGACAATATTAACATATATTGATATGAAATATTTAATGGTGTGTCCTAATTTTTCCGCATGACTGTATGACTTTTCTACTGAGGCCGGAGCACAGAGACTTAGCCCAGTGAGCCAATCACTAATGAATTTCTCATTTAATTTATTGTTGATGTTTGTTTTGGCTTTGTTCATGTAAATACGTTTTATAACTTGCATTATGCAAAAAAAGAAAAAAACTGTGAAAAAAATACTATTAAAAAGTCGAATCTTTATTTTGTATCTATCTGTCATTTAACCAGAAAAAAGCGATGGTTGCAATTTCAATGACCAAAGGCAGTTTTTGTCATTTAAACTCTACAAAACAACTCATGATCTTACAGCTCGCCAGTACTTTTCCAGTGAAGCTTTTGGAAAAGGTTGTGGACATTAATTTTTTGCCGTTTCTTGATTACTAACAGCAACTACAGTAAGACTGCCTGGTGAAACATCGTTATTCTAATGAAATTTTTGTTTACCCTATTCGCCTTTGTTGCTTTATGTAAAATACAGGATGTGCCGCTAGGGGCAGACTGCCATAAATTAGCTGAGCAAAAATGCCTGAAACTAATCAGCATGGGAACTAGTAAAATAATGTGTGAATTAGAAGAAGAATACATGTGATACAGTGACTGACAAAAACCTGAACAATGAATAAAAATCAATCGTAAAGGCAGTTTGTGAAAATGCATGTTTGTGTATGCGTAAATATATATCAATAACTTTTTATTTGTACCATTGCATATGAGAAAACCCTGCTAGTTTAATAGAAGCAGTGCTTTCCAGGTTCCATATTGGAGCTAATTTAAAAGATCCATGTACACTTTTAATACCTCGATCTTGAATGTGCCAGAAAATCTATTATTATGTTTTTTTCTAAAGTGGTTCCCTTAGCCAAAGTTATGCAGAAAGGACTCTCTGGAAAGTGGAATTGAAAAGTGGCAGTATAAACACTGCCATAGGGGGGCAGTAACGAGCAAACCTCACAGGTGTGTTGGGCAGGGCCATCCTTAACTGCAGCTTCCTCTGCAAACAAACCTCTATGTATTCATATTACTTGCGTACAAAAACTTACAACGTTCAGATACTATATACATTTAATTCAATTGACTCCGAATGGTTCCGACATCTACTTCATATTCAGTGTAGCCCTCAAGAATATACAACAGGGAGATGTGTGTGAGATAGGTGTGGGCAGAGATGGGTTTTGACCACACAGTCACTAGAGACCCATGTAGATGAAGCCCATCCCGCTTTCACAATGCCAGAACATCAATCTTAGTCCTAATCCTCCGTAATTTTGAAAATGCAGCCTCTATTGATGTAATTTACACATTATTGACTGCGGTCAATGTTGATGACACTGCAGGCTGCACAGAAGTGTTTGTTCTGTTTGGAGTTTACCTGGATCATTAGTACTTAGTACTGAAGTTTTGATCAGAGAAGAAAGTTACTTAAAAACATTGTACTTCTGGCTATATCTGGCCTCCAATTTGCTCACCTTTCATCAGAAGATGCCATGTGAATCTTATGAGTATGATTGCTCTGTAATTAACATTCCTGTTTTGTTGGTTCAGAGTGTTTGGTAATTAAGTCGATTCAAGCGCCATTAGGCGACATTGACTCTTGGCAATTATGCACCATTTTCAGATGCAACTCTTCATTAAAAGGAGATGCACAAACTGTTTGTGGTTGAACCAAGTGAGAGTGATGTCAGGAAAGAGACATTCGATCACATTAATCACTATGTTCATGGTGTAATTATGTAAAAATGCAGATTGTATAAAAAGTCAGAATGTCAGAGGGGGAAAAAGTATCAAAAAGGCATAAGTGTATAAGTGAAAACCTGAGAGACCAAAATTCTGAATACAAGGTTAAATATAAAATGAATGCAGATTGGATTGCTGTACTCCAAGCTTGAAATCATCTGATTTTTAAGCACATAAAGGGATCGTGTCATGGAATCAGGAAGGTTGGAAGTTAAACTGACATAATACACTGTTAGAAGCCACAGGAATGGTGCTTAACAAGAAATGTTGCTCAAACTTTTTACTGCCAATAAAAGGAACATTAAAAAGTCATTTCAGAAGACGGGTAACGAACTCAAAGGCTCAGTGTCCTCAGTGTTTATCCCCAGGGTTGAAGTTTAGCTCTGTAACTTTAATGAAGATGACGTACAAATGTTTCTCTTCAACTTGTTTTATTGCAGTAGTCTTCTTGTGCCTTTTGGCAAAAAAAAATAAAATAAAAAAAAATGTTATGTTAAGTGTTATGTTCGTCAAGCAATAGCTTAGTGGCGACTTCATGGATATTTCTTCTAAAAGACCACCAATGTCAGTTGTCAGTTGCTAACGATGATACAAAAGAACTTCAGTACAGTCTATCAGTTGCTCTTTGTAAGGTCATGTCCCATCCGCCCCCCCCCCCCCCCTTCCATCAACCCACCATTTAGGTTCAAACGTTTAACAAACGACGTTCCTTTCACACAAACACACTCTCACTGAACATTACTAAGATGTGTCTCCTACTCAGACCTGGACAACCTTCACCTCCAGATATTGCCACTATACATATTTGATTCAGTTGACTCCACATGATTCTAATACATACATTCAATCCAATCCAATACATACATTCAACTAACAATAGATAAGTTCAATTATCAGTGTGATATGGAGGACTGTTGCCGCTTTGATACGCAAAGTTCTCCAGCCATGTCTACAGACCTGAAAGCACAGCCTGATGTAGGACATGGGTAAGAGTAGTTGGAGCCCTAGGTACAGACGGTCTATCTGAGTACTCCAGTAATATGGACACAGAAACACAGTGCCTAGATCTGCTCTTGTGAAACACTCTGGGGCCGGTTCTCCAGTGTCGTACTGGACATTTAAGTGATCTTCCACTAAGTACATCGGAGGATCTGGCCTGAGAATGATTTCTGGGAGCCAAGGTGTTTGAAATACACACACCCGGACTTGAAAAGTCTCTCCATAGCACTTTGGTCCACAATATAACATCTCGGTGGGGTAAAGCCCTGTCATTGTGTGAGGATTGATTCGATATAGGAAAAGGAAAGCTTAGATGAGAGGGAGCGCCCCATCATTTTCCTCAGTCCCACTTTTAAAGTTTCAGGTGTATGTTCTGCCAAGCCATTAGGGACAGAGTAGTAGAGTGCAGTACGAAAATGACAGATTCCATTTTTCTCCATGAAACCCTGGAAAATTTCACTAGTGAAAGTTTGCCCATTGTCAGTTACAATAATGTCTGGTAATCCATGTGTGGCAAAAAAAAAATATGTGTGAGACACTTGCGTTTAACACCAGTACTAGCAGCAGATATCTTATAAACAGACCCACAAAATCCAAGTGAAAGCACAACAAAGGATGGCCCAGTGTCCCATGAATGGAGAGGATCAGATGCAGAATGACCTGGGAAGGTGTTTTATCTAGGCAACCCCAGCATGGTCTTCACGCAACTCGTCCATAACTGGTGAAACCTCAGGAGTGAACTTACCTGGATCCCCACAGGATAGCAGAGGCCTTAATCTCCTCCTCCTACTTAACTGTTGCTAGCCATACTTGTAGCACATTTCTCTTAAGCTGTGACAACACTGGGTTTCTCTCAGTCCATATTTTCCCTTGTCTTTGCTGTAACTAGAGACCTAAACAATCTGTTCAGCACCGACACAGTTCTTTGAGGTAGGAATGTTGTGCTTGGCATCTCTAGCAGAGGAAAGATGGCTAAATGCATTAACATTGGCATCTTCACTCGCTGCCTTATACACTAACTTAGATACGCTGATAAGGACAATGCTCAGTGCTGAATCCTAGCAGAGGGCATTGGGGAAATGCTCTTTGACTCACTTGAGAGACCCATTCGAGGTTTATGGTCTGTATAGATAATAAAAAGATATATAGATACCATAAGGAAAAGTTTTATAGCAGAGACTACATCTGGCCCTTCCTTTTCTTCCTGTGAGACCCCCTTTTCTGTTGTTGAGATTGTGTATGACACACATCCAATATGCTTTTCTGATCTTCTATCTGCAGTGGAAAAGAACTGCCTGAATGGCATCAGGTAATGCAACACGACTGGTTTGTCTGGATCAAAGTGTACTAGTGATAGCGATGAATGCAGTAGATTTTTCACCTGCTGAAAAGCCTTCGGCTGATCTGAGCTTCTCATTGTTAAGTAGCTGATGAAGCGCTGACCGTATAGTGCTGCTATCAGGTAAGAACTTCCCATGGTAGCTTACTAAACCCAGGAATGAGCTGAGCTGGGACTTGGAACCTCCTTAATCGCTCTCACGTTCTCGTCCACTGGAGGTAGGTCCCAGCTGAAATCCAGTTGCCGTGGCAGGTGACAATTGGGGCTTGCAAAACACAATGACCATGGATCAAACACAGCCCTGATATTCCCTTCATCACCAATTTAAGGTTTTATAGGTGCTCTTCTATTTTTCATGTGACCAAAACATTGACTAAGTAGGTTAGTTCTATAGGGAGATTTTGCAACAGATTACCTCTGAGATACTGGAAAGGTGCTGAACTGAGACGGTTGTCTATGAATAGGCAGTTGAGTGTGTTTACAGTCATATACTGTTAGGAGACCTAGTCAAGTAGCATCTGTTAGCTTGCATGACTCATATACAGCCTTGTGAATGTTTTTCCACCTGCCAATGTTGCATCCCTGACAGAGGATACATGTCGAGCTTCCAGGCTTGGTTTATCGCCACTTTATAATCCCCGCATATAAGTACTCAGCCGTCTTCTTTTAAGACTGGCACGATTAGGGCTGCCCAGTGGGGAAACTCAGTTGGCTCAATTATACCTAATTGCTGCAGCTTTTCCAGTTCGGTTCCCACCTTGACCTTCATGACTTATGGCGCTGTGCACAGTCTGAAAAAGCGGGCTTGTGCTCCAGGATCAACACATAACTTCTCAGCTCCTCTTTGAAGACATCTAAGTACTTTGCTAGAATGTCACTGTCAAGCCCTTAATCTCGCCCCAGTTCAGTTTAATTTTCACAAGCAGAATCTGGCCCAGCAAACTGTCTTTTTTCCCTTCTACTAACAGAGGCTTGGCTCTATCTTCCTTGCTTTGGTATACATCATCCTCCTCAATAGCTCCAAGAAGTGGAATGCACTCCCCTGTGTAAGTTGTCAGTCTGACATTAATCTCTTTTAGTGCAGTTGTGCACGCCACATTTTCACGCAGGTTCCCTGGCTTATCACAGAGGCGGAAGTGCCTGTGTCCACCTCCATACTCAGTTCATTTCCAACAACTATCAGTGTTGCATAGTTGGGCTCAGCACAGGGCTTGAAGATGGTCTTCCCATATACATGTCTTCCTGTTTACATGTCTTCCTGTATACCTGTCTTGCTGAATACCTGTCTTCCTGTATATCTGCCTTTCTAGAAGTGTGATTTAGATTTTGATTTCAAGCTCCCCCTTTCTGTTCAGTGTTAAGGCTAGCATCTGTTTCACTACGGGCCTTTTTTCTGGCATGGAATGTAGTGTCATTGAAACTAAAGTCATCACCAAAATGTAATCCCCACAATTAACTGATTTTGACAACAAGTTCACTTTTCCCTTTGACATCCGAAGATCACTGCCTGACTGTCCACTTTCATTGACTTTCAGAATGTCTTTGGTGCTGCTGATGGCTAATTCCACCGGTTGTGTGAACTCTAGCATTTTCTGGCAGGTCAATGGATACTCCCAACAATCAAGCATTGTATGATCATTTATTATGATAACTTATTATACAAACTAACCTGTTACACAATGTATCCTCCATGACAGCTCCAAAGACAATGTGCTTCAAGGACTAATAGAAAAACTGTATCCACCGGAACATCTGGCTTGCACGAGTGACTTATAAAAGCAGTTGGACTTGACAGGGATCCATAAAACATACAAGGATCAGTGGACCATGGACACTGATACGTGGCCAGGAATCAGGTTTCCTGACATTTACTTAAGGCCATGTTTTTATTTACAGTATAAACACATTCATAGTACATACATAGTTCGTGATACATTATAATAAGTTCATAAAGCATTATAAATATGGCCATGAATATTTATCAAAAAGCATAACACATTATAGCCATGTGTATTATGTATTATGAATGCTTTATGAAGCTCTTATCTATAATGCACCATTGATACTTTCGTAGTGCATTGGTATATGCATTAAGGATGCTTTGTGCCGCATTATAAAGGCACCTATAGTGCAGTTTACATGAGAGCTTCATAAGGGTTAGGATAATGCATAATAAACATGGCTATAATGTGCCTTTTTGCAAATATTTATACCCATGTTTATAATGCTTTATGAATGCATTATAATGCATTATGAATGTGTTTATAAATCACTAAAATATGGCCATAAGTGTTACCCAGAACTCTTCAAGTTATTTATTTTCCTTTGTGTTTAAGAAGAAATTAATCTGTTGTTGTACAAACTGTATTATCTGTGCCAGAGAGTGATGGGAATTTGAAAAGCTGGCATCCGTAACACAAATCATTCTGTCGTATTATTAAAAAATAAAAAAAAATAAAACTATTTTTAGATAAGTTTTCTCAACCTACTGTATTTCCAGCCATCATATTTACTGGACAGTGAGATTCATTTTTTTAAAACCTCCTTCATCTGTTTTTTTTTTTTCTTTTCTGGAGCTGAATATTAATCTGAAGATTTACTAGAAGATATCAGTACTCCTTCCACAATCTGAAATATAACCAAACAATTATCCAACATTTAATCAGTAGCATTAAAATGAATACGTTTTATGATTCCATTAATTTTTTTGCCATAAAAACAGATATTTAGTCTTAAAATTTAAATTAGCATTCTGTAGTGGGAGAGCTAACTATTCTCAATAAACCTACCCAGGTTGTTTTACCCAGATTACTGAAGAGCTAAAGGATCCTGGTCTTTGGCTTCAATGTAGTATAAAGCATTCTTATAGCTTATACCGACCATTATAATGCATTATAAAGATGTCTATAGTGCATTATAGATGAGAGCTTAATAAAGCATTTATGATACATAATACACATGCCTATAATGTGTTATGCCTTTTGATAAATATTTATAGTGATGTTTATAATGCTTTATGAATACATTATACTGTATTATGAATGTGTTTATAAATTCCTAAAAATATGGCCTTAACCTTAGTCCTATGTTAGCTTTCTGTTTCTATCTCTTATATTGAATGGGCCGGTGCCGACTCAAACACCAGAGCGGTTATGAACTATATTAATAATTTAGTGTTTTTTAATTTAATTTGTTTAAATAGAGGTTCCTGACAAAATCAAAAAGCATTGATGGAGTACACAAATTTATATGGTGCTTTTATGCATTGTAAACTTACAAATAACACAACTGCAAGGTTAAGTAATGTGTTATCCATTATTCTGTTACTTTACATCCCGTTTTTTTAGCTCACTTGTTATATCTCTCTTAATTTCTTTGTATTGTGCACCAGGATCAAACAGGACACACAATTCATTCTTTTCAGTGTGTTGATGTGTAGTAATGACAAGTAAACCTGGAAATTGAAATTGAATTAAATTATATGTACTTGATTTCAACGCTGAGGAAATACACAAAGCAAATCCTGAAGGCATACAAAAGCCTTGGTGCTTGGTCATACAAGTTAGAGTGACGAGGACACCAGCAGATATTCTGGTTGTATGTGGACAGATTTGATCAAATACTTTTATCTGAATACAACTTATATGTGGTCAGAAATGCCAATCAGAAATCCATGTTCCAGAGCCTGGATTCCAGTAGTTTCTGCGAATTGCAGGGATCCATTTACTTCTCTTTTCTTTTGTGTTCGCAGTCTGTAAAAAGATAGCTCAGATTTCTTGTTAAATTGATTTGTAAAATCGCACCGCAGCTCTTTCACATTTTAGATTTGTGTTTGTGGCATTCAAACTGAATGCTAATGTTGTCGCTCAGTCTTTCTGCTACGACGTCATGCGCACACCCTTTGTACCCTGAATCACATGTTTCCTGTACTCGGGAGCATGAATACATTCTGGGTATTCACACACACTCAGGGTATCGGAGAAGTTCTTGCTATCCTCCTCTTGTATGTCTTTTACTATGAAAAATCACTTGATGTACTTGACCCAGTCATTGTTCTCATCAATGAAATCACTTGAAGGAGCCAGACTTAGTCATCTTCTTCATTGGTGACATTAACTCTTAATCAATTTGGAAATCTGTAACTATGATTGTTTTTTTCTAAATTATTATTATAATTTTTCCCCCTCATCACCATAATATGTAACTTTAAGAAAGACATCGTATGACTGTCCACCATTCAACTGCACAACATGTGTGCTGTTTGCATAGCCATGCCACAGATATTCTAACTGGGACCACCATGTTTGTTTTAACCGGCACCGTAATAGAGTATCAGAAGGTTCTGGAGAGTATCAGTACTAATGAGGATTACATCAATCTCACTCCATAAGAAGCACGGTTCAGATAAACAACTGACTAAAGTTGTCTGAATGATGCCAGTGTACATGTGAGTGGTCCATAATGGACTCGGGACCAATCCAGGGGGAACCCCACCTCATGACCTGTTCTTTCCAGGATAGGCTTCATTACAGATGATAGTCAAATGGGTGTTAGAAAGACCTTGATTGATTGCAGTGGCTCATGTCCTACACAAAATCCTACAGAGCATTTAGCAGAAGTATGGCATTTAACCTGCAACAAACTTGCATAGCATGTTTGCTGCAGTCTATTTATTGATATGAGATTATATCCATGCAATTTTTCTGCTGCAACTCAACAGGCATGTCCTGGATCACCACTCCTTCCTTTACCAGAGGTGAAATTTTCTCGGGTACAAATATTGCATTGTCATACTTATATTAAAGTAACGATAATCTTATATAGAAATAAAACAAGGAAATAAAACTGCTTTGGGCTAACTTTTTGCTCATTTAATTGAGATATTACTCATTTTTATCATTGATGGTATATGATGGTTCCCACTGTCCCTACATGTTTTTTTGAGTGACATCAAAAGCATGCCTAAAGGAAACATGGGAGAGAATTGTACTCACAGCTTTGTTTAATGTCGAGGCCCCTCCAGCAATGGGAGATGCTAACCGTGTTCTTAAAGACATACAAAGTGATCCCTGGGGGGGCATCTGCTGTGTGCTTGGGGGATAAAAACTATAAAAAGACAAAACCAAACTCTTAATTATTGTGAAGACACTGGGTATGTATGTATGTATGTATGTATGTATATTTGTTTGTTTGATTGTTGTTTGTTTATTTATTTATTTGGAAGGGGGAAGAAGGGGGAAAATATTACCCCACTGCCTTTAGAGCCACTTTGATGAGTGTAGAGGCCTACATTTAGGGTGAAACACCAGCTGCTTCCCTGCAAAAGCCTTTATCTCTGCTGCCTTTGCTGTAGTCTGATAGTGCCTCAAGCAATAGTGGAAGATAACAAAAAATAATTAGCTAGCATTCGGCTTCGAGAAGACTCAAATCTGGCTTCAAAATGAGGAAAGATAGGCTGCTGTTAAAAATACCAAGGCATTTAATTTCTGGCCGCGTGTGTGTGTGCTGAAAAGTGTGCAAATGGTAAATACGACAACACCCATACTTGCTGTTCACATACAGACTTTGGCTTTGAGATAAATAAAGCAGTCCCAAAGTAAATCTCCTATAAACAGGAACAGACATCAAACACAAACCCAAGATTTGCACACTTCTAAAGTGTGATTAGTGGTTTTTAAAAGCTTTTATTTCTTTTTTGTACCCACTCTACATCTCGACATATGAAAAATGATCTTTGGGGGAATAGACTCAGTGAGTCGGATTTGTGGCCTCATCAGGATGCAGAAAGTGTTCGCCAACAGATGAAAATCCAATTTCGGTTCAGTGTCAAGACTGGCACGTAGAACGGGAAATAGACGTCATCGCAAAACTCAGTACAAGCAATCGGACAAGCAATCGGTTAAAATAATGAGATGTAATGCCACGTTTTTGACATGCTAATCACAAACTTCAAGTAGATAGTGAACAAGTATCAATCTGTATGACAAAATGTATATGTTGAGGATGTATGTATATATAGTTGGAGCACTTATATACATACACATACATTCACACGACAGAAACCATATTGGTGGTCTATGAACTGTGCAAATGTGGATGGCAATGATACAAACAATATGAGAATTTATTACAGAAATATTCATAAATGCCTAAAATTGAAAATGATGAGAGTGAAAATAGGCTGTGCAAAGTCGTACCGCTCAAAACCATCCAAATCAAAACAAAAAGCTCATTTGCTATCGTGACAGCATGATTAGCATGGCGCTAAAACGATGATCATCGCTACACTTTACAGACCTGCGCGTTTAGCGCTAAATGTCTTTGCCTGTTTCTTTGACTGTTGGTGCTTTTTTTCTTCCATCCAACCCCAGTCAAAGTGGATAAAAGCCAAGGCTGTGAGCGTCTCTCCTGAAATTGACTAAACATTTTGACAACTCTCTTGCTGATGGATCTAAACAAGGCCTAACCAGTGGGTTCAAACACCCGCCGGGTAGCTTTTGGCTAAGCCAGCCATCATAGTGCGTTGCACCCCCTTTTCAGCCACCCTCACAGGCTCCCCACAGTGCAGTCCCTGGGAAAAAATTCTCAATTCGGTAGCTTGCTTTAAAAACCCAAAATGGATTACCTCCAAACTACATTACTGACGCCTTATCTTCTTCTCCACCTTCTTGCTGCCAGTACTCCCTGTTTTCCAGGCTAATTCCTTAAGCTCACACGTGTGGCAGGAACCTCAGCAAGATAGCTCCTTCCACCCGAAATGATGAACCCGTCAAATCACAGCATCTCTTTAACCCCCTCAAATTTTAGCCTGAACCACGGTTTTGTGTATATTTAATGGAATTTTAGAT
Organism: Hyperopisus bebe; assembly: GCA_026777045.1. Classification (NCBI taxonomy): domain Eukaryota; kingdom Metazoa; phylum Chordata; class Actinopteri; order Osteoglossiformes; family Mormyridae; genus Hyperopisus; species Hyperopisus bebe. The sequence continues at coordinate 10,603,903 of JAODJW010000015.1, forward strand.
CCTAGCCGGTTTACCGTCGCTTCCTATCAGTTAAATTTTCATTTCAAGGGCTTTGTGTCAGCCAGCTATTTGTAGCAGAAAAGAATTTAAAACAAGAGCATGATACTTTGGTCATGGAGATAGTATGATAGTTAAAGGGTAAATTATGCTTCCGATTGCGACAGGTAGATAAATATGTTTTGTTCATTCCTATGAAATGCAGCCTGTATCACATGACCAGTATCTGCTTCCTATGTTGAAAGAGCAAAGTCAAATGTGTCCTCTGTAGCCATAATAGCTGTGACGTTACCCTAAAAGATACACCCTCTCATCTTTGTTGACTCTTAATCTGCCAGTGCCCCTTAGCTACACATCAGCATCTAGATAAGTTAGCGGAACGTCAACTGTACTGCAGTCAAGAACTTCCCAAGCTGGTAATGGTAGGATGCCTCCTGGAATAGGTGGAGATGCTTCCACAGATAAATCCTCATAGCGAGTCGTGTCGTGTCCGGGGGATCGGTGCCAGCATCGTCGCATTTTTTTTCTTCTGGAATTCCATCGTAGAGGGCAAACTGAGGTGTTCTACAATGATGGAAGTAATTAAGATATAAGGAGAGAGGCTGTCTATCACATCATTGAAAGGGTCATAAATTGACAAAGGATCTGCCGCAGGGATTTATGGTTTTTTTGGCTGACCAAGGGTGAAGGGTGATAAGAGGGTAAAGAAAAGTTAAATTAATGCAGATCCCCAGCATTTTGCAGGCACTGAATTTTCTGCCAGGATTGGCAAGGAATATATTATAGATAAATATTCTCTATATATTCCCTGTTTAGTCTGACTGCACCCATGGAAAAAAAATGGATGCAGACTGAATAGATGAAGCTTAACGCTTCATCACGTCTGTCATTAAACCAAACAAATGGTACTTACTCCTCAAACAAAATCTCTGTATGTCAGATGCACAGATGTGCTTTATGTGACACACTGTAACACACAGCTTTTTCGTTAAATTGAATCAGTCATCTTTCAACTTCCCTAAGAGGGGCAGCATCAGTTCAGATTAATTTGTGTTATAATTACCTTTCTCCCGTTTGTGATCCCTCAGAGGAAACAGTTACGGGGAAGAGGTTCACGGAGGACACCCAGCCAGAGTTAGGTCACTGCAAATCCCAGCAGCGCAGGATTAAATCGAAACGTCTTACTTAAAATCCTCTGATCTGAATCCTGATCTGAAAATGAGTTATTAATCCTGCAGAGAGAACATAAGTAACTTGTATCCTAAAGGTTTTACGTTAATCAAAAAACCTGAAACTCACAGCAACTTTTCACTATCCATTACTTTTTTCATGCATGGAAAATTGTTAGGAAAAACATACACACTCTTTGTTAGGTGTAATAGAGATCAATAGTTATACATGTTTAAACAAATCAAATCTTCATTTTCCTTACAAGGAGTGTTGACATACGAGGAGTTTCGAGTCTATCCCAGGCAGCATAAATAGTGAGGCTATGTAGTAGGTTGGATGGGATGCCAGTCCTTTTCGAAGGGCACACACACATGCAACAAGTCTGTGGGCAATTTAGGGATGATTGTCCACCAACTCCATGCTTTTAGGCTATAAGAGGAAACTAGAGATCCCAGAGGAAAGCCACATAACCCGGGGAGAAGAGGCAGACTCCACCACACATGAATGGGGGGAGAGATTCCAACCCCCTAATACTGGGGGCGTGAAGCAGAAAGACTAACGACTTAACCATTGTTCCCCCCCTACTTCCTATGAAATATCAAATTCTAAAGTTATAATGTAGTCTACAACACAACTAAGCATGATTGACAAAATATGCTAAATTATTTACATGTACATTTTGCATATTTAGCAGATGCCTTTGCGAGGCAAGTGAGGCAAATATCACATGAACATTATTAAACAGACATACGTATAGCTAGGCTGAGTTTCCAGTGGTTGGCCAGGTTTAAGGGTAAGCAGGAGCGACCCAACAACTTCCAAACAAAGCATGGGCCTGATAAGACTATTCAAGGACCAGAAGTGCAACAGTGAAATCTTTCAGGGTACATGGAGTGCTATTGGGCTCGTGGAGGAATTCATAGAACAGATGGGTCTTGAATAATTATCTTTGTGCTCCAACAAGTTCTTAAAGTTTTCCATAACCCACAAAACTAAAATCCATGGGTGCCCTTAGGTTCTTAGTAGCTGTCTGATTGGAGAGGTTGAGGAAATGAGATGCCACGGTTGCAGCAGGAAGCAGACTATGTGTCGCGTGTAAATAAGCGACGGAACAGCAAGAGTGAGGTCTGATGTTCAACTTCACCTTCTGCTCTTGTGGCGCAGACAGGAAATGGCAGCATTTTCTGCTGTAGGCAGAAAATAAAAAAGAAAGAAGCACAAGCATGGATAATGGCATGACTACCGAGATGAGACAGAAATGGAATGAAAGCCCATCCACAACCAAACAATGGCTTTTCACCCTCCTCTTTCCGCTTAATTTCATGCGAAACAATGCCTATTAATAGAAATACAAGATGCTACTGGCTATTACTCTGTGCATTACGGTGTATAATCCTGTCGGCAGCACAGACCAGATGAAATCAGGGTCAAGGAAAGAGTGGTCACCTCTTAAAAGTCTATTTTTTTTTTCATCAAAGTAAGAATTGTAAAACCACCGAAATACTATTTTACCAGAGGGCAAAACAGGCTGTGAATGCAGAACCAGGCCGGTGCTGGAATCTCATAACTTATCGGGCGCTAAATCCTGGAGCTGCTGGCTGGGAATGAGCGTTTAGCCGGGGCCTAGATTGATGTGGTGAGCGTTGGCGCCGTGGGTCACTAGCTGACCACATGCCGAGCCTGACAGATAACCATTTAGTCTCAGATTAAAAGGCCAACGGTGAGTTATTCCTGCAGGCACATGGGCATTTTTTGCGGCTCTCTCTTCACCGCTGTGCAAAGGCATATTTAATTTTTTATAAGAAGCTGCCATTTGCAGAGTCCCACCCGGCACTGCAGCTTGAGACTGACCTGGGGTCAGTCCTGCAGCACCGAGGCACGACTGGTACCTTTTAGCCATCTAAGTGCCGTCCCGAGTGACACGTGGTACGTAAAGATAGCGATCAGCTAGGCTGACGATATCAGAAAAGGCGATTTACTGTCCATTTAATCCATTTGATCTAACCGTGGAAGACATGTTCTAGAGTCCATCTTCAGGATGTTTGGATGTTTTTGGACATTTCTGCTTAAGGCAGCTAGCTTGTATACTGCTGGTTCAGGGTGCAAACTTATGGTGGTAGCCATAGCAACCTCTGGGGAAGGCATGAAGTTCAGGCATTAAATTTGCCTTGAGTCCCTCTCCTCTGAGAAGGGTTCATCCAATCTTTGGGGAGACTGCAGTGTTTCATTTCTCAGATGTGTAAAGAGGCACCAAATTAATCAATGGCAACACTGTGAAATTTCATGACTTACATTTTAGGCGCAGCGGCGGTGAAGCAACGGTGAAGAACTGAAATGAAACCAGGACAAGCCCCATCTGAGAGGATAACACCACAGGTAAAGCAGCGTTCTTGCTTGTCATACCAAGGAACCCTTGTCATACCGTTTCGGGTGCATCTCTCCTGTGCACAGGGTCCTTATATGGCTCAACATTTCACATCGTAGTCACTCCAGGAGCACGGACATCCGTTACACGGAACAGCACTGGGCCGTGTCCCTTTGAGCCCAGTACTGTGAGCCCAAAATATCATCACGATAGAGACTTTTATCCAAAACAAACTCTTTAACTACAACATATTCACGCATATTAAATTCAGATGGAATGGCAGTTTACGGGTACAAGGTTTTGGAACTGGAAGAGCAGGACACAACCGGAGATTTAACCTGCGAATCCCAAGTTCAACTTCCTGACCATCTCTGCACTATGTTATGCATCAGTTGATGAAAGGACAAGGCAAAAGGACATCCGATTTTCATTAATGATCATTAGGTTTTTCCTAATTATATTAGATTATTAGCTTCCAAAGAAAAATTAAGGGAGAAGATTTGGCCAATCATTTTCTTTTCTTTCTAATCGGCATAAGTGATGTTAAAATAAATCTCTCATCTGCAAAGCCCAAGTATTTATTTGCAGCATTAGAAATAAGTAATTGTTCCCTTTATCTGCATGTATTAGTTTTTGCAGTTTTTGCAAAATGAATATAACTGCAGCTTTGCAGATTACCTTATCCTTGAACATTTGCATGTTAATATGGTTAACTATAAGCTCTTTGTGTTTCCTTCATCTTGCATTAGCTTGCAATTTTCAAACCTTTTTAATCCTTGGCTGGATACAGAGCGCGTATCCAGGTAAAGGTTAATAACTTCCTGCCAGGAGTGGAACCTGAAATCTTCTGACTACAAACACATTTGTATGCCAGCTGTATTGCCCACTCTGCATGATATCAGTTTGGGTTGATCTTCACTTTAGCATCATTTAGCTATCTGTGCAGGAGACCTCTCAGAGAATCATTAGCCATTAGCAAAATGACTGCGGTCTCCAGCAGAAAGGGGTCACGGCTTCCCCCTGTGACCTGTCGGTCTGTACCACAGTCTCACGGGGGTGACAAGGAACTTCCCTGTCTGCCGAACGAGGTTTCCGTGCCTAAAGTGGCTTGAGCCATGGTGAATTTAGCGGCACGAGGCTATTCGAGAAGCCGTCATATCGGATCCCATTACGGGCTCACGAAACACTCGAGCCGTGAAACTAATCTCAGGTTCTTTGTGGAGTGGCACCGTACTCAATATCCCGACTGCAGCTGCTGATAACCATCTTGAGAGATTCCCATTTTCCACCTATAACTTCAATGTTTCATATCACAGCTTCGCACCCGGCCTCCTGCTCAAGATCACGTGCGCAGTCAGGACCTCAGCTCTGGATGAAAACAAACTATAAAAAATGGCATCGAGTCATCTTTGAGACAGATTTCCTTTGTTGCGGGAGTCGGAAGCCAACCACTATTAATGCCTTTTGCATTTTAATAGCCTTATAGATACATACCATGAATCAAATGAAATGAAAATATTTTGTCTTGCAATATGTAGAAAATACACTCAAATTGGAGTTATCAGATATGTATATACACTCAGTTTATCAGGTACACCTTCCCCTTAATGCTGACAACCTGATCCTGCAAAAAGGGAAGCATGTGGCTGCAACTAAATTCATGGAACACTGAGACAGGATCAAGAGTTTCAGTTACTGTTGGACAAAGCTTTAGAATGGGCAATAAGTGCTTCTGCGCGTGGGGTGATTGTTGATGCCATACACTGTGATTCTACCTCAGAACTAGCCACTATCCTGTGTTTTTCAAGCAGTGAATTTACAGAGGATGAGACAATGAACAAAACCATCCATTCAGTGGCAGTTCTGAGTGCAAAGATGCCTTGTTAATAAAGGAGGTCAAAAGGGAATGTCTGGATTTGTTTAGGCTAACGGGAAGGCTGCAAGGGCAAAACGGTAAAACGGTCATGGACCATGGAGGGAAATCTGCAGCACTTTCTGGAATCCATGCTTTGAAGAATTCAGGCAGTTCTGTAGGGAAAAGGGGTTCCTACTCAGTAGTAGGCAGGTGTACCTAATACGGCGGCTACTGATTATGTATCATAATCTTTGTTAACTGCTTTCAAACATGTATGTTAAAGAGTATAACAATACGGTGTAGTATCTTTACCTCGACTAATGCACTGAATGTATTGTTTATACATACAGTGGGAAATGTGGTGGTTGTCTGCTAAAATCTGAGGTAAGCCACTGCAGTTGTACCCTTATATGAGCTGCGTATCCTGCACTGCTTCAGTAAATGGCTAGCTGGAGATGTTCATCGCTGTAATCAGGGTATGATTTCTGTGTCTGTAAGGGAAATAAATATGAACCGGTATCTGGGTGCCATATGAAAAACATCCTAATGTGCAGAGTGTAACAATCTTTACAACCTGAGGGTTGGCAGAAGGTCAAATTTACCCCTCATGGATATTTAAAGCTAGCCTTGCACTACAATGTGACTGTGCACAATTTAAAGAATCGTTTGCTGTACAACCGAGAGATATGTCAACTAAAATACTGCAGTCCATTTCATTTTCAGTTTCAGTTTCATTTTAGCCTAAGGCCACTAGGCATGAGAGAATTCCATACATCTCCCCTTCCATCCATCCATCCATCCATCCAGCCATCTCCCCATCCATCCTTCTCTCATAGCTTGTCCGATACAGCGTTGCAGTGAGGTTGGAAGCTCCCAGAAAGCACAAGGTCACCCTTGTGACCCAGCGTGGGATGATGAGTGAATGTGATCCATTAAACGACGCTGTTAAAAGTTTGCACTGTCTGGCGTACAAACACTCCAGACCCCCGCCCCATACAAAAAAAGTTGTTGTGCTCCTCTTCATCCCTCAAAGACACCGGTGTGTCACTTTGATGAAGCACTTGGATGAGGGGACATCACAGAAAATAACCCAACAGACTAGCAAAAAACCTTGTCATAAACGTCAAACTTTGTTACCTTTGTACTTAAACGACAACTTGCCCTTCATTCCATCACATTCTGAGTCTGATGCACAAGAAACTGCAGAAGTTTCCATATCTTGCATGTCCAATGAATGCGTGCCCATCTACACTCACTGGACATGAGAAATATAGCTCTTTCAGATTGTCTTGACTTTTTTTCCGGTTTGTTTCTAAAGCCACGTTTTGTCAAAGAGCTATCTTTTACCGGGATGTGAAACATCACCGAGGGCCAAAGAAAATGAAACCATAAATCTGACGCCAAAATCAAAATGGAAATATATAAATATACAGGCTGACGGCGGCCACTGCTGGAAGGGGAATCGTTTCATTAGGTCGACCCCGCGGGGTGTTTTTACCTCGCCGCCCGCAATCGGGAGCATCTGTGAGCAGACAGTACAGGACAGGGATGCCTGGGGAACTGATGGCTCCGTCAGATTCATTGTCAGGACGGCGGGGGGGTGTCAGTCGGTCTTGTGAAGATGGGAGCCACTGCACTACCGCCACCCACCCATCTCTGAGGAAGACCCGGAGTCCACTTAAGATGCACTTAGGAGTGGCTGGGTGTCCTCAAGTGAAAAAGGAGCCCCACAGACGCGGTGAAGAAGCTTTCAGTCCGCTGAATGGCATTCTGGGAGTGGGTCACCCCTATGATAACATGGTGGTGAGGAGAATGGAGATCCAGGCCATCATGATGGTCGGACTGCTCTGCCCTTTCCTCACCTGCTAGACAAGCACAAGAATGCTTGTGCAATCCATGTGACCAAAACTAAAATCCGTGGGCGTATACTGTGTTGTTTCGCTTCATCTTTCTGCTCCAGATACTGCCTTCGCCTCCCTGTTTTTCCGCAGCTACCCTGATAAGGTGACACACCGGGGCCGCTCGGTCAGGCGGCCGTCCCACTGGCGCGGACTTTTCCGTAAGCATTCTGAGCAGACGCCATTGAAGTTTCAAGGCCGCGACGGTTCTCCGTGTATGACGTTAACCTCCGTGAAAGCTATACACCAAAGACTAACAGAAAAGAACCAGCCAAGTCAGAGAAAAAAAGCATCGCTCTCCATTTTCTTGAGCTAGGGGACAGCATCTCAAACACAAGGCCTCTGTCTGACTGTCTGAAAGCATCCAATGCATCGGTTGCAGAAATGAACTTATGAAAATATACATAAGCCTGTATAATGCCCTAGAACTTTCATGGAAAACCCATGGCTGATTTCTGGAGGTGAAGGCAGTAGTTTTACACAATATCTACAAGGGAAGTAAAAAAAAAAAATGGCACATTAAAAGGCAGCTCTGTACTACAAGGGCACAGTCTCCTGGAAATGTGTTAAACAGGACCTTGCAATTTCCAAGTGGATTAGCATATAAATGCCACCAGGGGACTTTGGACTTCATATTTTATTTGTTGCCAGTTGATTAGAACCCTGTGGCACTTCCCCACAGTGCTGTTTTTTCAACTCTTCTCAAAATTGAGGAACAAACTGCCCCTGATGTCTTTCCTTTCCTGGATATGTTGTTTATAAAAGTATTGTCTCAGATTAAAGTAGATAAAGGTCTACTCAACTGGTTGGCTGAAACTAAATCTTGGTCTAGATTTTTACTTTCTGGACCTGAACTATCCACATCTGCAGTCAACGTTGTTGGGCCCTAGAAGTTCAGCTCTTGAAATGTACCGTATACTAAGTTCACTGCCTATATATTTATTGTGTTGTTCAAACTGTTGTTTTGTTACTCTTAAGGCTGAGCTGTACCCTCAAGTGACAAGAGAGGAGGTTAAAATGGGCTTACTAACCTAACCGAACCTAACCTAAGATTAACAGTTTCAGGAATATCTCAGATAATCCAGAACAAAATGCTGGAACTCCTTATCAACTTTTTAGGCAATTGCTGTCGTTCTCTGTTCGAATACAGATCTTCCATACTGCCCCCACACAGGGGAACAGTTTGGGGAGCCCCTCGAGTGTCAAGCCTTCAAACTGGCATGCAATTTGTGAAAAAAAATCAAACTGTGGGCTGCAAGAGCAGAGACCTGCTGTCTGCAACAATCTGCACAGTGGAAATCCGAAGGCGAGGTGGAACACGGGGGCGTTGTTGATCAGGGCTGGCACACAGCCAACAATCTTGTTCATCAAGTGTATTGAAAGTAGCTCATTTTCAACTGAGGGCAGCGTGAGGTTCGTCACACATATTTGAACATTAGGCTTCTGGTTCAGTTTAAAATACTTAAGATCTTGTATCTTTTTTTGAACTTACAATCAGGGGCTCAGGTATTTACTGTGGTTGATGTCTGCTTCTTTGAATTGGAGTATGATTACTCTAAACGCACTCCACGAGCGTGAAATCAGGATCTGTTAGCTGAGCGTGTTCACGTGCTGCTTCGTGAACTGGCGCAATGAGCGGCTTGGATGCAGGGGAATAGCTCTTCAGCCGTCAGCCGAGCGGATCGTGGGCGACGTATATAAATAAATAAGGCGGCAGCTATGCTGAAGGGCTCTACGGCAAACGGGACATTAGAGGGATATCAGGACACATCCAGAGGTGATTTTCATTTTTTCATTATCCTCCATCAGAGGAACAGCGACGCCCCCTCTGGGGGATTGGCCGGCGTCGTCAGTCACATCCTCGCTTATCGAAATGGGAAGTTAAAGCTTTCAATGTGGAAACCTGTCACCAGGGGCCGCCTTCCAGGAGCATTACATGGGGGGGGGGCTTTCTGCACGCCGGTGGGGGCGGGGTAGTAAAATACAAGGACGAGGCGAGGGAGACGTCAGGAATTATATTGCTGTATGTCTCTTGAAGATCCGTGTCAGAGGTGTTGGGGGGGGGGGGGGGG
>JAODJW010000015.1:10614487-10662781 GCA_026777045.1 Hyperopisus bebe
GACGACTGTATGTTTGAAGCCAGAACACACCATCAGAACCACACAGCCAGCCATTATCAGTGCACAGCACACCTTTCGGCCCGATGCGCGGACAGTCCGGGGCGTGAATCATTTAACCAGAAAATACTGCGGTAAACTTTACATCAACACACAGAAATATGTACAACAGCAGCACCGAATTGCTCTCACCAAAGGGGGTTAGAGGTCCTATTACCATGCTAGAATCCCATATATTAGACCACGTGGCAAAACACCCAACCTCAACGTCTGTATATCTTCATTGAGTCATCACAGAAACATCAGCCCTCCTAGAATTGTAATTGCTCACAAATTATTTTAATCCGCAAAATTTTGGCATGAAACAAAATTAACTTTTTTTTGGAAAACAATGGACATGTATATGTTTACATGGCTAGCAGCCAATAAAATGCGAAAAAACATAACGGGATTGTCAGTCCAAAGTATAATTACTACTGTCTGCATAGCCTGCCATTATTGTTCTGATACAATATTATTCTGAGTGAGTCACCATAGACCAACACAAATTACATGGTTCGATACAAATAGTTATGCAGAACTGTCAAACTGGAAGTCAACTGAACTTGAGTTATGTCAAAAAAATGAAAATCTTTAATGATCTGGGCATTATACAATCTTTTTATATAAAAAGAGTAACATTTACAGACGAGGACTCAGTGACACAGCAGAGGGCTTTATGGCATTGTGTCTGACGTTTGACTTGCAAATTGTGCTTCTTAATAGCAAGGATGATCATTTGGCGTTTTAGTAATGCAGATGCAAGGAGCTGTAATTAATTTCCACAATAAGAGTATGATTGTGTGTGAATGTGTGCATGTGTAATGGACTGAGATGCTGGGGCATACCCCAGCATTGGATAGGCTCCAGGCCCCGTGCGACCCTGACCAGGGTAAGCGATAAGAGGATGGATGGATGGATGGATGGATGGATGGAAGACCTAAACGAAGTCTAAACAGCTATGTAAACAAATTTGCATTAAAAGAACAAATTCACTTTTATTAATTTATAAATTTTACTGTATTAATCAGCATCAATCGGTAGCAAGTCTTTTATCTGATCAAATAACCAATCCAAATGCATGACTGCATTTCGTTATAAGACGGCAAAATTAGATCGTCACCATTTGCCGTGTTCTTAACTTGGTGTCTAGATGATAGTCAGGGGTGTCAGTGGTACATGGATACCCTGGCAGATTCAGGGGCCCCAGCACTTTACAGGGGCCACAGTACGGGTATGGATACCCTGGCAGATTCAGGGGCCCCAGCACTTTACAGGGGCCACAATAGGGGTATGGATACCCTGGCAGATTTGAGGGGTGCAGTACATGACAGAGGCCCTTGAATACAATAAATGATACCTAACTTTGGATGAAAGGGGCCTAGGTAATAAGTAGACCCTGATGACCATTGTTCTCCCTTATAATCTGGGGGTGAACATAAATAAATAGATAGATAGATAGATAGATAGATAGATAGATAGATAGATAGATAGATAGAACAGCCATATCTATCTAGACATGCAAATGTAAAGATCGGCAGATCTCTGACAGAGCAAACAGACCAAAACATGTAAGGAATACATTTCACCATAATGAAATGTTTCTTTTGGAACCCCCCCCCCCCTGGCTGCCATCTGTGGTATTGCAGTTAATTTAAAAAAAACTACAAAAAAAAAATAAAAGCAAAGAAAATTCTTACCACAGAACATCTCGGGTCAGTACAGCAAACAGAACAAAATGACATACTTGGCAGGGTTTATTTACAAAATTTTCCCCTTTGCAGGGTTATGTGGGGATGGTGTGGTATGGGGTAATGTGACCCAAATGGAAATATCTACACGAGGAGCCAGGTTCCCGGTCGCAAAGGAAAACAGTAACACTGAGAAATGCAGAACTGATGTGTCAGGGCTGAACAGGGGACGCGATTACACGTTTGGGGAATAACAGTGTTGGGTCTGACGTCAAACTGGTATCTGTGTTACTGGGGCGAAACAAACCAGAACAAACCAATTTATACATGTCGTGAAAAACAAGGGAGATGTGAAGCTAATCAATACAAACAATGCAGGCCGCCTGATTGTACAACCTAACATAGAGAGAAATCACGCCCACAGCTTCTTACAAACCATAAAATGAAACTCCAAAATGAGATCTTTCATAGAACATGCCTTTAATAGTGTCATATTATTATGCTTAGAAGGAACGGAATATATAATAAAAAAAAAAAAAACTGAACAACTATTTAAATATATTATGTTTGAAAAGTTTGAAAGTTTGAAAGCCAATCATATTTTACAGAACCACTTCTCAAAATAACAAACTAAAACAGGTTAATCCTGAGTTTTCCGTAGCTAAGAATCAATATTTCAGCCAGTCATTCCACTCAAGCCCAGGGGGATATAAAGGATATAAAAGATAAATATGACTAAGGAATGACTGTGTTATTTCTGCAAAAGGTTCAACGAACAAAGTAGCATTGGGTCAGTTCATCAGTAAACTATATGTTTATATATTAATGAACCACAGAAATGTATTACTCTTTTGGGGGTGGGGGGGCAGTCTTCAGTTTGCTGAACTTCTCCACTTTATGCACTGTATATTTTCTTGCTGTATTTTATGGAAATATCGATCGTAGTGCTCAATCCCTGAGGTATAAACCTGAAACCTCAAAATTCAAAAGTTAATGAAAAAGTGTACAAGAGACACTATAAGTACTAACTGTCATACAGCGAAGGAAAAAAAAAATAAGTTGGAATCGAAGCTTTAAAAGAAATTGGAAGTTAATGAGGAAGATCTTTTAATTTTCAGACCCATTAGCATTTATCATTACTACAACATATTATTCTCTAACTAAATAATTTCTTCCCTTGTACGAAAGATTTTAAGAAGCAATATGTAAATAGTAAGAAGCTTTACTACATTTACATGAGGAATCATGCTTATGAGTACAGGAACATGGTAAACCCAGGTTTAACCCGGAGATTTTTCAGTGTCAAGGCCACCATTTTTTTTTCTGCCGACCGAATGTTTTGATGCATTAGGTTTTGACCAGTGTTCCAGCTTTGCATCTGTCAATAGCCCAAATATCTCTGTATGTGGCTGCCATTTGTGCATATAATTTAAGTTCATGCAACCGTAAAGCATGAAGAACTTCACTGATTGTGTCAGCCAGCATTTGCAAAGCCAGAAGTGTGACGACAGCATGGCTGACTCGGATGGACCTTAACGTCAAGCCATTGCCCTGAAATGAAAATGTGCCAGTGTTCATATTTAATCTGCGCACGTTAGCGGTTTCTCTAAATTTTTTTGCCTCTTTTTTTCTGCTCACTTGCATTAAGCATTAACGATAAGACCACCTGCATTTTTGGGATTCAGTCATCCTGCTAATCGATCACTACCTGTTTGTGCTGCACAGTTGATTTACAAGCTATGCATGTTATACACCTACACATGTGTGTCCATTAAAATAAATCATTCAGCAGTGAGTTATTTAGCAAGAAAAATGTGACAAAAAGCAGTTCTTTGATGTTCTAAATTGATGTGTCCATCTATGGACCACCTAAGGTCCAAGCCTTGCCATCAGAACGAAGGAAGGACTTGAGTTATGTCTGTTAGTCCCCTCCCTTATGTCTAGTATGTTCACTAAATGTCCCCCACAATGTAATAAAAACCAATTATTTTGATGTTGTTGTGAACATTTTTTTAATAAAAATCTGTGACAATCAAAAACCTAAAAATGCCATTTTGTTTGGTTACTTACGGCTACAGATAGGGCTGCATAGGGATTAAGGTCTTCATTATTGGGAGTAAGGTTTATCCCAGAGAAATGAATGGATGGTCCCCACAAAGATATAAATACAAACATTTCTGTGTGTGTGATGTGCATAGAATAAAATCTCCTTCTTATTTTTCCATTTTATTTGTTTTTTCATTTGTTTTTGTTTGTTTGTTTGTTTTCCGTTTGTTTGTGATCAGTGGCATAAAATACATCTCCACTTCTGATTCCGATATGTAGCAGAGCAGAGGGAAGGGGGGCGGCCCTTTCCCCTGGTATTTATTTAGGCTCTGACCATGATCTATACCGTATTGTGCCCAATCTTTCATACTGCTTCACATTCTGGTACATTAATGTTACGCTTTCATCTGACGGAGCATCTATCTGTGGCGTCTCCAGGATAGCGTTCTGAGCATTCTCCACAAAGTGCCCTTTCATGAATCTTCCCAGCTGCCTCTCTGGCTCTATTAATTTTTCATTAAGAAAATGTCCTCCAGCGAATATTTATTGTTACTCATAAACTTATCAGCTGTATGGGTGGTGCGCACAAAAGCAAGCCTTGCACTTTAAAAGCAGATTACGCATGGGCATAAAAACAAAATATATATATATATATATATATATATATATAATTTAGTTCTTGAGTAACTTAATTAGCAGAATGCTAGCCTTCACAGGTCCACAATGCATCGTGGGAGACAATCCTGCTTAAGAAATACAGCAAACGAAATGGTTACAGGGAGTTCAGAGATCCTTAGGAAAGAAAAAAAAAACACCTGACTTTTATTTGAAATGCAAAGTCGAAAGGCATAGAGCTGAAGGTGCTGGGGGGATATTTTCAATCTCCTGCTTTTAAAAAGCCTCTATACCATTTCAGTTCCTCAGAAATATCCCCCAAACCGTCTTAGGTGTGGGAAGATGTCTCTGAACCTGTCAGGGCTGGATTGAACACTCCTAAGAACAGTCGATGATCTCTGAAATGTGAAATTAATATCTGTACCTTCAGGCAGACAGGGAGATGGGGGTGGGGGGGGGGTAATCAGTTTACATCGTGACATTTACTTAAAGCAGCAGATTTGTGCCTAAATCCTTATTTAACATGAAAGACACCTGGGTGTGTGTCCAGAGCATGCCAGTCGCAGTGGCCTTAGAAGGAGATAAATGAGCATTTGCACAGTTCCCAGGGGGCAAAAACCCCTGCGAGCAACAGCTGTAAGATCGTATCAAGCTAATCTACCATAAAGGAAATGTAATGTTATTTGAACTCCCCAACACCTCACAAAATCAGGCTCTCTACATGCCGGCACCCATCTCATGGGTATCTCTGTCAAGCCATGACATTTCCTGTGTTAATACCACGAGACCCATCAGCACGGAATGAATGTAACGAGCAATGTTTATGTCTTCTTAACGTACCTTCACTGGGTAATAAATTCTGCCTCTGCCTTTAACTCTTACACGCTCCTACAATAATTGTGTTAGTATGAGAAAGGTCACCTGACATGTGCCTTTGGGGGTCAATTTGACCCCAGGGTAGGTGTGAGAGATAACCGGCACTCTCTCGATTTTCTGTCAGGCTGCTTGACTCAAGTAATGCCTGGTGATGCCATATTTACACATAACAGAAGTTATTATTAACAGACTGACCCATTGGGTTAACCTGGTCTATGTTAAATTTTAGCCTAGCATTCAGATGACTCTGCAACACATGGACCAGGTTTTTGGTGAACTTGATTGACAGGGATTTGAGAAGAAGGAAACATGTGGAGTGTCTGTGGGTCCCTGAGGTCTGGGCTGAGAAATAAATATGTAAAATAAAGGATTAAATATGTCTAAGGTCACCTCCGTAAACAGTAATCGCATATGGATGCTTCTTGTGTTGGGTAAATGATGAAGGGGGTTATGGAGTTAATGTTGAGGTAAACAATGTTGTCTCATTGCTACCTATTTTAGTAATCATCAGCATCATCACCATCATCAGCATCATCACCATCAACATCATCTTCTTCATCATCATCACCATCATCACCATCATCATCAGCGTCATCACCATCATCAGCAGTATCAACATCATCTTCTTCATCATCATCATCAACAGCATCATCATCATCATTCCTGGTAATAAAACCTGGGATTTGGGGTGAGGCCCCATTTGGCATCTCCTCCCTCATCTGCTCCATGCTGTCTGGCTGCTGGAGGTCCTACAGGAAGCCTAACATGAACACTGGGTCAGGATCATCCACTGGACGCGAATACCCACCACAGGCTCCAGCATTATTCCCCTGAGTGCCTTGCAGCCGCTGCCTTCACTCCGGCCGTGGCGTGTACACATGGCAGGCTACTGGGGCATCTCACCAGAAAGGGTGGAGCCACGATCCGCCACCGCGGACTGCATTTGTCCTAAGCTCTTAAGCTCAGCAGTCTGTTATCTTTGCCTTCCTTCATATTCGAGATTCAAAGAAAATCTGTGGTGGAAAAAATAAAAAATAAAATCATTAAAAGGAACAGATTCCATCAGTTTCATGATGCTCAAGTTGCATCATGCGTCGTGTAGCTCCTATGTTAATATCTTGTGTGATCTTGTATGAATATGCATGAAGACCAGGCAGAAGATAAAATAGGAAATTAAATTAAACTTATGAAGAAGGTTATCAGAAACCAATTCAATCTGTGAAACAGAGAACTTCCCTACAAAGGGGCCATGCAGTCAGAGTGTATGTGTGTCTTTCTGTCCTGCTGTCCAGCTGACTTCACCTGGATATTGTCTAGCATCTATTACAGAACTTTTCTTTGTCCTTTTATCTTAGATTGAAGCAATCAACTGAATCCCATACTAAATGGAACTGAATTGATCACTCTTTTTCCACTGCTCAAGTTTACCTATTATCCCCAGCAGTTATCCCCAGAAGAAATCGGATAATACGGCCATCCGATCTGATACGATTCCATCCCTCGTACAACAGGAGAGACCTTCTCTTTTGAAGACGGCTGCACCAGACAGGAGTGCACCGTTCCGCTTCACACGATTCCCTCCTTCGCCGGTATTTTTATCTTTTTCTTACACCCTATATCCTTCTTTCTCTCCCTCACGAAAATCGAAGGCAGCGGCTAAGCGGCTAAGCTACATTTTAGCGGATTCGCCATCCTCTGCCCGGACTACTAGCTTCAGTTGTCACGTATAAAGTAGAAGCCAGCAGGCCTGGCTGAGTTTCACAGATGTTCGAAAAACTCATTCCCAAACCGTAATTCTCTTTATTGAAAGGAAAGGAAATATTTAGCTGACGTTGGAGTTTTTTTTTTTTTCCTTTTTAGCAATATCCATGCTGCAAGGAAAAGCAAATGGTCCCTTAAATTGCATATCATTTTTCCATCCTAGATGAGTGAATGGATTGCAGGTCATAGCTTTGAAAGGTCATTAACTGTATACAAAAAAGAACAGCAAACTTCTCCCGCATTTCAAGAAATGACTGGCTTTTAGTGAGAGAGGAAAAGGAGCAAAAACATGAAATTATTATGTTATTTCACTGGCATTTGTACCACCACACCTATCTAACATTGTTCAATGCCGCACTTGGATGAGCAACAAAGTAGATTTCCCTTTAAGAAGAACAAGGGAAGAGCAATTTGAATTTGGTCAAGCAACTTGAAGGCAAAGGCCACAAGCCAACCTGTGAGCGCCCATCTGACGTACGGACACACAGGTGTGGATCAGGTGTGAGATCACAGAAGCAGGTGCACTCGTTAGACAAGTAAACATCGATGGTCATAAGAACATCTGTGACATCCTCTGGTGCCCTTTATACTGATGACAATAACGATGACAGCAATGTTAGGGATGGTGTTGATTGTATTACTTTGTGTTGTAAATCTGTGTTGCTACCTGCTCTTATGAATGAAAAAATCTTTCACAAAACAAGTCCATGGTCGTCAACATTCAGCTTAGCTATTATTCCTTTTTTTAATGGAACATGACTCTATTGGTCAGACAGCTGAGTAAGACTAATATTCACAAACCACCAAAGCCTCAATTCCCTAAACAATGGGGTGTGTGGTCTGGTCCCATTGAGCTGATAGTTGGGTTTGGAGAGCCCAATTATGGCAGGAATCTGTTTATCTGCACAGTGGCAGACAGACTTGATAGGACTTACAAGTAGTAATGGTGGATAAAACGATTCCATCCCTCCATATGAAGGAATACCTTTACAGTGGAACACTGAGCAGGGGCCTATATAGAGGCGGGTTCTAGGCCCAGCTGAAAACTGATTAGTCCCTGGAGTCCCCCCTGCCCTGTCACTCACTGATGCAAAAATATTATTGGATAATGTGTGTATGAATTTTGGCATCTCGTATACCGCCAATTAAATCCTAAAAATCCTACAATCGCCTCTTACACTGAGGCGTGGATTGACGACGGCCTCGTTATTTACAAGGCCAGAAAGGAAGCTAGGCTCTCATTTTGGATCACCCTTTTTTGATCGCCCTTCAGCAAAACCTGGGACGTCTCCGAGAGATGAAGCTCCTCAGAGTGAAACATTATCTTGATACTCCGTGGGACAAACTACGTGTCAGTCAGTGAAATGAGTAAGGATGATAATGAGAACCAATTTTTTATCACTTTATTGGACAGTATCAGTTAGCTTAGAGCATGTCTTTTAATTAAAGTCTAAGAAAAGTTGCATGTTAACAACTGCATGAAGTGGATCCGTTATGTTCGGCGCATTAGGAGAGTAGCTGCATCATGAGCCTCAAAACTCGTGAGTCTGGGGAGGTGCTGAGTACATTCTCCACTCAGCAGATCCATTAGCAGTGAAAATTATGAGTTGCAGTACCTGTAATTAACTTGTTCTTTCAAATCTCTTTTAAATTGTCATGCTTAAGCTGAATCTCTATTTTTGGCCCCAACAAAAAGAGTCACCAACAAGATGGACAGAAGAGGCAGGTTTTGGACTTGGTGCAAGACCCCTAATTTTTTTTTTCTTAGGGATGAACTACCCTAACCAGAGGCATGCAGTAAATGGGTCTCTATATTTATGTTATTTTGAATGTGAATCGTTATGTGTTTATACATGCAGATAAATAACAATAACAACAAAAGCAACAACAACAACAACAACAACAACAACAATAATAATAGTAATAATGTGAATCATTATGTGTTTGTACATGTAGAGAACAAAAATAACAATAATAATACTAATAATAATTTGAATTGTTATGTGTTTACACATGCACAGAAGTAACAACAATAACAACAACAATAATAATATTAATAAAACACGAGCCATCCTTTTTTAAAGACACAATATGCAAGATTTCGATTAACTTCAGCTCCAGCCGAGTGAGATATTATAATATGTGCATTTGCCAGACTGGAAAACCCTGACAAGATCACACTGATAATAGAAATAACTATTTCCTTTAACGTAGCTCCAATATGAACACATATTTTTACATAAGCAAATATGTCTCAGGGCCGAGAAAATATAGGCTTTGCTGACGTCTGAAAAAAAAATCTTCCATTAAAATTTCACGGACAAAAAAAAAATCTTCATAAATCTTCAAGTAATGAAATCCTTTTTACTTTGCTGCCTCGTAGGAGCGGATGTATATGAAACAAGGGCAGCCCTGTGTTCAGTGTAGACACGACTTCCCTGTTCCTCTTCTGTTCCCTTGCCGGTTTCCATAGCGCTCCAGAGTTTAGCCCTGTCACACGACACGGTGGGTCTGCAGCGGATAACAAAGACCCACTCATCTGACATCTTAAAAACTGCTCACTCATCATCTGAATTAGCCTCAGCTCAGGCGGACAACATGAAAGTTTTTTAATTATAGCCTATTCCCCGTGAACTTGTTTCAACAATGTTATACATATTAATTAAATTGATGAGTTTGGCAAGTGGTCTTGTAGTTCTTGTTCTGGAATACTTGGGGGTGTGTAGGGTGGAGGAGGTGGCACATTGTACAATATACATGGTGATCCCAGAGGATTTGGTGGGGGCATGGTGATGCCATTGTACTTTCTTGATACAGGGCCTGTCTGCAGAAGAACTGGCGTGCCCAGGTATGTACACAATTTTTAAGAAAAATCACCCCCCAAGCAGTTGCTTTATTTCATGGGCATGAACCTGAGGTGAAGAATTTCAGCATGTGAGGAAGAGTTCACATGTCCTCATGGCCATCCATTGTAAACGCACTGCTAGACATCCACATCTACACTGCTACACTGTTACACATCACCTTATAGCTCGGTGACTGGTACAGTATCTCATTTATAAACCCGTGCCTGAAATGTAGCATGCCTCAGAAATCTTTACATCCATGGAAGATTAACCTCACAACCCAGAGATGAGAAGAACCGCCCCACCCAATGAACACACCTCCTGGGGAGTGTCGCTTTTCAGATCACGGTGTAATAAAGGCTGTACCACGGCAGCATTTGTGGTTTTCAGCGTACCGTGTACTAAGCTGGAGTCTCCCA
Organism: Hyperopisus bebe; assembly: GCA_026777045.1. NCBI lineage: Eukaryota > Metazoa > Chordata > Actinopteri > Osteoglossiformes > Mormyridae > Hyperopisus > Hyperopisus bebe. The sequence goes on from JAODJW010000015.1 coordinate 10,624,778, forward strand.
AAGGAAGTCCTTCAGTATCGTGGCCTAATCCCTTTATAAACCGGACTGGCCTTGTACAAAACCAGGTGCAATACATGCACATTTTTAAATAAAAGAATGAATGACGTCGCTGTGGAATGGAGGATGCTAGCAGTGTCGGCATAGATGACTCATTCGATGTAAGACTTGATACCCGGGATTTAAGAGCGACAGGACAGGTTCCCCACAGCTGATTAAAGCCTCCATACAGGAATCAAGGCTTACCGGCCACAGAACTGTAACACTGCGTGATCAAGCGTTCCAAGAATGATACTCTGAGATTTCTGGTATCAAATTTTATCAGTTCAGGGGAGGAACACCACATGTTCTGGCTTTGAACTGAGATATTTCCCTGTGATACCTTCCTCAGCATTCCCGCTCCCCATGCAAAGCAAATGCAGTGCGAATAAGGGAATGATGAATAATGCAGGAGAATATATATATATATATATATATATATATATATATATATATATATTTCTGCACACACTGAGAAGAACAAATGGTACTCAGCAGTTTTCCGTTCCTAATGGAAAAAGGAGGGAGGAACTGACATCATATTTTTGATGTTATGTTGTTTCATCCCATTCATTCAGTGCGGCTTCAGCTTGGCTATCTCTCTGGGAGCAAAGAACAAGGAAATATTCCTATTGGTGAAACAATCACAGGCTCCTGGCGACGTAAATAAAGGAGTTTAAGACAACGACGACTTGTTTGATGAGCAGGAGATGTTGGAAGCTGTATCGTGGCTGTAAGATGGAGCTCCTACTGACTGAGCAGAATGCGATCAGAGGTCCAGCTGGACACTACATTGCCTCGGGCCCTATTATAGCTAATAAGGCACAATGGAAACAGAGCAGCAATATAAGAACAACGCAGATTTTTAAAAACTTTTTAAATTGAGAAACTCAACAAAAATTGTTTTAATCTGATAAGTATCTCAGAGCATGGCCTCCACCAAATAAGTGACTTAAAATCCCCACATCTTGCAAATGACATCTCTCTTCATTTGAAATTTCAGCATCTTTTACCCTGAATTAGTTTCTGTTTTCTTTTTAATTGCCAAGCTTTTTTAATTTTTAATTTGTTTCTTAGAGGCTCCTTTTTGTTTGTTGGGTTTCTAATTGATATACAAGAATAAAATTCCCACCATTTTCTTGTTTTAGTCATACATTGTGGACACCTTACGTTTCGTTTGCCTCCTGAATTTCTACAGCGAATGCAACAGCTAATTAACTCTTCGTGAAGGACCTTAGAAGTCAGCTGTGCAAAGCGACTGGCTTTGTGGTCAAAGAAGGGCTTTCTTCTCCTCAGTTCAGCCAAGCACTTAATCTGTATAAACATCTGCCTGTTGAAGTGGAAACATTGCAAAGGACACATGAAATACACACGTCACCTCATACACAGGGGCACGGTGACATTTACACACATACACATATGCATACGCACACAGGTATCTACGTGCCCAGATTCCCTCAATGGAGAGACGCAAAGAGCCAAAACTTTGGATCTAAACGGAACAAGGGGCAGTTCTTGTGGCATTTTGGCTGCTGGGATTTTTGATTATAAAGAGATATTCCATGGCCTTTGTGCAGATGAAAGGATGTACTTGGACTGAAAATGTGTTAACGCTCTTTGACTGCGTTGGCATTAGAGCAGCGAAATAACATCTGACAGTTCGGTCTCTCAATGGATCAGAAAAACACAAAAACAAAGTGTTGATCTGAAATAGAAAAATAAATTAATTCTTCCCTTTTTTTTGCGTAGTATGTTCGTTTACCGAAAACTTACTTTGGGAATCTTAACATATTAGCCGTAATGGAAAAGAATTTGCGTATCTATATGCTTAGCACTTAAATTCAGTATTTTTCTTGAACGTAATTAAATTCTCATATACAGAGAGACCCTCTTGTGTCCCATCCCGATTGCTTTTGGTCCCAGTCTGGAGATTTGGATTACTTTGTTGAACATTATGCTTTATTAGCAGCACTCCAAGGCTATGTGGGCAAAATGAATTATTCAGCAGCCTCTCTCACGATCACCATCATGTCAGCTGCCAAATGAAAGGTCTCACAATCATTTTTCCTGCAATTAATTGACTGTGCTGCTTATGGTTATCAGTTGCGGTACCTTTACAGTACTTGTTCCGGAAAATGCCTTCCGTCACATATGACAAAGGAAAACAAAACGGAGGGAATCAAGCTGTATTTGTTCCTTTGAAGAATGAATGAGCTAATGCCAAATTTCAATGAAATATGAACCAGTTCTTAGCATTGCACTGGCAGGAATGAGTGAAAGGCGGGTACAAAACCGTAAGCTGGTTAATATAGTTTCAGACGGGTTTACATGGGTGAAAGAAGCAACTAGAAGCTTCTTGGTGATGACTTGGTAAATAATGCATAACATATATTAATATACTCAGTTTCTACAACCTCGGGAAACTTCTGTCAGTCTTTCATGGGAAAGTTTCTAGCTGAAAATTCTTCATTTGAAACACAATTCAAGTGCTGGCCTGTGGGCATCCAGATGTGTCTAACTTGTTTCAGAGGTCTGGAATTGTAGCCTGGACACATAAGCAGATACACGCACATGCAAGCCCACACACACACAGACACGAACACACACACACACACACACACACATACACAAAGAGGCTTGTAATTATATATTTGTGGGGACTCCATTCATTTCTATGGGGAAAACTCTAATCCCAACATGATGACCTTAACCCCTACCCAGCCCTTACCTTAACCATAAGTAAAAACAAGAGTTTTGGCATTTTAGTGTTTCGATTGCAGTCACAGATCTTTGTGGAGACCTGTAAAATGATACATTTGGTCCCTATATAGACCTAATCCACACACACACACACACACACACAATTCTTTTCCCTAATACTGATAAGCATACAGGCCCATATGGCTTCACAGAGATATGCCTATTCAGTGAAAAAACACATTCCCATACAGCAATGCAGACACATGCTCCCCATACATTAACACAGACACGTGGCTCTACATATTAACAGGCACACGGTCCCATTAACTAAGAGATATATGACCCTATGAAGGGTATATGACCTTTCGGAGAAATTTTACTTACGCAAAAATGTCTGAGGGTGGAAGGAACAATGATTGGTTCAGAGAAATAACCAGCTAATCAGATTTTAGAGGAGCTAGCTCCAAGTGATCAGAGGAGGCAAGACCAACAATTCTGAAATCTTATTGGTTATCTCTCTGAACCAATAATTTTTTCCCTCTGCCCTCTGAACATTTTTTTGTGATTAAAACTCCCACGAGTGAAAAGTTGTCATTAGCTTTCACATTTCTTGCTGTCTGTTGCTGTCTGTCAGTTAAAGTGAGAGTAGGTAAAATGTGCTCGCTCCCCAGACTGGCAGTCATTCTGACTTTAGCTTAAACATAAGCCCCACGTGTCCCGATGTTCCTCCTGTACAGCAACTTCGTATTCATTCCTCCTTCTGCCACGCTAATTGCGGATTGTAATCCTCCGCTTGCCATGTGTAGATAATGACAAGATATCGACTGCTATACATATCAAGAAAAAAAGACTGAAAATTGCTGTTATCATTTACAAAAAAAAAACCAAACAAACAATATGCTTACTGCTGTAAACGTGCATATGAAAGTGATCAAACTTCATTGGAAATCCCCTTTAATAGAAGACTGGGGTTTGAAACTCAAACCGTTGAATATTCTGGAACTCCTACAGAAAATAAAATAAAAGGAAGACCTGTTTTTGACTGTTCTCTCTGTTTCTGTACTCAAGATTCCGGCTGTGCATCTGTGTGCCTTTTTTCCCTTTTTTTTGCAGCTGAACCACTTAGGCCATAAGTTAGCCAGAGCGCTGTCTGGATCTGGGTCAACAGCTGGCCATTAGGCGAGAACATTCCAGCGGGATGCGGAACTCAAACCCAACTCCATGCCCAAGGCTAACGAGAACACGGCACTTTCTTCGCCAGTTAGCAGAGGCATTCGTAATCTATTATGATAAAGTGTCCCCATAAAACTTCTCCAAAAAATGTTTTTTTTTTTCAACAGGTTCCAAAGACGAATGTGTTTAATTTCTCCACTGGCAAACAGATCAAACCACCAGCACAGAGGATGAAATGTAAGAGTCGAACAGATTCCCCAGAAGCCTGTCAAATTTAAATGTTTCCCTTTTGTAAACAAGTTCTGTTGTTAATTATAAAGCCAGCTATATGGGGTCACTGTGCCATTCCGTAAAGCTGAAATAACAGATTCCATTCTGGGAGTAATGGGGGGGAAAAAAAATCAAACAATATTTATGTTCTTTAAGCAAGGTCACAAATTATTGGCTTCCCTGAAGCCATTTGAAATCCCATGCAATCTATTCACCCAGTTGGTCAAAGCACAGAGATGGACCGATCCAGGACAGTACTGGGAAAAGTGGTGCAAGTGTGGTATTGGCAATCCATTTTTCAGAATAAGTGTGCAGTTTGTGTAGAAGATTTGCCCAAGGGAGCCACGGCTGAGGGAGAGGGAAAAAAAAGAAAAAAACACCACAGCACTAAACGATTTCAGCACTCGCAGACCACAAGCTCCCGCCTGCCAATGGCTGAATCACGGATGGTTTTCTGCTCTGACTTTCCACAGAGTGAGTGGGTCTTTCCAACCAGGACTGTCTGAGGTAAATTGAAGGGCAGTGCTCGCTCGCTGGCCTGCCTGCACCTGCACGCACGCGGAGAGGCCATTCCCTTGGCTTTTGGGGCAGTACTGCACTCCCTAAACACGAAGCAGGTCCTCAGCTCAAGGAAGGCCATGTGGTGGTGGGGGTCGCCTTGGAGGCGAGGAGTAATGCCTCCACCCTGCTCCCTCTGAATGAATCCTGGGGAAGTGAAGGCCAAAGTGGAAGCAGCTCTATTAGGGCTGCCAGAGGCACCTTGATCGCGATCCCAGTTTGCAGGCAATGGTGTCCCACTGCAAAAGCTGCTTGGAACGGAGCCCCGTTTACGACACAGGAGGAAGAACTGGCTCCTTTTCCCAGCGGAAACACAAATAATTAGCTGCTGACATTCTCGCTATTTCTGAAACATGGGCGTTTAACTTTTCGCCACCGTGTTCATGCCAGTCGCGTCTTTCTTTTCCTGGAAACAAAGTCAGACCTTCTTCAGTGATATCATGAGCTGCATGTCTTCTTTACCATATAATTTGATTTTTATATTTAAATATGGCCAATCTGGCAGTGTTAACAGTGAGAGTGATAATTTAATACCGAGGGCGTTCATTTGAATCCCGAGGTCTCAGATTAAATAACGTCGTTGCCTGCCAAGTGTTCAACTCTGTTATCAATTGTTCCCTCTGAGCATTTAAAAAAGTGTATCAGAAACAGTATGTGTGTGTGTGTGTGTGTGAATGAAGAACATAACAAATGCCACCCCCATATCATTACATTGCAAATTGAAGATGGGTAACGCCCCAGCAGGTTTGGAACTGCCCCCGTCATTAGGTCATTGGTTCGAATCCCTGGGCTGGCAGACTGATGCTGCTATTGGGCCCCGGAGCAACGCCCTTAACCCCCAGCTGCAGGGGGGGGCTGCATGCTGGCTGACCCTGCGCTGTGACCCCCCCCCCCCCCAAGCTTGGTCCCACCTGTATCACTGTCTGTGCATCTCATGCAGAGCAAGATGGGACAGAAGACAAGAGAATTTCTCCACGTGGATCAGTAAAGTATCACTATTCCATTCCAAATTATTTGCGTATCAATCCTGTTTCATGACTTCATTAAGGACAATGTATCTGTCTCAAACTGACAAATGATCATAAGCATGGGAAACTGCTAGCTTAGTATTTGGCAGTGATTTTATTGCCTGGCATCCCTCCCCTGCCTCCTGCCCTGTGCTTGCTGGCATAGGCCCCAGGCCCTCCGAGATCTTGTACCAGATTTGGAAGGTGCATGAACAGGATGGATGGCTTTATGATGGGTGGCAGGAGGTCTCATAGTGCAGGCCTGCAACCTCACACCTCTGTCGCTGGGGATTCATGTCACACCCACAGCTCTGCACCTAGGGCCCGACATATCCGTCCCCATGTTTACATTCTTTTCCATCCTCAGTCCAAAAAAGACACAGTTTTGTGAATCCGTACATAGATATGTATGTATGAATGCAAGTGGGATCGAAGTGTGTGTGGGGTCAGCTAGCAATTCACAAGGAGCTGGGATTAAGGGTCTGGTGGTGATAGGATCTCACAACTGGCCGTGGGATTTGAACCCACGACCTTCCTGACAAATAGATCCCTGAGCTATACACCTTTTTCTGTGTGACTGTGAGTGCTTGTCCCCTGCGATGGGCTGACATTCTATTTAAGGTACCCTGTACTTCCTGTGATGGGACCCAAACTCAGACAACCCTGCACTGGATACCTTGTAGATCGCAGACTGATCGCTTATTTAAAAGGCTGTAAGGGGAAATTTTAAAGAAAACTGTAATATGCATGCCTGAACTGGATGATCCATACCTCCGCTGTTATTCATTATAGAGTAAAATCACATGTAATGCAGGTGTTAGGTTAAAAAAAAGCAACACAATGATTCCCTATGCACTGGGCAAAGGCACCAGTACCTGCAGAGAGAGCACTTCCAGCAAGGATGGTATCTCCTGCACGATTAGCCTTTGCGCTGTGAACCATACCGGGCCATATCTCTGCCATAACAGTGACCTTAAATCTGCAGGTCGCGAGGAGCCAGACCCGACTCAGATATCACGAGTGAAAAGGCCGTCCTGGGGGAGCAGCGGGTGTCCCGGGCAGGAGGGGGCCGTGGGCAGCAGGCTTGAGGGATGAGGACCACAACGGCGCCTGACAAAGATCAATTCTGCTTGTTCAGTTCAATTGGGGGGTCCCGGAGCAAAAATAATGGCACCATTTGCCGGATGGAGGGATGCCAGCTTCCCCCACCATGCAGAGCCAGGCATACGAGCACGAACGGCTGCATAGCGCCCTCGGCTATTCGGGGTTACCATAAAGCCTGCGCTCTTCTTGAAGAGGAAAGCCAGGGTGGCCTTGCTGCCACACCGGGCACAGGGCCATCTGCTCCATCCTCACAGGTGCCTGCTTTATATCTCAGCACCACAAGCGTTGCGGCAGTGCTCAGTCTCCAGCGGAGCCCATCCTTCACCCAGGACAAGACAGAAGGGGGATAAACGATCGCAGTTCATGCTGCAGGGTTCCAATGATAGGGCAGAGGCTATAAGTTATCCGCAGCTAGCTGACTTCTCGCTTTCAGGCTGCGGTGATCCACGGCGGACCCTCGAGCACATTCTCAACGTGCTTCCTGGTGTGGAGAACCTTTCAAGGAGCTCGAAAACAGTGGAAAGCCTCATTCCGGACACAAATACAGCAGAATCAACACGACTGTTCTGCTTTGACTCACTAACAATACACTGACTCACTGACAAGAATAGTGCTAAGTTACGTACCAAAGAATTCCTACGAGATTCGCCAGAATACAACAGATGATCGCTGGTATCGCTAAGGGAAAGTCGAAGGGAAACTAGAGGTCATAGCATGGAAGTAATAATATTCCCATTAATTCTACGTGAGTGTACTGGAAACGTGCTCTCTCTCCAGCTGTGAACTTCAGCAAAATACGAATAAATCAGTGTAATGTGTCTTGCGAGGAACAAAACAAAAATCCAGGTTAAAGTGCTGGAGGCATGTGTTATAATGAAAGCTAAGTTAACATAATGAAACATGATCAGATACCGTTCAGCCTGAGTCTTCCTCAGAGAGAATCAGCATGATCCATTGGGCAGGCTTGGGCTAGTTCTGAAGCAAGTACAGTCGTTTCACCTTCGTATATATGTGTATTGATGTGGGTTGTTTTTACCTTCCCAGTGTGAATTTGGCTCTAACTAGCTGCCCTTAAATGTTTCCTGCATCAACTCCCTTCCCTTAAGCTGTTAAAGCTCTCAGGTGACCTCCACACTGACAGAACATGCAGACCTCTTGGGTGCAGAGAACAGCATGCTCCTGACTTCCTGAGATGCTGGTGTTGACAGTCAAGATAAACACCTTCATATATGAGCCAGAGCCCGTGACAACAGACCAGACGCCTCACAACATCAGCACAAACAGCAAATCCTAGGTGTATCACTTTAGACGGCAAGTTAAAGAGAAACAGTGAGGTTCTGCAAGAAGCTACGTGGTTAGGCTTAAATTAATCAAATCACTGGACAAATTACGAGATTACTTTGTCTTAATGGAGTTGAGACTCCAGGTTTTGCAAGGGACATGCAACTTTCATTACAATGGAACCATAAAATTAAATGCATGTAATTGAATTACTAGCAGCATTTCTCATTTACCTAAATTTCCATATATAGGCCTGTGGAGGAATTTACTGCGAGGGATTAGCCAATATTTACATGTATGATTATTTTTTTAATGATAAAAATAGAGTCATTGATTCTGTTTTGCCAAAAGGCACATCCATCAATCCATTGAATTTCAAAATCAAATTTTCTTAGCCTGGTTCAGTTATCCTAAGCCAGTACTCTAAGACTCAGTGTAAAAAGGTGAGGTGCATTCTGCATAGACCACCAGTCAATCGTTCCTGTGTATATTTGTCCCTATTTGACTGTACTTACTCATACCTGGCTTTCACTGCTAGTGACTGCAGCATATTTTAGCACTGTGGCGGTAAAGTTCTGAGGGGAAACAGAAACTCTTACCACCAGAAATAAAAATATCTACTGAACGTACAATAATCAAAAGTCAATTCCTTCTTGATCTCAAATTGGGCAGCTTGCGTAGAAAGATTTAGCGCACTCTACACTGATATTACATGCAATGTCAACTGTGATGCGACTCTATTTCTATAGCAACCAAACATTGCACTGGCACCATTGAAAAAAGATTGATCATGCCTTAAATAAAAAGTATAATTTCATTAAACATTTAACATCCCCACATATTATTTTGCCACCATTAGTCAACAATTGTTTAGCATATAGTTTTTCTGGAATTATACATCATGTGATCTCTTATGTGTCTGTGTATGTGGGGGAGGTGGGGGGTCACAAATCTGTAGACAAATTTGACTCAGAGCCTTCAAATTGTTCTTTTATTCCTCTTAGACTTTCCCTCTCTGAAGGGGTGACTAAGGGTCAAGCTGTGAGGGGCTATTGTGACAAGTGGATTTACGGAAGCTCAGTCAGACACAGGGTAGCTTGTACGGGCATCATAAGGCATCCGGAAAGCAGGCCGTGGGTTACTGACCCCTCTCGTTGAGGCCTGAGAGTCAGGGCAAGCCCAGACCTGTCAGCATGAGGGAGCACCCATGCTGTTTCAGAAAACCCTGAAAGCCATCAATGGATATGACGCAACACAACATTGGCATGTCAACATACTCACACACAAACACCAATACATGCTTCTAAATTATGTAAATAAGTAACGTTTCCGATAACAATTTGAAAATTTCGTTAAGACAATAAGCTACTTTTAGCTATTACCGTCTGACTCAAGACACTGACAGATTTCTGGAATTGTACCAGCTATATTTGTTTGCATTTATTGTTTGTATTTTATTAAATTGTTATCTTAGGTTAGAGGTCATCTTTCATTAGCCTTGGTGTCACGTCCGGGTAAGGAAGGAGGCGAGGACGAGCATAGGGGGAACGAAAAGGCCTTTATTGGGGTAAACTAAACAGAAGCAGGGCAATCTCAAAGGGCTAAAAGGGGTCAAAATGGTAAGATGTGGATTGGGCAGGGCTGAAGAACAAGACAAGCTCTGGAGGGCGCGCATGCACACACACACACAGGGAGCAATGCCAATGACTGGACTGGGGAGCACATGACTGGGAGGCACTTCATAACACCACTGATGAGGGAGCAAACGAGAGGCAGTTGGAGGGATCCACATGAGGGCTGAAACGAGAGGTAAGACAAAACAAGCCACATTGGGGACAAAATGAGAGGGGCAGGAGGATATGACACATGGCATTCATTGGACTACAAAATGTTTAACTACAAAACTTTGTTTTAATCCATTTAAGTTACACAATAGCATGGAAATACAGCAACAGCACAAGAGTACAAAGTGCTCGGAATTTGTTTGTTATGTCACATTTACAGAAATTAACACAATTTAAAAATTAACAGGTTAATTAACTATACTGTAATGAAATTAGATCACCAGTGGTTATAAAAGATATCCTTTCCAAGATATCGGCTATGCTTTTCTGCAGAACGTGTAAATGCTGTCACTAAAACAAAGCTCATTTCCAGCATTGCGCTTATCAAGAATGCCACATAATCAAAATGCGCAACATTCTGTGATGCCTGCACATGTGCGGCACTTCGATTTGTGCTGCCATTGTAACCTGATGACGATGGATCATGAGGAGGCTTCCTGAATATCATAATCTGCAGCTGTGCGAAAGGGCCGTCACCACAGCTTCAGTACCCGGCTCGCCAATGTTTCATGTTTTATTTGATGACAAAAGGGCCTAAATGATAATTTTACTGGAAAGAGGACACTTTGAAACCTCTTCCCGTCATCGACTGCTTACGGAGAGGCCTGCCCATGCCTTTCAGGGGTGGAGTATTACAGGAAACGGCTGAAACTGTTTTTCAGGAGGCTTACAAGACAAGCTTCTAGCTGTATTTTCTTACGCTAAATCGGCAGGGAATTGCTATGATCAAGCTAGAGGTATTGAAAACAAATCCAGTGGTCTGGAGATGCGGCTTTACTTTTGAACTTCTGCCATAGGAAGTACAGCACAGTAGCAGAAGACCCCAGGAGATATAGGACCAGGTGCTCACACGCGTGCAGCGCAGTTCCTAGCGATGATGTAAACAGTTGAGAAGCAACTTGTCAAGGGAAGAAAAAACACACCTCTAGAAATGACTTTTTCAGTACTCACTTTCATACCTATTGAGATGCTTTTAAGGCCTGCACAATGTGTGCCGCAGCATACTGCAGAGACGCCTACAATTACCATCTCAGCCAACAGTGTTCAAGTGAAACACACAGGGGCATAGCATCTGCAGTGAAACGCCACTAATTGCTGATTGATGCTGAATTGAAGCCACCCTCCGTGGTAACGAACACCGCTCTGGAGCATCTGTTTTGTCCGCCATTTTGATTAAGTATTGTTCTGGTTGTTTAACGAGCAGAAGTTTAGGGTAAATATAAGGTTAAGTGAGCTTTAAAGACAGATGTGAGTAACTCATCTAAAAAAATGGAAATAGATGAACGTGATTTCGAAAAAGGTTTAGCCTCTGTCTCCCCAGCTGACACAGTGAATCATAATTCACACTCTCCCTGAAGCATATAAACACCAGTAATTAGGCTCAAGATATTTACCGATGATATAGTGTGACACTTTAGTACAGTTTGGGATATTTTATTTTTGTTTAATTTTATTCTATGATCAGCATCTATTATGAGAAGACCCAGCGCAAAATAATGCTGAGAAAAGCTGAAGGTAAAAGAGAATTATGAAGAGATGGTCCAGCATCGTCACAACAATGGATATGCACTTGGGAAGCCTGACCAGCCAATCAGAAAACAGAAAGTTCTCAGGGAAGATGATCTATATGGGTGCCGGTAAAACAATTAACTTTTAAAAAATCATAGTTAGACATGTTCATGATATTGAAATCCCAAACTGTACCCAACAAAAAGTTTGCTTAGCACACAATTAAGGACAAAGCTGCTTCAATACTACAAATGTAAAGAATATTACAAAAGTTTATGTATATGAACAAGGCAGTTATTAGTTCAGGTCAACTGGTTTCAAGCAACCAGTAGAGTCACAGTCACTGAGTACTCAACTGGTTAGCTGAAACAAAATCATGGTCTGGATTTTTACTTTCTGGACCTAAACTTTCCACCGGTGCATGAACATTAGTTTATCCATCCATCCATTCATCCCCTAATGGAGCACAGATGAGCCTAGGAAGCACATGGCAGAGAACATGGCCACAAAAGACTGACATAGTGTCAATTAATTCACTTGTCTTTGGCCCCCCAGGAGAAAACCAGGCTACCTGGAGTATCCGCAAACACACACAGGGCTTAATTCAGATTTCACCCTATCTGTCTGGAGATGGCAACATCTTCCCTGATCCATTCGCGTCACCCACTAAATATCCTTCCTTTAAAAAAAAGGAGCATTTTCAAAAGGCTCCCTGCTTTCTTGTATTGTAATAAAGTCATATTTTAAATTTAACGAAAGGGCATGTGTTCTTTCCAAAAGTAACATAGCTCGCCTTATGTACGCCATAGCCGTATCATGCATGATTGATCTACTCAGATGTTATCCTCTCAGGTGCCACGCAACACTCAAGAGTCCACCAGGAGACAGGCAGTGGTGATCATAACCGCCCTAAGCAGTCAAAGGTCACGCAAACATCACCCTTTCCTCCTCAATGCTCTCCACCCGTCCTCTCGGACATGTAAACAAAGGGAGGCAGATCGTGCTATGCTCTGCAAGATCAAAGTCTGGACTCAGTTTCTCAGTCAGTCAGTCTTTCTGAACTGAATACAAAAAGTGGCTCCGCTGAGCAAGTTCTCCTCTATAAACCAAAGTAAAAATGTATAAAATAGAATATAGAGGCATTTCATGATAAATCAAAGGCGTGAATGACAGAATATTAAGCGATATAACAAAATGAAAGTGGAAAAATTATAAATTGTGTTGTCTGGATAATTCTTTCCATAAATTTAATGCCATATTACCATATTGGAAATCGAAAGATGTTTCCGGAAACCCCTCAGATACTGCAAATGGAAATATTTAAATCATTGTGAAACAGATATTAACAAAAAAAAAGATGATCTGTCAGATGTGGACTATCAGCAGATCCCATTATGATACTGTCACTTGCGATGTGTAACTTCTCCCTTCTCCCAAACTAACTTCCTAACTTAAGCAAACTCATTTCCCGTTATCGCAGAAGGACGCACCGAGAGGCGGCGATCCTGCTGTGAAGATTGCGGACTCACAGCGAGAAGCTGCCTGTCTCCGCTAGGTCTATAAACCCAAAACATTACACCTCAATTTGGTTATTAATGCTTTTTACGAGGTGGTGGTTCGGGGGGGTGGGGGGGGCTTTCATTTGAGCATACATACCCGTAGCTGCTTCCCCAATAAATGCCGCCTGCATTTTGACATTTCATTACTCCCACAGCTATTAGCACTCTGTACATAATGCACAATGTCATTATATTATTTGATACATAAACAAATATATGATGATTAAGTTGAAAGAGGCTACGAATAATTTTTTTTTTTTTGGGCCATAATTTTTTTTTTTTTTTTTTTTTTTAACAGGTTATTGAATTTACCATGATGTTTAATGTTTTAGAACTGAAAAAGTCGTTCCTTGGCAACCAAATTCTAAATTTATCTCCAGAGAGGGCAAACGATGTGGAGTCGTATGCCCCTTCGGTGTCACTCAGCATAACAATGATTTAATATGGTCACTAACTGATTATGTTGATATGAAACTGACTTGAATGTGTTCTTGTTTAAGCAAATATGGAACAATTGATACAAAAACTGGAAGGAATTTTGAACACCAGGAAAGACAGTCCTGCACAGGCTGCACACTTATTGCAGAGCTGTGCTTGCCTTCGGACGACATACATATGGCATATAAATATGCCGGTATATTTTTGGTTGTCATAAATGCAGTTAATCATACACCAAACACCACTGATATCATTGTACTGCGGCCTTTTTAACGAGTCATTTGGGCTTAATTCTTTATGCTCTGTTCCCCGTGGTTTCGCCTAAATAAATGAAAGGCACATGTAACCTCTGTGGCGGAGAAGAGAAAGCGGTGTCGGATTAATGGCGAGAAGAAAAAGGAAAAGAAAAAAAAATGGCAGAGTGAATTAGCGCAGGCTGCTCCATGAACATGATCGACGTCGTTTCAACAAGATCCTGATTAAGGGAGTCTACGATTTACCAGCCCACTGGGAAGCTTTAACACGACTGGGAGTGAGGGAGACCATGCGGAATCCTCCCCGATTTCAGTTGCGACACTTTATCCACCCGGCAGATGGGCTACACCAACCGTGGGGGGGTTCGTAGCCTCTGGGCAGGACAAGCGTACTGTATATTTAGCTTATGTGACACAGTTTTGCCTGGAGACAGAAGGTATGTTGTACGGTCTGAACATCAGGTCCCAGTGGGTTAATGCTTCTGATCTCATATGGTTTCCCCACCTGAGGACTTGGAGACGGAGAATATCACACCTTTACCTACCTACGAACATCTCAGTAGCTGTATCAGTGGCAATCATATTATGGGGCAATTTAATTTAAGAAAGTAAACAAGCAGTCTAAGGAGATTAAATAATAGTTGGATTTTCTCCTGTTAAGGATAATGACTAGGGTATGTACTGTAACCTTCTACATGAAACACAGATCCTGACCTTGATTTTAAAAAGGTCACCTTCATTCTTCTCTGATTACAACAGCCAGGCTTCAGATTAAAAAGTCAATACATAAGTGTTTTCTATCGATTACAGTTTGAGCTTTAAATCGGTGCTTCTTAAAAACAAGTTATAAGCACAAAACTGAACGTTAGTGATGCACAAAAAAAAATAGTGTTTTGCATAGTTACCATGTCTGGGGAAACCATTGAGTTGTGTCATAAGTTCCTTTTCTTTTGGTGCAAGCAAGAAAAAAAAAAATCCCAACCACACTCATGACATCATCGCCATCCCTTCATCTATTTTCAGCTCCGCTGGGCGAGGACAGTTTTGTGTTCACTTATACCCCCAAAAGCCCCCCAAAAGTATTGGGGCACACTTCCCCTCACGAAGCAGCCCTTGTTTGGTGGCATAACATGCAGCCCAAAGTGCTGGTGTAAAACGTGGACTCTCTGGCAGGGACTGTGGAGGGAGCAAGAACATGAACTGACTATGGGCTTCTGATGACCGGATTGGGAAACACTGTTCTAAGGTGTTCCTTTCATAGGCTGCACTGGGTGCCATGGAAACCATGACCCCCCCCCCCCCACCATCTACCTCTGAGAACACTGTAGCTTTCAATTAGCCTCATTTGGTTATTAACATAACCGTTCAATGCTCAACTCTTTTTGCCATTAAGAGCCTGTAATCCAGTACGATAAGGGTCACTCACTCTCAAGTGTCACAGCTTATACCAGGAAACGGAAGACGAGAAAAAAAAAAATACAAGATAAATGAAAGTAGGCGTCCCACAGAGCGGAGATGCCGCTGTGCCGTTTTCATTAAAATGGTTTATCGGTTCAGTAGTCGCCTGTCGTTTGTGGAGAATGCTGCTCTCGATCTGACTTCCTTTAAAATGTGCACCTTTAAACAATCCATTAAAAATGGATGAAGCGAAATGAACGTGCGTCGAAATCTTTCAGGGAGGGAATGGGATTATGGGATACCTTCAGCGACGGCATAACCACAGCAGAACATGGGCCCTGCTGTAGACCACTGCAATAAACAGGCAACAAATTGATTTTTATCACAATACTCTTGTTTCTGGCTGTCGTAATAAATATGCCGGCATTTCCGAATTTTTTACAAACGGTTGCTAGGAAATTCACTTTCAACCTAATATTCAAACTGTTGTTTTCTTTTTTTTTTTGCCAAGAAAAGAGGGTCTTTAAAATTTAAACTTCTGGTTCTGCATATAGATCCTGCCTCCTCAAGTGCCGGAGCCTAAATCTCCTTAATGTGTCCACCGGGTGCACTTGGGGGCAGCCAGAACACCTGTTCTGGATTCTTTCACCATGACATGTCATACAGCTGTACTCAGTCTTAGGGGAAGAAAAAATCGGGAAAGCTTTGGGACTGTAATAATATTTGGAAAAACACCTGCAAGTACTCATTGTAATTGTCAGCACGCTTGAATTTATTTTTTGGCATCACTAAAATACTGATCTTGCGCTGTCCCAAGTTATTTATAACATCTCTTCATTCAGGAGAAACCAGACAATGATCTGATATATCTTTGATTGACCTTGTATAATATTAAACACTCATAGCTTATGATAATAATTCAGTGTTTTTATTCTTGCAGATACAATTTAAAAATATAAATGGACGTTCAGTGCTTGGCACACGAATACGTATTATAGTGGTACCCCTGGTGTACATCATAAAAATAGTGTCAAGACGGGCCCATTTAATGCTGCAACCAAAAAATAGGAAATAAAACATCAATAAATAAATAAAATTAAAACCCAGGTGTCATAATTACACCAGCCTGATATAGACCTGTATTTCACAGCAGTAATCAGGTCTTGGCTATTATTAAGGAGCCATCATTTTTGATGATTCTTTGTGAAATAATTCACTGTTCAAGGCTTCTTTAATTAATAACAGAATATGCAGGTGTGTTTGTGATAGCTGGAATGGGACAGCCAGCTGTTCTCCAACTGGTTATTCTCACACTGGCTGAAACTCTGCTTCAAGCTGACGTCCATGTTTGCAGAAGCGAAATCAAACGGCATGTAGAGATTATGCTGTCAGAGCGAAAGGACGTGGAAAGAAGACTACATCAAAGTAATGATACAATAATTAATGTAAACAAACTGATGAATTGTAATCGTTATTTTCTTGGAGCCGGTGTTTCTGAGAGTGTTGTCTAATTCCAAGTATCTATTGTGATGCTGGTACTTTGCTAGGCAGAATTGCCGTGGGCAGCCTTGCCGTGGGAATGAGTGTTGTTTCATAGCCAAGCACACGGGCTTTTGGAATCAGACGTGGATCTCACACAAGGGTCAAAGGCACTGGAGAGCAGGGAGGCCCTGTTACACAGATTGTTAGGGCATAATCACATCCATACCTGTCTCCCCTGCACAGGAATGCAGAGCCACACGCTTCCCCTAATATCCTCAACCTCGTCTCTGGGTGAAGTTTGAAACTTGTAATCCTACTGAGCTGTAAATGTGGAATATATAACCCAGGGAGTACATGTCTGCTTGAATCTCTATGACATGTGATGGTCAGACGTCCGCTCCATCCTGAGATATGGGACCTTGCTTAGAAGAGCACGTGATGATAGTGGACAGACACCTTGGTACAATGTGGTATCAGTGTGTGTTATATTGGCTTTCAGCTAGCTACAGCAAAAGGACTGTTTCGGACTGGTCACGTAATAAAATATATTTAAAAATTGGACCAGAAAGTCCAAAATCATTGTCCCTTTCAAGTTACCCAATTTACGTTTATTTGGCATAGAAGACAAAGTGCCAACGCGGCTCTGACTGAGTGCAGGATGGGATTGTTTTAATAAGCTGGTCTGAAGAGCTTCTCCTCCACATGTTTGATGTCTACTTGTTTTCGGCTCCCGATGCTACTTAGCTGGGACCTCCTCTTGCACTTTCATGACTTCTCTCCGTACCCTGTAGCCCTGGACTTTACATACCCAGTTCATAAAGAAAAAGCCAAATTGCCCAAAACAGAGTAGTTTTTAATGTAGGTTTAAACGTTATCCAGCTTGAAGGCATTAAAATAATCGGTATGTAATTCAAAACTGGCAATACTTACAAACCGGTCTAACTGCCATTTCGTTTTAAACACATTGCGTATGTTTACACACCTTAAAACTGCCATAAGTGACCCATAGTAAGTTATGCAAAGAGGTACCAAATAATTATTATTTGTATTGTTCTTTTCCATAGAGCACTTCAAAACACACTTCTCTGCTTAATCTACTCTATTATGACTACAAAAATTAGGCTTTTCTGGAAAGATTCAAATCAACACTATCATTTCATACATCTGTTGAAAAATATGGAGCAATTATGGTTTTTAAACGATATACTTCCAATATATTATTATTTTTTGAATGAAATGACTCTCAGACACACAGGTTTTACTGTTAACCTACAGATGTGTCATTTTAGAAAATGGTGGTAATTTTCTAAGCGTTTTCAGTTAAAATGTTAAGTGTTATTCCAGGGCACTGGTGCTCTCAGAGTTCGTAGCAGAAGTTGATTCATGGAAAAACCTACTCTGGTTGTTGGGCTTTGAAGTGCTTTACCATGTCAACATTAAAAGTAACTTGATGCGGCGGAAAATGTTTATACACAGCTAACTACTTTTCCAATTTGACATCTGAACCCCTTCATAACACACAGCAAACAATACACAGTCACACAAACCATTCCGCTTCGCCTTGGTCACTTTAAAGGACTCAAACTGTTTGTTTTTCAGCATGGGAACAGAGACCATATGTGTCATACATATGAATCACCAGGAAAATGTCTATAAATTTTTTATTTGGTGCAATTTTTATGTAAATGCTCTTAAAATCACAACATGGCAAACGCAAGCAAAGCCAAATATATTTCCTTAAAACAATCCGACTCTTAAAATGCACTGATGCCAGATTTCAACCGTTGATCTTCTTCGGAATTTAACGCATGGATGTCTGTTAGTCATCTCTTTGACTTTTATAACCATTTTGATATCTTTCTATATAAAATTAAAATGTGGTGTTGGGGAGGGGGGTGCATTGAAATAGCTCCCGGCTCCACAGCAGGATATGGCCATTTCCTGAATGAAACACAGCCAACCCCCAGCCCTACTGACACCCCCCCACCATCCCCCACCGCCACTGCTGGCTAGCTGTGCCACCCCTTTTTAAAATTTTGTTTTGCTCTCATAATATTAAATTATCATATCTGCCTACTACAGGCTAGAAACAAAGATAAGACTGACGGTAAACAGCTTTCTGTGAACTTCAGCAAGTTTCTAATATTAAATACAATCTGGCTGAATCACTTCGACAAATGTAAAAACAATAAGGTCAACAAACTTTCTCAATGTCCTTTCTAACTCTATTGTCTCCCCAAGGCGCACAATGAAGCATTTATCTAACAACAGGAGCACAATGCACTGCTTTTAATTCTCTCAAACATTGTCTATTGCAATTCAAACCATTCTGAATGAGGAGAACTCAAGAGAGAGAATCTGTGAGACTATAGGGCATCATTCATGGTTTCTGCCGGTACGTTGCAAAACAGCTGATCCTGATAGGGGAAAATCTATTTTATGAACAAGGCATATAATATGGGGTTTATATTTAAGTGCATGTAGAGTGCTTGACTGTGAGAGAAAAGGCTGTAAAGTCGATATAATCGTTTAAGTAACTTCGTATTAAAACCCTAATTTGACTGGGATTAAAAGAATTCATAATTTGTGTATGAAGGGTATGGCCTTTGCCACCAAGGACAGGGTAGTAAAAGCCTGTAAACGCTAACATTTCAGAAATTTCCTGCCCAGGCCCCTGATCTTAAAGGCTCTTTGATAAGAAGATCATTAATATAGTGTTCATTAAAGTAAGATTACCAACAACATGGCTTATTTTGTCTCTGAATGCAGATGGTTCATGTGAACCTTTCGCCCCATGGAGAGAACAGCGAATTAACATTTAAATTGACTGAATAAATGAGTAATAATATCCAGTTAAATCTAGCAAATTAGATTTGAAAACTGGTGTTGTCAAGGAAAAACAAATCATGAAAGTGCACATGAATCAAATTACCTGATTGATATAAGGATGAAGAAAGTGCAACAAATTACCTTAGCAGGCAGTTTTTGGAATTTTCTCATTTTCAAAAAGACATACTTTTACAGATAAGGATGAGAACTTTGAATGTTTTTAAATTTATTTATTTATTTTTTGAGCTCACAATTTAGTTCCCGTCCCTTATAAATCCTTGCAATTGGACTGTTGATCACTATGTCACTAAACTCCTGGAGATGTGTTGGTAATAGGAATCTTCAGCGTGGGCGAGAGATGCAGGAAAATTATAAACGAAGAAGTGATACTTCGAGATGTCTGGCTGGTGCATCGTTCCCTCCCCTGCATATCAAAACTGACAGTTGCAACAGGGCCGTGGAAACAATGAAATCCATGCAAGCTGACACGTGCTGAATGGTTCTTGAACTTGAATTCCTATCCCACTGACAACAAGCCATGTCAGTTTTGCAAGAATACTCATTAAAATCCTTCTGAATCAGAGACTTGACCAGGTTTTCCCTGTAGAAATCATCTGACACCTCATTTTCTAAGAGTGCCTAATCTCATTACCACAGTGCATTATTTAATATCCTAAATCACTGAATTTTTCTTCCACAAATTTAAAATCAGTTGCAGTGGCTCTATGTTTCATGGTTAATATTAATGCCTTTCGGTCTGGATTTTTTTTCCAAGATGGCTTAAGTCAGGTGCTTTGTTCTGCCATTGAGAACGCTAATTTACTTTGGAAAATAATTAATTTGATTTTAAGTATGGAAAAAACATTAATAAAAGGCACGAAGTACAAAGCACATACCTCACGGCTGCTGGGCCGCTTCTGTTCTGGTTCGAATCGGGTAAAATTCATAAATGAATAATGCGCAAAAACATAAACTATGGTAATCGTTTCGGGTAAAACATCTGGTAAACACTAATAAAGGAGTAAAATTCTCCTTTCTGACAGGCTGGCATTCCATCCCAGATCCCCCCCCCCCCCCCAGGGTTCAGACAACTATGGATAAGGGGCTCATGACCACTAACCAGACAGGCGGCTTTTACCAAATAAATGGGGGGAGGACAAGGAGGATGACTGGAGTACGGAAAATGGTATTACTGGTTGTTAGGAATGTTTAAACATCTATCCATCCATCACAGCTGGAAAGTCCAGGTCCAGAAAGTAAAAATCCAGACCAAGACTTTGTTTCAAAAAGCCAGTTGAGTATAAAGAGTGACATTCACAAAGTGGTTGAAACAAAATATTGGTCTGGATTTTTACTTTCTGGACCTGGACTTTCCACCTCTGCCATCCGTCTTCCATAACCCCATATCCAGCACAGCATGGTGGTGAGCCTGGAGCTTATCCCAGGAAATACAGAGTATGACATAGGGGAGACCCTGTATGCCAGAGTGTTTAAACCATTATGGTAAAATAATGTACTTTTATACAAAAAAGACCATGTGTGCCTATAGCACCATATTAACTCTAGCCACATAATGAAGGTGGTTTACAAACACATGGAATATGCAAAAGCCTCAATATTTTTGGACTAGATTTGCAATGATAAAACTAGATGGTGGAAACTAGATCTGCATGTCTTCTTAGATCAAATCGTCTTAGGGATCCGTTTAGTTCATTCAAGTTTCCACCTTGGAGAATAACATTTACAGAGCGCAAAAATGAATACATATCCGAGGAGCCTGAAAACTGACTTTTATCGTCTCAGATTAGTTCAAGACTGATGAGAGATTGCAAGGCAGGGGAAGTTTACATAGGCAACCCAAAAAATACACAGATGACATCAAAAACAGAACAAAAGCAGGAGCTTCATCAGACTGATTATTTGGAACAGTCTGGAAATCAAGGTGTCCTGACTCCTGCTTAATTGTAGACACCTAGAGAATTGTATGGATATATATCCAGATTCCCTCCCCAAATACCAACATCAAGCAGTCAATGATGCTGTCAGGATGCTGGTAATAAAAGTCACGTATCAATTCTGGTTTGGGGTGTTTCGGAAAGGAACCCAGGAGCACTGCTTGGAATCCTCCTAGTCAACCAGGTGAAGTCATCTAGTCACATGATGTGAATCTGGCTTATACAGGACTTCCTGCAATAATGAGACTAGAAGAAGAGGGAGGATTCCCCAACAGCAGCAATGGAGAGATAAATAAGGTGAAGAGAGCCCTTCATGCCTGATGTGGGTTTAGGTAATAACCTTCCCTAATGTTTGTCCATGCAACAAATGGCTATTCTATTCTTTCTAGCTACTGTCTCTTTTTCTTCTAGAATGAATTTCACTACTAGTAGCTCCTAGCTTTCCATGTAATACTTCTGTCTAGCTGGTGTCAGTCACCTGGAAAAGAAAGCATGTAAAAAGCATCATTTCAGGGAACTGAGAAAATATTGCCTTAGCTCTTGCATCTGAAGAATCTGACTCAACCACAAATGGAGACTCTAGTTTTGGGCTGATGAAAGCGAGGAAAGAAGTAAATCATCTCTTGGACTGCTGAAGGTGGGCTATGTCATTGAGGTCCAGAGGATCATTTTTGGAGGCCCTCAAGTGAACACTATGATCAGAGAAACCGTTGATTGTAGGCATGCCTGGGTCCACAGTGATGCCAGAGGGAGAGATGTGATACAGATCATGGAAGGTGTAGAAGTCACATGTAGGTTGATATTCCAAGGACGCTAAGAAGAAAATATGAAAATCTATGAGCTCGAATACCAGAGCCTGGAATACACTGGGGGCATTGACAAAGCTAAATAGCATAAGCAGGGACTCATAGTAGCAACCAGATTGTTGCATTCTGTAGCAGAAGAATCCAGGGCAGAGGACATTTATTTTGAATTGAGATTCTATTGAGGTTCTAAGAGTCACTACAAGATCATAATCCTTCATCTTTCTTATCAACAAAGAAGCAGATGTTGAGAGATGGATGAACACACATTTAAGAGTATTTCATAACACACCCATTGCCAGTCACACTTGAGTTGAGGGGACCCAAATAATGTAGTAATACATGCTTCTTAATTCATTTATTAACCAGTAGCTAAGTGTTAGTTATGTACTGACCCCATGCTTGTTCATCATTAATCATGACAGCTCCTGTTTTCCATTCAGGCACTACATTAGGTTAACATTAGTTAATAATGGTAAGATTTCATTTGAGGGGGCAAAAATTTATTAACTCATTTACTACTGAAGAACAAATCATGAAGTAATATAGATTTCCCCATGAAATACATGAACTGTCATGATTGATTAATGATGAATGAGTATTTAATTACTGGTTAATTAATGCATTAAGTAAGTGTGTACTACTACATTATTCATGCCCCTCAGGTAAAGTGTTACCCCCATTGCCAAATTATTACAAGGATAACACAAGACCTCTTTCCAGTAAAATCTGCAGGGTAGTGAGTCTGCTCTTTTTGGAAACATTGGTCTTTCTGATTTGACTTTGAGTTCCTGGATTCTCGCCTGCTTTCTGACCTTGTTTACTGACCATGATTTTGATTTAGCTGTGAATTCTTTTGGATTTGGCTTGTGTTTTGACCATGACTTGGATTAGGTTGTAGTGCCTGTCTGACCTTGTTGTGAAGCATTCAACCTGCTTACTCTGATTTTCAATGTATTAAAAAAAAAATGTGTTAAAAGGAAGGGGGGATTGGACAGATGGCTGAATGACAAAAATTCTGAGCATATCGATCATTTCAACTTCAAAGTTAATGTGCAAGCTAATAACAAAGCAATATATTGTGTGTGTGTGTGTTTTTTTTTAATCATCTACTTTGGAAAGATAATGTTTGCATATTTTATATAATTGTCATGTCCTTGGATTTCAGTGTTAGCCCAATATGATTAGCAAAAGACTGGCTGACATCCCAAAACATTTAGGAAGCTGTCAATATTTTTGCACACTCCACACACCTCTGGGAAGGAATGAGGTAATTGTTGACCGGGCAGTGTGTCACAGAAGAGCAGTGGGTAGAATACTAAATTATATCACTTTTGAGAATTCTGCACATCTCAACATGTGTTATTCTGCCAAACCTATGCACTGTTCCATGGGGAGCAACCATTCCAATCACCTGATCATCATTTTCTCACAAGGTGGTGCAAAAAAATGGGTCTACTCAAAGGGAGTAGGAAAAAAGCAATAATTACAGCGTGAATTATGGAACGAGGACAAAAGTAAATTCAGCCAGTCTGTCCAGCTATCAATCTACCTACAGTTTCTAAATTTCTGGTACATGAAGCATTATTAATCTCACCGCGTAATTGAGCATAATTAAAAGCAACCGTTAGTGGCATAATTAATGTCAGTTGTCGAAACACTTGAAGGCGTCACAAGAGATAAAGGTTTCCTGTGGTTAGTGATGAGGACTTTTGAAATTCGAGGACTCTCAATTAGTGATAGTTCTTTACAATAGCAATAGAGGACACTAAAGTGTAGTGTTTTGTAGGAGATGATCCGTCTCTTCACAAAACAGGAGCAACTCATATCTGCCTCTTAGCTTGTTTTGAAACTGTGAAGTCAAGTATAGATAATTTCCCAGTCATGTATGGACAGTGATGTTTATTAATCAGTAGGATCCACCATTGCACCATCCAATTGTCATTCTATCCAGTTAAATAAAAGTTCCCTAAAAGGGGACTAAATGTAGGGTAGTGTGTTGTTCTGACAAACAGAAAACTGGCCCAGATAAAACTCTTAATTTGAAAGATTAAAAAGGATATATGAAACATTTAGAAATCTTATTATCTGTTAATTATTATCCGACTACTGCTGTCAATTCCATGATGCCAGTTTAAAACTAAAACTTTTTTAAATACCTATTCTAGAGTATATTTCCTGCCCATTTTCACATGGAATGCATTCTGTAATGGTTTAAACACATGTTACTTACGTTTTCAGAGTGACATAATGGTTATTTTTATTATTTTGAAACATTTGTTATGCTACTCAAATGGCCATTGACAAGTTTACTTAACTTAATCTTGACCTCAGTCAGCTATTCCAGTAGGCCAAAACCAGAATTAAAATAGTGTGGTTACCAACCAGATAATTAAATGATTGAAGTTTTGTGGTGTTTGTGCAATGATTCAAATAATATTACTGAACTATGGTTACCAAAAGTGTTTGAACCATTACAGTAAAATAATGTGCTTTCATAACAGGATCTGGTGCCTAGTGCACTATATTAACTCTGGCAACATAATGTAGGTGATTTATAATTACACAGAATATGCAAATGCTGCATTACTTTGGGGCAGAAGAGTGTGTGTGGGGGTTTGTATTTACCACATTATGGGGACCAAATGTCCCCACAACGTAGACCTCAATTTTATAAAAATCTGTAAATGCAATCAAAAGAATGAAAATACCAAAAGACTTGCATTTTGTTTGGTTGCTTATGGTAAAGGTTAGGGCTGGGAAGGGGTTAAGATGATCATTGCTGGGACAAATGTTTTTCCATAGAGATTAATGGAGAGTCTCCACAGAGATATAAATACAAATGTGTGTGTGTGTGTGTTTGTGTCTTTCGTACCTGAATTGTCTTCAGGATCCAATTACTTAATTCTAAACTTACATAGAAACTAATTTTGTAAAACCAAAAAAACATCAGGAGGTCATCTCACAACCTCATTTCACAATTAGATCCACATGCAGACTGTAAATCAAAGGTGTACATGTAAAAAAATGAAAGCTGCAATATTCCCAGATATTGCATTGCCTTCCGCTACCATTGCTAATTATCTTCATGCAGACCTTATTGGCACAACTTAAAATGTCTCAATATTTTTTTTGAATGTCTTAACAGCCGGCTCCCTGGCTGCGATATATGTAAATGCACAGCGTTGTATAATTGGGAGATGGGCGTAATGAACTGGCAGACGTGCCTCATGGTATGAGCTTGTCGTGATACGCTCTGGGCTCACGGCAACTCTGCAGTCGGTAAGCGCATGTGGGAAACGAGCGAATTGAATTTTAATATGCCGTTTCTGTACGAACACCGGCCAATAGGTTACGCAGGACACTCAAAAACATAATGAGCTAAAACTCTGACTGTAACAAAGCAGATCATATGCTTTTTTAATAAGGGAAGAAAAAAGATTTAATCCCAATTTTTCTGTTCTGCGGCCAGCCCCCATCCAACAAAAATATAGCCAGTGTATTTTCTAGACCTTTTCTCACGGTCCTGCTATATGAGGGGAAAATTGGATCCGACCATCGAAATTAGTGTCATCAGTGAAAGCCATACGGGGCGGGGGGGGTGTTCTTCCGTACCAATGGGGAACTGAGTACAGCACATGGGAAAGGTTTCCATCGCTTCCGTCTCCCACCATTCCTAACAAAAACCTTGTGATTTACACCCCTCCTCCAGATTTTACATCACTGCCACCATGTCTAACTCGAGAGGCCACTGTGGAAATTCTGCCCGTGGTTTTGTGCCATTTTCTCCTTCAGCCAAACCCAAGAAGAGCAGAGACTGATGTCAGATAGTGGTCAACCCCCCATTAACTGGATTCTCAACTAGAGATAGCAACTACTGGCAGTAACCCCAAAAGGCATTGGGAATAATTATTAATACCCACTCCATAGATAAATGTGCATATTTATTGATTAAGCTACTCTAATCCATTGTCACAGTGATGTTGTTCTTTTCCCGTTACACACAACCTTGTTTTTTTTTTTGTCATATGCAAGGCAGTTTTCAATCTACTGAGCTAAAATATGATTCATACAAAAAAAACTATAAAAATCACAGGAGCATTTGTAAAAATACAACTGCATAAACTGTAGTAGTGTGTGGATCTGTATTTCAGAGTGACAGTATAATCCTTTGCCGTGGTAATGAAAACACAAATTCATTGATGATGTATTAGGAGGTGGTGTCCAGAAGTGTCATTGTTGATATATTGTACTAATTCAAAGTGCATTGAAAAATAAGATTTATCCTTTGAGAGATAGAGTAACATTGTCATGTATGGCTTGAATGATTTGGGTTCGATCCTAGTTATGGCTTTCCTTGGCAATAATATTAGTTTTCGCCTCCGAATAAAAAGTCAATTGTTCGGATGAATTGGCATCTTTTCTTAAAACAAAGAATAAAGATTTGCTAAATAGTTAAAATTCATGGCTGGCATGAAGTGTAATGCAAAGTGACAAACTATGGCATTATTAGATGTCCGCATAATAAATTCCTAAACTAAGCATGCTTACGAAATACTCCAAATCTTGGCTCCATTCGTGCCGGTGTTATTGAAGAAGCATGCTATTAAAATGCTTCAGCGTTCTGTTTTTATAACCCCTCGTTCTGTGCCAGTCCAGACCTCATGACCCCAACGACCAAACGCACCCATAGAAATGTCCTGGATAGCACTGTAAGCTCCACTTCCTGTGATTTACTCACAATTTTCAAGTCAATGAAAACATTACATCACTGGAGCAAAATGCCAGCTTTCCAAGACTAATGCATCCCTCACACACACACATACCTTAATCAGAACAGCATCTGGCCAGCATTTGCCTTCCAGAACATTCTGAATGAAACTTGCTGTTTTTGCACTCAGGGGGTTCTGTTTGCATTGGCAGAAGGGATTTTACTGCCATAAACGGTGC
This sequence comes from Hyperopisus bebe, assembly GCA_026777045.1. NCBI lineage: Eukaryota > Metazoa > Chordata > Actinopteri > Osteoglossiformes > Mormyridae > Hyperopisus > Hyperopisus bebe. Next base: position 10,651,928 of record JAODJW010000015.1, read on the forward strand.
AACTTTTTTCCCCGTTTTTTTCGCACACAATTCTCTCTTTCTCGACCCACTAATGGTGTTTTAAGTGACGTTTACAAATGCCAGTTGTTTGGCAAAATTGTTCCTGAACACTGATACATTATGTACATAATAGTGGCTGACAAACTAAAAATAAATCTGTCTATTCTTCATCCGGCCAACCTGAAACTTCTGTTCCTGAGCTTTTATGTTTCAGTTCACAAACTCTGCCAGCAACCCATTTCAAATCGTACCAAGGCCATATCATAAAGAAAGCCCTCGACGGTGCTACGAGAATAAACTGTCTGCTAAAAAACATCTTTATTGATCACACATTATTTATTTCCCATGTCTTGAGTCTTAATGGAGTCAGGATCAAGACCCAGGATTATGCCATTCAAAAATGTCATCTTTCCACTGACTAATTTTAATGCAATTAAATAAATCTCACCGTCAAATACAGATGATTACTTTTTATCTAAAGGACTTCAAAAAAGAGAGCCATTTTTAAATGTTTCCACAAAGGCTGCTTTAAAAATATCCCCAAAAGGCCGGACAAGCATTAAGAAACACATGCACAGCTACCAAAAGCTAAAAGCCGTAGGTAGTATGACATTGGAGACGACCATTTCAGCAGATGCGTCTTAATACACTGACTGCTGAGATTAGAGTAATCATCTATGGGTATTAATAATGCAGAGAAAATAGTCATCGGAGGTGACTCTACTCCATAGGAAACCCAAGCTATGAAACTTTAGCCAGCTAATGTACAGGAAATTGTCGAAGAAATAAAGCAGTAGCTATATAGGTGCGAACCCATCAGCACCCACATTCAGACCGTGGGGCTGTCAGGAGTCACTTTTCAATTACGTGCATTTGGTTTTACGCATCGTTGTAAAGTTCTTTGTGTCACCAATAGCACTGTAACCAATACAAGCCTCTCACAACATCATGAGACTGTTAACAGTTTCCAAATCCTTTGTTTATACCACCTTAATTTAAAAATTTGTTTACAGCGCCACTCTAGTTCAAACGCTTGTATTTCTATTGCCTCCCAAACACACTAATCATAGGCTGTACTGCAGGACAAAAATATTTACGATGGTAACTATGAATTTGTCATGAGGAAGATGGATATCTTCTTTGGTCTGGAGTTAAAATGGTTTCCAGTTGAGAAAACCCTTGTTTTAGACCAGTGTTTCCCAATCTGGTCCTCGAGGGCTCACAGATGGTCCACATTTTTGCGCCCTTCCAGTTCCCTGCCAGACAGTTCACATTTTTGCACCCTTCCAGTTCCCTGCCAGACAGTCCACATTTTTGCTCCAGGGGTGTGGACCGTAGACCGTGTCCAGGTCCCTGAGGACCGGATCGGGAAACACTGCTGTAGACATAAACGGCCCTCTCCTTGGTGTCTCAGAGCATGCTACGCTGATAATAGGCACTATAGAGTTTACAATATACAGTATATAGAGAAAATCAGGAGATGGTGCAGAGATCAGTGAGTCAAGACACTGCACCCATACCTGGAAGATTCTCTGTTCAAATCCTTTTGCATAGTGATTTCACCATTGGGCCCTTCAGCAAGGCCCTTAACTCTCAGCTGCTCACATGACTGGCTGACCCTGCTTTCACAATTGTATGTCGTTTTGGATAAAAGCATCTGATAAATAAATAAACTGAAAACAACAACAACAAAAAAAACACAAATCTGATAGCTATAAACCTTCGATAGTTCCAAATTGGCTGCAGAAGTGCCACGAGCAGACCGAGAGGTGTGGAAGAGCTGGCAGATGTGAGTAAAGGTGAGGAACCAACACATCCTTAAAAACACCCCTACTGAGTGACCACTATGTCATTCGGCTTCCTAGAGGTAGATACTCTTTGTAATTAGGATGCGGCCCACTACAGTCAGACGCCCATAAACATCGGATACAAGTACACAAGCGGAAACCTCAACATATAGTACCATTACTGTAGTCTTTTTAGGGTTAACTGCCCTATACAAAGACCGTCTGAAATTTTCCCCTGTGAATCACAGATTTAGAAGCTGGTATTAAAGCTGACTTTTCAAGTAATAATACAGGGAAGAACCTTTGAAAACTGCCTCTGCTGACTAAATGGCCCAGCGGGGATTAAGATTTGTCAAATTGTGCTGCTCGTGTTTTTACAGGCAACAGACCATACATTGTTGGTATCCGAGCAGTCCCAGGAGTATAGGCCAGTTTACTGAATGAAATTGGATTTTAAAATCCATCAATTCTGTCTTAACGGATTCTTTTTCATTTTGTGAAAGGTTTTTTTTTTTTTCCTCCACTAAGCTCGGCTGTGCAAAATTAAATCTTGTTTAATATTTAGAATCCTTTTTTGTATTCTGATAAAGAGCTGTTGCATTGTGTGCCGATTGTTAGGTCACAGTCAGCTCATTTTGCTGATAAATCACCCAGCTCTACTGAACAAATTCAAAGTTTATACAGCCCAGGGATTTGAAACAATGCTAAGAATAAGACATACATTTTGTTCCTAATAATGACAAAATCATTCCGCTGCACGTTCACTTTTAGAAAGTTAGAATATTTGCTTAAAACATGATACAGGACATGTATGTGCATTCTGTATATACCTGCTTGCAAGTTGGTAAAATTCCATTCATTTCTAAAAACAAGCTACAGTTCCTGCAATTTGCTTACAGGAATTATTTCCGGTGTCATGTCAAAATTGTTTTTGTTTTCATGGCTAAATTCACTGATCTCTGTTAAAATGACACATGGAAACTCAAACACTGAACTGACCATTAAATTACATATACTCCGCATAATCTCTGCTGGTCAAGCTGTGTATTAACTTATCTCTCTGACCTGGCAGAAGCAACATCAGAAGAGTACAAATAAGCTGCAGCCAATGAGAGCTGTCAGCCTGATTCTCTGCCCCCATATGCTTTGTGGGTAACTAGAGGAGGTGAGCTGTATCCAGAGAAGCTGACTTTGATCAGGTGGCTGTAGTGAGATTTTCAATTCGAGATAAGTCTGCACACACATGCACATGTATGTAACAGTTTTATAGCCTGCAGGGTTTGCAAACTACCTCGATGCTTTTGATGTAGCTTATATTAGGTTTATGATGAAATAATATAGATTTGCCATAATATTTCTAGTTTAAGCATGAGAGTCTGAAAGAGTGAGTGTCACTGGCAGCTCTGTGTATCTGTGACATATCTGAGGAGCTGACAAGCCATTCTTTTGGGCCAGAGGCACTTGGGGAAAATGGGCAGGGGTCTGGCTGGTACCTGGCATGCTTAATGGGCACGCTGCCACCTCGGAGCCCCCTTCCGTGCTGCATGGGGACATTTCATTTCAGAGTCCATTTGTTGGGGTAGCCTCTCCACGGGTAAAAGGAAAGATATTTAGACAGGTTACAGAGAGCACAGAGAGCTCCCAGGCTGATCTCAGAACAGGTCACAGACAGCACAGAGAGCTCCCAGGCTGATCTCAGAACAGGTCACACAGAGCACAGAGAGCTACCAGGCTGATCTCAGAACAGGTCACACAGAGCACAGAGAGCTCCCAGGCTGATCTCAAGATAAAACAAACAGTGAATAAACAGCCCCATTTGCTCAGAACAGGCTCAGTTCCTTTTCTGATTTACAGTTATTAAATCGCAAAATGCCAGTTCACTTCCATGCCTTCAACCACACTAACATCTATCAACTATAGCTTATCCATTGCAAACACATGTACATCTGGAGAAAAATGTAAAAGGTCATGCAAGTGTTTATAATAAAAATCGAGTTAAGAAAACAAAAGAAGTAATGTGGTTAAAATGATATTATCTTCTAAAAGACGGTTGCAATAGCTTTGTGCATTCGCATAGAGCCGCAATCTTGATGCTTTGACAGTTGTCATGAAGTAAATATATATAGTGCAAACAGACAAAATGCAAAGATGGTACATGTAGTGAAAACAAGTAAACATGGTGCAAACAAGTTAAATCATACACAGCATGCAAATAGAACACCCAGAAAAACAGAATATCGGAATATTAGGGAAATAAAGGCTCTGGAAATGACCCATAAACATTGAAAGCCAAATCATTGTGTGTTGCCCACTGTACATTATGAAGATATCGTTAATTACCCGGTTCTTCAAATGTCGTGTCTAATGCTGAAGCAAATGACAGTGATTAAAAACCTGGAAGCTTATGATTTCTTTATTGCTGGCTGGGTGCATGATCTGCAGAGGAAAAAGTGTGGATGAAGTATTTTGGTGTATTCACGGATGAACATCAGCTTAATTTTTGTTAGCATGCTAACACCAGTGCGTCTCAGGATCTCCATTCTGTTTAAGGTTGTGTTTAAAGTCATAAGACTGATGTAACCCAACATAAATACAGTGGTACCTCAGAACTCAAACTTAATCCGTTCAGAACTCAGGTTCGAATTCAACCAGGCTGTGTAATTGTTATTGAAGGCGCTCGCTAGAAAAAACTTAATCTCTCCTCTCTGGAGAGCCGAGGACAGCACACTTAACCCAAACACGGCAAAATAGCAAAGATAGCACACGTGAAATATCACACTACAGACGAGAAATTATTCACCAATATGGCGGCTGGCGACTTTTGCTCGGTGTGCATGGTTACAAACAAACAAACAAACAGACAGACAAATTTTTGTATAGCGCATTATCACAACATTACATCATGTCAAAGCGCTTTACGGCATCTCCACCCAAAGCCCCCAGTGAGTAAGCCATAGGCGACAGTGGCAAGGAAAAACTCTGGAGAAGGAAGAAACCTTGGGAAGGACCAGACCAGACATCACATTACATTGTGATGTCATGTGCAATCCTCCTATCATGGGGAGGCGAACCTACTTTTCTGATGGATTAAGAATCCCATCCCCCACTCACACTGCACAAAATTTAAGTAATATTCATCCCCCTCTGTGACGGTCTATTTTGTTTATTTACCCTAAATCTGTTTGTAAGGTTGGTAATGAATCCTTCATGGGTGACCATGTTAGGAAGGGCACTGTGTAAAAATATGGCAAAATGAACTAAAAGAAACTAATTTCAGGCTGAGTTATTTTAGCGTTAAATGAGAGAATCATTTACAGCATTCCGGCCAATGGCAGAAATGTATTTTTTATAATAGAGGCGTACAATACCAGTTATATTTGAAGGACAGAAGGGAACTGGGCTTCTGACTTGCAGCCGCTAGTATTAAATAAGAAGTGTCTTTCTACTGAGTATTTCTGTGCATTTCTGGGAGATGTCACTGTAGCCGTAGATATGCCTGATTTCTCCCTGGGCCGTCTGCAGAACTAATAGAGATAAGGAGATATAACAAAAGTTCTGCGGTCTGACATCTAAAGGAAGCTCTCGGCTTCGTGAGACGTCAAGGGAGGCTAAAAGAATTCAAAAAGGAGAGAAGGAAGTGGCTTGCATTTATAGACTTCTAGCTTGGAAACGGCACCCACAGCAAACGGTGTGACATTGCTCTGACAAGCCTAATCTGCGCCTCCAGCTCTTTTCGAATTTCCACATTTAAATCTTTAGAACTGCCACCGTCGTAATGTCATTTCATAGGCCAGGAGCAGCTACCGACATGTTAGTAATGGACAGTAATGCCACTATTCACCCCCCCCCCTCCACACACACACACACACACACACTCCTCCATCCATATCATGTCTTTTATGTGTTAACAATTTGAAACACGTTTAACTGCCACCATGAAAACGGCTTCAACATTTAAATCTTTGGACTGCCACTTTTAGGCTCTGGGATATGTCAAATTTTGGTAGGAATAACAAAATTCCATTAAAGATATGATAGGCTGCCATAAGTGGTGCTGAAGGGTCACACCGCCCCCTCCACATTAATCAAAGGCCGTCATCCGCCAAGCTGGTGCGTGGTTTCCGTCCGGTGTGTGATACTCTGTGTGTACTCTCTGGGTTCTTTTTGCCGTATTTGTTATGGTTGCGTGTGGTCGGGTCGTCACAACGGTAAAGGATCCTTTAGGATTCCCAATCTTGTACAAATCAGCTGAAGATGAAGTCTTATCTAGATAGCAATAGGGACGGGCATTTCAGGAAGAATTACTAGTCAAATTTTGCCAGTCATTATTAGAATAACTCTCAATTAAACCTGCCCCCCGCCTACACACAGATACGTGTTGCCAGAGCTGACCTGTACCACCCAGTTATGAAATCTTTCCATGCTTATAATTTCTGTTTATAACTCAGCAGTTAAAACCCTTCAGCTGACTTGTCATAAAATAATCCTGAAAGGACTTTATAATTGGGCTGTACAGGTCATCAAATGGGGTGACTATTTCACACAGTTGGCATCAAAAAAAAAAAGGATCAAGAAAAAGTAAGAGCAAAATGTTAATTTATAGGCAAAAAGATATGTTGAGTGCATCATGACTCACCATGACATTTTCACCATGTTCACACACTTCAGACAATTGTAGTCGCATTATATTGAGTATTCCTAATTGTGTCAGTGAATGCAGTGCACTACAGTACACAGTATGGTGCATCACAAAATCAGCTGCATCAACCAATTTGGTAACACTTGTGTAAATATCAGAAAGCAGGACAACGTTTAAGTATCAGGAAGCAGGACAACGTTTAAGTATTAGGAAGCAAGATAATGAAACTGAAAAGCAGAAGTATCATATTATTAAACGTGTATTTAATTGAAATATGCTTTCTCATACACTGTCAAAAATGTAAAGTTGTGATAAAATAAATAAAACAAAAGCGAACAAACATGGAAATAGGACACAACATTGGCTACATGCTTTGGGGCTCAGAAATACCCTCTCATAGCCACGTATATTCACAGGATTCATAAGTTGTGTATATGTGTCACGCCCGGCTCGTCCGATCCTCATGTGTGCCACGCCCCCCTCATTACCTCGTGTTACTTCCCGATTGTCATCACCTGTTGCCTGTTATTTCCTGCTTGTCTTGTGTATATAGTCCTTGTCTGAGTTAGTTTTCCCCAGATCAGTCATTGATGTTCGTTTTCGTGTTGTCAGTTTCCCTGCGAATAAACCCCGTTTGCCTGTATTTACGGCTTGACTCGCCTGCTTCCCCGCTCACCCGCACGCCGTCACAACAATATGTTGTTTATAAGTTGTGTATATGTTTAAATTTCACTATAAAATTTGGGTGACAGATTGATCTTTCAATTTAACAGAATAAAAAACAATTAACATTATTTTGCTGGCAAGTTTCACCTTCAGCACTGGAGAAATACAAAGGTATCGCTTGAATTTTCCAATGCAAAAATACGGAGACACAAGCAAAAAAATGCATTAATCATATGTAACTGAAGTACAAAGATAATTCTGCTCAATTTTTGCTGCACTAGTTATGGTGCTTGTGGTCAACCAATCAGCAAGCAGTCACTGGAAGAACATCCCCAGTAGTTCATGTTCAAATAAAAAGTACCAAGTCTGTGTTCAAATTTAGTGACTTCCTTCAACGGACAGAGTCTATGAAGGTGTAGCCGATGTAGGCTGCGTTCCTCAAATATCAAACAGCAAGCGTTGTCAAATGGGACAGTCTGGCCTGCAGATAATTTCCCATTTGCGTCACCAGCTGTTCCCGCCCTTACGCTTGAGTCACGAAGCGCTACTTCTGTTGCTTAGCTGGGACACACTGTGAAGGATCCATTGGGTGCATCCCTCATGGAGCAGGAAAAGAAGGATGCGTTTCTAGACTGCATTTGAAGGAAGCTTCGAAATGCGACAGCCTTGTTGCACCACTCTGACGCATTCAGTCTCCGAATGCGGCCTTAGAAGGACTGCCCCTGGCTGTATCTGAATTCAGGGGTTGCATCCTTCGTTGCAAATAATATATCCACTCCTTCATTGAAAAAAATATCCCAGTTGTAACTGTTTAGCATAGCTACATTACAGACTTTGTCAGAGAACTATGAAGGCAGTGTAAAGAAAGTCTATAAAATGAATAATCGTTCAATAATCGCAATCAAGGTAAACGTCTAAAATAATCGTGATATTTATTTGAAGTCATATTGCCCAGACGTAGCAGATGGTGTGTACATACTATGTTTGTCCATGGACAGAGATGGTTCCGGTTGGCAAAAGTGTACAGCAGTGAAATTCCACGAGGCCAAGGGAGCCCAGATGTATTGCAGCACAAACAGAAACAGTGCAGTGAAATGACTTGGGCAGTATTAAGGTAATATAGCATACTGCCACATTTTAAAATCCTTGCGACAAAATTATCTGTCCTCACCCCCCTGGTTCAGTGAATCTTATCACCAATGTTGCAAAATACAGAAATGGGGTTGCTTTTGAAAATTCTGTATTCTGCGGTATAATGTCTGGACAGTATCAAAATACACTATATGGACAAAAGAATTGGGACATACCTCTTGAATTCAGGTCTTTCATTCAGAACCATTGACACAGGAGTATAAAATCAAGCACGAAGCTTGGGGGGGGGGGGGGCAACTCCATACTGATGTCTACTGATATAGAATGGGATGTCATAAAAATTCCTGTAGGTGTAATGGCCAGGTGTCTCAATACTTTTGTCCATATAGTGTATGTGGGTACCTCTGCCCCTTCTACAACAACGATTCTTTTACTCTTTCTTGAAAGAAACAAGTCAAATTCTTTGCACATGCACAGTCGACGTGGACAGACACTACTATATATAAATCGTGGGATGTAATACACTGGGAAACACACTCATCATGCAGGACACACCCCTAATGACAAAATTTACATCACTCACCCTGTGTGCAGACCATAGGTGGAAAAGTGAAATGCTGTATGAACTGGCCTTTTCAATTGGTGTTCTGCCAACACCAAGCAGTGCCGGCAAATCACCTGCTTTGGCTGAATATCGTCTCTGTGGAATTCAAAATATTACCCTACACCAAAAGACGAGTGTCTTTTAGTGATCGGTTCTTGTTTGCTTCACTCATTTTTGTTAAATTTCTCACAAACGCGCCACATTACGAGTGAGCAAGGACGAAAATGATTTTGATTGGCCTGAAGAGCGCATGCAGAACTCACATAAAATAGCAGATGTAAACCTCCCACTAACCGCAACATGGGACACGGTAGTTTGAAGAGTCTGACAGCACCTCAGACATTGAGAGGAATGCCAAAAGAAATGACAACTCAGAGAGTTCCCTTCAGCTAAATGAAAGTCTCACATTCAAGGATAAAATAAATAAACCAGCATTCACTTAGGTGCCATCAAACTTGTTTTGTTGTAAGAACAATGACAACAAGCACAGCAATGTAACATTACAGTTCATAGCAACATAATTGCTTAATGCTACTAGTAAATGATGAAAATGAGTATATATATATAACTATAAACAATATATAAACAGTATATAATAATGCATGATGAAAAATCAGCATAAAATGTATACTTGTACTTACTTGTTAATGCACCAAAATATTTCATCTACTTTTTTCATTACCGTGACTTATAAGGTACCAAGATGGCGGTGCAAGGCAATTGCAAAATACTATCAGTTCCTCCTGTAGCTGGAGATTTTCCACGTGCCGAACAGCCACAGACTGCTGGACTTGGAGGAACCGCACCTTGCATATTATAAATCACAAATTACATAAGGAAACGGAATAGTTTATATAAAATCACGGCATGATGTGGAACGGACGGAAATTAAATTTAATGGAAGTGTACGCTACACTGTACCTGTGTACCTCCCCCCCAAATGCCCCTGGGCCACCCTTGCAGACTGAGCCCTGGAATCCAACCTCAAGCCCTCGTGGCTGGTTGGGATGTGGTGTCGAATGCAAGGGACACACTCATTAAAAGCTAACCAAGAGCAGTTTCACAGCTCCACTGTGCTTCATTTGCACAAAATCGAAAATGGTGATGAGAGGGGGCGATTAGTGTACGTCTTAAGGAGGATGTGGCTGTATCATGTGACTAAAGAAGGAGAATTTTACTGCCCTGCCACAAAATAATTGTGCAGTTCTGCTCCAAAAAAAATCTGTTAAACTGCTTAATGCAGCATGTAAAAAAAAAAAAAAAAAAAAAAAAAAAATAGCATGTTTCCTGTGATTGCTTTACAGTTACCGGAGCTAACTGGTTAACGATGAGGCTAAGCAGCACACGTCTGAGGACCTAAAGGTTTCTAGGCCAAATCCTACTGCCGAATACTCTCAGAGGACCCACGGGTTCAGAATAAACACAGCACAGGACACGAGAGTAGAGATCTCATTAATTATTCATGAGAAACCAGCAGGAGCAAAAAGCCACCTTGTTATTTCAGGGAAGCTCATGGCATTAGTGCAGTGTAGCTACACCCTTTTACATAACGAATTTCCATGCAAAATGTAAGAATTGCCCTCTATCATTAGTATCCTTTACAGACGCCATAAATCAGTGAGAAACATGGAACATATTAGCAGCATAAAAAGTTGTTGAACAAAATCTAATGATTTTTAGTTACTTAACATTTACATCTTTTGCACAGAATCCACAGAAGTGCTTCACTATATTCGGTATATTAAGGCCATGTTTTTAGGAATTTTTAAACACATTCATAATGCATTATAATGCATCCATAAAGCATTATAACCATGGCTATGAATATTTATTAAAAGGCATAACACATTATAGCCATGTGTATTATGCATTATGAATGCTTTATTAAGCTCTATAGATCTATGATGCACTATAGATAATAGATACCTTGATTGGCATAAGCATGCCATGCTTTGTAAGGCATTATAAACGCATATACACTCACCTAATGGATTATTAGGAACACCATACTAATACGGTGTTTGACCCCCTTTCGCCTTCAGAACTGCCTTAATTCTACGTGGCAT
>JAODJW010000015.1:10662881-10679699 GCA_026777045.1 Hyperopisus bebe
TGATTGGTTGATTAGATAATTGCATTAATGAGAAATTGAACAGGTGTTCCTAATAATCCTTTAGGTGAGTGTATAGTGCATTGTAGATGACAGCTTCATAAAAAAATCATAATGCATAATAAACATGATTATAATGTGCCTTTTTACAAATATTTATAGCCATGTTTATCCTGCTTTATGAATGCATTATGAATGAGTTTATAAAATTACTAAAGACATAGCCTTAAGTAAAGTGTTGTATTATTTTGGAATGAAGTAAAAAAAACTAGATTTTCTCAAACAACTGTATTTCCAGCCGTCATATTTACTGGACAGTGAGATTCATTTTATTTAATCTGTTTCATTTGTGTTTTTTTTTTTTTTTTGGAGCTGAATAATATTCTAAAGATTTGCTAGAAGATATCAGTACTCCTTTCATAATCCTAAATATTATTTAATCACTGGCATTAAACATGAATACGTTTTATGATTTCATTAATTTTTTTAGCAATAAAAACAGATACTTAGTCTTAAAGTTTTAATTGGTATTATGTAGTGGGAGAGCTACCTATTCTCAATTAACCTATCCATGTTGTTTTACCTAGATTACCGAAAAGCAAAAGGATCCGCGTCTTTGGCATCAATGTAGATCATCTCAGTACCTATGTGTTGCTGCCTATCCTTTGGTGTGAGGTGGCCTGATTTGTGTATTAATGTTAGCCACCAGCAGATACTGCCAAGTATTGGTCTCTGCAAGCTGGAGCAGTGGGTGTGTCTAAAAGTGGGCGGTTACAAAGGTGGGCGTGTCTAAAGGTGATGTGTGCAATAGAGCAGACGTGCCAGAAGGTTATTTTTATTGGCTGGAAATAGTGTCAGTAAACATAATTTCAGAAAGAGAACAGATATTTACCTGAATTATAGGTTAGGCAATGATTAACAGGTATCCATAATTAAATGCCTGTTTCGTATTTGTTTATATAGAGTAAAACATTTCCTATGCTTGTCTACACTTTCCGCTATACTTCCAAAAAGCACAAATGAAATTATGTGTGTGGATCCACTTACTTTGCTACACACTCTGCCTGTTGAAACATCCACCCTTCAGCAGACCCACTAACTTTTCGACAAACCAGTCAATCTTTAGACACACCCATGAAACTTTCGACAGCATGCCGACTAGCATTTCAACATACCCACGAAACTTTCCAAACACCCAGTAAACTTTCCACACACCCACTAATTTTTCCACACACCCACTAACCTTTTGACACACCCACTAAACTTTCGATACACCCACTAAACTTTTTCCACTAACCTTTTGGCACACCCACTAACCTTTCGACATACCCACTAAACTTTCTCCACTAACCTTTCGATACACTCACTAAACTTTCGACACACCCACTAATCTTTCAACACATTCACTAAACTTTTGACACACCCAGTAACTTTTTGACACATGCACTAACCTTTTGACATACCCACTAAACTTTCGAAACACCCACTAATCTTTCAACTCACCCACTAAACTTTCGACACGGCCGTTAAGCTTTGACCTACTACTCCATCCAGCAGATACATCTCAATATTGCTAGGGAAACTTCAGTCATGCTGGTGTGTTGATTAACCAAAGTAATAAAATATGCTGGGTAGCTGCTCAGACCTGACAGTATCGCCCCCTCTTCCCTGCATTTAACCGAACAGGTGAGACGCCCCGACTCCAGGGTAAGTAACCAATATACATGCACTACCTTGAATTTGAAAGAAAAATTGCTTCTAGTTTTTATTTTGTCAGAAAATAATTACTTAGAAGTTAAAAGGTCACAATAATCGTATTCAAAATCCCCAGAGTTATCTTGCATCTTTACCACCCAAGCTGATCATAGGCTGCATAGAACCTCCTGAGGCATTCCACGGTTTGCCCGTCAGTCTCTCTCCATGGCCTCCCTAAATTCCTCCGAGCCCAGCCAACTGGGAACGTTCCCGTAACTTTAGCCAACATTGCGTAAAAGTCAAAGTTGGCAGAGAGCATTAATGGAACATTTCCACGTTTTAAGATTTTGTCAATGTTAGCAGAGTAACATTATTACCCGAACATAACTAATGTTGAAAAATGTTGTTTCATAATGAAATATTATTTTATAAAAGTGTTATGTGTATAAGCTGTGAATGCACTATCCAACCTGAAAGTCAAGACCCCCCCCCCTTTGTCTTTATATCATTGGTCTCAGTTGTAGTAGTGGGACAACATTCTGGGAACATTAGGAAAACTGGACACTTTGAATGTTTCCGAACCTTAATCTCAACGTTGCGTAAACATTTCTAGAACAAAAAAAATGTTAGCTGGGTTGCAGGAGCAAGGATGTCTACCTTTCTGGCCTGTTGGTACATATATCAGGAAGATCCTGTGGGAGCTGAAGACCTGCTTCTTCAGTTTGACAGCTACCCTCATCACCAGCAGGGCCCAGAGTTACTGCTATGACAGACACTGACCTTGTCTTCTGACTTCAGCGCATTGTAGCCACTGCAAAATTCAGCTGCACGCACATCTCCTCTGCAAGTTCAGTGCCGCACTGAGTTGCACTGATACACTGCCAAATTGTGACATTCAGGATGCCTTAACCGTCTCCTGCATGTGTCGATTATAAAAGTTCAGCACCACCGGCCTGAAATTATATTACACATCACCAATCGTTGCTTAATATTCATCCTCTATGTTCATTGTGCATTTCATCGGAACCGGATGATAAATGAATAAATATGTCTTTGATTTGAATTTTACCTCAGTAGTACAGTCATTGGGTAAATTAGTGTTTCAAAGATAATTATTGCTAGATGTTATCCAGGACAAAAAGAAGATTAGACAGACTATGGAAGGTGATACTGTAAGTAAGGTGGTCCGTAAGTGTAAACATGCTGAAAATTCAAATGACATAGCTGACTATGACTATGATTATATGAAATAATCTGATTCATGTGTTTTTAATGACCCAAATACAATGCTAGTCATGTAAACGCAGCAATTGGATTATTAAAAACACACATTTTTGAATTTGTGATTTTTGACTTTGCAACGCATTGGCCCTTACAGGCTACAATACTTATCAGCCAATGTAACAGACAACTGCCAAGGACATTGTAATAATATATAAGAACTACTGCTGCAATGATTATTATATTAACAGCACATTTGATAGTATATTCAACCAGTAAAGCTTTTTAAAGTACAGATACGGTATTAACGATCTCTGCTGTATTATGCTTAGTAATCAGGCATGCATTTTCTTTTGGGGGGGGGAAAAACTTTTTTGCATAATTCAGCATTTTGTACTGGTTCAGTGGAGCCGTGTCAGTATGATCTTTATATGGGTGAACGAAACTGAAACGATGTGACTTTAAAGCCATCATATCAGTACTAATTACTTCACCTTCTCCTGTTCCATCTGATTTTATGTTTTATTTAGTAGAGATGAAAGCTTTAAATCTCTGTGAAACTTCGTTTCAGACAAAGTCCTGCCCCAAAAAGAACACAGTGACAATACTGATTAACAAAGAGTCTAGAAAATACAGCTTCAGCAGTGAGTGTTTATTAAACTCCTCTAAGAAGGATAGAATAAAGCTTCTCATGGTGATTTACGTATGAAACGAAAGGCAACAGACCACAGCAAGACGATGCCAGACGAGTTTACACTTGACTTTTCACCTGATTGTGAAAATACTTATTATCTTAACACTCAATATGGGTGCTTGCCTCAAGTCCTCCTTATTTTTAAGCATCCTACGATGGTAAGTCTTATATAAAAGCCCCACTTAATCCAAAACACATACAAAGCCAACCTAGGAGAAGTTCGGAGGAAGTTTTAGCCAAAAATACATAGAAAAATCAAAAATCCTATTAAGTGAGATTTGAACTGAAGGGGAAGGAAATCCGTCCCACATGTGACACCTGAGCATCCCACAGAGATTCTCCATTGTGCAGTCATGGGTGCCCCCCCCCCAGCTCAACATCATGCCTTAATAGTTTAAGCCTTTTTTTAAACCCATTATGTGCCATGTAGGATTTCTTAAGACTTAAGAAACATCTTGAACTTCAGGCATTTCAAATTAAACTGCCTCCATCCCGTTCATCTAGATGAATGATCGTACCACACTAATGTCCGCAAAAAGAGGCAGTGCAGTAAAGTCCTTAATCCATCGGTATTCATTAACGAGTTTCACCGTCATAATGAATTTGCTGTCAGGATTTATAGCGTCAACCGGAAAAAAACGGACCTGCTGAAGAAAAGCCTGCAGACGTCAAGGCCGTTACCATCCTTACTATGTTTGCATCGAATTTCCGAGTCATGGTGAAATCTGAGGACTTGAGAGGTTTGTAACACGTTTCCGAAGGCTAAGTAAAGTCGAGAAAACGGAAATCTGTATTGTATTATTATCATAACTTTCCATCCATCCATCCATCCATCCATTTCCTGTAAATGCTTATCCTATTCCAAGTTGTCAACTTTCATGCATCTGGCATGACACTCATGCTTTCACATTCAGGCAATAAATCTTATTCCATTATAAACCTGAAATTATCTACATCCAAAGCTTAGGGATACTTTGCAACCCTACAGACTATTTATAGGGTAGTAAAACTGTTACATACATGTAAAGGTGTGTAGTCTTGTCTCGGATTGAAAATGTCTCTCCAGCCAGCTGACCACAGCTGGCAACCCTGCCTGTTGAGAGTCATGGGGGGTCTGGAGCCTTCAGTCCCAGAGGCTAGGAGCACAAGGCAGGGAACAACACAGGATGGGGTGCCAACCCATTGCAGGGCACACTCACACACCATTCTGTCATAAACGTCTCTTTTAAGTGTGTTTAAGATATGCATGGCGTTTTGTGTTTCAAGTGAGCACCTGCAGTAGTCTAATCAGTTAAACTTGACTGAGCTCTTAAATACTCAATTGGATTTGCCATCTATTTATGGTCATTAGTTATAAACTCTAAAAAGTGTCTGCAAATGTGCTACTTTTATCAAGATATTTTGCAATAAAAAGAAAAATTTTGCACCATAAATACAAAAGCAAAACACGTTAGTAATCAATGCATCGTTCGCCTGTTTCCTAAACGGCATTTATTGCACAGTTACAAACAACACTGGGAGATACAAGGGTTAGAAGGCAGAGATAATACACAATCCCAAAATAATCTGCAAAGGGTGAAGTGATTATCAAAAAATGAGGTGTCGGGAAATGGGACGTAAGCGGAAAGCCAACCTGTCACGAAGCGCGTCACTCCCTGCCTGCCTGGAAGCAGCAAAGTACTACTTGCGTCTCAGAGCCGTCTCATTATCAAGACACTATTGATTAATATGATCACCAGCTGACACAGTGGAATGGCTTGATGAGAGGAATGAAAGCCTGTCTGGGTGAAATTCAAGTTGTTTATGCATCAAATTAAAGGAGCAGTGTTACTTAGCATCTGTTTTGTTGCATTTCCAGCTGAATCCTTTGGCGGCACCAAAATGTATTTGATTTTTCACGTCACTGTAATGCACGGGTCTGTTATTAGCTTGCTTACGTGACATTTTTATCAAAATCACACTAATAAGGTACCAATGGAAGACACTTGGGATCTGAATAAACAGCCTGTAGGTTATAAGGTTCTGCTTTTATCCACCATCACAGCTAAAGGTTCTCTCAAGTAAAAAGGAAGGATTTAGTATTGAATTTAAGGTTATCTTCCTAATCCCCATTTTGACGCACTCTTTCTGATTTACTGGAGGAAGGGTGATCTGGGTAACGTTTTGATGGAGTAGACGTTTGTTTCAGGTGGAATCTGACCAGTCACCCCAGTCCCCTTGCCCTGCCAAGTTGCACTGGGAGAGCTGGTGAGATAAGCAGACAGTCGTGTTTAGGTGCAGACACAGTAGTGTGGAGGTTGCAGACTGAGCTTCCAACACCATGGATCGGAGACGGTTAGAATAGAAGGGGATCCAGATAGCAGCAGTCAGGGTGTTGGATGAGGAAGAGCTGCATGCTCTCTCTCACCTTTATCAGACTGCTGCAGCGGTTTGGCTCCAAGGACAATAAATGGGGTTCGTTGGGAGCTCTTGGGTCTATCTAGGTTAGCGCTTGCATTCTTTCTTGACCCCCCTGCCCCTCCCCTCCTTGTGTTCCTTTCTAGACTTCCACACATGAAAACCACAATCACCGCTTTCTCCATCATCACTACATCTTAAACTCTAAGCTGGCCTCTGTACCCTTAAGATGTTTCTGACCTCTGTGTGCAAGCATTTCTCTGTGCGTAATTCATACGCATGATTCCCTAAGTTGGCCATTAACAGCGCTTTTTACACAAACAAAGGAATCGCTTAGAATGAAAAACACCATTCACTGAGTAAACCCAGAGATTGGGTCTGACAGCTTTGCTTGGAGTGACATGAAACATGTTTCATACTGGGGGATGCACAGCTGCGGTCTTTGCAGGCCCCAGGGGTGAGCTGGTTTTTGTGCAGCTGAGCTCTTTACGTAATTTTTAATTTGATTGTTCCGTAGACTGAATGAGCCACATGACTGAAATCATGTTACACCAAAGGCGTTATGTGAGAGCTTACGGACTTCCTGTCATATTTAATATGAAACTCGGAGCTTCAGTATTAGTAACTTAAAAAACATTACCTGTTTTTAGCTACATATGTTTATTGCATGACAATTACAGGAATATTTCCAGCTGACATAAAGTCAATTTTTCATGAACAATGAAATGAGTGGAATCCCGGCTTTAGCATTTAATGGCATTAACACATCTATGGTGCTGTTGGTGGAACAGAGGAGTGGAAAATTTCTTGAGACTGGTTGTAGAGGACAGATGGTAGAGTTAAGGTTAAGTCCATGGACTTGTAATGTAAATGTTCCTTATTGATGTCTCAGGAGAGATCCTGCTGGGATAACGATGATAAGGGTCCGTGACCTGCATTAATTCTGGAGAATTCCCAGTGATGTATATCGCTTAAGAAAAAGAAGCCACCACCATTACTTGAACCATTAATTGATTTACGTAAGCTATTCAATCAAAAATCCAATCAACACTAAAACATTAATTAACAGCATAACTCAGAAAGTATCTACTATACCTAACCACGCAGTGGCAGAACAACTGTACACTGGGCTCTGGGGCAAAAATGGACCCTTCCCCCCATCCAAATTCTCACCTAGGGTCTGCCTACACCAGTTGTAGCAGTTGCAGATGATGAAATTTAAGTAGCCTCCAAATATCGTACCCATCATGCCCTGCAGTAGTTAGCAAATTCCACAAGCATGCTGTTTTTGTTAAATACATGCTTCGACGACATAGTTTGACTATAAAACATTACAGACTATTACATTTCAACGTTGTTTTAAGTATTGTACCAAATATTTTTGTGCTATGACTCCCACCATAATCAGATTGTATACATATAAATGACAGATATAAAAGTAGCATGTCACGAGTATATATAATTTGCATGACATCATCCCCTTCACCTTCACAAATGTTTCACATATGTGTGAAATTTGCAATCAGAGGGGGGCCTTCAATGTCATTTGAGGGGCCCAGGTCCTGGGGTGGCTGTCCTGCCCACCAGTCTGCACACCACTGACTCTCCTTACGTTGAAATACTCATTCACAGAACCCAGGACGCGATGGCCCTCCTCACCTCTGCCGTTCATTACCTTATATGTTTCATTACGAAAGTAACGATGCGGCATTGGAGACATCAAAGCTGGTCCCCCACCACTCTTAATTCTCTAGCACGCTTTCCCTTCTGTATTTCGCTCTTGACACGCTAATTCCATTACCTCCGGTGCTTGTGTCCGTCCCCTTAATTGAATCTGAAATGCTTGCAACATGGGAAGCATGACAGAGTGATACTTAGAAAGGCCGCAGTCAACCCTGCAATAAGCACAGGGAAATCACATATCTCTATCTAAGAGCCGCTTTGCCCAGTCTCTCCTTCATTCAACCACCTATAATACTGCAACCATGACATTTGCTGATTGACTCTCTGCAGTCAAGTGACCATCCATGAAAGATACTACTCTAGGTAGTAATACTAGGTAGTAATCTATAATGATATGTTTTGCCATCATAAAAAGGCACACACACGGCTCAAACTGAGCGTTCTCTGTTTCCATTTAGCCCCATATGAAAAGCTTTGTGTTCAGGACAGAGTCTGGCATTGTTTGCAAACACTTGTTCTAAGCTTCTGGGCATTTAACCTTACAGAAGGAGATGAATGACTTGGAGCCAGGCCTTTCCCCCGCAGGATAGCCTATTGGGGTGCTGTCATCCCTCTCATTTTTTGCCCATCTGGGATCTTGACTAGGTCAGCTACTCTCATCCAGAAAAGAAAACAGGTCCAGGATCCCTCTCTTTGCAATGTTTAATCTCAGACGAAATGGGCTGAGACTAGGTTATTATGCGCAGATCTTTTTTTTTGAAGATCTTTTGGGCCAGGAGACATTGCATTATTTTTCCTGAAGCATCCGTTCCAGGGAGCTTGTGACAGTTTATATATTTTCTTGGTCCCCATCCAACGTTCCAGCCTGTTGACAGGCCGATAGCTTTGACAATGGTTTCCGGTGCTTCCCCGAGTCTTAGGATTATGCCGGCAACCTCGCTCTAAGAAACAGTTCTTACAGGGACCACAATCTCTGCCGCCGCTCACTTTAATTATAGCTTCATTTTCTCCTTTGCCCTCCTTTGTTGAGAAACTCTGGTCGATGATCACGGACAGGTCGGACGTAGTGGTAGCTGAACTTCTCACAACCTTCTAAAAAGTGGCTTTAGACAGATGAAAACACAAGGGTGACCTCCGATAAACACACAGCACACCATGTGTTCCAGGAGCTCTGCTGGGGGTTTAGCCTGTGGGGAGACTCAAACCTCAGTGTCCCACGCCAAGGACAACAAACCTACCCCTGTCACCAAAAGGCTACACGAGGTCATGAGAATTGCTACACAATACATACTACAAATATATATAGACACACACAATACTCTATTTATGAAACATTCACATTTAGTGGCTTCACTGATGCTTGAATTCATTTACCCAGATATTTTACTCAAGCAACAGAAGTAGGAACTGGTACTCAGAACACCCTAGCAGGGTCCTCCTGGGACTCGAACTGACAACCATAACAAGGTTATATGTTTAAACCCCACACTTCCATTTTGCATTAAATGTATCCGGCCATTACATGCTCACTGATGTATGCACAAGAATTTCCCTCTGGAGTCAATGAAGTCCGTCTAATTCGAATTCTTTAGCCCTCCTTCCTCGCGTCACCGTAATCCAGGTGGAAACAAACAGCGAGGAGATCGCAGCTGGCGGAGCACCCGCACGCTGAGGGCAAGTCAGTCACGCTTCCACTAGAGCTGCACGTCTTTGGACTGCGGGCCAGGGCCCTGGCCAGGACATGTAGAACACGCCAGCTCCAAACACGCTGGGCTGGGCCCGCATTCAAACATGCGTCTGCGGTGGGAGTGTAGCTGCAGCACCAGGCCCCCGAGGCACCAGGCCCCTCACGGCAAACCCCATCTCGTGCCCCTTTGTTTCTGATGCTTGGCTACTCCCTCCCCCCGATCTCACCTCACCATTTCCCAGTGTTTCTTTGTTCACCCCTTTAATGAAAACCTTTGAATTTCCTGCTTCTTCCTTTCACTTTTCGCCCCTTTTCGACACCGACCGAATTGTATAATGCAAATTATTTTTAACATGTACAAGTGTAGTTGATTCAGTGACACTACTGTCACTAAGACCACTACAGATAATGCTTCTGTTATGACTTTAAGTGTTTTTGTTGACCATATTACAAATTCAAGAAAAAATATTAAAAGAACTTAAATGAGTTGACCGTGTTGTGAGCTCATCGCTGTCATCTCCAAATGTTATTTTGTAACCTGAATTAAATGATACTGTATTCTGTTGCCAACAGATGCAGTTTTTTTCCCCCTCATATTAAATATATTGCACATCTTCTACAGCAGTTTATTTGTGATGGATCACTGAGCAGCTAAACATGAATAAAGCAATTAATAGCAACACCAGCGATATATCAGCCGTGATCTTCAGATATATATTATTAAAAAGACAACAATGGAAATACTTTTGCTCCATCCTTCAAATGTGTCCCGATTTATTAAAATCTGTACCACACAAGGCTGACCACAAAGAATCTTGCACTATGTTAGTTTGGGTTACAAGTCCAGAGTTCAAAGACAGGTTTACATCCCAAGATAAGAACTATTTTTACTCTTAACAGAAATGAACTGTGTCATTATTAAAAATGTAGTAATTTTACAGAGTCGTTGGTCACAGTCAAACTGGAAACAGGTCGCAATGTACAACAGGACAATAGAAAACAAAAAAAAAGTATATTTATGGGAAATCCTGTGTGAGTAAAATGACATGCCAAGGACATTTCATACAGGACAAGAGTTTTATTCAATATTTCTTTTTCAGGGGCAAACTAGCATCCAAGGGAGCAAGAGAATCCAAGCATAAACTACTTGAATATGTCAATATAATTTCCAACCACAAATATTGTCTTCTCTGAGTTGGTATTTTCAACTTTGTAGCACAATATTCCATTTCCCATGATAAAAGTTTTAAAAACAAAGCTGTATGTAAAGTGCAGCCTACTGATAATAAAAACAATATGAAGTTTTCATAGGCTAGAAAATTATTTTACTAGGTACTCCTAGCTAGTACCGGATAGGACCCACTTTTGCCTCCAGAACCACATCAGTGGTAGACGAGTTTGTACATTCTAAGAAGCCATTCCATGCACCACTTTTTACTGAGCTGTTATTTTTGCACTTGTGACCTTCCTGTTAGCCACAGGAGTGGAGCTATTCTCCCTGACCTCTCCCATTAATGACGTGTTTTCGTCTACAGAACTGCCGCTGACTGGATGCTTTTATGTTTATTGCACCATTCTCTGTAAACCCCAGACACAGTAGTACGTGAAACTCCCAGGAGGGCGGCTGTTTCTGAGATGCCCGGAACCGCCGCCTACGGAACCGACAATCACACCTCATTTGGAACCGCCTAGATCACGCATCACAGATCAC
Source organism: Hyperopisus bebe (assembly GCA_026777045.1). Taxonomy (NCBI): domain Eukaryota; kingdom Metazoa; phylum Chordata; class Actinopteri; order Osteoglossiformes; family Mormyridae; genus Hyperopisus; species Hyperopisus bebe. The sequence continues at coordinate 10,673,967 of JAODJW010000015.1, forward strand.
ACAACAGAATAGAGTCAAATGCCTTCGTTATAATTGCACAGGTGAAATGAAGGACAATGAAATTCTATTTTTGCACATCATATCTTGCTATTCTATTAGATACACTTGGGGTCAGAGTACAGGGTCTGTCCTTTATCCGGTAGGTAGCTGGGTTAAGGCCCTTGTTTAATTCTGTCATTCTGCTGGCTTCAGGACTTGAACCAGCAACCTCCCATCCACATCCTAACCAGCACAGCCGCGCACCACCCCCATAATAATCTCTGTATCCCGCCTGTTTGCTTTACATATTCAGTTGCAACCCCTTGATTCATAGTGTTTGGAGGAGCACCTCTGCATTAACATGCAAAAGGACTCATTAAACTGGTTACTGAGTATAAATTCATAGTGGCAATCAACATGTGAAAGTATGCATTTATTAATATAATATTAAGTACTTCTTTGAAAGCCATTTATGACCACATCTATCACTTCTACGTATAATTTAGCAATTATTAATATATTTTAACATCCTTGTCACATTAAAGCTGTTGTCACTTAATTAATAACTCGCACCTCCCAGTCATATATCATAGAAGCGGGGTAGCTTTTCAAGAACAGGATTAATATAATTGCAGAGTGTGAAAGTACATCGAAATTAATTATTTAATAAAAAGTTGTAGCGAATGGCTGAAAAGCGCTATATCCTTTCGTTAATTGTCGGAAAAGTTTTAGGCCTATGAGTGTGTGTGGGCTTTGTGATGCCAGAATAACCATAAAATGAACAAAGAAGCAATGTGTGTGTGTATTCATATTTATATATAAAATATATATTGAATGAGAAGGTGTGTCCAAACTTTTGGCCTGTACTGTATATATATAACTGACATCTCTCAGTTGCCTGGAGTGTATGGATCTATGTGCCTCCAATCTGTTCTACACCCCAAACAGGCTTCAGGGTCCCCATGACTCAAACCAGGATAAGCAGGTACAAAATGGTAGCATGCAGTAATTACATAGATAATGCATTAATTGCATTGAGCGTAAATACTATTAATTGTTCTGTGTGAATGGTTTATTGACTGAATACATTATTTACAACAGTATCGATAAGAGTCTCTGTTTAAATGAAATCCAAGGCAATCAATGATTTTAGTGCAAGGTTTGAAATGCTAGACGATATCAGTGAAAACACACATTTTTCCATTTTTTTGCAGGTACTCCGTACCAAGAATTAGCTCAGAAAATGTTAAACTGTGGCTACAAAAAGGTCTCAAATGAATATATTTTTATGCAGGGAAAATAGCAGCAATGGCACTGAGGTAAAAAGACTGTGTGCTATCAATTGTCCAAACGTGCAATTTTCATTTTGTGCCGGAGCTTCGCAGAGAGTGCTCGCCATGTTAGGTAGTTGCTCAGGCCCAGGCAACAACGCAGCGCACCTAGCACCGAAACGCGGCGCACCTAGCACTGAAACTGCGTATTCCGTCACTGGTCATTGAGGGTTTCCTGTCATGTTCCAGATGGCTTAGTGGTCTATGCACAGTGAGTGCCGCTGAGAACTTAGATGTTTGCACTCGGTGAAAAACATGGAAGGAAAGTGAGGCTGAGGTCAGTAACCGAAGCAGTGAAGGTTCCCTACTGAGCCGGGACAGAAGCCAGAAAAAACTGACACAACTCTCAACTCCAGCTGGTAATTCACACAGAAAGGCCATTCCATACACTGACTAGTTTCTCTACTAACATTGCTGATATTGTTGTCATAGCATCGTATGTGTCATGACCTGCTCATACGATCCTCGTGTGTGCCACGCCCCCTCATTACCTATACGTGTTACCCCAGTTGTGATCACCTGTTGCCTGTTATTTTCTGCTTGTCTTGTGTATTTAGTCCGTGTTCAAGTCTGTTTCCCCAGGTCTGTCATTAATGTGGTTTTGCTGTGTGCTTCCCCCGTCTACCTGTCAGACCTAAATAAACCCTGGTTTGTCCTATTCACGGCTCTCTCGCCTGCTTCCCTGCTCGCCCGCACGCAGTCATCACAGTATGTATCCTGCATTTTTCTGCCTACATAAAAGAACAAGACACAGACGTGTGATTGTAATCCCTTCTCCCCTAACCCTCTGAACTCATTCCTGTGCACCATGTTCTTAAGCGGAAGATCCCATTAGACAAATCCAGCCCTCATTCACAGCTTAGCTACCTTCAAACAAGAGACACTCAATCCCAGCACAGCAAGAGCAACGCGTCATCCATGTTGGTCATGCTTTGCGCTTATCCTGAAAAAAAGATTGCACCTTCGGTGGGTCCATGGGAGAAAAATAAGGAACGAGAACATGAGTCTCTCCCGCCGTTGGGAGGTGGGGGCTATTGCCAGAACTATAATAAGCAGATCAGTAGAGCTCCTTGTGTGACTGGCAGTCTCTTGGTAGGCGGTTGTGATTGTTCTGATGGCTTTTAGGTGTCCTAATGCACTGGAGCGAATTACCCACTCCTGTGCCGTTTTGGTGACACGGGCATATCCGTGATTCAGTGATATTACAATAGAAGGTCTGAGCCAAATGCTGTTAAATGATAGCTTCTCTTTATCTGTAATTTCAGAGTCTATTGATTTCACTCTGCTTCTCTCATTATGATCTCCATTGATCATCCCGGCGACTGCAGTAACAGTCGGCGCATTTCATATCACTCCAAGCCAAGAAAGGATATGATGGTCTTCTGAACAGATGACAATCAGAAGGAGAAAATGCTCACTGAGATTACGGATGACCTGCGTCCCGCTCCATATGAAAGCATCTTGTTGCTGGGATCTGGGAAAACAGCTTGTGGCTTGACTGCGACTTACTTCTGTTCATATCGAGCACAGAACAGCAACCGAGCTCAGACTGCAGATGAATACAGTACAGACCACCTAGTTTGAAGTGTAATATAAATGGCTGGATTAAGCACGGTATAATGATTTGAATATGACAGGTACCCCTGACTGTTATTTTCATGTGACCTAAAGCACACAGAAAAGTCATGACACCTAGATGATGAAAAACCCGCGAATGGCAAATATTTTGACCACAGTACTGACAATGCCCCGGAGGGCCTGAGATCTGAATACAAAAATAACATGCATAATTCCGTTGCTGATGCGTATTAATAGAGTGTTTGCCTGATTGCCCTCTCTCTGACGCCTGACTTGGGGCAGCAGTAACTAGAGCAGTCGAAGTGAGTCTGCTTTGGTGAGTCAGACTGCAGATCATCAGGTTGGCGCCCAATCAGGGTCAGATCTGTGTGAGTGGTTCACGGGAACTTGGGTACCCCGAGGATGCTCGGATAATTAGACAGAGTCCCGCCTAGGAGAAACGGCCCCACGGGATCTGAAATCCTCTTATTCCAATTAACTCCATGTACCCTTGGCGAGGCGACACTGTGTGAATTGGGGTGGGCAGTGGGAATTACAGATATCCACATCTGATAGTGGCCCCGCATGTTACTGTAATACTGTAATGTAACACTGAAATGTAACCTTTATGGTTTTCTGAAATCTACGACCACAGGCAGATAATGTTGTAGGACATCGGTGCAGCCAGACCACAGTGGCGAAAAGTACGGGCTCATCTCAAATTTAACAACAAGAGTCGAATCTCCTGTCCCAGTGAGAAGCAGCGCTGCTATAATTAGCTGTATGGCGCTTCAGTTCCAAATGGGCTACAGAGCAGGAGGGGTTGTCTGTTGGGTCCTAAATCCAAGGTTATATTCCCGTATACAGTACCACTCAAAAGTTTGGAAGCACCTATCCATAGAAATGTTTATTTGTACTATTCTGTGTATTTTACAATAATTATAAAGACATCTAAACTATAAAATAACATTATGAAACTGTGTCCTGACCTAAAACATATTACATTAAAAAAAATAATAATTTGTTGGCTGGGCAGCTCTGTGGACTGTGACTTAGAAGGTTGCCAGTTTAAATCCCTGGGTTGTGCAGAGTGATGCCACCATTGGACCCTTGAGCAAGGCCCTTAACCCCAATTGCTCCAGGCACTGGCTGACCCTACTGTCTCGTCAAAGCCGGTTTCATGAGGTGGCCTCCTGGGATGCTTTTCCAGCTGTCCTGAAGGAGGTCCCATATATATGCTGAGCGCCCATTGGCCACTTTTCCTTCACTCCCTTGGTCAAACTCCTCCCAAACTATCTCCGCTGGGTTCAGGTCAGGTGACCAGGTCAGGTGACATGACACTATCACTCTCTTTTGTAGGGGACTTGGCATGTCCAGTCTTGTGGCTGGTATTGTATGCGTCAACCGAGCTTAAGAAGTAAAATATGCGTTTGGAAGGCTGGGTGTGGCAAGGAGGGAGGGAGGTCTGTAACAAACTCTAGGTCCAGAAATAAATTTTGTGGGGGGTCCGGCAATTTGCCAACTGCAGGAAATCAGGGCTGACACAAATTTAGAAGGGAGCTCAAACTTGTAATTGTACCACCTAGCTACGGTAATAAAAATTATTTCTAGGTTGGGTTCAAACCCATTATTTTACGATGTTGCTACATGCCCGGTTCACTTAAATCAGTCCCACTAACTAGCTTTGATCTAAGCCCCTTATACCTGCAGTTTTTCAGCTTGTATAGCCAACTGCCCTTTATGCGATATGAGCATGACTAAATGGCTAGCCTTTCCACTGCACGGGATTAAAAGCCTCTCGTTCTGGCCTTTTGTATGTACAAATGTGATAGTGCCGCCACAGCCTCCATCGCACAATGGTTCTCCCTCCCGTAATTCATGTAGACGTTGCTCTGCGGGACGGCAAGCCTTATATCAGGTTAACCAGCCTTTCTGTCATCTTGCTCATTACAGTGTTTCTAAAGATGAAGTATTAATGCCGAATTAAAATGGAGTGCTCCGTTGAACGCAACTCCAAAACATTTTATAAAAATGATAAATGCGTCAATGTCCTACTTTGTGAGCTGCGACAACAATGGGAGCCATGTCACCCTCAGTCGTATTTTCACATCAACAGAATACATTTCTCTCCCAGCAATTGCTTAATTCAGCCACTGTCATTAAATGTCTGGTTCCATAATCCTTTTTGCCTGCAGTAACAGTAGTAAAGGCCTTAGTTCTGTGACATTTTCCTGACTTGAGCCATGAAACATGGCTAACTGAGTAACAGCTTTACCCAAACATTTCCCTCTGAAAAGACCCCCAGGGTAAGGCACTGACAGTGCTACAATTCATTTCAGAGGGATAATTTTCTGAATCGCCAGAAGAGCAACTTTTAGCGCAATTTTACTTTGACCCATGGCAAACTGAGGTCTTTTCTCAGACATTCCTATTGGTCAAAAAGGATCACATGGAGTGCATTGTCAAAGGAGCAGCAAAGCTCTTTGCTGTCGATGAATTTGACATGTGGAGTCGTTTGTGCAATCCTGTAAGTCAATTGTGCATTGTGATTCAAATGCCTAACCTCTTTGTCTAGTTAGGAACATTTTGTTCATTATAATGTAAGAAATCTGCAGAAGAAGAAGAAGAAGAAGAAGAAGAAGAAGAAGAAGAAGAAGAAGAAGAAACCAAAGTTTATACTCAGTGAGGGGGCAGCCACAGCTTAATACCTCACTTCATAATCTAAAGTGGTCCCCTTGGTGCCTACTGCATGTCCCCATATCCTTGGTGCCTACCTCTGCATGCCCCCAGGTTTAGCAGTCCCCTACCCAGAGCATCACAGGGAGGTCTCAGCAAAAACAGAGAAAATCTGTTCACCTCCAAATCC